>CM038121.1:14991-614991 GCA_001642375.2 Mentha longifolia | reverse complement strand
CAAGCTACCAACTAGCATATTTTTGTATTTTTTATTAACTAATAACAATGGAAAGTAATGAACAATATTGAAACTCAACTAAACAAGCAATAAGTAATCAAAAGGTATAAACTCAATTTGGTATGAAAGTGACTCCAATAATACTTCAATTAGGTCTAAGTGATAGGGATGTAATACTCTAACTAGAACTAGCCATTTTAATCCAATTTCATGTGGGAAACCTCCTAAGTATGATTCACCCAATTCTCATTGCAATGAAATCAAGTAGATTAATGAAAGGCTTAACTCCTATTAAGATATCAAGTAATTCATTAGCTCCCAATGGATTATGGAGTTCTTTAGCCCTACTATTCTCTAGCATGCAATTCTCTTGATCCTAGCATCTAATCTAAGCCTCCTAAGCTTTAGATGAAACACTTGGTATGCAACTATGGTGATCAATCACAATTACATAATAAAACATAGCTCCAAGAGAAATGAACATGAAATTAAAAGGTAAATTCATAGATCAAGCCTAATCTCATCACTTATCCCTAATCTGCATATAATTGGAATCACAAAGGAGATTAGCTAGACATGATTAAGGAAAATGAACCATGGAAAATGCATAAAATTATAATCAAAAGATAGAGAATTCAATAAGGAAGAGAATGGTGGAAGGATCTTCTAATCTTCAACATAAATCTTCAATAATTAATGATAATACCAAAATAGAAAGAAGGAAATGTTTCTAGGGTTCTAAAATGAATATTCTAGCATATCATATCCCCAATTGAATAAGATTTTGGGGTTTAATACATAAAAAATGAGTTTTGGGTTGAGTTAGTTCGACGAACTCGGTCAAATAATAAAGGAAGGAAGGGACAGCGGTGCCCTGGCCGGTCGCTGCCTGGGTCACCGAACTTGCAGCCATCCAGCCATCCAACCGGTGGCCTGGCCGGCAGTCCAGCCGGACGCCGTCCAGGTCGCCGGTTCTCCTTCTCCCGGTCAACTCTTCTCTCGTTCGATTCTTTCTTCGGTTCTTTCTTTGATTCTTGATTTCCTTCCTTCAAACCGGCTTTTGACCTTCTACTTCCACCTATTGAAGTTCGATTCTTCCTCGTTTCCAGCCCTTGATCTTTGGATACTTCAATGCTCTTCAATTCCTACAAAAATAGATCAAAAACTGAAAGAAAACGAGAAGAATATATACTATGCTATAAGATGAAAAACCCTAGCTATTCTAACATTTAAACATACAAATCGAGCTTCAAATATATTCAAAACACACTCAACATGCACATAAAATACGTGTTAATCACTCTCCCAAACTTAAGTCATTGTTCATCCCGAACAATGAAACGAACAATCAAAACACTTAACACGTATGGAGTGTGCATTTTGAGTTCCTCGATGCCTCATATCTCTTCAAAGAAAACCATTTTAGTTCAAGGAAAAGTCAAGCCAAGCATTCATAAGATCACTCACCATCCTAGTCTAAAACTCAATCACTCAAGCACATTCAACTCTAGGCCTCACAAGAAGTGTGTATCACTCATGCACTCAATATATAAGAAAGGTAAGCACTCATCAAAATCATGCAAAACACACCTTTAACCATAAGCTTGCCTATCAACTCAAGTTCTCAATATTACAATGCATGCACAAATTAGGATCAAAAAGGTCTTTCTCAAGCTTGTAATGTAGGGACATTGGTTAAGGTAAGGAATTATAGGCTAAGTGACTTAAATTAGCATTCAAGTGCCCTTACCCCCTTTCTTCTCCTTTCAAAGTATGAAGTTCTTCATCTTCCACCTTATCCAACCACTTTTTATCAAATGAAAGCCAAGCTTCTACCAAATCTAAAGAAACACTCCTTTATGCTCTTATTCTTTTTTTTTGTTGTAAGAACTTTGTTCTTACATTTTTTTTTTTCAATAAGAACTTTGTTCTTCTTCTTTTCTTTTCTAACATTCGAGCTTATAGGAGTGTTCTTTCATCTCAAAACAAATCAACAAGACCCTTCACCATCACCCACCATTCTTCATGAATTTTCAACTTTCACCAAGGTTTCCCTTAACCATCCTTCACCCCCTATCATCCGGTTCAAGAAGAAAAAGGCTCTATTCAAGGCTCAAAATGGGACGACAATGGTAATGAAAGATAGGTTATTGTTTAGGGAAAATGGGCTAAACAATGATGGCTTAAGATCATCTCCTAATTATGCAAACATGTAACATTTCTAACAAGAGTATCAAGGCAAGTTCTAGTAAAGAGAATGTAATGCAAGATCAAACTCACATGAAAGGATTCTAACTATGTAAAATGCATAGTTTTAGGCTCAAAATCCTCACAAGCTTTTTGACTAGCGTCTAAGTACTTAAGATCAATCATTCCAAGCTATTCAAGTGAAATAACCCTAATCATGTTTGACTTAAACTTGAGAAATTTTACGAAAAATGTCACCATTTTAGCATCAATCATCAGCATCTCACCCAAAAGCACTTGAGAAATTAAACACGTTCTTTCACATTCGAGCATGCAAGCATTCATTCAACCTTTTTCAATTCAAAAACTCTTCAACTTTTTTCAAAAAATTTCACATTCAAACTCACATTCAAAAGCCATCAAACCAAAGAAGAACTTTTCATAGATTATGCTCCTTGACCCAAACTCATCAAAATCAAACATCAAGCACTTACATTCTTCATTTCAACCAAAATCTTCCTTCAAATTAACAAAACTTACCAACAAAACACAAAAATAAACTAAATAAACTAAAACAAACCAAACTTTCACATTCATCCTCCAAGCAACACTCTTCACTCTAAAACCAACCAAATTTTCACATCTCAAACCAAAGACTTCTCAATCAATCCACAAGGCATACAAGATTAACCCAAAAATCCACAAAGTCATGTAACTAGCAACAAGACAAAACAAGCAACAAAAAACGAGTAAAGGAATGGAAAGGACATAGAAATGTAAATAATTTAAATTTCTTATCCCACCCCCTCCCCCAAACTTATTTTAGAAAATAAATTCTAAAATAAATTTGGAGGAAAAGATATATAAGAAATTTAAATTACACTCACAAAGGTCCAAGCTATGATGGAGGAGGTTGGGGCCATGTCACCCCTCGAGCGATTTGGTGCATCCGGAAACTCTCTGATAGTTTCATCATCGATTTTGCTTGCTTTTCCATCCTTTCACTTCTTTTTTGCCTCCTCAAGTTGAGTATTTCGCATCGAAGTTACTTCTTGCCTCATCATAGTGACTTGTGCATCAAGGGACTTAAATTCACGCTCCATGCTTGTCATCCTACCCTCAAGGGTTTCAAATCTCTCTTCATACCCTCTTCCACTTGGAACTTGCTCTCTCCTTGAACCTGGCTCTCCTCTTGACATTGGTTCACCCCTTGTAGAATCCTCCATTTCCTCATCTTCCTCTACAAAAGGCATTCCCTCACCTCCCATTGTATATTCATCTTCTTCTCCATAATTGAAAATACAATTCTCCTTGATGAACTTATGAGTAGGGGTATTCAATTGCCAATTCTCATGATCATGTAGATCGGTGACCCTTATATTCATGGCATTAGGAAGAGGGAATGTCTCTTCATCCTCTTGAATAAAATAAAATGGAGGTCTAGATGATATGATGAACCTCATATTTCTTAACTTCTCAATATCAATTCGGTATGCACCTCTCATCGGAGAATAACCACCAAGATCATCCTTGATTTTTCTAGCCAAAGGGGTGAGCATTCCTCCTATGTTAATCTTTCCACTAGTCGCCTTTACTTGCTTCATTACTTGAGAAAGGAAGATGTGAGAAAAGCTTATGTGCCTCTTTGTTAGCATGGCATGGATAATGAAAAGGTCATCAACCCGAACCGAAGTGTTCTCCATTCTTGCCACCATAGTGTGAGCAAGGATCTTCAACACCATTCTAAGAACCGGATTTCGCACTTCATTCGACTTTGAGTACCCCGCTCTAAAGCCTTCCATTGTGATTGGAGCAATTTTAGTCCATATGAATCCATGATCAAAAGCTCTTTCAACCAACACATCACCTCCATGTGGCACTCCAAATATGTCATCAATCTCTTCCAAACTCAACTCATGATATTCTCCAAACCATTGAAATTTGAAACTTCTCATAAAATGGATGTTCTCTTCTTCTAATGTACTCATGACTTCAAGAACCACCTTCTCATAAGTCCTCCTATCCTCAAGAGTGTCATCTAGGAGATTTCCCCATCCTATGTTGTCAAATAGGGCTTTAATGTTGGCATAAAGCCCTAACTTCCCCAATGCTTCCTTAGATGGGAATTGAGTTGGTATAATGGTTCTTGACACAAGAATGATGAATCTTGCTCTTTCCTCATAAGACTCCAAGTGAATATCATGAGCTTCCGGTGTTTTCGGATCTCTTCTTGGTGGTTGTGAAGATGAAGAGGCATCCTTTCTCTTCTTTTTGGAAAGAGAGGCAATTAATTCCTTAGAAGTGATGGTGGCATTTCCTTTCCCTTTAGAATCCTTTTTCCTCATCTTCTTGAAGAAATTTGAAGAATTTCAACTCTTTAACCCAAAAAGCACAAATTTTCGTTTTTTGAGTTAAAATGGATGAAAATGTGATTTATTTGGTCCAAGATGTAGGTTTTGGGATGGGTAATGAACCTATAGAAGGAATTAACTCAATTCAAAGTGATTTGAGAGTAATTAGATGAAGAAAATCTAGGTTTTTAGAGTGAGAAAGTGAGTTTATCTATGAAAAGAACATGAAAAGCACATAATGAAAGAAAATGAAATGAAAAATCAAAAATAGAATTTTAAAGGGGGAAGAAGGGACGGCGGTGCCCTAGCCGGCGGCCTGGCCAGTCGCCGCCTGGGTCGCCTCCTGAACCGCCGAACTTTCAGCAACTCAGCCACGTAGCCGGCGGTCCAGCCGGGCGCTGTCTAGGTCACTGGCAGCTCTCTCCTCCAGTTTATTCCGACCTTTTCCTACTCGTTTCTCAACCATTTTCGCCCGTTTTTGAAGCACCAGGCCGTTTTCAACCTCCTATTGATTCTCCTTAAGCATTTTTCACCCTTCATTTTCAATATTTTCTATTTTTTTATGGTTTTCTCAAATTAGATGAAAAACAAAAACAAACAATGCAAAAATTGAAAATGAAATAAAAACTAACGAAAATGAAAAAGAAAAGGATACGTGTTCAGGTGCCTCTCAACTAGCACTTTGTTTAACATCATTAGCTCGACATTGCTTCCAACATCAAACATCATGAAGAAGAATGGTCGACTCGTCCTTAACCTTCTTTGAATTGAAATAGAGCTTGAGTCGATGACCATTGACAACAAAAGTAGAACATCAATCTTGAGAAGTTCGAATGTGCCATTCTTGAAACTCTTACTCCCAATATAAGGACCGGCCCACCTTGATTGGAGTTTTCCGGGGAAAAGACGAAGACGAGAGTTAAAGAGAAGAACCTCGTCTCCCGGAATGATAACCTTGCTTCGAATCTCCAAATCATGAAACTTCTTGGCTCTTTCCTTGTAAATCCAAGAATTTTCATAGGCCTCGTTTCTCCATTCCTCTAACTCCATAAGATAGTTCTTCCTACTAAATCTAGCCTCCTTAAACTCAAAATTTATCCTCTTTATAGCCCAAAATGCCTTGTGCTCAATTTCCAAAGGCAAGTGACAAGACTTTCCAAAGACAAGTTGATACGGGGACATACCAATGGAGGTTTTGTAGGCGGTTCGATAAGCCCACAAAGCATCATCAAGCTTATTAGCCTAATCCTTCCGGGTAGTGATTGTCTTCTCCAAGATTTGCTTGATCTCCCGGTTTGCAAGCTCCGCTTGACCATTAGCTTGAGGATAGTATGGAGAAGTAATCTTGTGCTTAACACCATACTTTGCAAGCAAACTTTCCAACCATTTATTGTTGAAATGTGACCCCCCATCGCTAAGCAAAGCCCTCGGAGTTCCAAATTGAGTTAAAATGTTCTTTTTCAAAAACTTGATCACCACCTTGGAATCACTGGTCGAAGTTGGAATGGCTTCAACCCATCTTGAAACATACTTAATAGCCAGAAGAATATAGGAACAACCACAAGATTTGGGAAATGGTCCCATGAAATCTATCCCCCATACATCAAATAGTTCAACTTCAATCATGATGTGTTGAGGCAACTCATCCCTCCTTGTGATATTTTCCATCCTTTGACATACAATTCTTCACAAAGGTTTGGCAATCTTTGAAAATCAAAGGCCAATAGAATCCACTTTGAAATACCTTTCAAGCCGTACGATTAGCTCCAAAATGACCCCCATTTGGTCCCTCATGACAATCTCCAATAATCTTGAACCACTCACTCTCCATAGCACATTTCCTAATAAGGCCATCGGCACACCTCCTCCATAGATATGGATCTTGCCAATAATAGAACTTAACATCTTGAAGGAACTTTGCCTTTTGATAATCCGTGAGATTTGGTGGCAATTCTTGAAGCACAAGGTAGTTAGCGAAATCAGCAAACCAAGAATCTTTGCACTTCAATACCATAATCTTCTCATCCGGAAAACAATCATTGATGCTCAATCTCAAGTCTTCACCTTCAACCGGCTTCTCAAGCCATGACATGTGATCGGCTAACACATTATCACAACCTCTTCTATCACGAATCTCCATGTCGAATTCTTGGAGGAAAAGAATCCAACGAATTAAATGAGGCTTTGCATCCTTTTTTGCCATGAGATGTCGAATAGCTGTGTGATCCGAATAGACAATGGTATGATTCCCACCAAGATAGGATCGAAACTTGTCGAAAGCAAAGACAATGGCCAAGAATTCCCTTTCCGTTGTTGTGTAGTTCCTTTGAGCACCATCCAATGTTCTACTAGCATAATGAATCACTCGGAACACCTTATCTTTCATTTGTCCCAACACCACTCCTAAAGCCCAATCACTAGCATCACACTTCCAAATGAAAGATTTATTCCAATTAGGCTTGATTAAAATATAAGTAGAGATGAGGGCTTTCTTCAATGTCTCAAACGCTTTCAAACAGTCTTCATCAAAAACAAACTTCACATCTTTTTGCAAGAGGGAACAAAGTGGCTTGGTAATCTTCGAGAAATCTTGGATAAATCTTCTATAGAACCCCGTGTGACCAAGGAAGCTTCGAATTGATTTCACATTCGTTGGGGGTGGAAGCTTCTCTATGGCAATGATCTTGGCTCTATCAACTTCCAAACCATCTCTAGAAACCTTGTGCCCAAGCACAATCCCATCTCTAACCATGAAGTGACACTTCTCCCAATTTAGGACAAGAAAAGTGTCCTTGCACCTTTGCAACACCTTTGTGAGGTTATCCAAACAAGAATCAAAGCTCTTCCCAAAAACTGAGAAGTCATCCATGAATACTTCCATAATATTTTCAATCAAACCACCAAAGATAGACATCATGCACCTTTGAAAAGTGGCCGGAGCATTACACAACACAAAAGGCATCCTTCTATAAGCAAATACTCCATAGAGACATGTAAAGGACGTCTTGTGTTGATCCTCCGGGGCTATGACAATTTGGTTGTACCCCGAATACCTATCAAGGAAATAATAATATTCATAGCCCGCCAAACGATCCAACATTTGATCTATAAAGGGCAAAGGAAAGTGATCTTTCTGTGTAGCCGAATTCAATGTCCTATAATCAATGCAAACTCGATAACCGGTGGCAACCCTTGTGGCTATAACCTCATCATTCTCATTTTTTACCACGGTTATCCCCCCTTTCTTCGGAACCACTTGGGTAGGACTCACCCATTCACTATCCGAGATAGCATATATCATTCCCGTATCGAGCAACTTCAAAACCTCTTTTCTAACCACCTCTTGCAAGACCAGATTCAACCTCCTTTGAGGTTGAACCTTAGGACGACAATCATCTTCCAATAAAATACGATGCATGCAAATAGATGGACAAATACCCTTGATATCATCAATGGACCAACCAATAACATCTTTAAACTCTCTAAGGACTCGCAACAACTTGTCCAATTCGGACTCTGACAAGTGTTGTGACACTATATGTAACGCCCCGACTTTAAGAAGATTAGGGCGCTACCAAACGCAAACGAAGAAAAAAAAAATAAAAAAAAATACGAAAAGGGACACCAAGAATAAGTTGTTCAATATTTATAAATCCTGCTCGAAAATTTGAAATCGAAGAAACTTCATCTCAAAGGGATTTGCTAGTCAACCTCCAAATAAGATGAGAGTTGAATAGTCGAATTAAAACTTCAAAACTACAACGAAGTCAAGCGTTTAATATATAACAAAATAATCTTACATAATTATACGATCATTCAGCGGAAGCATTAAAGCAGTAGTATCTTGACCAAAATATACATAGTTTGACCCGAATACATAAAAGAACAAAAGTTGGGTCAACTAAACACAATCCGTCGAGTCCACGTCGCCCGCCTTCCTTCACTCCATACCTATAAAATAGTTTGAAAATATTTTGGGGATGAGTGCCAAAGACACTCAGTGGGTAATACATACATATATGCTTTCGTCATGAATATTGTATCATAGAAATGTAGTTGCTTTCATATAACATGGGCTCATATATAACATTGTGTGGAGACAAGACTCTATGTGGCCACATAAACAAAGTATGTCATGATCATTGTAGGAATTCCATATGCAAGTCATGTCAATCCACGTATGAGCATAGTAAAATTGTATGGATCATAGACAAAAGCTTTTGTAAAAATAGTAGTAGGTTTTGGAAATAACCCACCTTGTAGTTGTAGTAAACGATAGTGAACTTGTACGATAGCTCTAGTTCGGGTGCCTTGCAGCTTGATCTGCAATAAGGATCTAAATTTAGTATCGTAAATTTGATTGAACTATATATGTCACTTCATATAATATATATAGTATTGTTGGTCTGTTCATTTCTCTTTAATTAAAATTAATATCTTATAATTAGTGATTTAGCACAAAACCGAGACTATATTTGTTATGTAAGTTTTCTGACCCAAAGAAATTTCACTTCCTTAATTAAATATCCAACTCAGAAGTCCAATGCTTCGATGCACGTCACTTTAATATTGAAGTTAATGCTAAATTCTAACTTCTAGTCCCTTTTGTTGATTACGTGGCCAACAATCTATTCAATTGAAGTCAACATCATTATCATTATTGAGTTAAGTCCAAAATCTAATCTAATATTTATGTTTAAAATAATTCAAATCTGCAGCCATCCTATTATTCAATTAAATGCCTACAATGTGGTCGTTACTATTACCGATTATGAGTCCGAATGCCATCTCCAATCCTATATTATAAAATCATCTCCCATGTGCCATCATCATTCGGAGCACACCATATTTTTCATTTCCACCTCTTCTCCAAATTTTATTTATTTTGAATATTAGTCATGTAAAATGAACTAAACCAAATCTGAAATTTTCAATCTTTCTTCTTACAACATTTTCCCCTCCTTCCTCGGCAATTACACCGCAGCCGCCATCGCTGCCATAGACTACTACCACATATAATCTCTCCATGGAGCACCGTCGACCACCGCTGCCGCCGGTCCAGCCGCGACACCACCTGTCATCTACGACAGTAGCCCCGCAGGATTCTACCTCATCGTTGGCTCTCGATAATCCCATTTTCAACTACAGCCGCCCAATCTTTAAACTCCCTACTTCTCTTTTTGATTTACTGGTTTTATTATCATGCTATTTATACTAGAGTTTTGGCTATAAAATCCATGAGTTTATCTTAGGCATGTAAAAGTAGACGGAATCAAATCTGAGTATATATATATATATATGTATGAATGATCCATGAAATAACTAAAAGAGAAAAAATTATATTTGGTTCAACTTACTTTCAAGAACACTGCTGTTGTAAGGGTTGGGAATTTAGAGAAGATGGGATTTTTTTGTATAATTAAATAGGAAATTATTAGCTCGACACTTTCGGAGAACTCGGGAGTTCTTGGAAGAGAAGACGATGAAAGAAATTGAATTGTAAAATATGGAGAAGGAAGAATACCTAGAAACTAAACTTGATGCATCACCAATTGAAAGTTAATAGGAGATTGACAGCAATATGGTGTGTTGGAGATGGATTGACAGCAAGAAACTAAATTTGATTTCTAAACTATAATAAAATTTGTTCCAAAGCTTCCGTCATTATCCCATGAAATAACAAATTGGGCCTTTTCTTTTCTTACTATTGGGCTCGACTTATTTAACATATGGATGCCTACCAATTCACAAAAAATCCAACTTAGTTTCTAAGTGTAATTAGCCCAAAAATCTTGTAAGTCCAATGTTAATTATTTGGGGTGTTACACTATAACGGGAAAAGAGTCATTATCACCAAGGAAGGCGTACCTTAGGTGATTGGGGAGAGGTTTCAACTCTATATTGGTGTTTGAAGAAGACTCCACGTTAGTTGAACTCCCACTCTTTCCTGGTTGGTTGATATCAAGGTAATGTACTTCATCCTTCAATGATCCTTGGTTTACATCCAAATAAGCAATAGACTCTAATAATTCATCACACGTCTCATCCAAATCGGAATAAGAATAGAAAGAATTTGAGATAATTTCCTCCGTAAGATCCTTTGCCATAGATATAGGCAAAGTGGTGATTGAGTTGCATTCCTCATAGGTTGGTTCATCTCCTCGCTTCATTGCATCAAAGATTGAAAGAGTGAGGGTCTCTTCATTCACTCTAAAAGTGAGATTCTCGTCTTGTACATCAATAAGAGCCCTTTCGGTTGCCGGAAAAGGATGCCCAAGAATGAGGGGCATATCCTTGTCCTCCGGCATATCGAAGATAACAAAGTCCGCGAGGAAAATAAACCCCTCAACTTTCACTAACACATCTTCAACAACTCCTTGAGCATAAGATATGGAACGATCGGCCATTTGGAGACAAATAGACGTAGGCTTGATCTCTCCAATGTCCAATCTCCCTAAAATAGACAAGGGCATCAAGTTGATGCTTGCCCCAATATCACACAACACTCTTCCAAACCCTTGCCCACCAACTACACAAGCAATAGTGAAACTCCCCGGATCTTTTTGCTTTAAGGGCATCTTCCTTTGAATCACCACGCTAACTTCTTTTGTTTGACTTATAGTTTCAAATGATCCAAATTTTCTTTTGTTAGCAACGACATCCTTAAGGAACTTCACATATCCGGGCATATCTCGAAGTGCATCAAGCAAAGGTATGTTGATTTGTACCTTGTTGAAAATATCCAAGAATCTTCTCATTTTCTCATTAATCTTAGGCTTTGCTAGACGGTGAGGGAATGGAGCCTTTGTGATCACATCCTTGGTTGGCAGAGGAGCTTCTATCAACACTTCTTTTGGAGCTTCATCTTGTCGATATTCTTTTCTTGATTCATCATCATTGGTTGAAGGCTCTTCATAGGGTATGTCTTCCACAAGAACTTCCTCTTTCTTTTTGGTGGATATGGCTTGATTCTCATAGGCCCTTCCACTCCTCAATGTGATAGCATTACACCATTTAGGATTCATCTCCGTGTTGCTGGGAAACTTGCCCGGTGTGTGTTGAATGGTAGCTTGGTTAGCCATTTGGCTAATTAGACCCTCCATCATCTTCACTTGCTTTGTCAAAGAGGTAAGAGAATTTTCCAAGGCACTCACCTTTTGCCCGGTTTGAGTAATGAATGTGCCTTGTTGAGAAGACATTTGAACTTGATTTGCCAACATTTTGTTGCATCATTTGCTCCATTGATGGAGAATTCTTCTTTGGCACTTCAATAACTCCTTGAGAAACAGAGAATCCGGGAGGTAGAAATTGAGCATTGTTGGGATTTCCATAGGAGAGGTTGGGATGAGTCCCGTTGTTGGGATTGTAGGATTGACAGCCTCCTTGATGACCATAGGAATTACCTCCTTGTGGCTTCCCTTGAAATCCGCCTTGATAGTTCCCATGGAATCCTCCTTGAGCTCCTTGAAAATTTAGCTTGTTGAAATTTCCATAGGGTCTTTGGTTCACAAAGCTCACATCTTCATTCTCATTGTATTCATCATTCTCTTGGGCTTGAACCACTTGAACATCTCTTTTCGATCTTCTCTCTTCTTCAAATTCCTTCTTGAGAAGGGTGTATTGTGTAGCCAACTCATAAATCCTTGCATCTTCAAGTATAGAATTCACCTTCTTTGTAGGACCTCTCTCCAATGGCTATTAATAACTATTGGCTGTCATCTCTTCTATGATCCATATGGCTTCCTTTGTATTCCGGTTCACTAGCAACCCCCGGATGTAGCATCAACTATGCTCCTCGTATGTGGAGAGAGTCCACTATAAAAGTTGACTATTTGTTGTGCTTCACTAAAACCATGTTGAGGGCACTTGCGTAGCAAGTCCCTATACCTCTCCCAAGCTTCAATTAGTGTCTCATCAATATGTTGGAAAAGTGAGAAATTTCCGAGATGAGTTTTTGAGCCTTTGAAGGAGGGAAGTACTTGGCTAGAAAAACTTTGCATAACTTTTCCTATGTGGTGATCTCGCTCTTGTCACAGTTTTTGAACCACTCATTTGCATGATCCCTTAGAGAAAAGTTGAAGAGCTTCATCCTTATAGCATCCTCCGGCACTCCATTGTGTTTCACCATATCACAAATCTCCAAAAACGTGCTCAAGTGTGCATTAGGATCCTCGTAAATTTCTTGGATTGGACCATTTAGATAAGACCGGTCCTTATCTCAAAGTTCTTCGCGTTGACATGAGGTCCCCATGCCCCTCCTTGAAATTGATCCGTGGGAGATTCGAACATTTGGTTGAGTGGAGGTTGTTGAGCTTCTTGAGCCCTCCTTTCTTGCTCCTCTTTCCAAGCTTGCATATCCTCCAATTACTTCCTAAGAGCCTCATAATCTTGATTGTTAACCATTTCTTGTTCTTCAATATAATTCCTTCTTCTATGTCTCCTCTCAAAGTTTAAGACCAAAGGTTGAACAAGTTGTCCCTTAGATCTTGTGTACATAAACCTGCAAAACAAAAATAAAAAAAAACAATGCTTGAATTAGCAACTCAATAACCAAATCAACTATTGAAACTCAAACTAAACATTCCCCGGCAACGGCGCCAAAAATTCATTGCCCCTCACTTTAGGGTTGAGGGAGATGCAATAATAATTGAATAAGTATCAAGTCAAATCCACAGGGAATGTTAGGACGTAAGAGATTCAAGTAGTAACCTAGCTATCTCTATCACTATCCAAGCTACCAACTAGCATGTTTTTGTATTTTTGATTAACTAATAACAATGGAAACTAATGAACAATATTGAAACTCAACTAAACAAGCAATAACTAATCAAAAGGTATAAACTCAATATGGTATGATAGTGACTCCCATTATACTTCAATTAGGTCTAAGTGATAGGGATGTAACACTCTAACAAGTATTAGCCATTTTAATCCAATTTCATGTGGGAAACCTCCTAAGTTTGATTCACCCAATTCTCATTGCAATGAAATCAAGTAGATTAATGAAAGGTTTAACTCCTATTAAGATATGAAGCAATTCATTAACTCCCAATGGATTATGGAGTTCTTTAGCCCTACTATTCTTTAGCATGCAAATCTCTTGATCCTAGCATCTAATCTAAGCCTCCTAAGCTTTAGATCAAACACTTGGTATGCAAGTATGGATCAATTATAATTACATAATAAAACATAGACCCAAGAGAAAGGAACATGAAATTAGAGGGTAAATTCATAGATCAAGCCTAATCCCATCACTTATCTCTAATCTACATTTAATTGGAATCACAAAGGAGATTAGCTAGACATGAATAAGGAAAATGAACCATGGAAAATGCATAAAACCATAATCAAAAGATAGAGAATTCAATAAGAAAGAGAATGGTGGAAGGATCTTCAAATCTTCAACATAAATCTTCAACAATTAATGATAATACCAAAATGGAAAAAGGGAAATGTTTCTAGGGTTCTAAAATGAATTTTCTAGCATATCATATCCCCAATTGAGGAAGATTTTGGAATTAAATACATAAAAAGTGAGTTTTGGGTCGAGTTGGACCGAGTTGATTCGACGAACTCGGTCAAATAATAAAGGAAGGAAGGGATGGCGGCGCCCTGGCCGGCGGACTGGCCGGTCGCTGCCTGGGTCGCCGAACTTGCAGCCATCCAGCCATCCAACCGGCGGCCTGGCCGGCGGTCCAGTCGGCCGCCGTCCAGGTCGCCGGTTCTCCTTATCCCGGTCAACTCTTCTCTCGTTCGATTTTTTCTTCGGTTCTTTCTTTGATTCTTGATTTCCTTTCTTCAAACCGGCTTTTGACCTTCTACGTCCTCCTCTTGAAGCTCGATTCTTCCTCGTTTCCGGCCCTTGATCTTTGGATACTTCAATGCTCTTCAATTCCTACAAAAATAGATAAAAAACCGAAAGAAAATGAGAAGAATATATACTATGCTATAAGTTGGAAAAACCCTAGCTCTTCTAACATTTAAACACACAAATCGAGCTTCAAATATATTCAAAACATAATCAACATGCACATAAAATACGTGTTAATCAGGGGACAACTGAAAATATGCAGCCGCGGTCAATCTCCGGCCGAATCTGTCGGCGCATGCGCATTACACGCCACCGCCTCTGCCGGTCCTATTTTTCGTATCGATCTTTGTCTCTTCTTCTTGTCTCGAACTCCAGTGGAATATTTATAATAAAAATTCGAATAATACAAGAGAAAAAATTATAATAAAATAGATCTAGATCTAATCGGCACCTTATTTCTCGCCGATAAAATGAAAAATGATAAACCGAAACAATTAAATGAAAATTGTTCCCGGACAGCAGCATGCACACATTATGGCATAAATCGACTCTAAATGCATGAACATGTGGATCAAATTATCATAGAGCCAATTCACTGAACCGGTGGCTCTGATACCAATTGATGGAAACGCGATTGAAGGCGATCTGATTCTGCCCTCGGATCTAAATTAGTTGTGATAATAAATGCATTTAGTACATATATAAGAATCAAAATATACCTTCAAGTATGCCGATGGAGAAGGACTACAGGTCTAGCCTTATAAACTGTAATCCCACTTCTCGAACCCGGCGGATGAGTGGTCTCCGATAAGGATTTAGAATCTCGGATCTTGCACTCCTTCAAGGAAGAATCATTCTCCCTCTCTTCCTATGTGGCCTCCGTCTCCTTCTCTCTTCTCTTGATAAAGAATGATCAAGTTAATTAGGGTTTTGTGCACTTAAATATTTATAATGCACAAGAGACTTGCCCTAGTGGGCCTGAAAAGAGATGGGCAACCACTTAAGCTCATTTAGCTTAAGTGGTGCCTCACCTATAGCCCATTGTTGTAAGTGGCGCCCCATAGGGGCCCAATAAGAGCTATTGGAATCTTATTAGTGCACTGATCCATTCATGAGAATATTGGGTCAGTCATGGGACCAGATACCAAACACAGTTGGGCCTTACCTAATTAGATTAATATTGTGCTCACTGATAAACACATATTTTATGTGCATATTGAGCTTAATTAGAGTGAAATTCATGTTAAAATATGTGGAGTTTCAAGTGATTTTCTTATGTTTTACTAGTTTGATCGCATTTACATTTTCCTCATTTTCTCGAGTCTTTTTATGTTTTTTTCAGGAAAAATGAAGAGCTTATTTGGCCAATTGAATTATTCCATGTCAAAGAGGAGTTCGTTAGGAAGCCATAGCAAAAAGTGGATCGAGAATCGGAGTTCGGACGAGGGAGAACGAGGCAAAACCGTAAAACTGCGCATTAGAGGTTGTTGACGCAGACCGGGCCGCGGCCCATTGGGCCGCGCCGTAGCCTGCGTGAATCCCTTCTCCCCCTTTTATTTCGATCTTTGACCGTTTGACTTTAGATTTTTTATGATTTTCAATGTATTTAATCCCAAAATTCACCCCATTTGTATATCTTTGCATACTTTAATATTCTAGAACCCTAGAAATATTTCCCTCTTTCCTTTTTAGTAAATTCAAGATTGTCGGAGCTTTACTTTGTGGATTCAAGATCCAAGACCATTTTATTCTTCCTTATTAAATTCTCTATCTTTTAAGCATGATTTCATTTACTTTTTATGGTTTAATTCCTTCAATTATGTCTAGCTAAATTTCTTTTTGGTTCCAATATATGAAGATATGATCTAGATCCTTGGGTTTTTAAGTTTTGTTGTTGGATTTACTTTCTAATTCATATGTCTTGTGGTTTGGAACTTAATTTTATTGCATGATTGATTGGCCATCATTGAGTGCATACAAGGTGTTTGGTTAAATGCTTAGTAAGCTTTAATTCATAGCACTTAGCATCAAATCACAACATATTAGTAATTCTTGCTAATAAGAGTTTTTAGATATTAATTGAGCCATTTGGAGTTAATCCATGCATCTTGAGTCCTAGTCGGAGATAGATGTCATAGGTTAATCCACTAATATTGGTTGCTTCGAGAGAAAAATTGATGTTTACTATATATAGAACTCCCATGTGAATTAGATTAAAATGGCTAATCCATGCAAATCCTAAACCCTAGGCCTCTTGTGATTATCGGATTATATTTGGAACCAAGCTTTCTACTATTGTTTGTTAACTTTTGTTATTAGTTGTTATCTAGTTTTTTACTTTTACAATTGCATTACTTAATAGGATTAAGAAAACACAAAAACATGTCACTTGTAGGCTTGAATAGTAGTTAGATAATTAGATTACTACTTGAATCTTAAACGACCTAGCATTCCTCGAGGATTCGACTTAATTATACTATAATTAATTATTATTGCTCTCTACCCTCACCCCTAAAGTTCACTCTAATTAAGCTCAACATGCACATAAAATACGTGTTTATCAACTCCCCCAAACTTAAGCCATTGTTCGTCCCGAACAATGAAACGAAATCAAACTAACGTATGGGATGTGCATTTTGAGTTCCTCGATGCCTCATATCACCTCAAAAACTATTTTAGTTCAAGGAAATTCTCAAGTCAAGCCAAACATTCATAGAATCATTCACTCTCCTAACTTAGAACTCAATCACTCAAGCACATTCAACCCTAGACCTCACAAGAAGTGTGTGTATCACTCGATCACTCAATATATGGAATAAGGTAATCACTCATCGAAATCATGCAATACACAACTTTAACCATAGGCTTGCCTATCAACTCAAGTTTCCAACACTACAATGCATGCATAAATTAGGATCAAAAAGGTCTTTCTAAAGCTTGCAATGTAGGGACATTGGTTAAGGTAGGGAATTTTAGGCTAAGTGGCTTAAATCTTCATTTAAGCTCCTTCACCTCTTTTCTTCACTTCTCTAAGTATGAATTTTTTTATTTCCACCTTATCCAACCCCTTTTTATCAAATGAACCCAAGCTTCTACCAAATATTTAAAGAAAAACTCCTTTATACTCTTATTCTTTATCTTTCTTTTCTTTTTCTTGTAAGAACTTTGTTCTTATTCTCTTTTTTTTTTTTTTTTTTTTTTTTCAATAAGAACTTTGTTCTTATTCTTAACTTTGAGCTTATAGGAGTGTTCTTTCAGCTCAAAACACATTTTCAAGACCCTTCACCATCACCCACCATTCTTCATGAATTTTCAACTTCCACCAAGGTTCCCTTAACCATCCTTCACCCCCTATCATCCGGTTCAAGAAGAAAAGGCTCTATTCAAGGCTCAAAATAGGACGACAATGGTAATGAAAGATAGGTTAGTGTTTAGGGAAAATAGGCTATTCAATGATGGCCTAAGATGTCCTAATCATGCAAACATGTAATATTTCTAACTAGAGTATCAAGGCAAGTTCTAGTAAAAAATATGCAATGCAAGATCAAGCTCTCAAGAAAGGATATCAACTATGTAAGATGCATAGTTTAAGGTTCAAAATCCTCTCAAGATTTTTGTCTAGGGCCTAAGTACTTAAGTTCAATCATCCCAAGCCATTCAAGTGAAGTGACCTAATCATGCTTGACTTTAACTTGAAAATTTTAAAAATGTTACCCATTTTAGCATCAATCATCGGCATCTCAGTCAAAACCACTTGAGTGAATAAACACGTGCTTTCTCACTCAAGCATGCAATCATTCATTCACAATTCAAATAAAAAAAATTCAAATTTTCGAAAAATTTCGCACTCAAGCTCGAAAACCAACAAATTTTCATCAATTAAGCTCATCGACCCAAACTCATCACCAAACCAACTTAAACAAGCAAGAATCATCCATTTCACCCCAAATCAACCACAATCATCAAGCAAGCCTAAGCATATAATCAATGAAATCATAATGATACCACATCACACAGAAAATTGAAAAACCAAGAGTAAAGTAATTTAAATTTCTTATCCTACCCCCTCCTCCAAACTTATTTTAGATCATAAAGTCTAAAATGAGTTTGGAGGGAAGAATAATAAGAAATTTAAATTACACTCACAAAGGTCCATAGCTATGTTGAAGGTGGTTTTGAAGGCCATTCAATCCATTGCTTGCTTGATCGGTTTGATTCTCTTCCTTCACTCGTTCCCATCACGATTCGACCTCGTGCAATGACAATAAAACACATGGAACTTGTGAAGTAGAAATGAACTTAAGAATATGAAGTATTAGCATAGAGCTAAGGAAAATAACTAAATCAAAAAAATAAAAATAAGAAACAAAAACCAAATTCAAACTAAAGAAACTAACTAGAATGAAAAAGAAAAGGATAGTTGTTGGGGTGCCTCCCAACGAGCGCTTAGTTTGACGTCGTTAGCTCGACGATACCTCTTTGCCCTTTTCAAGGGACTTTGAATGAAGTCCCTCCTTTATCAACCATTGGTTTCTTGTCAATCTTTCCATCGCTCCTTTCACTTGTCTCCTCATAATCCTTCAAGTCATTCATCATGTAGAATGACTCCTTGTCTCCACTGACTCGAAGGATAAAACTTCCTTCAAACACATCCACTAGGGCTCGACACTTGTAGCCAAGAAAGGCCGTCCGAGTATCATTGGGACATCATGATCTTCCGGTATGTCAATTACGACGAAATCCACCGGGAATATGAACTTTCCGACTTTGATAAGCACGTCCTCAACACTCCCTTTGGGGTTTTAACTTGAGCAATCCACCATTTGGAGCACAAGTGATGAAGGCTTAAGATTTCCAATGTTCAAGCGATTGAAGATGGAAAGAGGCATCAAATTGACTCCCGAACCTAAGTCACACAAGACTTTCTAAAACCATTTGCCTCCAATCTCACAAGGTAGGGTAAACTTTCCCGGATCCAAGTCCTTGTTTGGGATCTTCTTTTTCAATTGAGCACTACTCTCCTCCGTAAGCACAATGGTTTTCAAATCATCCCATTTCACCTTCTTATGAAGCACAACCTCCAAAAATTTCTCATGATCCGGGATATTACTCAACAAACCAACTAAGGGAGCATTTATATTCAATTTCTTGAATACATCTAGCAAATCACTCTTCTTCTCATGTAAATTTTCCTCAATAGGCTTATGGGAAGATGCTAGACTATCCAAGCCATTCAACTCAACATGCTCTTCAGAAAATTTAGGAGTTAGAGTAGAAGGAATACCTCTTTGATCTGTCTTGTGAGCACTCTCCTTCTCAATAGGTTCTAGAACACCTAGCTTACTCCTCAACTTTGAAGCTTCATAAGCATCCTTGGAACGGCCTTGGCAATCCTCATCCTCAAATAATAATTATTAATGTCCCAATTTGTCCAACCTTTTATAGATGGGATGATTGGCCAAATATCTATGATTCTTGGATCATTCTCATCAAGCATAACTACCTCCGAAGATGGAAGCTTATATGATTGTCTTGGCTCCACAAGATTGCTCTTAGCAAGATTCGGAGATTTTCCACATGGTAGATGTGAAAAGGTCGAAGAAAGTTCACTCACCACATGAATGGCGTTGCATTGTTGCTTCAATTTTTCTTGAGCCTTGCTAGAAGATTCTCCGGCATTATATTGAGTGATAGCTTGGTTAGCCATTTTGGTAATTTGGCCTTCCATCATCTTGACTTGCTTTGACAATGAAGTGAGTGAATTCTCCAAGGCATTTACCTTTTGGCCGGTTTGAGAGATAAAAGCACTTTGTTGATTGGCCATTTATTGAACAATTTGCTCAAGAGAAGGGGATGTCTTCTTAGGTTCTTCAATCACCCCTTGAGAGACGGAGAATCCGGGAAGTGGGAATTGAGCATTGTTGGGATTTCCATAGGAAAGGTTGGGATAAGTTCGATTGTTGGGATTATAGGGTTGATAACCTCCTTTTTGACCATAGGAGTTGCCTCCTTGCTTCCCTTGAAACCCCCCTTGATAATTTCCTTTAAATCCATCTTGCGTCCCTTGAAATCCTTGCTTATTGGAGTAATTTCCATAAGGCCCTTGATTGACATATCTCACGTCTTCAATTCCATTGAACTTCCAATTCTCTTGAATTTGAACCCTTTGAATTTGAGCTTTCCTTTCATCTTCATATGTTTTCTTCAAGTTGGCAAGCTCCAAGGTTAAATCATCATACCTTGCATCCTCAAGAACCGAGTTCACCTTCTTGGTAGGGCCCCTCTCCATGGGCCATTGATAACTATTGGATGTCATCTCCTCTATGATCCTAAGAGCTTCTTTGGCATTCCGATTCACAAGGCAACCACTAGAGGTTGCATCAACTATACTTCTTGTATGGGGAGAAAGACTACTATAGAAGTTGACGATTTGTTGTGCTTCACTAAAGTCATGTTGAGGGCATTTGCGTAGCAAATCCCTATACCTCTCTCACGCTTCAAACAATGATTCATCACCATGTTGAGAAAAATGAGAAATCTCCGATATGAACTTTTGGGCCTTTGAAGGTGGAAAGTATTTGGCAAGGAATGCTTTGCATAACATCTCCCATGTGGTGATCTCGCTCTTATCAAGATTCTTAAACCACTCTTTTGCACGATCCCTCAAAGAAAAGTTGAAGAGCTTCATCCTTATAGCATCTTCCGGGACTCCGTTGTACTTCACCATATCACAAATCTCTAAAAATGTGCTCAAATGAGCATTGGGATCTTCATCGGGCCTCCCTCCAAATTGTTCGGATTGGACCATTTTGATGAGGCCGGTCCTTATCTCAAAGTTATTTTAATTGACTCGAGGTCCCCATCCTCCTTCTTGGAATTGTTGGACCGGTGCCTCAAACATTTGATTGAGAGGTGGTTGTTGATTCTCTTGAGCTCTTCTTTCTTGCTCATCCTTCCATGCTCTAAACTCTTCCATTTCTTTCATAAGAGCTTCCATTGCTTGATGATTTGCTCCCATAACTTGATCTTCACTAGAATTCCTTCTTCTATGTCTTCTTTCAAAGTTCAAGATCAAAGGTTGAACAAGTCTTCCCTTACACCTTGTGTGCATATACCTACAAAACAAAAATCAAAAGAGAAAAATGTTTGAATTAGTAATTCAATAACCAAATCAACTATTGAAACTCAAACTAAACATTCCCCGGCAACGGCGCCAAAAATTGATCCACCCTCACTCACCCCTGTAGCACTAATCTAATTAGAGCTATAACGCATTCCACTAAAGAATTATTACTGATTCACTGCTCTGTCCCGATTATGTAGTCGGGGCTGGTATTTTGCTTAGAGCGATCCCCGTGTTTAAGAATCCTGATATTCGTTAATTAATTAGAGCTCGTCTGACTGCTCATAATTAATTAACCTCTTATACTTCCTTAGGTAGTACCCGTTCTACTTTATTATTATACTTGAACTTAATCAGCCTGCAGGACTTAGTATAATAATCCTTGTGAGCTCCCTAAGAGGATATCTCAACCTTTACGGACACAATTTCTCGATACAACAAACTAGACATCATACATGCCTCCATGTTACCCAAGATATAAGGAATTGAGGTGACATACAAGGCCCGTACCGAATAAGTCAAAGCAACAGTGAAGAACACATATATGCCTAATAGCTTATCGGGATTAAGATCTAGCTACTAAGACCCGAGATCTCTTAGCTCTTCACCTACAAAGTAGGGTCAGTCTAGAAGAGCAATATCTCACTGTGATCATATCAGTACGTTCCTAGTGTACCAGCATAACTAGTGATTGAGACTCATCACTACCGTTAGTGCTGCAGTCTAAACTGATAACTTTGTCCGAAGTTATCTCGACTCTGATGATATTTATATCTCATGAGTTACCTTTAATCATGATCTCCTCCAGTATATCCTGACACGCTAACACACTCATGAGATAATGGACTTATTCATTCTCAACTATAAACTTTCAGATAGGTGATTGTAACAGTGGAATAATTATTGCATACACTAAAACACTGGTTTTGCTTTAGGTATACAAAATCCCAACAGACATCACACGTGCCTCCATGTTACCCAAGATACAAGTAATTAAGGTGCCGTACATAAGGCCTGTACCGAGTAAGTCAAAGCAACAGTGAAGAACGCGTATATGCCTAATAGTTTACCGGAATTAAGATCAAGCTACTAAGGCATGAGATCTTTAGCTCTTCACCTATTACTAGGGTCAGTCTAAAAGAGCATTATCTCTCTGCGATCATATCAATACATTCGATGGTATCAGTATAACTAGTGATTGAGACCCACCACTACTGTTAATGCTCCATCTAAACTGATAATTTTGCCCAAGTTATCTCGACTGTGATAATTGTTTATATCTCATGAGTCACCGAAATACGTGATCCCCTCCAGACGCAGCTGACACGTTAAATAAAACATGAAAAAATGGACTTATTCAATCTCAACTATATACTTTCAGATAGGTGATTGTAAATAGTGGAATAATCTTTGCATACACTAAAATACTGGTTTTGCTTTATGTATACAAATCCCAACAATATATATGTGAGGAGAGAAATTGCACGCAGTTTAAGAAAAAATTAATGTAAAGTGGGAAAAGTAAGATAAAATAGGGAGAAAGTGGGAAAAGTAGGTAGAAAGTGAGAAAAATAGGAATAAAGTGAGGGTGAATAATTAATTTTGAGAAGAGAATCTTTCTATTTAAGGTAGACACATATATATGGGGGATACCCCAAACGAATAATATCCACACATATATGGGGGACGGAGAAAGTATTAATGAATAATTAATCATTAAAATAAATAATTTACAAAATAAATAAATTATATATAAAAGTTACTGCTTATTATAGAATACAAAATTTACTATTAATGGCAGCTTGTAGTCGTTCTTATATAAAGTATTTGCAATTGTAATATGCTTTTTCTTTTCTTTTCTTTTTTATTATATCAAATGCATTAAAACTAATGAAGAAATCAAGGGAAATTTGTACTAGTTATTTATGGTGCACAACTACAGCACTAACTTTTATATCATCTGCAATTGTAATATGCATTTTCTTTTCTTTTCTTTTCTTCTTTTATGTTAAATGCATTAAAAAGAATGAAGGAATCAAGTTAAATTTGTATTTATGGTGCACAATTTCTGCTCTAACTTGAATATAAATTGCAAATGTAATATTTTTCTTTCTTTTTTATATTAAATGCATTAAAAATTATGACTAAATCAAAGTAAATTTGAACTTATGGTGCACGATTAGGGCACTAACTTATTTAATTTGCAAAATTATTGCCATTGTAATATTTTTTGTTTATATATGCATTAAAACTAATGGTGGAATCAATGTAAATTTGCAATAATGTTGCACAATTATTACACTAATTTTTTTATATGATTATTGATTGTGTAAATTTATGATTATTTTTACCGAGTTGTTATTTTAATTTATGATTGTAGTGAAGCATACAAATTATCGACACCATAACTAATTGTTTTAGTTGAGAACTGTTAAATGTAAGTAATTTTCTCCATTTTAATTTAGAGAGAAAAATTGAAATGTCCATTTGAGTTAAGGAAAATCAAATAATGTCCATCAATATAATTTACACAAATTATGTCCATTTTTTGTATTTTTGGATAGAAATACCCTTAATAAGTTGACTTTGACTATTTTTTAACTTTTTTTTCTAATTTCTGATATTTTTATTTGTATTTTTTTTTCAAATTTTTTACAGAATTTTTTTATGACATTTTATTTTAAGTTTTTTTTTTTTTTTTTTTAAATCTTGGCACTATTGGCTCTATTGATGTCCATATAGTACCTATAGAGCCCATTATGTGATTGACTCTATAGACACTATTGACACTAATAGTATCAATAGCTTCAATTTTTTTTTTTTGAAATTTTTCCTGATTTTTTATAACATTTTATTGTATGTTTTTTTTTTTTTTCCAATCTTGGCACTATTGATGCCCAAATAGTGCCTATAGAGCCAATCAACCAAATAATCCCAATATACCCAATACCAAGGTTTTAAAAGGCGCTTTTGAGTCTCGAGGCGTAAGCCTCGATAAAAATAAAAGAAAATATATAAAATTATATATATCACATAAAAACATAACTAAGGAACAAATAATCCATAAATTCAAGGTTTTCCTACTTGAAAATAATGAATCAGGTAC
This sequence comes from Mentha longifolia, assembly GCA_001642375.2. Lineage (NCBI taxonomy): Eukaryota > Viridiplantae > Streptophyta > Magnoliopsida > Lamiales > Lamiaceae > Mentha > Mentha longifolia. The sequence goes on along the minus strand of CM038121.1, from coordinate 590,413 downwards.
TTTCAAAATGAATAAAGGCCAAGGCAAAGAATAATAAGCTGCCCAATAATAATATATCAAAAAGTAATATGCCTAATAATCTGCCACAACCCATATTTTATATATAAAAAAATATAATATATTAAAGCTCACTACTATAACCTTAATTATTTAATTATATGTAAACACAATAGACCAAAAGTAAGATTTCAGGAGAGAGTGAAGTTTGGGCGTCGCTTCATGAACCGCCGCCCGCCGCCGCTTCCTGTCAAAGCCGCCGCTGCCTGCCAAAGAAGATATAGCGGAGTGAAAGTTTGGGCAGAGAGAGCGGATGAGAGTTAAGAAAACAGTGGAGAGGTTGCGCAATTGCGCTAATTGAACCCTAATCCCGTAAGTTCATTTTTTATTTTTTTTAGGTCCTTAATTTTTCAATTAGGGCTAAAAATCTAAAGCCCATTTGAAATTAAGGTAAAAAACTTGAATCCCATACATTATTGGACGAATTAAGCCCAAAAAACTGGAAAAAAATTTGCAGAATACCTAAAAAATGAAACTGCGCCTCAGGGCGTTTCGCACCGCCTCGAGCGCCTCGGAACGCCTCGCCGGAAGTGAGGCGTACGCCTCATAGCCTATCAGTGAGGCGCAGCCTCAGAGGCGAATTTCGGCCGCCTCGCCTCAAGGCGCGCCTCGAGGCGTGCGCCTCGAACGCATTTTAAAATAAGTTGACTTTGACTATTTTTTAACTTTTTTTTTTCTAATTTCTGATATTTTTATTTGTATTTTTTTTTCAAATTTTTTTCAGAATTTTTTTATGACATTTTATTTTACGTTTTCTTTCTTTTTTTTTTTTTTTTTTTTTTTTAAAATCTTGGCACTATTGGCTCTATTAATGTCCATATAGTACCTATAGAGCCCATTATGTGATTGACTCTATAGACACTATTGACACTAATAGTATCAATAGCTTCAATTTTTTTTTTGAAATTTTTCCTGATTTTTTATAACATTTTATTGTATGTTTTTTTTTTTTCCAATCTTGGCACTATTGATGCCCAAATAGTGCCTATAGAGCCAATCAACCAAATAATCCCAATATACCCAATACCAACCATTCAATCCAGTTCATATTTAGATTATAAGCATGATTTCAAACCAAAACATGCATGATACCAAATCAGGATCAAAAAACCCTAAGTAAGAATTGAGACTATTGGGACTATCATCACCACATAGTCCCAATAGACCCAATATCAACAATTCAATCCAGTTCATATGCAAATTATAAGCAACAACAAATGTATCACATAATTCTGAATACGCTGCATCTCGATTCATATAAACTTCATAAAATTTATTAATTTAAAATTTGACCACACCAAATGTATCACATAATTCAATCGAAGAAATCAGATCCAAAAAATGAAGAGTACAACAAAATCGAAAAAGGAAGGGAAAAAAAAGAAAAAGGTGGTGCACTGATGCTGCGTGCATCAAAAGTCAAAATATCATTGATAGGATATAGCCTAGCCACTAGGCCCAAGCATCGAGCCCAATGTAATTGGGCTCCGACTGTCAAGCTCGGCCTATGCAGCTCGGCCCACCGAAGAGCCTTTCTTGGCTCGGCCCAAACAGCCTACCTAGGCCGAATCCACGACGGCCCACCTCAAAGGAATCTCTACACCAAGGCAACTCCTACATCGACTACAATTCAAGCTCCACAAGAGATATAGAAGTTCGGTGTTTATCCAGTAAAGGAGGAGATCAAGCCAAAGAGTCCTAATAGGAAAAGACTTGTAATCCTAGTCGAATTCCATGTGTAGATACTTATAAATAGGGATTTAGAATAGATTGGAAGGGAGAACAATCTTATAATCACTACTCATACAAGCAATAAAGATCTATACTCTTTCCGCCCGTGGACGTAGATCTATTCCAATAGATCGAACCACGTAAATCCCTTTGTGTTCCGTTTACTTTCGTGTTCGTTAAATCCCAATTCTTGTGCATTAATCGTCTTGCGAAAATAAGATCGATCACTTCTATTCCAATAGATCGAACCACGTAAATCCCTTTGTGTTCCGTTTACTTTCGTGTTCGTTAAATCCCAATTCTTGTGCATTAATCGTCTTGCGAAAATAAGATCAATCACTGGCGCCGTCTGTGGGAAACGAAATTTGTGAATCTTGATCAAATTTTTGCAAGTTTGCTATAATCACGATGGCCGGGAAATCAACACGATCTACTGCTGCCGCTAATAAGTCCGCCGCTGCTAAGGAGACGGATGCCCAGCAAACTGCTCATGAATCAACCGAAGCCTCTAGCCATCCACCCAGCTCTAATCAAAGACGCCCCGGGAAGGAGCGTGCGCTGACTCCGGAAGGGCATATCGGAAATATTCCGGTGGATCAGTTCGGCAGACCGCTCAACCCCAGCCAAGAAGATCACAACAGTGGTCGTGACGGAGAGGAGGCACCAAAGCTCCAGCCGCATGAACTTGAGGATGCAATAAAGAGTTTCCTTGCATATAAAGGCACATAATTCTTGCAATTCGTCAACCAACAAAGAGCTGGACATCATGGAGAACGTGGAGCTACACCCCATTCCCATCAGCGACACGATTCTCAAAGCATCCAGATTGTGGGCGCACGAGAAGCGGCACCTCGTCAAAGAAGGTTTGATGATAAACGCTGAGGAGACCCCAGACATACACCTCGCCGTACCATCACCCCACCTCGTCGTCATACTGTTTCACCTCGGCTTGACGACGATCACCGAGGAGGGAGATTTACTGTTTACAGTAAGATCTCTACTCCCTTCACCAACTACATACTTTACACTCCTCTCCCAGAGAAGTATCGAGTACCCCCTATCAAGCCTTACAACGGCTTATGCAATCCGAGCAATTTCCTGTCCCAATACCAATATAATATGATGAATCAAGGTCTCAGTGAGGATACCTACATGTGTAAGGTATTTCCTGAACTGCTTGTCGATAACGCTCGTAGTTGGTTCGATAGCCTGCCTCCATGCAGTATCGGATCATACGCAGACCTGCTCGAAGCTTTCGAACGCAGGTTTTTCCAGAAAGCCGAGGCAAAAACTACCCCGGCCCAGCTTCTTTCCATTAGGCAGAGATGAGGAGAATCAATAAGCGACTTTATGACTAGGTTTAACGAAGAAAGCCTGAAAGTCGATCGCTTGACTGACGAAGTCCTTATCTCAGCCTTCTAGAATGCCATCCAATCTGGTGCTCTCTACAAGGAGATCATAAGGGAAGAGCCACGGACATCGAAGCAGCTGTGGAGCATCGCGGATCGTTTCGCACGAGCAGATGAGGCGGATAGGAAAAAGCGCGAGGCTGATAAGCCCGAACCATCTGATCGGAGGAAAGAGAAGCGCAATGACCGAAGTCAAAGTCGCCGAAGTGCCTTAGATAGACTGCAATGAGGCCCAATTGAATCCCGACTTGGACCTCGGCAAACTCTGGAGAAGACCCAATTTACACCACTAACCAAGCCGAGGACGGAAATTTACGACATACCAACATGTTCGAAAAGCCTCAGCCAATGTCAAAATCAAAGGCAAACCGCCGATCCAGGGGTAAGTACTGCCGATTCCATGAAGACTATGGCCATGATACAGAAGAGTGTTGGAACTTAGCCGAAGATATTGAGAACTTGGTGCGCGATGGTATGCTTAAAAGGTACCAAAATCGCAACCAGAATGAAGGCCGACCCCAGAACAACAAAAGAACTAGACAAAATAGGGGGGGGAATAACTGCAGCCCCCAGGCCGACAAAAAGCCGAAGCGAGAGGATGGCGAAGGCGAGGACCAGCCTCAGTATGATGGGGTCGTACAAGCTATTACTGGGCTCCCACAGGGAGCTACGAAGTCATCGTTAAAAGCCGAGGCTCGAAGTCCGCAACAAGGCGAACCTTCCCAAAAAAGGTTCAAGAAGGACGAAGTGGTTACTTTTTCGGACCAAGATCCAGTGCCACCTATCATGCCCTATCAGGATGCGATAGTGATCGAAGCTGGGGTGGCCAATAAGCTCGTACGACGAATTTTCGTCGATACCGGAGCCTCGGTCAGCATCCTCTTCAAGAGTTGCTTCGATCAGCTCGGAGTGGAGAGGACGCAGCTCGCACCAGCACCAGTCCCGCTAAAGAGCTTCGTCCAACAGGAGACGCAAACGGAGGGGGTCGTACAGCTACCCGTCACAGTGGGGATTCACCCTTTATCAACCACTAAGGTCATCAATTTCTTCGTTGTTAAAGCGGATTCTCCATATAATGTTATACTCGGAAGGGATTGGCTGGTGGGGGTCAAGGCGATCTGTTCGCCATACCACTTAATAATCAAAATCCCATCAAAAAACGGGGTTATCATAGTTCGAGGTGACCAAAAAAGGGCAAAAGAGTGCATGCAGATTGCACTTCGAGGTGCCGGGGCACCCCAACACTCTCAAGCATAGCAATTATAGTTACCCGAAGAGTTGAGGCAGGAGCAAGAATCCGCATCAGATGAGCCGGTGAAAAGCATAGTACTCTACGAAGACGACCTAACTAAGGTCGTCAAAGTAGGCTTCGCAGGAGGTGCCGAACTCCACCGGCAGATCGTCTAACTTCTTCGGGAATACAGAGATGTTTTTGCATGGACTCCCCTTGACATGACCGGAGTAGCGCCCAGCATCATCACTCATCGTCTGAATATTAACCCCGAAGTGAAGCCGGTGAAACAGAAGCAACGAGTCTTCGCGGCAGAACGAAGGCAGGTCATTCATGACGAAGTGCAACAGCTTCAAAAAGCCGACATTTTGTTCGAGGTTAAATATCCGACGTGGATAGCCAACCCGGTCATGGTCAAAAAACAACAAGGAGGTTGGCGGATGTGCATTGACTATACCGACCTCAACAAATATTGTCCAAAGGACTGCTATCCCTTGCCCAACATAGACAAAAAAAGTAGAAGCCCTAGTCGGTCACAAGGTCTTCAGTTTTCTAGATCTATATAAGGGGTATCACCAAGTACTAATGAGTGAAGAGGATGCACTGAAGACAGCTTTCATCACGGACTTCAGCGTGTTTGCCTATAAGAAGATGCCATTCGGGCTAAAAAACGCGGGAGCAACCTATCAAAGGATGGTCGACAAGATATTCGAACAACATATTGGAAAGAGTGTTGAAGTCTATGTCGATGACATCGTCGTCAAAAGCAGAGAACCAGCGACCTGTGTTAACGACCTGAAGGTTGTCTTTGATCTACTTCGGAAAGTAAATCTGAAGCTAAACCCTGCGAAATGTACTTTTATGGTACGATCAGGGAAATTCCTGGGGTGCTGGATTTCGCAAGAAGGTTTAAAGGCAGACCCCTCTAAAGTTCGAGCCGTCCAAGAGATGAAGGTCCCAAAAACCATTCATGATGTGCATCAACTGACTGGCTGTTTGGCAGCGTTAAGTCGTTTTTTATCTAAGGCCGCCGAAAAGCAGCTCCCTTTCTTCAAAATTCTCAAGAAGGCACCCGACTTCGAATGGAAGGGCGAGCACAAAGCGGCGTTTGAAGAACTGAAGAAATACCTGGCCAGACTCCCAACTTTGTCTGTTCCGAAAGATGGAGAGGTCCTCTCCCTATACCTCGCAGCCTCGGATGAAGCTATAAGTGCTTGTACTAGTTCGGGAGGAAGGACGACGGCAGCTTCCTGTTTATTTCATTAGCCGAGCCTTGAAAGGACCGGAGACGAGGTACCAACCATTGGAAAAAGTCGCCCTTGCACTAGTAAATGCCGCTAGAAGGTTGAGACCGTATTTCCACGCACACACCATACGAGTTCTAACCGACCTGCCACTTCGCCAAGTCCTGACAAAACCTGAAGCATCGGGTAGAATTGCAAAGTGGGCTGTCGAACTCGGCGAGCACGACATAAATTTCTGTCCTCGGCAGGCGATAAAGGGACAAGCCCTAGCGGATTTCCTGGTAGAGGCTAAGTTCTCCGAAGCACCAAAGCAGGACGAACTCCCGCGAAACAAAGTCGAAGCCGAGCATCCTAAGGAGCCCCCACATGACTACTGGAAAGTTTACGTAGATGGCGCTTCAGGTCGTACAGGCAGTGGAGCGGGAGTCATGCTAATTAGCCCGGATGGAAAGGAGATAACATATGCACTTCGGTTCGACTTCTCTACCACAAATAATGAGGTGGAGTACGAAGCCCTAATTGCAGGACTTCGCCTCGCTCAAAGTCTTCAAGTACGAGCTGTACAAGTCTACTGTGACTCCCAAGTCATAGTTAGCCATATGCTCGGCACATACGAGGCAAAGGACGACAGAATGAGGAAGTATCTCCAAAAAGCTAGGAGTCTGCAAGAAAGCTTCACCTACTTCGAGTTGGTATGAATCCCAAGAGGAGCAAATACCCGAGCTGATGCTTTGAGCAAATTGGCGTCCTCGTCAACAAGCTCTCCAGTGGAAGAAGTCAAACACCGAAGTATAGAAGAAGCCGAGGTCGGCCTCGTAATTGATGAAGAAGCCCCAAATTGGATGACTCCTCTTCGGAATTATTTGGAGAAGGGTGAACTGCCCAGTGACAAGCTTGAGGCAAGAAAGATCTTAAGCAAGTCACCAAAGTACGTTCTATAAGAAGGAATTCTGTACAGAAAGTCATACATTCAACCTATCCTAAGATGTGTCGGGCCGAACCAAGCAAACTATGCGTTAAGCGAAGTTCACGAAGGGTCATGTGGAAGCCACATTTGATACGAACCTTCGCAGATCCGTATAACTTACGCACGCGGAAGACTGAATCGAACTAATGGAAGTCCCAATACGTCTACGAACTAAACCCCCTAAGTAATATAGATAAGCCGAAACCTCTATATCTCAAAGAGACGGTCGCCGAGCCACACGGGGACGCTGAATGACACACAACGAGGGATGATGAACTCGTTGATTTGCCGGGTAAAGAATTCGTCTTGGAAAAATCAAGAGGAATTCGAAGAACTCTCAAGAGAGAATAAAACTCACAATATTATTAATGATCAATGTTGATTTTTGGCCATGACATAAGGGCCATATATATAGTGCTCAAAAACCTATCTAAACCTAGTCCAACTATGAAATAACTTAAGTATAGTCAAACTATGGGTCAAACCCATCAAATAACATAATAAAGCCCAAAAATAAAGCCTTTTAAGACACAAAACGTGGGCTGCAAAATAAAGTCACGAAAATAATAACTAAGTCTTTAATCTTCAGCCCGGTCACACTTGATAAGATTAACTACTCGCGGGCTGCCCGATCCACCATCTCCAATGGGCTTCTTCATCAACTCTTGAGCCCAAACTTCTTGAACCAACCCTTGCAAAGCTTCCTTAAACTCCTTAGCTCGAGCTCTTGTCACCGGCCCACTTGGAACTCGAACAGGATCTTGAATAAACGATCCTTGGACTCCATCATTCCCCTCCTCTTGAAGAGGATTTGTCCTCAAATCCAAGTCGTCACCTATATCAAAAGGACTCAAATCAGTAACATTAAATGTAGCACTAACATTATACTCACCGGGCAAGTCCAATTTGTAGGCATTGTCATTGATGCGCTCCAACACTTGAAAAGGTCCATCGCCTCGAGGTAGTTACTTCGAACGCCTTTGCAACGGAAACCTTTCCTTGCGCATATGCAGTCATACCCAATCACCGGGTTCAAACACCACCTTGCGACGTCCCTTGTTTGCTTGCTTGGCGTACTGCTCTGTTCGCCTTTCAATGTTCATTCTCGCCTTCTCATGAATCTGTTTCATAAAATCAGCCCTTTTCCGGCCATCAAGATCAGTATGCTCATGCTCAGGTAAAGGAGATAAATCCAATGGAGTCAAAGGATTAAAACCATAAACAATCTCAAATGGCGAAAATTGAGTAGCAGAATGAACAGAACGATTATAAGCAAACTCAACATGTGGCAAACATTCTTCCCAAGACTTGATGTTCTTTTTTATGATAGCCCTAAGCAACATAGACAAAGTCCTATTGACTACTTCAGTTTGACCATCAGTTTGTGGATGACAAGTAGTAGAAAACAACAGCTTAGTACCCAACTTACCCCACAACGTCTTCCAAAAGTAGCTCAAGAACTTAGAATCCCTATCAGAAACAATAGTCCTAGGCATACCATGCAGTCTAACAACCTCTCTAAAGAACAAATCAGCAACATGAGATGCGTCATCAGACTTATGACATGGAATGAAATGTGCCATCTTAGAGAATCTATCAACAACCACAAAGATGGAATCGCTACCACGCTTACTCCTAGGCAACCCTAAAACAAAATCCATAGATATATCAATCCAAGGTGCATCAGGAATAGGCAATGGTGTATACAGACCATGGGAACTCACTCTAGACTTAGCTTGCTTACAAGTAACACATCTACCACAAATTGTCTCAACATCACGTTTCATATGAGGCCAAAAGAAATGTTCATGCAAAACAGCTAAGGTCTTAGCAATACCAAAATGTCCCATCAAACCCCCACCATGAGACTCAAGCAAAAGCAATTCACGTAGAGAGCATTTAGGAACACACAACTTATTCTTCCTAAATAGATAATCATCATGCCTAAAATACTCTCCACTAGCAGATTTCTCACATGCTCGATAAATTTCACCAAAATCAGCATCACTCACATAAAGACTCTTGATGCACTCAAAACCAAGCAACTTAGCATCTAGAGTAGAGATCAAAGCATACCTCCGAGAAAGTGCATCAGCCACCACATTCTCTTTACCTTGTTTGTACTTGATAACGTATGGAAACGTCTCAATAAACTCCATCCACCTAGCATGCCTCTTGTTTAGCTTGTGTTGCCCCTTCAAGTGCTTCAACGACTCATGATCGGTATGAATGATGAACTCCTTGGCCCATAAGTAGTGTTGCCACGTTTTTAATGCCCTCACCAATGCATACAACTCCTTATCATACGTCGGATAGCTCAAAGTGGGTCCATTGAGCTTCTCACTAAAGTACGCAACTGGCCGCCCTTCTTGCATCAAAACTGCACCAATACCAACACCAGAAGCATCACATTCAATCTCAAAAGATTTAGAAAAGTTAGGAAGAGATAATACCGGGGCGTGTGTCAACTTGTACTTCAACAACTGAAACGCCTTTTCTTGCTCTTCTCCCCAATGAAACTCCACATTCTTTTTGATCACTTCCGTCAACGGGGCTGCAACACTGCTGAAATGTGGCACGAATCGCCTATAGAAGCTAGCAAGTCCGTGAAAACTTCTAACATCTCCAATGCTCTTCGGACTCGGCCACTCTTGGATAGCTCGTATTTTCTCCTCATCAACCTGTACACCCTGTGCACTAACAACAAAACCAAGAAAAACAAGCTTGTCCGTACAAAAGATGCACTTCTTTAGGTTAGCATACAACTTCTCTTTCCTAAGTACATCTAAAACAGACCTCAAATGCTGAACATGCTCATCATGACTCTTGCTGTATACTAGAATATCATCAAAATAGACCACAACAAATCTGCCTATGTAAGAACGCAAAACATGATTCATAAGACGCATAAACGTACTAGGAGCATTAGTCAAACCAAAAGGCATAACCAGCCACTCATACAAACCAAGTTTTGTCTTAAAAGCAGTTTTCCATTCATCTCCTTCCTTAATCCTAATCTGGTGATAACCACTACGCAAATCAATCTTAGAAAACACACAAGAGCCATGCAATTCATCAAGCATATCATCTAAACGAGGGATGGGATGTCGATACTTTACCGTTATGTTGTTGATGGCTCGGCAGTCACAACACATCCTCATCGTCGAGTCCTTCTTCGGCACAAGTAACACAGGAACTGCACAAGGACTCAAACTCTCCCTCACGTGCCCCTTTGCCAACAACTCTCCAATCTGCCTCTCTAATTCTTTCGTCTCTTCCGGATTGGTTCGATAAGCTGGCCTATTTGGAAGTGTCGCACCTGGCACAAAATCAATCTGATGCTCTATCCCTCGAATTGGTGGTAAGCCTGAAGGTGTTTCTTCGGGAAAGACATCATCAAATTCCTGCAAAACAAAAGAAATAGAAGGGGGAAGAGAGTCGAGATCATTAGTAGATAAAAAGTTCTCCTTGTACAAAAGTACAATCAAGGGTCTCTCCTCATGAACTGCCAACTTCAGATCACTCGCCCTTGCCAAACACAACTTTTGCACCACTCCCTTCTCCTTATTCTCCTTTTTCTGCTCCTTTGACTTCGCCAACTCTGCCTCTTTTTGCAGCTGCACTTGGTCTTCATACACTTGTTTTGGGGTAAGAGGAAGAAGCGACACCTTCTTCTGCTTATACTCGAAGGAGTATTTGTTGGTGAAGCCATCATGGTTCACTCGTCGGTCGAACTGCCACAGTCGTCCCAACAGAATATGACTCGCCTGCATCGGAACCACATCACACAAGACCTCATCCTCATACTTCCCAATGCGAAACAGAATCTTCACTTGCTTATTAACTCTGACAACACCAGCATCGCTCAACCACTGCAACCGGTATGGCTTGGGATGCTGCAACACAGGAAGCCCTAATTTCTGAACCATGTACAAACTAGCCAAGTTTGTGCAACTTCCCCCATCGATGATCAAACTGCACAACTTATCTCTCACATGACATCTTGTGTGAAAGATGTTCTCTCGCTGCACCATCTCATCCACATGATTGTTGACGCTCAAAGCTCTTCTTGCAATGCCAATGAGACCAGTAGGTGGAATGATCTCCTCATCTTCTTCAGTATCTTCCTCCAAAGCTGGCATCTCCGGGTCAACAGCCTCATCATCTGTAACCACCTCTCCATTATCTTGCATGATCATCACTCTTCGATTTGGGCACTCGCTCATAATATGCCCGAAGCCTTGACACTTGAAACACTTACGATCACGATTACGAGTATCAGGCATTGATGTTTTGCCTTGAGTTGTGGGACTCGCCGAATCTGATCGCGCCTTCACAATCGGCTTCTTCTCTTCTTTCGGCCAATCCTCCTTCTTCCATTGGCTTCCTTTGGATGAGGAACCACTAGCAGTTGTTTGATTCTGCTTCCAATTGCTCTGACCTTGCTTGAAATTGGCCTGGTTCTGCCTTGCACTGCCCCTCCTCTTGAGCTGGTTCTCTACCTTTTCCGCCATGTGTACCATGTCTTCCAGCTCAACATAATTGTGCAATTCTACCACATCCTTGATCTCTGTTCGCAGACCATTCAAGAACCTCGCCATCGTAGCCTCTCGATCTTCCTGAATGTTGGCTCGAATCATGGCTACCTCCATGTCCTTATGATACTCATCCACTGTCCGGTAGCTTTGCCTCAAAGTTTGAAGCTTATTGAACAACTCTCTGTAGTAGTACGCTGGTACAAATCGCTTCCTCATAATGGCCTTCATCTCGTCCCAATTCTGAACAGGACGCTCGCCATTTCTCCGCCTACTCGTCGCCAACTGATCCCACCAGATGAGTGCATAATCCGAGAATTCAATTGCTGCCAACTTCACCTTCTTCAGCTCGGAGTAATCCTGACACTCAAACATCAGCTCGACCTTTCTTTCCCAGTCAAGATAAGCTTCTGGGTCGTTCCTCCCTTGGAAAGAAGGAATATTCATCTTGATGTTGCCCAAATTATTATCTTGCCTACTCCAACCTCTGTAACCTCCATAGCCGTCTTCATCCACTTTGAGGTTCATATACTCATCATCACAATCAAACTCTAGATCTCTACGTGGCCTGTCGAACTTTGGATCTCTGCGTGGACGCTGAAGTGGAAAACGTAGATGACCTCTACCTCTATCTCTACCAAATCCTCCACCTCTATTACCGCTGCCGTGAGGAGACTCAGCTTGATTTTTCTCCGAAACCTCATGGATCCTCTCATACACATCATCCAATTTTTTTGTGAGCATCTTGTCCAATTCTGATTTCATTGCATCCCACAAAATTTTTTGCTTTGGATCTAAATCAGGCTGATCTTCTGGATGTGTGTTGTTGCCGGAACCATCGTTTGCTGCATTACTTGCCATACCTGTAAAATTTTTTATTTTTTATTTTTTATTTTTTATTTTATTATTATTATTTTTTTTTAAACACAAAAAACAAAGAAAAGGTTAGTTAAAAACAGGATCCTCACCACCTCACAAGCACTCGTGTATCGCTCAAGGATGATGCACTCAGCACTCATGTATCACTCGAATCAATGGCTTTTACCCTCTAATAATCTCACCTCTCTTGCCTTTTTCCACTCAATTCTCTCTTACAAGCACTCAAACCCTCTCAATCTACCACTGAACTCTTACCAACAAACCAAGGAACACAGAAAGGAATTACCGATTTTATTTTTTTTTTCAACTGGACGGTATGACCTTCAGACGGGTGTTTTTGGGCCTAAACGCAAACCGAACACAGCGAAGCAATGTTAACTTCTTGGTCTCGTCGAGACGTTTCCGAAATGGTATTATGGAGCTTGAACGGATAAGCAGATCAAAAGTTACATCCGTTTTAAGTTCTACCGACGAAAACTCGAAAAACGAATACACAACTACTACCCAATACAAGAATGACTCAAGAACCAATCAAGAAACGAAGAAATTACTATGAACCAACGAATGACACGAAGAAACGAAGCAACAAACGACTCGATCAACTAAAAGATGCAGAATATGGACTTCTCTTATCTAAGGAAACAAATTGACGAAAGAAAGGAAACAAATCAAATATCCCTTAATCAGAAGATCAAATCGAACAAAATTTCTCCTTCAGGATTTAACACACTAGAACAGATCTGAATTGTTCAATAAACGAACGTCCTTTTTTTTTTTTTTTTTTTTTTCTTTTTTTTTTCTTGTTTTCAGCAACGAACAACACAAATCTGAAATACGAACTTTTTTTTTTTAATGTGAATTCGACTCAACGAATGAACGCAATAAAATTAACGAGACTCAGATATACGACACGAACGAAGAAAGCAACAAAATTGACGAGACTCAATTCGACTCACAACGAAAACTGGACAAAAGACACGAACGAAAATAAACAAAGGAATAGATACTAAAACCTGAACGCCCGGAAGACGACCTGGCTCTGGTGCCAAATGATACGAACCTTCGCAGATCCGTATAACTTACGCACGCGGAAGACTGAATCGAACTAATGGAAGTCCCAATACGTCTACGAACTAAACCCCCTATGTAATATAGATAAGCCGAAACCTCTATATCCCAAAGAGACGGTCGCCGAGCCACACGGGGACGCTGAATGACACACAACGAGGGATGATGAACTCGTTGATTCGCCGGGTAAAGAATTCGTCTTGGAAAAATCAAGAGGAATTCGAAGAACTCTCAAGAGAGAATAAAACTCACAATATTATTAATGATCAATGTTGATTTTCGGCCATGACATAAGGGCCATATATATAGTGCTCAAAAACCTATCTAAACCTAGTCCAACTATGAAATAACTTAAGTATAGTCAAACTATGGGTCAAACCCATCAAATAACATAATAAAGCCCAAAAATAAAGCCTTTTAAGGCACAAAACGTGGGCTGCAAAATAAAGTCACGAAAATAATAACTAAGTCTTTAATCTTCAGCCCGGTCACACTTGATAAGATTAACTACTCGCGGGCTGCCCGATCCACCATCTCCAATGGGCTTCTTCATCAACTCTTGAGCCCAAACTTCTTGAACCAACCCTTGCAAAGCTTCCTTAAACTCCTTAGCTCGAGCTCTTGTCACCGGCCCACTTGGAACTCGAACAGGATCTTGAATAAACGATCCTTGGACTCCATCAACATTGGAGCTCGAGCACTGTCAAAGAAGGTCATGCGCTGGGGCTATTACTGGCCTACAATGTTTCAAGACGCAGTCGAACTAGTTAAAAAGTGCCCAAAATGTCAAATCCATGGGACGGTACCGAGACTACCTCAGACCGACCTAATAAGCATGCAAAGCCCGTGGCCGTTTGTGCAGTGGGGAATTGACATCGTCGGACCATTCGATAAAGCTCCCGGACAACTCCAGTTCCTCATCGTAGCCATCGACTACTTCACTAAGTGGGTCGAAGCTGAGCCCTTGGCAAAGATCACAAGCAAGAACGCCCTCAACTTCGTATGGAAGAATGTGGTTTGCCGCTTCGGTGTATCTCGCATCCTGGTTTCGGATAATGGAACATAATTCACCGATCGGACATTCAGAGAATGGTGTGAAGGGCTTCACATTCACCAAAAGTTCACTTCGGTAGCTCATCCTCAAGCGAACGGCCAAACCGAAGTGACGAACAGAACGATTGTCAAGGGACTCAAAACCCGCCTCGACAAAGCCAAAGGAGATTGGGCCGCAAATTTACCCCAAGTCCTATGGTCGTACCGAACAACTCCTCGGACCTCGAACGGTGAAACACCTTATAGTTTGGTGTACGGAACCGAAGCAGTGATCCCGGTAGAGATAGGCCTGCCTAGCCCACACACTATCAACTTCACAGCCGAAGCCAACGAGGAAGACCTCCGAACTGAACTGGATCTGTTGGAAGAAAAACGAGAGCTCGCCTACATAAGAGAAGCTAAGTACAAGCAACAAGTAGCTCGGTACTACAACCAAAGGATGAAGTACCAACAGTTCCAAGTAGGCGATCTCATACTTCGGAATAACGAGGTCAGTAAAGCGGAAAGGCTCGGCAAGCTTGAAGCCACATGGGAAGGACCATACCGAGTCGAAGAAGTCCTCGGCAAAGGGTCGTACAAGCTTGCCCATCTATCCGGTGAGCCCTTACCCCGTACATGGCACATCAATCATCTAAAAAAATACTTTGTATAAGTGGAGGAGAATAATGTCTAGGATCAGTTCATTTAAAGTCGTAGGTGTCAAGAGTCAGTTCGTCTTGTCAGCTGTTTTTCTTTTTTAGGTTTTTTCTTCAATAAAGTTTTATTTTTCCTTCATTATGCGTTTAAATACTTGCATATCATATTTTGCATCTCTCTATTCCACTTATGCTTAGTATTTTGAAACCCTGACGAGGGTAATTTAATAAACTCCACATTGGGAGTAAATGCTAAACGCGCGCAGTAACGACCTAACCTTGTTAAAAATAGAAGTTCAAACTGCCTGGGCTTAAAACGAAGGAATCACCTTTGTCAAAAGCTAGGAAGAAGTACTTTTGTTTAAAACAAAGAGGCGCCACCTCGGTTAAAAACAAAGATACGGCCTTTGTTTAAAACAGAGAAGAGCCTAAACCTCGTCGGACAACGAGGTCGTGCTAAACAAAGCCTAGACCTCGTCGAATGACGAGGTCGTGCTAAACAAAGCCTAGACCTCGTCGAATGACGAGGTAGTGCTAAACAAAGCCTAAACCTCATCGGATGACGAGGTCGTGCTAAGCAAAGCCTAAACCTCGTCGAATGACGAGGTAGTGCTAAACAAAGCCTAAACCTCGTCGGAGGACGAGGTCGTGCTATTCAAAGCCTAAACCTCGTCGGACGATGAGGTCGTGCTGAACAAAGCCTAAACCTCGTCGGATGATGAGGTCGTGCTAATTCAAGCCTAATAAACCTTGTCTTTTGACGAGGTAATGCTCATCATGGCCTACCTTTGTATAATACAAGGAAATACATCTATGTTAAAACAAGGTAAAAGGCTAATATGAGTGCAGAAAATTCCGTTTTTATTTCAAAAATGGAAGAGTACAATACATGGTGATTAAGACGAGCTAGAAGGCTTGGGTTTGCTAAAACTAAGCCATCTTGTAGGAAAATCACCGTCGGAATTGAAATTTAAAACATCATCTATATTAAAGCGGCCTCGACCACGTTCACCACTACCTCGTCCTCGACTCCGACCAGTACTCGGTTGACGGCTCCGACCTCGACCTCGTCGTGCCAATCTTTGCCGTTCCTGTTCATATATCTCTTTAGAATGCCACGCATATCTCATGTCTGATCGATCCGCGGAAGTCGACGATCTCGAAGGATCAGTGGTAATGGATGAACTTGATGGATGAGAGTCCTTTCCCAATCGAGCAGCCAACTTCGGACGCCGAGCTAGAATCACATCATACATACTAGCTATTCGTTTCAGCTCAACCATCTGATCTTTGAGTTGCCAGGAGTCCGACCCGTATCTTTCATGGCAATCCTTACACCGGGTTGCGATTTCTATTACCTTTGCATCAACTTCAGCAATGGTTTTCCCGCCGTTTCGGCGGACAATGGCCTCGTATTCGGCATGCTCCTCGGCGATCCTTATAGATTTGTCCTTCATGGCATCATACTTATCTCCAAGCTCTAAGAGCCGAGCTTGAAGCTCGTCATTTTTGATTTGAGCGGCTCTAAGTCTCACGTCGGCTTCGTCCTGGATATACTTAGCTTGGTCTCTCAAATGAAGGGCTTCGACATCCTTAGCTTCAAGAGCCCGTAATAAGTTGTTGATTTGAGCTATGTACGGGGATGCATCAAAAATAGTGGGGGAAGACTACAACGCAAAGAATAAAAGTTTCAATTAAATGTTGAAATTTTATTAAGCCACAAAGGCGAAAGTCAAGCGACATATTACCGATGCCGCAGTACAAAAGCCTTACAAAAAAAAAAAAAAAAAAAAAAAGAGAATGTACAGAGGTGATCAACTGACCACTTCGGCATACTCCTCATTCTGACTAGGGGATTTGCCGCCGTCAGCATCGCCTTCCTTCTCGGCCTCCTCTCTGCCTCGACCAGTAGCCTCAGCTCCGGGCTCGGCAGTACGGTTGAGGTCGGCAATCAGCCCTTCCAACTCCTCATCCCTGTCAACTGGCCATCCCGCCACCACCTCGGCAGTCAACACAGTAGACGACGAGGCTAAGTTGTCCAGCACAGGAATGCTTTTGAGGCCTTCCAATAGCGCCTCAGCATACGCACGGTTGACAGCCGCATCTGACATCTCCTGATATCCGTACTTGGCCTTGTCCAAGTTCGGAATATCAGAAGCGATGTTGTCGATAACGTCGCTAACTGCACGAGTGTTTAAGATGGTGGCGACCTGCCCGGCCAGCTCCGAGAATCTTTCAGAGCGGAAGAGCCTCTCCGTATAAGACCGAAGCAGTGACCCCTGCATGGCTACCGCCTCGGCCTCCTGTCGCCTTGCCGCCTCTGCCTCGGCCTTCCACATGGCCGCCTCTCTCTTCGCGGACTCAGCAGCGTCCTTTGCCGATTCCACTGCAGCCTGTTCTGCCGACACCCTCGCTTCGGCCAATGCCAGTCGGTTGACGAGGCTGCCCTTCTCATTCTCTAGATCCCGCTAAGCTCGGACCACTTTGTTGAAGCGGTCGACCCCAGCGGTCAGGAAATTGCTCAACTCTGAGGTCAGGTCGCTCAGCCTCGCCACCATGTCCTCGGCACCCTATATAAACATACATTAGCGTTGAAAAATATATAATAATGAAATGCCGAAGTACATCTGTAAGTGTGATACTACCTCGGGAAATGGCCGAGGCTGATTCACCAGTTCTCCAAAACCCTGGCGTCCAACACCGCCAGATAACCGGACTGCAGTAACTGTACAATCCTCCTCTCCAGCAGGAACAGCAACAACCGACTTCTGTTGTTTTGTTTTTCGAACGAGAGGTCACTCCGGAGGGGACCCCATTGGTGAGGCACCTAGTCCGCTCTCTGTTCGTTCCGAAGAAACCTCGGATGTTGACTTTTCAGTAGCGGTCGGCCTTGCCCTCTTCTTACCAAGAAGTTTCACTGTAGAAAAACAGTTAGAGCTTCAGCACAATGGAAAAGAACATATACAAAACAAAGAAACGGACCAAGTGGAGCCTCACCCTTCACCGGCTCAACCATGGAGTCTGGATCATAAGGGCTCAGCCCCGCCATAGCAAGATCGGCCTCAGTGAATTCTTCATCAACTAGGCTAGTCAGCACTTCATCAAGCACACCGAACTTTTCTTCGGTGCCTTGGTTCCTCAATTTACCCACATTCCAGATGAAATGTGGGACCTCACCGAACCGACAGAAAAAGAACTTCGACTGCCAGTTCAGAATTTTTGACTTCGTCTTCACTCGAAAGCCAAGACGGGGTGACAGATAATACCACCCATTGCAGGAATTAAATTGGAAATATTTCAGGATCAGCTCTACTGACAGGCTGACCCCGTGACGACTACTAAGTACGCCTAAAGTAGTAAGCTGCCTAAACGAGTTCGGCATTATTTGCGCTAGAGGAATGCCGAACTTCCGAAGAAGATCGGCAAAAATAGCGGGGAGGGGGAGACGAAGACCATGGCATAAGCAATCTTCGTAGATAGTTACGAAGCCAACCAGAGGGTTGGACGCCCTATCCTCCGGCCGAGGTGCTAACATCTCTATCCAATCAGGAAATAAATAATTTTTTGCAATTTTCAAAATTGCAGAGGAATCAAGGGTTGAAGAAAATTTTGACACTGTTCCGACCGAATCACGGGGAGGAGCAAAAACTACCCTACAATTCGACGGAATGTCTGACTCTACAGTATATACATCTACCTCTATATTCTCCGGCGAATGAGATACCGGCGGCGACATAGACCTGTCGCCCGAATTCTGACTACCACTACCGCTAGACTCGCGTATAATAGAAGAGGAAGCCATGGACTTACTTTTTCAGCAATGAAACACGGTGATGACAACGAATGGGTCACTGGATTCTGGTGTAACACTGACGGCAGCACTGCGAGCGTGAAGGAAGACGATGAATTGCCGAAAATTTTAGGGTTCCAAATTTCAAAAATGTTGATTGTGGCGTCTGAAAGAAGTTTTAGTAACTTTCCGCCTACTTTATCGGGACCCCAAACGGTGCATTAAATGTAACTGACACATCACGTGTTCGACCTCATCCCAATGAGACGGTTCACATTCTGACTTCGTCGAAATCCAATTTCCGAAGGGGCAATGTGAAGTCCAATTCCACCTCGTCTTAACGAGGTGGCAGCATCCCGACTTTGTCGAAACCTAATTTCCGAAGGGGCTATGTGAATTCCAACACCACCTCGTCTTAACGAGGTGGCCAGCATTCTGACTTCGTCGATGTAACTTCTATATCTTTCTACCCCAGCTCATACCCTCACTTCCATATCTTTTTGGGGGGGGATGTGATAGGATATGGCCTAGCCACTAGGCCCAAGCATCGAGCCCAATGTAATTGGGCTCCGACTGTCAAGCTCGGCCTATGCAGCTCGGCCCACCGAAGAGCCTTACTTGGCTCGGCCCAAACAGCCTACTAGGCCGAATCCACGACGGCCCACCTCAAAGGAATCTCTACACCAAGGCAACTCCTACATCGACTACAATTCAAGCTCCACAAGAGATATAGAAGCTCGGTGTTTATCCAGTAAAGGAGGAGATCAAGCCAAAGAGTCCTAATAGGAAAAGACTTGTAATCCTAGTCGAATTCCATGTGTAGATACTTATAAATAGGGGTTTAGAATAGATTGGAAGGGAGAACAATCTTGTAATCACTACTCATACAAGCAATAAAGATCTATACTCTTTCCGCCCGTGGATGTAGATCTATTCCAATAGATTGAACCACGTAAATCCCTTTGTGTTCCGTTTACTTTCGTGTTCGTTAAATCCCAATTCTTGTGCATTAATCGTCTTGCGAAAATAAGATCGATCACTTCTATTCCAATAGATCGAACCACGTAAATCCCTTTGTGTTCCGTTTACTTTCGTGTTCGTTAAATCCCAATTCTTGTGCATTAATCGTCTTGCGAAAATAAGATCGATCAATCATCAAAAAAATCAACAAAAAAAGCATAAAAAAAAGCCCTTGGTAGAGAAGGCATCAAAAAATGCATAAAAAGACAAAAAAAAAATAGAATGAGAAAGCTTGATGCCTGCGACTCCACACGGTGGAAGCAGAAAGGAAGAAAAAAACTGAATGAGAGAGAAGGAAAAGGAAAAAAAATTGACGTGGTGGAGGAATCGCTGAATCTGCGACTCCATCGAACATCTGCGCCGCAGCCACTCTTGAGTCTCTACACGGTGCTGCTGGTGGTCGGGCATCCACACAAACGGCGATAGGATCTGGAGCGACCGGATTTGAAACGGCTTGACGGGTTGACGGCGACCGGATCTGGAGTGGCAGGAGGGCTCGCCGTTGAGGTTGGATACGCGGCGTTCGGAGGCATCAGATCTGGAGGAGGAGGAGTCAGTGGCGGGGACACAGTGGCAGCGGCAGACAGAGGGAGGAAACGGGCGCCGCTCGATTGGGGCTCATCCTCTGCGGCAGACTGTGGACGATTTGCCGCCGCCGGTAGTGAAGTAAGACGGCAGCGGCGTGAGCGGTGCAACTTTTGAAATTCCCGGCGTGAAGAGGGACGATTGGGGGGAGAGAGAGAGAGAGAGAATTAGGGATGGTGTCTAAGGGTTTCATGAAAAATGAAAAATGAAAATCAAGTGTTGTCTATTTGAAATTTAAATTTGGAATGTTAAGGGTATTTTGGTCCCAAAAACCAAAAGATAAACATTATTTGTGTAAGTTATGTTGGTGGACATTATTTAAGTTCCACTAACTTAAATGGACATATATATGCATTACCACTTTAATTTATATATTTATATATAATTATAAGAGGCAATTCATTATATCATTATATATCTATATAAGTTAAAAAATGTCAAATAATATCCACCAACTTAAAAAATACTCCCTCCGTCCCCCAAATATATGTGGTTATTAGTACCAAATAGTCTTATTAGGCTCAATTACAACTCCTCAATCCAGTCTATATTATCAGAATAAAAGTATGATTTCAATCTAAAAAATGCATGGTGTCAAACATGATGAAGAAACCTTAAATTAGAAATGGGGCTATTGGGACTATTAGCACCAAATAGTCCCATTAGGCCTAACTTCAACTCCTTAATTCAATCCATAGAATCAGAATAAAAACATGATTTCAATCCAAAAAATGTATGATGCTAAACAAAATAAGAAACCTTAAATCAGAAATGAGACTATTGGGATTATTAGCACCAAATAGTCTCATAAGACCCAACTGCAACTCCCTAAACAAGTTCATATAATCAAAATAAAATCATAATTTCAATCCATTTCAAGTAGTTGTAGCCTAGACGACGGCACCTATTGGTCTCGGAAAGAGCTTATTGGTGTATGGGGGAGAATACACCAATATCCAACAGTTTTTCGAAATAAGCTTGAAACTGATCTTGTAATCTGACTAGCAAACTGAGTCATGAGAACTAATTAGAGTGAGTTCAGTTTATTCAACTCATACAGTGATCTGTTGAGTTTCTTAAACTGAACTGCGATGCAGAAGTTGGTGGCTTGTGTTAGAAAACTCTTTTTAAGAAAATTCTTTATAAAACGGTTAACTGCTTAAGGGATGAGTAAAGACTGATATGTAGGTTAGTGTACAAGGGAAGATCATGAAAAGGTAGACCACTCAAATAGACAAAGAGAAAGATAGAGAGATTGAGACACGAGAGTTTATCGTGGTTCGGAGATAACCGTCCTACATCCACGTAAGGTTCCGCCGAACCTGAAAATCCCTTACTTTGGATTTCCCTTCTCTCTTATTTAAACTGGTTGAATGCCAGTCCTAATCTTCGTCACACTTGACAAAGATTAAGTATGAGTTGTGGGTCGTGACCCTTACACGCTTCCTTACAATCTTGTTATGAACTGAGCTTACTATACTACTACTTCCCAGAGCTATGCAAGCTCAACAATGGAAGATTTAGACTACTCTTCTATCTACTGTAAAGATATCAGAAACTGTGTGAGTAGAGAGAGTATGGATGAGTTCTTAGACAATAGTTATTGTCTAGAACTCAGAATCCAGAATTTTGAAATCTCTTTATCAACGCTTAGGAAACTCGTTTGATTTCGAGCATTGATTGAATATGAGCTTCAGAGATTTCTACAGAGGTTTGATTTGTATGTTTGAATTTACGTTCTTGATTTCCCGTGCTGATTCTGGATTGGGAGAAAGTATTTATAGGCTCGGATGAATAGAGCTGTTGTAATGTACCAGGTCCGTACACTGACATTTGTACTTTCTTCCCGTTGAGGCAGATCAGGTTGCATCCGAGAATGCATGAGCTAGATTAGATCAACCCATGTAGGTAGGTTGATATTGCCTCAGTAAGTAATAGTCTTCAGCGATCTTCCTTCGGTCTTTAAGTCTTGAGCTCTTCAAGGATAGATGACTAAGACTACTAACTAAACCTTATAACTATCACATTGACTATAATGAGTAAGATCGTACTTCCGATCTGACTTTTACATGTAGTCAATCTGATCTATGCTTAAGCTTGAACTTGTGTAAAACTGTTAAGTATTGGTTTCGATAAACATCATCAAAACTCACAAACCGAGTCGGGTTCCCAACAATTTTCCCCTTTTTGATGATGTCAAAACCAACATGCTATTGCCATAAACTAGTTAGGAATGAAGTTTAAGTGAGTAGCAACTTGGACAATTAGAGATTGTCATCAAGGTTTTCAAGGAAAATAGCAGCTTGGACAAAAAGAGATTGTCATCAAGGCTTTTCTTTAATAATGAACTTCATTTAGCTAGATGGCATACAATTGAACTGATAAAGCAGTTTACAAGTAAGCTAGCATTTACATAGGATTTTCTAACTTTAATCATAATCTGTCTAGGCTAACCTGACTAGACCTAGTCTAACTATCTTCTCCATTCTCGATCTGCTGTTCGGAAAAAATATGTTAGTTCCCCCTTTTAAACAAAATTCTTCATCCTCGTTCATCGGCATGGCTTCAGTTTCTTGCTTCAGATAAAGATAAGATAAAATAGAAGCATTTCATAAAGTAAAAACATTTCATAATGTTTTTCTTGTTATATGAGATCTGGATTATCTTCCTTCATGTAACAAACTACTTTCATGAACTACAAGTGCCTCTTGAGGATAATCTTTCTTGTTATAGAGATCCTGTCCTAGATGGCTCAGGATCTCGCCTTCCTTATAACGAATTTCAAGGACTCTTTTTCACCTCAGCTGCCTTCATATTGCCATCTTCCCCCTTTTTGACATCATCAAAATGGGTTCGGATGAACTCCCACAGTTTGGCATTTTCAGCTTGGAGAGCCTTAACCTTGCAATCCACATATTCCTCACAGTGAAGTTCGAGGGTAGACATATCCGTGGATTTAGCAATCCCGTATGCTGCGAAGATTTATGGTGCATGAGTTTCCATGGTTTCCATAGCTGTGGACTTGGTGAGGGAAGTTACAACATCTTGCAGCTCCTTGAGGTTTGATCGAACTTGTCGTTGAGCACTTTAAGTTCATCTGTGAGGATTGAGTCAACTTTATCAATCTTCAGATCGATGATCTTCTACTTTTCTTTATCAGCGAGTTCAAGCAGATTGACCTTCTTGTTCATCTTCCTCAGTTCGGCTTTGACGAAGGCCATGATCCGGTCTTCACTTCAGTTGGATCGCGAACTGTTGAGGAAGGAGGGTCAGCTGCAGATGGTCCTTCTTCCAGGTTAACTAGAGTAGGAGGAGGAGAGGTAGATTGACTGGCTTCAGATTTGATGGCTAGGAGGGGAGAGACAGTGGGGGGGTAGGAACTACTGGGGATGAGAGAGAACTCAGTGATCGAGTTATCCTCATAGTGCCCAGAGGAATAACCTCATTAGTGGTTGTCCTTTTTCCTTTCCCTTTGGATTCACGAGAGCTTGATGGAGTGGCTTTAGTAATGGTGGCATCCTCGGGCTAGGCTGGCTTGGAGGCCTTCATCTCCACCAGCAGCTTCTGGGCAACACCATCAGAAGTGGAGATTAGGTGCGAAGTAACACCTAGCAGTATCTCCGACTGCTTCTGCGAGTGAGGAACTAGTTGGCCCCCATAGATAGTAACTATATGGGTCCAAGCACGGCTGGTGAGATGATTCAGCAGCATGAAGATGATCTTCGTCCCATGATGAAGGATCCACTTGGCTTCAATCTCCACCAATCGGTCTCTATCAAAACTGTGGACGATGAATCCAGCCTGCTCCATGAACTGGTTGATGAGCAATCTGGCCCAGTTGACGTCTAGCTGCTCCATTACAGTCGACATCACCCTAAACTTGGGCAAAGAGACAAATTCATTAGAACCAGCATACGAGAGGAGTACATTATGGACGAATTCGAAGAGAATTCTATACTCCGGCTTTAGTAATCTTTGGTTAAATGACACCCAGTCGTATGACTTTTCAACTCGATAAGGGCTTGCTGATAGACCTTATGTGCGGCGGCGAGAGGGATTTCCTCAATCTTGCAAATGACCCCAGCATCTACAAGTTTGAAGGACTGCAGTACGAGTGGTAGCACCAGAATTATTTGCTCAGGTTCTCCTTCGGGCACGAGGCGGAACATCGCTGTGGCTGGGTCAGAGTTCATGGTCTTGAAAGATGTGTAGAACTGGGCCATGTACTTCTTGAGAAAGTGCGATGGCCTTGCCGTGGTGATGTTGAAGAATATGTTGCACTTGGCGATGGATTCAAACATCGGGTTGAGGCCGGTATACCCATAGTTGTCGAGAACGCCACCCTTCTCTGAGAAAATCTTGGGCATGACTTCTTCAACCTGACAGGCAAACGATAATTCTGCAGCCATTGATGTGAGAGTGGTTTTGAAAAAAAAAAAAATAGTGAATCAAAGGTTGCATAAAAGAAATTTTAGAAGATGAAGGATTTTTGCACAAGAACAATGATATGTTCTATTAGCCCCAACACATCATATTTATAGGGCTTTATTCATCAACGGCCAAGAATAGTTCAGCAGAAATTGGGCAGTTGAGATCGTGGGTGTTATGTAATCATGGGCAGGAACGTGGGTGAGTGACTGCGAGTACGAGAGACGCGCATAACCTTTATACCCTAAGCTTATCGGTTGATTGATGTAAATCCCTTGATAAATGCAGAACTTTTCATATTCTTGGATAAAAGATTTAAGAAAATCTTTACTGTGTCATAGAGTTATGATGTTAAATATGGCACATATAAATATGAGAAGTTAAGGCATGAGAGAATCTCAAGTTCCTCCTCAGTTCATGATATGCAAACTAATCTTCAGTAAGTCATCAGTTTGGTTAGACTTTCTGAACCGAATCCTCTTACTTCAGATTCACTCAACTATTGAAATGTGATACATTGAGATCCCATAGCCAGAGAGTCAGATTGATATATAGGCCACTTGAGTAGGTACCACACGTTGTGCTTGGTACCAATCTGATGAGATCACTCCAACTGGGTTCCCAACAATGATTATCGATTGAGTATTTGAACTGGCTGGAGGATCTTGATATTATAATTTAAACTAATGAAACACAGTTTAGTGTGTGAGAGACAGTTCTCATCGTAGATGTATCCTCCTGCCTTCATGGCATAATCTCGTACGTCAGAGCCAGCTGATCTCGATTGATCACACATATACTTGGCAGGTTCATTCAGAAATGATCATCCTGCAAAATGTTGGTAAGAAAAATTTCTTTTCCTTCCTTAAATCTCACGAGATACTAGATTCGCAGAGTATTTTACTCATTAGCCAAGAGTAAATCTGGATGACGGTATAATTGATAAATTTAATCATAGGTGATACGGATTACCGTCACATCTGATGATGATTGTGACGAAGCCATTGATGCACAGAGCGCTTTTAATTCCAGTCAATGAATCAGGCAGATTCAGTGATAGTTTGATTTCTGTTCTTTGTTGTTCCAATCTGCATTTGTACAGGTTTTACAACCCATCTCAGGTTGGATGCATTGTCAGCAGATTGACCCTTTGTCGCAGTGTAAGTTCTCCTCTTCCTTATTGACCTACGCCGGTTTTGGGATATGAATTGATCCTGAGATTCATGGAAGAAGGGATCTTCTTGATAGCCAGACTGATAGTATGGCAGTTGAGCATGATGACAGTGAGCTGGATAGATAGGTTGCTCATAGTGCCCATACTGACACCATTGATCTGGGTAGTTGCTCCGTTGATCTAGTTGGTAGTAGTTGTATTGATAGGGAGATTGGAACTACCATCGCTGATGAAAATAGGGTTCATTATTCCTCTACCTATGGAGCTTATAATCATGTTGAGTTGACCATTGCTTATGTTGATTCTGCTTTTGAAAAGCATAATTCTTCCTTTTTGATCTTCGAGCAGCTTACTTCTTATTTTCTCTTGTCTGAGCAGATTTGCCTACAGATGGCTTAGTTTGATCTGCCTTTATCTGGGCAGGTGGCTTGGGCTGACTTTTGGAGGTTGAAGATTTTTGCTTTTTGATTAAGATGGCCTAGGGCTGTAGAACTAGATTCTTCAGTTTTATCCTTTTGTTTGGCAGACTCTGATGACTTGGATTTGTGGTCAGCTTGCTTTTTTGACTTTACAAACTAAATCTTTCCGTCAACGATCTGTCCTTGATCCTTTTGACCTGCAAACCCTAGACCAGTTTTGTAATACCCCATAATTTATTTATTTTAATTAATGGAGGTTAGAAATTATTATAATAATAATCTATATTATCATAAGTGTAAAGATTGAGACAAGAAAGAAGACATAGATTAAAATGAGAATCTCTGAGAAATTTAAGGATTGATGAATTAGTTCTCGTTTTATTTTCTACGACTTGAAAGGAAATGTTGAGAAAATATACTTTATTTAGTTATATAGTACTCCGCAGAATAATTATTTGAAGTTAGTGGGGTTTTAGTTAATCCTCATAGACGGAAATCATTACGAATTTTAATTTGTATTTGTCTGCCGTTTAAATTTTTGATCATTAAATTGTAGAATATGAGTCGTTGTAAATTTTACGACTTGATATGAGAATTATGAGAGGATCTTTTATGTTGGAGATAAGAGATTAGTGGACTCAAGATATAATTAAGAGATGAATAATAAGTGAGTAAAAGAAAATAAAAGAAAAAGAAAAAATGTAATGATAATATTTATAAATGAAGTTAAGGACAATTATTAGAAAACATATTTTTATTTTTATTTTTCCTTTCCTTTATCACCAAGCACCGCTACTTTTGATTTTTTTTTTTCCTTCTTTCCTTTCTCTTTCTCGCAATATACAGCAGTGCACTTCTTCCTCTTTATCAATTTCGAAGTTGTTGCAAATCAAAATGGAAAAACGTAGACGACAGTTAGATTAATCTAGTGATCAAGGTAAGCTCGGTGATTAATTCTTATACTTATGCCTGAAGAAATGAAAGACATAGCAGACCTTTGATGCATAAAGAAGAATTTGAATTTAGTGCTGATGATATTATATGAACTTGATTTTTTTTATTATTATCTTGGTTTGTACAACTTCTAGGATGATTATGTAGGGTTTGATTTCAGAGAAATCCACTTTATTTCAAGATATTTGGAATTTGAATTACAGAGGAAAATTTGGGGCTTCTTAATTTCGAAATTTCTTTGGGGAAATTGAGTTTGATTATGTGTTATAGGGTTGTAAGAAGCAGAGATTGAATTTTGGAAAAAATTTAGAATCAATTTCATAATTTTTTAAACTGTGGATTCTTGATGAAATTGGGATTTTTGAATTTGATTTTATTTTGTAAAACAGAAGAGATACCATGATTAACTAGCTGCAAATATTGCTGTAATCGAGAGGAAAAGTGCTGAAACTTAAAAGATAATTAATTCCCCATGTAATCTCTCTTGTTAGATTTGGATTGAAGGTTATAGTATATGTATATAAGTGGTATTGCTAAAATTCTAAAAAAAAGAATTTATAGGCTAAGAAATAAAACAGAGAGTTCTGAACTTTGTGCAATACCTGACATGTTTTGCTAAGGAAGTATAACACTTATTACTTGTAGTTTCCGAAACTAGAGTGCTTAAGTGAAATTTTGGAGACCTCATGTGTTCATATACTATGAAAATATGCAGGTATAGGCTGAGTATAATGACTTTAGGAGCTGTAACTTATAATGGAAAGTTATGATATGAAGCTAAGGCTCTCATAATCAAGTAAATGTTGTATGGATATATGTATATTAAGATAGCTTAAGAACATATGAAATGAAGTTAAAAGTTAGAAAATCATCTACTTTTCTTTTCTCGATCTTATTCAAACCTTAACTAATTAAGGTACGAGCGGAAATGTGAAGTGAAAGAAGAAAGGAGTGTAAATCAGTACAAATACAAAAAAAGTTCAGGTGGGCTTTCGAACTAAAATGAAATCTATATGCCTCTATATGTATATGAGGATTATGCTTTTAAATTATTGACTTGCCAATGTGATGCGATCACAATACGCGGAAGCTGAGAATCGAACAACGTCAGACACGAAAGATTCAATCCAAATTACAACTATGAAAATCGAATGATAATTCCCTGAAATTCTACCCACAAATACACTGAATAGACGTCGACAGAAACCTAAGCAATTCAATTCCGATTAAGCTCAAATTTTAACACGAGTTACAACTTAGGGTTATGAAGAACATATCCAAAATTCAGTGAAAACGCACGGGTAGTTTTCGATTTGGCACGGTGGTGATTTTCGGGACAGAACTAGGGTTTCAAAAACGGATCTAGAATTAAACTACGGGTTTCTGAGATATGATGGTTATATGAACGATGGATAATGGATTTTTGGGATGTATGAAAGATGATGAATGGCTGGAAACGAAAAGAACACGAATTGCAGAATTGAAACGAAAACAAATTGTGAATCTTACCCGAAACGAACCCCGGATCTACGTGAATCCGAAACGCGTTTATGGAGCAATCTTCGTGGCTCGACTAACCCGGATACTACGAGATATCACGAACGAGTCGATGAATTCAAGTTTGAAATCGCCAATATCAAACTCTACCAAGAACCTTCAGTTTTTGTGAGACAAGAGAATAGCATAAAAAGTTATTTTCATTCAATCAAGTCTGTCTCAAAGTATGAACGAAAATTAACATAAATACTAATCTAATTCCTAAGCTAGGTAGGTTTTCGAAATTAACAAGGCTTGGGCTTGATAATTTTGGACTCCTTAATTAAATATAATTGGGCCAATTAATCACCTAAACATGTTGTGATAATTGGACTAAACTAAATTAAAAATAAATACAAAGTTTTTAAGCCCAAATAAAATATAAAACATGAGCAACTAAATAAATTCATCAGTGCTGGACCCGGGCTCATCATTCCCCCCCTGTTGAAAAGAATTCGTCCTCGAATTCGGCTCCTCCTCCGCAACGAAATCATCGTGATCTTATTGATAGCTCGGCAGTCCATGCACATGCGCCATTCGTTGTTCTTCTTTGGTACGAGGATGACAGGCACTGCGCACGGTGACAGACTCTCTCTAATTTGCTTCTTCTCCAGCAACTCCTTGACCTGACGGTCAATCTCTTTGGTTTCCTCAGGGCTGGTACGGTAGGCGGGTCTGTTTGGAAGGACTGCTCCCGGCTGGAAGTCGATCTGGTGCTCAATTCCTCGAATCGGCGGCAGACCACTAGGAATTTCGTCCGGGAAAACATCCTTGAACTCCTCCATCAACGGCTGCAAAACAGAAGGAATAACAACATCAGGAGTATCTGAACTCCTCTTACACCGATGAACAAATTCCGGTGCGCCGTATCTAAACTGGAAGGGATGGTAACGTGGGCAGCCTGAGCCTTCGGAAGGCCCTTGGTTCCCTTAGTACACTGAGACTCTGCTGTGGACTGTCCAGATTGGATTGGCTGCTTGCTCTCAGCACGTTTCTCCTTCTCTTCTTTGTACTTCTCTTGCATACGTCGCTGATCTTCAATCACATCTTTCGGCGCTAGTGGCCACAATCGCGTGGTGCGTCCTTCTCGAGTCACGGCATAAGTGTTGGCGAATCCATCATGTATCGCCTTCCTATCGAACTGCCAAGGACGACCAAGCAAGATATCTGCCGCCTCCATAGGGATGACGTCACACAAAACAGTGTCAGTAAAACGACCAATAGAGAAGGTGACAGGTACCTGGTATCCAACACGAATCTCGCCTCTGTCTGTCAACCATTGCAATCGGTACGGTTTTGGATTCTTTTATGGGATCAAATTCAGCTTCCCCACTGCATACTGACTAATGGCGTTTACAACGCTTCACTATCAATGATGAGCGAGCACACCTTATCCTGAATGGAACAGCGAGAATAAAAGATGTTCTCCCGCTGATCATTCTGTTCTTCCTCTCGAATAAGACTCAAGGCTCGAATCGAAACAAGGCTGACGTGCGTTTGCTTCGGCTGCTCATCCACAATATCAATGTCGCCCAGGAGTGAGCTGACTAGGGGCTGCTTAGTATCCCCTTTTACTGCTCCTTCTTCTTCAAATTCCTCTTCACTCGCTGATTCTAACTCATTCTGCTCGGTGAGGAATAAAACTCTGCGATTCGGACACTGGGCTTGAAAATGTCCCCATCCTCTGCACTTGTGACACTGAACGTCACGTGCTCTCCCTGAATTACTATTCTCAGGCTGACTAGGCTGCATGGGGCGATTCTAAGAATTTCTGTTCGGTGCAGGCGAGGTGTAGTCAGGTCTGCGAGAGGGCTGTGGTGCAGACTGCTCAGAACGGCGAACGGGTTGTGTGGACTGGTTAGGAGGACGTGTAGGGGCTGTCCTAGGCGTGGAAGAATCACCTCGGTTCCAAGGACTCCTAACAGGCGTCGACTGGAAGGATCGACGACGTCCATCTCTGAGCTGCCGTTCTACGATAGATGCATAATGGACCATTGCTTCAACTGAATCGAATTCCTTCAATTCGACTTCACAAGCAATATCTGGATTCATTCCTTCAGTGTACCGGTTGAGTGTGGCAATCAGGGTCTCTTCCTTACCAACCCGGTTCATAGCTGTCTCGAGCTCTTTATGGTACTCTTCAATCGAACGAGTGCCCTGCTTGATCTTGTTCAACCTCTTCTCAAGCTCTCGCTCATAGTGTACCGGAATGAAACGTCCTCTCATGACGTCCTTCATCTCTTGCCATGTATCTATAGGTGGATATCAATCACGGCGTCTTCTCTCTTGCTGATTTTCCCACCACGAGGCAGCATACACTCTAAACTCCAAGGACGCGAGCTGAACCTTCTTCAATTCAGGAAAGTCGTAACACTCAAAGATCTTGTTGACTTTCCTCTCCCAATCGAGGTACAAATCAGGATCATGTAATCCCTCGAACTCTGGAATGCTTGTTTTGATGTTGTTTAACAAGCTATCTGTATCGCCATGTCGGCGCTGGTTGGCTCGGAAATCACGCCTGAGAGGTGGAGGTGGACGTCTATGGTCACGTCTCTGATTCCTCTGTGGAAACTCAATCTCAGCCTCGGATTCCTCATTATATCCATCATCATATTCTTCTTCAGGATCAGGATCATCAGAAATAGGCTCAAATACTGGCTGGGGCTGGCGGACAGGTTGTCGTCTGACTGGTCGATCTGGCTGGTTTCTGATTGGTGGAGGTAAAGTTGCTCGAGGTTTAAGGCGATCGAACTGTGCTATCACTTTGTCAAAAGTGTCATCGATCTTCTGCTCCAATAGTCGACTCCGTCTCTCAAAGTGTTGTGCCATAGCATCGAAGTGATACTTAGCATCCCAAGGCTGCTGTGATGATGAATCCATCTCAAGAGGTGTACTAGACGACTTGGGTGGAATTGGGCTATCCTGATTCTTAGAACCGTCTCCAGATTTCATGGTACCTGCAAAACGAACAAACATGAAAGAAAACAAGTAAAAATCCTCACAGTTCCTCACAATCACTCGTTTGTTCTCTCAGATTTTTTTTTAACCACTCGTGTATGTCACTCAGATCAGATTTCTCGTGTATGTCACTCAGGTTGCAATCACAACAGTCTCTAAACCTCAAATTCTTGGCAAAACTGATGTGGAATTCTCGGCTTGAATCAAGAACTCGAACTTGACTCTCGGCTTGGATCACAGGTATAGAAAGAAACACAAAGTTGCTGTACTGTGGGGTAAAATTCACGGCAAGGGGTACAAATAAGGGGTAAGAATTTCGGTGGCTAGGTAAGGGCTAAACAAACAAGGAAACAAGAAAACAAGGAAAGACTGGAAATAAGAAGGAAAAGGCTAACTAGGAATCTTGGATATAAGTAGTAACAAGTTATGAGCACTAATCCGACCTTGAATCGACTTAGATACTGAAACCTATACTATCCAATGCACTCAAACCTTGACCGGCCAATCCGAAGATGGCACACGGTCACATCTGTGTACACTAATCCATGTGAGATAGCTATCTCACAAGGACCGAATTCGTTTAACATAAATTGGCAAAACCAATAACTTAAATTGGCAAAGCCAATGCAGATAGGCATCATACGAAAAAATCAAATATTTTGGCATGACAATCTTTGAAAATAACTAATCTTAATCATTTATAAATCTCATTTTATTTTGCATGAAAGCCCACCTCTTGAAGCGTCGAAAATGGCCGATCTTGATAGAACGTCTGTTCAACCTCCGCGTCGATCTGTGCCTATTTATAAGACGACGCTATAAAATTCAAAAGAATTTACTAATTCAATATGTCGTTATATTCTCCTTAGCTATTTTCTTGAATTAATAATCCAATTAAAATTTCTTTAATACTTATGACTAAATAATTAGCCCTTTCTCTTATTAAATAAATAATTAAATTCAATTAATTGGATTCAAGACTTATAATTATTTAAAATAAATCCCGATACTTGACTTTGCTCGTTCGGAATTTATTAAATTAATTCCGTTATTTACTTCGTTGAATATTTTAATTAATAGGCTTACTAAGGGTTTTAATTAATTTAAGCCCAAAATCTAGTTAAATCCCGGCCCACATAATACTAGCCCAGATGGTTTCTCAGCCCAAGTCTTGGCCCGAAAACCCGGCCCAGACCCGACCCGAAGCTCACTCAACTAATCTTAGACACACTTTTTTTTTTTTTTTTTTTCAACTGGACGGTATGACCTTCAGACGGGTGTTTTTGGGCCTAAACGCAAACCGAACACGGCGGAGCTGTGTTAACTTCTTGGTCTCGTCGAGACGTTTCCGAAATGGTATTATGGACCTTGAAATGGTATTATGGACCTCGAGAAAACGAAGACACAACTACTACCCAATACACGAATGATGCAAGAACCAATTACGAAACACACAATGACACACTAGGGCCTTCGATATACTTTTTTCTTTTCTTTTTTTTATCAGAATTTTTTTTTTTTTTTTTTTTTTTTTTTTTTTTTTAATCGAAACTTTTGCCCCCTAATATGTCACGACACCTATTTGGATTGAACCACGATCAGCAAAAACTGACCTGGCTCTGATACCAAAATTTATGATGCGATCACAATATGCGGAAGCTGAGAATCGAACAACGTCAGACACGAAAGATTCAATCCAAATTACAACTATGAAAATCGAATGATAATTCCCTGAAATTCTACCCACAAATACACTGAATAGACGTCGACAGAAACCTAAGCAATTCAATTCCGATTAAGCTCAAATTTTAACACGAGTTACAACTTAGGGTTATGAAGAACATATCCAAAATTCAGCGAAAACGCACGGGTAGTTTTCGATTTGGCACGGTGGTGATTTTCGGGACAGAACTAGGGTTTCAAAAACGGATCTAGAATTAAACTACGGGTTTCTGAGATATGATGGTTATATGAACGATGGATAATGGATTTTTGGGATGTATGAAAGATGATGAATGGCTGGAAACGAAAAGAACACGAATTGCAGAATTGAAACGAAAACAAATTGTGAATCTTACCCGAAACGAACCCCGGATCTACGTGAATCCGAAACGCGTTTATGGAGCAATCTTCGTGGCTCGACTAACCCGGATACTACGAGATATCACGAACGAGTCGATGAATTCAAGTTTGAAATCGCCAATATCAAACTCTACCAAGAACCTTCAGTTTTTGTGAGACAAGATAATAGCATAAAAAGCTGTTTTCATTCAATCAAGTCTGTCTCAAAGTATGAACGAAAATTAACATAAATACTAATCTAATTCCTAAGCTAGGTAGGTTTTCGAAATTAACAAGGCTTGGGCTTGATAATTTTGGACTCCTTAATTAAATATAATTGGGCCAATTAATCACCTAAACATGTTGTGATAATTGGACTAAACTAAATTAAAAATAAATACAAAGTTTTTAAGCCCAAATAAAATATAAAACATGAGCAACTAAATAAATTCATCAGTGCTGGACCCGGGCTCATCACAATGTTTAATGTTTATGTGTGATACCACCTACTGAAGAAGGAAGATATCGGGTCATGTGTGATGCAGGATTTATGTACACAATGTGATCGTGTATTTTCCATTTATTTTGGTTGGCCGATCATGGTGATTGAGAGGGAGGCCTACCTCTCAACACATAAGTTTATGAGATAATAGTTGTGGTGTATACATAATGAGAATGATGATATGATTTATGACAGTTGTCTATGAAGTAAAAGTATTTTAGCAAGGCACGTGATATATTTACATAAGAAATTTCTTGTGCTAAGCTTAAGAATGGCAAGTTTGATATATAGCTTTATGAAGCAGCTTTCAATGTTTTGGCATGTGTTCACTGAGTACTTTGTACTCAGCCCTGCATGTTATTTCTAAAATGTGCAGGCAAAGCTGGGATGAAGATGGGAGTGTGCCGAGTGGAGCTTTTGTTGTCATCTCGTGAAGTGTCCTCTTATATATGTGACGATGTCAATGATTTGAGTTCTAGGATTATATGTCTACATACATTTAATACCCTTTTGATGATCCATTCCGCTACAACACTTTGATGTTATTATTGATGTTTGATGAACATGAAGTTGAGAGTTATTATCTTCACTGAACTCCAAGATAACAGTTGGGAACCATCTGCAGTTGTTTTGATGATGTTTTCTCGAAACCACACTTAGATTTTATTTAAGTGTTTTAGAGCAGAGTTGTTAGGAACAAGCTTCTTTAAGAAGCTTAATAGTTAATTTCTAGACAGATCGATCCAGCTTGTAAAGGAAGAGATCGTTAAACGGGCTCCTTCCTATAAGATGATCGATCTAGCTTTTCCTTCAACTCTCAAGATTCAGAAGGCTAGCTGACCTACTGGTGTTTTATCAGCTGGTTGTCGTCTGCCTCAAGAATTAGCTGGTCTCTCTTTGACTAGCTGGTCTCTCAGTCCACTGGTGCCACGTCGGTTACCTACCTAGACCAATCCCAACGCATGAAGATGACTCGGCACCAACGGCTCCTTGCCACTAGTCAGAGTTCCAATGGCTAGAATTCAAATCCTAGGTGTATAAATACATTCATCTTCAATGAGATTTCTTATGGGAATTTCAATTAACAAGCCGAAACTCTGCAGAAATCTCAAGCATTCAAGCAAACTCAACACTCGAAATACCTAGAGAATTCCCAAGTGTTGAGACCTCAGGAGATTTCACCATCGTTACTTAAACTGAGTTCTAGAGTGTTAACTGCTGCTCAAGAGCTCGTCAGAAGCTACTCCTTCAAGTCAAGAAGCTGATTCATGAAGAAGGAAGTAATTCTGCTGCTTCACTATTTTCAGGGAAGATCAAGCTCTAGAAATTAGGAAGCTTGCTGACCTAATTGTTTTCAGTCTAGCTGTTGTAAGTTGTAAGGGTTACGACCCAGGAATCGTGCTTAGATCTCGACAAGTGAGTTGAGCTCTAGGACTGGTCCTCAGCCAGTAAAAATAAGAGAGTAGTAGGATCCAAAGGTTAAAGGGATTCTCAAGTTTGATGGAACTTGATGTGGACGTAGGAGGGTTTCTCCGAACTACTCTCTCTCTTTTCTTTATCTTTATAGTTGATTTAATCCTACTACTACTAACCATATTGCATCATACATTCATCCTACTATTTTCATAAAAAGGATTTTCTTTTAAAAGAGTACTTCAACAAAACCACCAACTTCTGCATCCAGCTTGCTCCCCTTCCTCATCAGCAGCAAGTCTGCTGAAATTGAAGGAGATCGATCTGAAACTCTGAGCTCGCTCATTTTCACTGAGCTTGCTATTTATTCAAAGCTATATTTGCAAAAAATGTTGGAGATTGGAGTATCCCCCCCATACACCAATTATACTCTTTCTGGGACCTACAACTGGTATCAGAGCGGTGGTTCTTTGAGCATCGCATCTAAATACTAAAAGTTTTACCTTCCTTAAACTTTTGGTCAATAGAACTTGATCTTAAATTTTTTTTTTCACTTTTTTGCATCATGGAAGAGTCTCTTATTCACGTATGCGAAGAATTCTCAATTCAGGGATATGTGATTGCCCTACTTTTTAAGGGTAGAGAGAGAGCAATGATAATCGATGTATTACAATCGAGTCAAATCCACAAAGAATGTTAGAACGTATGAAGTTCAACTAATAACCTAGTTACCTAATTACTATCCAAGCTACCAATTAACATGTTATTGTGTTTTTCATTTACTAATGAGAAATGAAAAGTAATTGGCAAACTTAGGACTTAACTAAACAAGCAACAAGTATCAAATGATATAGATTCAATAGGAAATGAAAGTGACTCCAATTATACTTCAATTAGGTTTAAGTGATATGGATGTAACACTCTAACTAGAATTAGCCATTTTAATCCAATTTCATGTCGGAAACCTCCTAACTATGATTCACTCAATTCTCATTGCAATGAAATCAAGTAGATTAATGAAAGGCTTAACTTCTACTAAGATATCAAGCAATTCATTAACTCCTAATAGCTTATGGAGTTCTTTAGCCCTACTATTCTCTAGCATGCAAATCTCTTGATCCTAGCATCTAATCTAAGCCTCCTAAGCATTAGATCAAACACTTCATATGCAACTATGGTGATCAATCACAATTACATAATAAAACATAGCCCCCAGAGAAATGAACATGAAATTAGAGGGTAAATTCATAGATCAAGCCTAATCCCATCACTTATCCCTAATCTACATATAATTGGAATCACAAAGGAGATTAGCTAGACATGATTAAGGAAAATGAACCATGGAAAATGCATAAAACCATAATCAAAAGATAGAGAATTCAATAAGGAAGAAAATAGTGGAAGGATCTTCAAATCTTCAAAGTATTTCTCCAACAATCGATGAAAATACCAAAGTAGAAAGAGGGAAAATGGAATTAGGGTTCTAGAAAGTGTATTCTAGCTAAAGATACCCAATTGGGGAAGATTTAGGGGTTAAATACATTAAAAATGAGTTTTAGGTCGAGTTGGACCGAGTTGGTCGAACCAACTCGGTCAAGAAAGGAAAGAGGGCGCCACAATGGCGGTTTGGACGGCGGTCTGGCAGACCGCCATTTCAACCGCCATCTAACTAGCCGTTCTCTCTGAATTCCAGCCACCTACACGGCGGTTTGGCTTGCGGTATGACAGAACGCCGTTCAAACCGCCGTCGTCCCTTCCCGGTTCAGTTATTCTCCCGTTCGGTTCGATCTTCGGTTCTGTCTTCGATTCTTTCTTTCCTTTCTCTAAACTGGCTTTTGACCTTCGATTTTCACCTCTTGAAACTCAATTCTTCCTCATTTCCGGCCCTCGATCTTTAGATACTTCAACGCTCTTCCAATTCCTACAAAAATAGATCGAAAACCGAGAGAAAATAAGAAGAATATAAAATATGTTATAAGTTAAGAAACCCTAGAAATTCTAACATTTAAGCACACAAATCGAGCCTCAAATACATACGAAACACACTCAACATGCACATAAAATACGTTTTAATCACTCCCCCAAACTTAAGTCATTGTTCGTCCTGAATAATGAAACGAACAATCAAAACACTTAACACGTATGGAGTGTGCATTTTGAGTTCCTCGATGCCTCATATCACTTCAAAACCCATTTTAGTTCAAAGAAATTCTCAAGTCAAGCCAAACATTCATAAGATCAATCACTATTCTAGCTTAGAGTTCAATCACTAAATAACCCATCCGAAAAGCATTATCAGCACCAGGGAATCGTACCTTTAATTCTTTCTCAATAACATCTAAATAACCCATCCGAAAAGCATTATCAGCACGAGAACCATCAACCACCAATTTCTTAAGAATTACAATTAGAGCATCTTCTTCTTCACGAGACCAACATCTTTTTTCTCCCGTCATGGCTGTTATTTGAAAAAATCATAAATTCTAAATGCATATAAGCAGATACAGGTGGTAAAACTAGATGTAATTAATAACTAGCTAAGGTAAACAAAGCATTAGTCAATGAATAATTGAAACATAAAACACCAGTACATTCAACAATATCTTAATAAAGTTTACAGGTGAAGATAAAAAATACATTCTCAACGATCTAGCCACATTTGCTGAGCAAGTTGTTCCCTAAAAGCACTCCAAGCTTCTGATGGTGCGACAACTTCAATATACTCTCCGTGTTCCTCGTTATTAGCAGCGATAATTTGCTCAAGTTGGATCATGTATTCTCTATTATCAAACACCGGATCATGATCCATGTTATCCTTAATAAAATTATGCAAATAGCAACAGGCCATGATTATCATATTCTGGGTCTGTACCGGATAGTATGAATTACTACGTAAAATGGCCCAACGACTTTTTAGTTGTCCAAAAACACGCTCAATGACATTTCTAGCCTTAGCGTGTTTCATGTTGAAATACTCTTGGTAATTCTGAGCTACTCTATTACCGGCCTCCCACTCTCGAAGATGGTATCTAAATCCACGGTACGGAGTCAAAAATCCTTCACCATTTGTGTAACCACTATCACACAAATAATAGGAACCTATATAAGATAGACATTCAGGATTATTATTATAAAAAAAACAAAACCTATAAAAAAATATTTTAAGACATGAATCTTTTAAATCTAAGTAACATACCAGTTGGCACTTTAAAACCATTTTCCCTACTTATTGCATCTTTCAATACGCGCCCATCAGCTGCTGACCCTTCCCATCCGGACAATACATAAACAAATCGTTTGTTTCTATCACATACCGCTAGAACATTTGTTGCAATAACACCTTTCCTTGAACGATATCTAGGTTTGTCTATGGCTAGTACTTGCACTTGGATGTATGTGCCATCAAGTGCACCTAGACATCCCTATGAAACAAAAAGACATAAATAATATCTAAGTAAATTCATTTTATGACAAAGAAAGCCCTCTAATCTATCCTAAAAGGGCTCAATTATCTTACCTGAAAATACTTCCACGATCTATCTTCAGAACCCTCTTCAATTGCTTGGGGTGTGGCTAACATATATTTGTGTACAATCATGATAGCACGCAGTACATTTTTAATGTATTTACTTATCGTGTAGAAAGATCTCATGTAGTGAAAACCTATCACTCTAATCTTAGTGTGATGAGCTATGACATTGAGAAAAATAGCAACTTGTAGTCCACCATGAGTTTCAAGTAAGGCACATAATCTGCTAAAACAACGACGATCCATACGAAGGATATTGATGCATACAACATCACTAGTTCTAATAAGGTTGTGCAAAAAGATTTTTTGGTTAGGCATACGCTTTATTAAGCTATACCTAATTTCATTTCTCTCTCCACTTAATACAAAAGCCTCTTCCCCGTAAAAATAATAAATAAGAAATATCATAAAAAAAATGAATTTTGCCACATTAAACGGTGCAAGAAGAGAGCTACAAGTATTTTTTCGGTTGGATCCATAAGTCACTGCAAGAAAATAAAAGAAAAAAGTAATAAGTTACTGCACAGTATCCTCAACATTTTTCCATTGCCTAAGCTTTGAAAAAAGTAATAAGTTACTGCACAGTGAACTCCGTTAGCACTTTATGAGCATCATATGTAAAAAATGACACAAATAATACAAACCACACAGAATACTAAATTTACCGCCATAACTACATCCTCACCATTTTCATGTGAAAAGCAAACAAGAATACATTACCACATTAGAGAACCTAAAAGTAGAAAACATCAGAATAGATAACGGAAGAAACTAGAAACAATCATGAAAAGAAATAATAAACATTAGCCTACCATAAAATACAGCCAAGCATCTCAGGGCAAATATCATCCAAAACTAAGAAGAATAATTATATATCGAAGCTTAACTGCAAGCTAAAATTATAACAATGACCTTGCAAGTGCTTCCTCGATGATATATGTCATAGTTCAAGCAGCACTTTGTTGAAATGTATTAGAAGAATATCAACCATGACTTGAGATATTTTTGCTACTAAAACTATATATAGAGATTTTTATGTTTCACTATTGGAAACCTTACAAACTATAATTACAACTAATTTTAAATGCATTTGCATTTCAGGCCCACTATATGCTGCAAAAAGAAAGAATATGGGAAAGGTGGAGAAGGTATGTTGTGTTTACTATCTAAGTTCTTTCTTTATTTCAGTTTTCTTATATATGCATATACAAGTATCCTTATTTGAGCTCCAATTTAATACCCGCTATCTTATTTTCAAGCATTATCTACTTTCGAGCACTTTCTGATCAAATGATGGAATTCCTAAGACTCGTCTAAAGAATTCCTAGGGCTATTCTTACAAAAATTAGACAACATAAGCTAATATAGTTAAATCAGAGAATTATCATAGTACTCTTCAACAAAATGAAAAAGCAATTGATGCAGGTGATAAACAAGACATAAAAAGAAAAAGGAAGATCGGGATCAAAAGGGTTCTAACGAGGATAAGGGGAAGGGCTAAGTGTGTTATCTAGGGACCTTTATAAATGTAATTTGCTGGTGAATCCAAAAATTATACCCAAATAAATGATACCAAAAATTATACCCAAATAAATGATATCTCAAAGAAATACCTTCATTTAGGTATCTGCTAGAGTTCTAGAACTGAATCAGAATTGCTGGAGAAAAAAATGACTAAAAAATCTCCACAGGTCTTCGCTCCCAATAATTAAAGGGCATAAAAAATGAACTTTGCATAAGCTCGTTTAATTCAATAATAATCCGTAAATCCCCATTAGAATATCACTATCATCATCATCAAATCAAGAAATTCGGCACATGCTTAAATTCAAAGAAACCAACTGAATGAGTATAAGATAAATCTAAGAAGCATAACTACACTATGCACAAATAGAAGTCGAAAATAAATAAATCATCAAAAATAATACTAATCATCTTCACGATGTATAAAAACATAACTGTGCAGGTCTCAGACAAATTTTTTCTAGGGTTCCAGATTCGTCTTCAATCCTCTGATCGCAGAAGAGATTGTCACAGATTGCGGGTGAGGAAGGTAAAGCAGAAGGCGAGAGCGAGAATTAGAAGGGCAAAGTAGTATTATGGAAAACAATCCATGAGATTATTCTTATCACAGGGGGAGGGCTCCGATTTATTTCGTGGGTTTTAGTCGCGGGCGACTTAATCGTGGAACTCAGTCGTGGGCCAGTCTGATGATTAATCTCCCAATCCAAACATGAGATATTGTCTAATTTCAGATATAATCAGGCCCAATCTTATAAACCAAACGGGGCCGTAATGAGTTGATGGGGAGAGGTTGGAGTTGATCGAAATCTTTCTCTAAGATTTTCTAATTGGGGTGCATCAAAAGTATATTTTATAGACTTATTATTTAGACTTCTATTTTATTAGTGATGTAGCATGTATTTTGCATTAAATATTTTATCTATATTATTGTTCTTGTTTGGGATCTTTATTTATGGTATTGCATCAATGATACTTGAAATCAACTTATTTAGCTTACAAGGTATTATACGATATGAAGTTCGATTTTCTTAACTGCGATATCAATCATGAGATATAAATATTTCTCATATTTATATCTAATTCATAATTGACAAACTAATATTATATAATCTCTATTTTTTTTTTCTATCTACTAAAAGTTCGAGGTATTACAGCTTAAGTGGTGAAAATTCCTTCTTGGGTGAATTTGGTTTGTTGGTTTGTTGAATGTTAGCTTACAATGGGGAATCTTTGGAAAAGTTTGAAAAATTGAATGTTTGAATTGGATGCTTGCATACTTGAGTGCAAAAGCACGTGTTTATTTACTCAAGTACTTTCGAGTGAGGTGCCGATGATTGATGCAAAAATTAGCAATATTTTTGAAATTTTTCAAGTTAAAGTCGAGCATGATTAGGTCACTTCACTTGAATAGCTTGAATGATTGATCTTAGGCACTTAGACTCTAGGCAAAAAGCTTGGGAGGATTTTGAGCCTAAAACTATGCATCTTACATAGTTAATAATATCTTTTCATGTGAGCTTGGTCATGCATTACATTTTCTTTGCTAGAACTTGTCCTTGATACTCATGTTAGAAGTGTTACTTGTGTGTAAGGAATTAGGAGATAATTTTAGGCCATTATTTCGTAGCCCATAATCCCTAAATACTAACCTATCTATCATAACCCTTGTTGTCCCATTTTGAGCCTTAATAAGCTTTTTATTCTAAAACCGGATGATAGGGGGTGAAGGATGGTTAAGGGAACCATGTTGAAAGTGAAAATTCATTGGAAATGGTGGGTGAAAATGAAGGGCCTTGAGATTTGTATTGCATTGAAAGAACACTCCTATAAGTTCAATGTTAGAAAAGATAATGATAAGAACAAAGTTCTTAGAAAAAAAAGAGAGAGAAAATAAGAAAAAAAAAGGAAAGAAAAGAAAAGAAAAAGAAAAAGAAAGAATAAGAGCATAAAGGAGTGTCTTTTGATTTGATGAAGGGTTAGTATAGGCTTGGGTGTTCATTGAAAAAAAGGGATTGGGTAAGGTAGAAGATGGAGTAATTCATACTTAGAAAAGTGAAGATAGGAGGTGAAGGAACTTAGATGAAAATTTAAGTCACTTAGCCTAAAATTCCCTACCTTAACCAATGTCCCTACATTAAAAGCTAAAGAAAGACCTATTTGATCCTAATTTGCGCACACATGATGGCATTAGAAACTTAAGTTGATAGGCAAGCTTATGGTCAAAGTTGTGTATTGTATGATTTCGATGAGTGCTTACCCTTTTTTTCATATATCGAGTGATACACACACTTCTTATGAGGTCTAGGGTCGAATATGCTTAAGTGATTGAGTTCTAAGCTAGGATAGTAAGTGATTTTATGAATGCTTGGGTTGACTTGATAATTTCCTTGAACTAAAGTGGTTTTGGAAGTGATATGAGGCATCGATGAACTCGAAATGCACATCCTCATACGTGTTAAGTGTTTTGATTGTTCGTTCCATTGTTCGGGATGAACAATGGTTTAAGTTTGGGGGAGTGATTAACACGTATTTTATGTGAATGTTGAGCTTAATTAGAGTGAAATTCATGTTTAAATATGTGGAGTTTCAAGTGATATAACTAGGGTTTCACTAGTTTGCTCGCATTCACGTTTTCCTCATTTTCTCGAGTCTTGTTATGCTTTTTGCAGGAAAAATAAAGAACTTATTTGGCCAATTGAACTATTTCATGTCGAAGAGGAGTTCGTTAGGAAGCCATATCAAAAAATGGATCGAGAATCAGAGTTCGGACGAGAGAGAACGAGAAAAAATGGCAAAGTTGCGCAAGAGAATGAAGACCGGCGGTTTGCCAAACTGCCGGAAATCCTCCTTCGAACCGCCAAAATTCTAGCTACTGTTCAGAGAGACTCCGGCGGTCTGTCACGGCGGTTTGACAGACCGCCGTCCCTCCTCCCAAACCGCCGCCGGGCCGCCCTCTTTCACTTAAGGACCGAGTTTGGTCCGACCAAACTCGGTCCAACTCGTCTCAAAACTCATTTTTTATGTATTTATCCCCAAAATCTTCCTCATTTGGGTATCTTTTCATTCTAAACATTCCTAGAACTCTAATTGAGATTTACACTTTGCTACTTTAGTATTTTTAAGATTTGTGGATTGAAGATTCAAGACCATATTCCTTTTCCTTA
The DNA here is from genome assembly GCA_001642375.2 of Mentha longifolia. NCBI lineage: Eukaryota > Viridiplantae > Streptophyta > Magnoliopsida > Lamiales > Lamiaceae > Mentha > Mentha longifolia. The sequence continues at coordinate 546,547 of CM038121.1, read as the reverse complement.
TTGAATTCTCTATCTTTTGATTATGGTTTCATCAATTTCTTATGGTTTAATTTCCATAATCATGTCTAGTTAATTTCCTTTGTGATTTCAATTATATGTAGATTAGGAATAGGTGATGGGTTTAGGCTTTAATTGTGAATTTACCTTCTAATTTCATGTTCATCTCTCTTGGGGCTATGTTTTATTATGTATTTTATGCTTGATCACCATAGTTGCATAACAAGTGTTTGATCTAATGCTTAGGAGGCTTAGATTAGATGCTAGGAAATAAGAGATTTGCATGCTAGAGATAGTAGGGATAAAGAACTCAATGTGCTATTGGGAGTTAATGTTTTACTTGATGTCCTAGTCAGAATTAGGTAAGTCATTAATCAACTTGATTTAGTTGCAATGAGAATTGAATGAATCATACTTAGGAGGTTTTCCACATGAAGTTAGATTAAATTGGTTAGTTCAAGTTAGAGTTCTAATCGCCCATCACTTAAGCCTAATCGAAGTATAATTGGATTCACGCTTGTCTATTATTGAGTTTATATTACTTGTTCTCTTGTTAGTTCACTTGTTTTAGTTTGAAGTTAACTAGTCATTTTCATTCCTTATTTGATAAAAAAAACCCAAAAACATGTTAGTTGGTAGCTTGGTAGTGATTAGATAGCTAGATTACTAGTTGAAATTCTCACGCGATAACATTCCTTGTGGATTCGACTCGATTACACTTAATTGATTATCATTGCATTTCTCTACCTCAAAAGTAGAGCGATCACATTCCTTACAGGATTGAACATAATAGGTTATATGTAGTCAAGTGGACTAATCTTAAGGAAAAATTGCCTTGTCTCTAAAGTAATTTCCGAAAATAGTTGGTTGTGGCACAGAAGACTGAGATATCTGAATTTCAAAGCCATCAATAAGCTCGCTCGAGAGAAGTTTGTGGAGGGACTTCCAGACCAAGTATTCGTAAGAGATCATATTTGTGAAGCTTGCCAACCTGGAAAACAGATAAAAGCTTCTTTTCCCAGCATTAGAGCTCAATCTTCAACTTGAATCTTGGAGCTTCTTCATCTGGATCTCTTTGGTCCAGTCACTCCGTTAAGTATTAGTGGTAGAAAATATACACTTGTTGTTATAGATGATTTTTCTAGATACACCAGGGTTATTTTCATGTATTAGAAAAAGGAGACGCTGGAGAAGCTACCCGCTCTACTCAACAAACTGTGCAATCAAAAGAATAGCACTGTGGTATCAATTCGCTCAGATCGTGGAACCGAATTCATCAATCACATGATCGACTCATACTGTAGTGAAAAAGGAATCATACATCAAACTTTAGCAGCTCGCACTCCTCAGTAGAATGGAGTGGTTGAGCATTAAATCGGTCGCTGAAAGAAGTAGCTCATACTATGCTAAATGAGACCAAAATTCCCAAGAAGTTCTGGGCTGAAGCAGTCAACACTGCCTACTACACCCAAAACAGATCCACTGTCACTATTCGCCACAGGAAGATGCCATACGAACTATGGAGAAGTAAGTTGCCTAAGGTTAAATACTTCAAATCATTCGGATGTTTATGTTACATCCACAATAATGTAAATCTAAGTTAAAATTTTTTGATAGAAAGTCTGGTCCCGGAATTTTTATAGGATACACTGAGACTAATGCTTATCGAGTTTATAACAAGAATACCATGACTGTGGAGGTAACACCTCATGTTGTTTTTGATAAATGTGCTTGCATGCACAGGGAATTAACTGCTGATCCACAAGGAAGAAAGAATGATCAACCAGCTGGCTCCCAAGAACCAACTTTAGAAGATCTACTGTTTTGGAGCCCAGCTGATAATGAAGAAGAGCTTGCAGACCGAAGCAGAGAAATGGGAGGAAACAATCAAGGGGGAACCAGTGCCTCTTCTAGCTGTACCAAACCAACTGAATCTATTCAGTCTACTTCTCTACAACCCGTTTCAGAAGAACCTGCTCCTCCACCTCCAGTCCAAGATTCCGCTGTTGATCAACTCACTGAACAACTTGAACAGCTCAACCCTCTTGTTTCTTAACCCTTACCCGAGTTTGATGACCCAGCTAATGAGCCAGAACCTGAAGTATCAGTAGAAGAACTCTCTCGTCGAAGAAGATGGGTTGATGCTCACCCAGAGGAGCTCATTGTTGGGAACCCAAATTCTGGTGTGAGAACAAGAAGGCAAAGAGGAGAAAGTTGTCTCTTCAATTATTTTCTCTCTCACGTTGAACCTAAAAATTCCGTTGAAACATTGATGGATCCAAATTGGACTCAAGCTATGCAAGAAGAACTCCATTAATTTTCAAGAAATGAAGTCTGGTCCCTCGTAGATCGACCTAATCATCAAGGAGTTATCAGTGTGAAATAGATTTTCAAAAACAAGTGTGATGAGAGTGGTGAGGTTGTCCGCAACAAGGCAAGATTAGTTGCAAAAGGATACTCTCAATAAGAAGGGATAGACTATGAGGAAACCTTCGCTCCAGTTATAAGACTAGAAGCCATTCGACTGTTTCTAGCATATGCAGTACATCAAAGATTCACAGTCTATCAGATGGATATTAAAAGTGTGTTTCTAAATGGAAGACTCAAGGAGGAGGTCTACGTGGAACAGCCTCCTGGTTTTGAAGAAGGAGATTCAAGCAAGGTCTATCGTCTGCATAAAGATGTTTATGGATTAAAGCAAGCTCCTTGAGCTTGGTATGAGATATTAGCAACCTTCTTGCTAGAATCAGGGTTCAAGAGAGAACGAGTTATGGCAGTTGTTAGCCACCGGTACTTGAGTTATGGTACACCACTAGCTCTAGAGCTACTAGTGGAGCATGTTCCTTACATCTATATCTCTAAACCCATCGCACTCTGATTGTCGTAGGCACATACTAGTGCGTAAAAATGAGCTTGCACCATGTGATTTTAAGCCTGTCAGGAGGTTATGGTAGGTAGAAGGATGATACGGTGTATTTCTCTTAATTCTTTAAATTTCCTAATCACTGTTAGCTTCTTAGCTGACGAGAGTACTAACACCTCACATCGTCACATTAAAAAGAGCATTTGGTAGGCTATGCTATAATTAACGAGAAGATCATGATCAAGGACAAGGGTATCATTGATGATGTGGCTTACAAAGGGATGGATGAGGATGAGGACGAGAGATACAAAGAAGATGATGAGCCTTATGCGAACGAGAAGCATGAGCCCCTTGGAGATGAAGAGAATGATTTGAGCAATGATGAGTCTGAGTGATGTGGGATGATACTACCATACTTATATATGATGACGTAGATGTATATGTAGCTTTTGAAAACTAGCAGTAAATAGTAGTTCCACTGCTATATCCTAGAATATATTTTGATGCTAATGTAGAAAGAAGCTTGAAACTAGAAGTATATTCTCAGATGTTACCGCAAGTAGAAGGAAATCCGAGTTTTCTAACTTGAAGTAAGGCAAGAAGACTGAGTCGGAGTACGATCAAGCATTTCGTGGTCTAACTTGTTTCGTGCTAGATAAGGTTAACATAAATTAGCAAATATGTAGACTTTTCCATATTAGTTTGAAGCAATATATTCGTGTAGTCTTGGCTAGTTAGGATGATCTATTATATGCTGAAGTATTCCATCGAGCCCTAGATATAAGATGGCAAAATTTTTATAAGTTTTATATTTCTCTTTCACTTTAGTCCCTTAATGCCAATCGTTTTCCGATGAGGGCCAAGGGCACAATAAAAATAGAAAGTAGAACGACAAAAAGGCAATGGAGGAAGGCTAAATCAAGCTCAGTCTCCAAACTTAAGAGTTATGGGAGGATTTCTTCAGGCCACATCAACAACAACAATAACGCCAACGTCAACTGCAGCGTTCTCCGGGACAACAATTCCAGCAATGGCCACCACCCTTTAGCAAAACCTACCCCAACAACAATACTAACGAGCCTTTACTCTTGATCAGAAACCTCGTGACAAAGAATAAGGAATTTTTACAGGCGTGGGCAAAATGAACGAATTCCTATTATCATTTTATTTGACACGGGAGCGTCACATGATTCCTTTATATCAAGCGTTTGTTTAGATACTCTTGAACTTGATGTAGAGAGATTCAGTCAAGACAACAGGGTAACTACTCCCATAGGCAAATCCTCATGATGTTCCAAATTCAGTTCTTGTAAAGAATGATCATGCATGTTGTTAAAACCTTAATATTCATCGTCTCCATTATCTTTGATGATGATTCATGTGTAGATTGTTGAAGTTCTTTTGATTTCCTTCATGATCAAGTGTGTTGATGAGCCGGGGTCCAGCACTGATGAATCGAACCCGGAGTTGCAGCTGAGAGGTCCAGTTACAAGATTGAGAGCCAAGAAGTTGCAAGACTATTTCCAGTGCATTATCCGGAAGAAACTTGAAGATGAAGTTGTTGGACGTAAGCAGCTCCAGTTGGTGACCTTGACCGATGTCCAAGACTGAAGTTGTGAAGTTGTTAATTTTAATTGTTTTATGTTATATTTTGATTGGGCTCAGACTTTGTTTTTATTTAATTTAAGTAGTAAGCTCATAGTTAGTATTTGTGTTTTTGAGATTAGTAGCCCAATTGTACTCAAGGGCCCAGTTCGATTCCTAGTGGGATTAGCCCTAGTGGTATTTAAGTTTTTGGAAAACACCATTCATGCAGACAACTTTGAATCAGAAATCTTATTGATCGATCTGTCTCCATCGTGCTTTGGTTCACGAATTCTTTTGTGTTCTTGGTAGAGTTTGATTGTTGGCGACTTCAAACTTGAAATCAATTGTCTCGTTCGTGATATCCAGTCGTATCTGTTGGGGTTATATACTGTAAAGCATACTTTTATGCGTGTATATTAACTGTATCTTCCTGTTTTATGGAAATAAATATATTGTCATATGATTTGCATATTAATTCGTGTTATGGTTATGCAAATAAATGTCCGGTACTATATATTATAGATAATATGGTGTGGGTGGTCGCACGGAAGATCATATTATCGGTTTCTTATATGGTTAAATAGTGTTCGCAACCAAAAGTAATCTTGGACAAATTACTTGTTAAGGTTGTAGTATAATGCTGGATAATAGTTGGTCTTGGCTATTAGTTTATACCAGTGCATACGATCAGAGTTGCACTGAACGGGATCGAGGTGAGATAAATCCTTTTATACTGACTTATTAAGGATCACATCTCGGACGATTATTATTTCTTAATTCTAGTTGTCATAATATTCAATTATGTATTTATAATAGTTATTGCTTTGATTTACCATGAGTGAGAGTTATCGCAACTCAAAGAATCTCCGTATCTTGGGTAATAATATTATAAATATGATAGTTAATATTATAGCTAGAAATCGTGTCTCGGTGCGCCGAGTTGATGATGTCCCCTTGAGGCGTTCTAAGGATTATTATATCAAACTCTGCAGGTGGATTAAGTTCCGATATAATAATGAGGTCGAACGGGTACTACTCTCGGTATAAGATATTAATTAATTGGAGCAGTCAGTAGCTTAAATTAATTAATGGACATGCGATATCTTAAACACGGGAAATAATATAATTCAAAGAGGAGCCCGGTATGTAGTAATTTGGGAATGGACGGCGATGCAATATTATTTTACTATAGTGGAAAGACTATAATATTAATATAATTAAATAGAGTATTCGGGGCCAAAGAATACTTGGATTATTTAATTATATTGGAAGGCCCAGTCCATATCCTCCTCAAGATCCCTGGAGTAGCCCAAAAGAGCATAGCCTGGCCCATTAGTGAAGGCCCTATCTTCTCCACCACTCCACTTCTTATATAAATAAGGGATAAGTGGAGAGTGAACATACGTGATTTTCATTCTTCACAATCTGAGAGAATGGGCGGCACTTCTGGGTAGTGCAGAGAAGATAGATTTTCGTCCACTCGAAATTCTTCTCGTTGCCAGGGAATACTCCAGAAGATTTTGGGGTTTACGATCAAGAGCTAGATCTCGTGTGCAGAGATCTAGTGCGTGGGAGATCATTACCTCGACTCAGATTCCACCGGTGATTACGCTAACAGGTATATATGATTTAGATCTCTTTCCGCTTTCAAGATCTGAATTCATATATTAATAATTATTGTAATTAATTAAATCTACATCCGAGGGATCCCGGATCCAACAGTATCCGGGTTAGACAAGCCACGAAGTTTGCTCCATAGGCGCGTTTCGGATTCAAGTAGATCAGGGGTTCGTTTTCGAGTAAGTTCTCAATCTCTTTTTTTGTTTTCCGTTCCATCCCATGCCTCCATCTTTATCGTATCTATCACCACCTTATTCCAACATCAAAACCTGCCCATACTTCATCCCCAAACCCTTGCCCAATCCAGATTTTCGTTCGTAAACCCACCGTCCCGAATTTTAACATAAAATCGACCCAAAAGTCCATCCCGTGGCAAATACCAAACCCCTCGTGAGAATTGGCTGAATTTTTGATATGTTCTTCATCACCCTAAGTTGTAACTCGTGTTAAAATTTGAGCTTAATCGGAATTGAATTGCTTAGGTTTCTGTCGACGCCTATTCAGTGTATTCGTGGGTAGAATTTAGGGATTATCATTCATATTTCATAGTTGTAATTTTGGATTGAATCTATCATAGCTGACTTGTGTTCGATTCGTAGCTTCCGCATATGGAGATCACATCATAAATTTTGGTACTAGAGCCACGTCAGTTTTGCTGATTGTGGTTCAATCCAAATAGGTGTCGTGCGTGACATATTAGGGGTAAAAGTTTCGATCGATTAAAAAAAAAAAAAAAAAAAAAAAGGAGTTAATCGAAGGCCCTAGTGTGTCACTGTGTGTTTCTTGATTGGTTCTTGCGTCATTCTTGTATTAGGTAGTAGTTGTGTCTTCGTTTCTTTGAGTTTTCGTCGGTAAAACTTAAAACGGGCGTATCTTTTTATCTACTTGTCCGTTCAATCTCCATAATACCATTTCGGAAACGTCTTGACAAGACCAAAAGGTTAACACCGCTATGCTGTGTTCGGATCACGTTTAGGGCCATACACAGCCGTTTGAAGGTGATACCGTCCAGTTGAGAAAAAAAAAAAAAAAAAAACGTCTCTTCGTCTATATTATTTGAGTGCATTGGATAGTGTAGGTTTCAGTTCCTACGTCGGTTCAAGTTGGATTAGTGCTCATAACTTGTTACGACTTATATTCCAAAGTTCCTAGTTAGCCTTTATTCTTTCTAGCCTTTCTTCCTTCCAGTCTTTCTTTTTCTAGCCTTTCCTGTTTGCTTAGCCCCTTACCTAGCCACTGAAATTTCTATCCTTTATTTGTACCCCTTGCCGTGAATTTTACTCACATTGTCAACAGCTTCGTGTCTTTACATATCCGTGATCTTTGGGAGTCAAGTTCGAGTTCTTGATTCAAGCCGAGAAGTCCACATCGGTTCTGCCAAGGGTTTGAGGTTTAGAGACTATAGTGACTGCAATCCGAGTGAGATACACAAGTGATAAAAAATAAAAAATAAAAAAAATCTGAGAGAACAAACGAGTGATTGTGAGGAACTTTGAGGATTTTATTTGTTTCTTTTACGTTTGCTCATTTTGCAGGTATCATGAAATCCGGAGACGGTTCCAAGAATCAGGACAACCCACCCAAGTTGTCTACTACACCTATTGAGATGTCCTCATCGTCTCAACAGCCTTGGGATGCTAAGTATCACTTTGATGCCTTGGCACAACACTTTGAGAGGCGCAACCAATTACTAGAACAGAATATCAATGATATGTTGGATAAGGTAATGACACAGTTCGAACGTCTCAACAATCGAGCAACATTACCTCCACGAATCAGAAATCAGCCTATCCAGCAAGATCCACCATTCAGACGACAACCTGTCCACCGAGAGACACCACATCGTCCCCAGCCCCAGCCAATGTTTGAGCCTGTTTCTGATGATCATGAAGAAGAATATGATGACTATAATGAGGAATCAGAGGCCGAAATTGAGTTTCCACAGAGGAATCAGAGACGTGACCATCGACGTCCACTTCCCCGGCGTGATTTCCGCATCAACTAGCGCCGACACGTCGATACAGATAGCTTGTTGAACAACATCGAAACAAGCATTCCAGAGTTTGAGGGGTTACATGACCCTGATGTGTACCTTGATTGGGAGAGGAAAGTCAACAAGATCTTCGATTGTTATGACTTTCCTGAGTTGAAGAAGGTTCAGCTTGCTTCTTTGGAGTTCAGAGGATATGCAGCCTCATGGTGGGAAAATCAGCAAGAGAGAAGACGTCGTGATCGATATCCACCTATTGACACTTGGCAAGAAATGAAAGATGTGATGAGAGGCAAATTCATCCCTGTACACTATGAACGAGAGCTTGAGAAGAAGTTGAACAGGATTAAACAAGGCACCCGTTCGATTGAGGAGTACCACAAAGAACTTGAGACGGCTATGAACCTGGTCAGAAAGGAAGAGACATTGGTTGCCACAATCAACCGATACATTGAGGGGATGAATCCAGACATAGCATGTGAAGTCGAGTTGAGGGACTTCACCAGCATTGAGGCTATGATTCACTATGCTTCCATCGTCGAACAGCAGCTCAGAGAGGGACGTAGAAAATCATCCCAGTCGACACCAGCATGGACACCATGGACATCCACGCCGAGGAAAGCTCCTACACGTCCTCAGGACTAGTCCACGTAGCCCGCTCGTCGATTTGAGCAATCTGCTCCTTCATCCAGCCGCAGATCCGATTACAACTCGCCTACACAGAATCGGACCCCTCCACCTCGACCTACCCCATCTAGCCAGCCTCAGCAGAACAGTCCTCCAGGAAGAGCACGTGACGTTCAGTGTCACAAGTGCAAAGGATGGGGACACTTTCAAGCCCAGTGTCTGAATCGCAGAGTTCTCATCATTACCGATCAGAATGAGTTAGAATCAGCTAGTGAAGATGAACTTGAAGATCCAGTTGAAGCAAAGGACGCTGCACAGTCCCTTGAAGAGTCCATCGGCGTTGAAGTCGAAGATGCTAAACCGAAGCTGACTTACCCTAGTCTTGTTTCCATTCGAGCTTTGAGCCTCTTTCGAGAAGAACAGAATAATCAGCGAGAAAACATCTTCTACACTCGTTGTTCAGTTCTAGATAAGACATGTTTGATGATCATAGACAGTGGTAGCGTTGTGAACGCCATCAGCCAGTATGCAGTAGGGAAATTGAACCTGATTCCACAGAAACATCCCAAGCCTTACCGTACAATGGTTGTCTGACCGAGGCGAAATCAAAGTTGGATATCAGGTACATGTTACATTCTCGGTTGGTAGATATATTGACACTATTTTGTGTGACGTTATCCCTATGGATGCGGCACATATTTTGCTTGGTCGTCCTTGGCAGTTTGATAGGAAGGCGATACATGATGGATTCGCCAACACTTATGCCGTGACTAAGGATGGGCGAACCACCAGATTATGGCCATTGATGCCTAAGGATGTTGCCGAAGACCAGAAGAGGATGCAAGAGAAGTTTAAGGAAGAGGAGGAGAAACGAGCTGAGAGTAAGCAGCCCGTTCCACCGGGGCAACCCACAGCCAAGTCCCAGCGTTCTAAGGAGACCTCACCCACTAAGGCCGCCCATGTCGTCGCCTCTTCCACTTCCAATGCAACCAGCTCAGATACAGTACATCGGAATCTGTTCATTAGTGCCAAGGGAGTTCAGAAAGCCGTTAAAGCAGGTGATGCTATCGTTCTAGTTAATTTTAAGGCTCATGATAGTTCTGATATTGTTATTCCTTCTGTTTTGCAGCCATTGATGGAGGAATTCAAGGATGTTTTCCCAAAAGAGATTCCTAGTGGTCTGCCGCCAATTCGAGGAATTGAGCACCAGATTGACTTTCAGCCGAGTGCAGTCCTTCCAAACCGGCCAGCTTACCGGACTAGTCCTGAAGAGACGAAGGAGATTGACCGACTGGTCAAAGAGTTGCTGGAGAAGCAGCAAATCAGAGAGAGCTTGTCACCATGCGCAGTGCCTGTCATCCTCGTACCAAAGAAGAACAACAAATGGCGCATGTGTATGGATTGCAGAGCTATCAATAAGATCACGGTAAAGTATCGTTTTCCCATTTCCAGGTTAGATGACATGTTAGATGAATTATCTGGAGCATCTGTCTTTTCTAAAATTAATTTGCGTTCTGGTTATTTTCAAGTTAGGATGTCTGAAGGGGATGAGTGGAAAACATCATTTAAGACTAAGCATGGTTTGTATGAGTGGCTTGTAATGCCTTTTAGACTTACTAATGCTCCTAGTACTTTTATGCGATTGATGAATCATGTGCTGCGTGATGTTATTAGGAAGTATGTTGTTGTTTACTTCGATGATATCCTTATCTATAGTACTTGTGTTCCTGAGCATGTTAGACATCTTAGGCATGTTTTTGAGTTATTGCGTGGTGCTAAGTTGTATGCCAACCTGTCTAAGTGTTCCTTTTGTATGGATGAGGTTATTTTTCTTGGTTTTGTGGTTAGTATTTGAGGTATAGAAGTTGATAGAGCTAAGGTGCGAGCCATTGAGGAATGGCCAACACCTAAGTCTAGTTCTGATGTTAAGTCTTTTCATGGTTTAGCTGGATTTTATCGTCGCTTTGTGCGTGATTTTTCATCTATTGCTGCACCATTGACTGAGTTGAGTAGGAAAGACAAGAAGTTTGAGTGGGGCAAAGCCTAAGAGCATGCTTTTAATTTGTTGAAGTTGAAGTTATGTAATGCTCCTTTGTTGGTTTTGCCTGATTTTACTAAGATGTTCGAGATTGAGTGTGATGCCTTTGGTATAGGCATTGGTGCTGTTTTGATGCAAGATAAGAAGTCGGTCGCCTATTTTAGTGAGAAGCTGAATGGAGCAGCCCTTAGGTACTCTACGTATGACAAGGAGCTATATGCATTGAAGAGGTCTTTGGAGACTTGGCAGCATTATCTGAGACCGAAGGAGTTCGTGATTCACACTGATCACGAATCATTGAAGCACTTGAAAGGGCAACATAATCTGAATTCAAGACATGCCAGATGGGTTGAATTCATTGGATCCTTCCTATATGTGATTAAGTACAAGAAAGGTGAGGAGAACGTGGTTGTTGATACACTTTCTCACAGGTATACCTTATTTTCTGTGATGCATGCCCAATGCTTAGGGTTAGAGAATTTGAAGAGTTTTTATGCATCTGATCCTTACTTTGGTGATATTTTTAAGAATTGTCAGTCTAGGCCTCGAACTGGTGATTCCTTCTATGTGAGTGATAGATTTCTGTTTACAGATGCAAAGTTGTGTGTTCCTACTTGTTCCATGCGAGATTTGCTTGTTTTAGAGTCTCATGCAGGTGGTCTGATGGGTCATTTTGGTGTTGCAAAGACTTTGAGTTTATTGCATGAGCATTTTTATTGGCCTCGCATGAAGAGAGATGTCGAGAGGATCTGTGCTAGATGTATTACATGTAGAAAGGCTAAATCTAGTTCTAATCCATTTGGTTTGTACACTCCACTACCTGCACCCTCTGCACCTTGGATTGACATATCTATGGATTTTATTCTTGGTTTACCTAGGTCTAAGTGTGGCAAAGATTATGTGTTTGTAGTAGTCGATAGATTCTCAAAAATGTCTCATTTTATTGCTTGCAGAAAAACTGACGATGCTGTTAATATTGCTAATCTGTTCTTTCGTGAAGTAGTTAGACTACATGGCAGCCTAGGACTATTGTGTCTGATAGGGATTCTAAGTTTTTGGGACATTTTTGGTGAGTTCTTTAGGGAAAGTTAGGTACTAAACTCTTATTTTCTACTGCATGTCATCCTCAGACTGATGGTCAGACTGAAGTAGTTAATAGGACTTTAGGTACTTTACTTCGTGCATTAGTGAAAAATAATTTGAAGTCTTGGGAAGAGGGAAGAGTGCTTACCTTTTGCTGAGTTTGCTTATAACCGTGTAGTGCATTCTTCCACTAATATGTCTCCGTTTGAGGTTGTGTATGGTTTTAATCCTCTTACTCCTACAGATCTTATTCCTTTGCCTATTGATCATCTTTCGAGTTTGCAAGGATCTCGTAGAGCTGAACAGGTTCAAGAGATGCATAAGAAGATCAAGGATAGGATCGAGCTTCAGGGTGTGAAAAATGCAGCCAAGGCCAATGCACATCGCAAGCAAGTGTTTTCAAACTAAGCGATAAGGATTGGATCCACTTCAGTCCAGGGCGTTTCCCTAACTTGAGGAAGTCGAAATTGATGCCTCGAGGAGATGGACCGTTTACTGTGGTAGCCCGAGTCAATGACAATGCATACCGCATTGATCTTCCAGGTGAGTATAAGTGTTCCAGTACCTTTAATGGTTCTGACTTATCTCCTTTTCCTGTAGATGAATTCAATTTTGAGGAGGAGCCGAATTCGAGGACGAATTCTTTTCAGCAGGGGAATGATGAGCCGGGGTCCAGCACTGATGAATCGAACCCGGAGTTGCAGCTGAGAGGTCCAGTTACAAGATTGAGAGCCAAGAAGTTGCAAGACTATTTCCAAGGCATTATCCGGAAGAAACTTGAAGATGAAGTTGTTGGATGTAAGCAGCTCCAGTTGGTGACCTTGACCGGTGTCTGGTCCGCCCTCACTTTAGGGTGAGGGTAGAGAGCAATAATAATCGATTAAGTAATCGAGTCGAACCACAAGGAATGCAAGGACGCTCAAGTCTCAAGTAGTAACCTAGCTACTAAACCTACTATTCAAGCTACTGGCAAGCATGTTTTTGTGTTTTTAATTAACTAATGACACTAAAAAGTAATTATCAACCTCAAACTTAACTAGACAAGCAACAAATAAGCAAAGGATATAAAATCAATAGGAAATAAACGTGATTCCAATTATACTTCGATTAGGCTCAAGTGATGGGTGATTAGAACTCTAACTAGAATTAACCAATTTAATCCAATTTCATATGGGAAACCTCCTACCTATGGTTCACTCAATTCTCATTGCAATGAAGACAAGTAGATTAATGAAAGGCCAAATTCCGACTAAGACATCAAGCAATTCATTAACTCCCAATAGCTTATGGAGTTCCTTAACCCTACTATACTCTAGCATGCAAATCTCTTGATCCTAGCATCTAATCTAAGCCTCCTAAGCATTAGATCAAACATTTGGTATGCAACTATGGTGATCAATCACAATTACATAATAAAACATAGCCCCAAGAGAAATGAACATGAGATTAGAAGGTAAATTCACAATTAAAGCCTAAACCCAATCACTTAATCCTAATCTACATATAATTGAAATCACAAAGAGAACTAGCTAGACATAATCAAGGAAAATAAACCATAAAAAGTAATTGAAATCATGCTTATAAGAAAGAGAATCCAATAAGGAAGAAGAAGATGGTCTCCACTTGCAAATCCAACCAATGTAGCTTCAACAATCTTAAAAATACTAAAAAGGAAAGAAGGAAAATGTTCTAGGGTTCTTGGGAGAATAAAATATGTTCCAAAGATAATACCAATGAAGTATAATATCCTATTTATATCATTACATTGAGTGGGGGTCAAAACATAATTAGAAAAACATAGAAAATGGGAGAAAATTGAATTTTCGGAGGAAATAAGTTGGGCGGCGCGCCCGCTCCCATAGGTCGCGCGCCCAAGGCCTAATTTCCTTCATTGGCGCGCGACCAGGGGTAGCCCCTGAAGCAGTCGCGCGCCGGGTCACACCCATGTTGCTTCCGCTGCGCAATAATTTTGTTTCGGCTCGTTCTCCCTCATCCGAACTTCAATTTGCGAACCATTTTTTTGCTACGGACTCCTAACGAACTCCTCTTCGACATGGAATGATCAAATTGGCCAAATGAGTTCTTCATTATCCTGCAAAAAAGCGTGAAAAGACTCGAGAGAATGAGGAAAACATAAATAAAGTAAAACTAATGAAACCCTAGCTTTATAACTTGAAATTCCTCATTTCTAACCCTAGGTTTTACTCTAATCAAGCTCGATTCTTCCTCGTTTCTAGCCTTCGATCCTTAGCCACATGAATACTCTTTCTAATTCTTACAAAAATGGATCGAAAACTGAAAGGCAACGAGAAAAGTAAAAAGTATGCTACAAGTTAAGAAACCCTAGCATTTCTAACATTTAAGCACATAAATCGAGACTCAAACACATTCAACATGCACATAAAATACGTGTTAATCACTCCCCCAAACTTAAGCCATTGTTCTTCCCGAACAATGAAACGAACAATCAAAACACTTAACACGTATGGAGTGTGCATTTTGAGTTCCTCGATGCCTCATATCACCTCAAACACCATTTTTATTCAAAGAAATTCTCAAGTCAAACCAAACATTCATAAGATCAACCACTATCCTAACTTAGAATTCAATCACTCAAGCAACTTAAACTCTAGACCTCTCAAGGAACATGTGTATCACTCGATCCCTCAATATATGGAAATGGTAAACACTCATCGAAATCATGCAATACACATCTTTAACCATAAGCATGCCTATCAACTTAAGTTCCCAATACTACAATGCATGCACAAATTAAGATCAAAAAGGTCTTTATTAAGCTTATAATGTAGGGACATTGGTTAAGGTATGGAATTTTAGGTTAAGTGACTTCAATTTTTATTCAAGTACCCTTACCCCCTTTCTTCACCTTTCTAAGTATGAATTTCTTCATCGGAAACCTTGTCCAACCCCTTTTTATCAAATGAACCCAAGCTTCTACCAAATATCTAAAGAAACACTCCTTTATGCTCTTATTCCTCTCTTTTTCTTGTAAGAACTTTGTTCTTACGTTTTTTTTTTTTTTTTTTTTTTTTTCAGTAAGAACTTCATTCTTATTCTTTTCTCTTCTAACATAGAGCTTACAGGAGTGTCTTTTCATTTCACAATCAATCTCTAGACCCTTCACCATCACCCACCATTTTTCATGCATTTTAAACTTTCACCAAGGTTCCCTTAACCATCCTTCACCCGGTTCAAGAAGAAAAGGCTCTATTCAAGGCTCAAAATGGGATGACAATGGTAATGAAAAATAGGTTAGTGTTTAGGGGAATTGGGTTATGCAATGATGGCCTAAGATCATCTCCTAATCATGCACACATGTGATACTTCTAACAAGAGTATCAAGACAAGCTCTAGTAAAGAATATGCAATGCAAGATCAAGCTCTCGAGAAAGGATATTCACTATGTAAAATGCATAGTTTAAGGCTCAAAATCCTCTCTAGCTTTTTGTCTAGGGCTAGCCTAAGTACTTAAGTTCAATCATTCCAAGCCATTCAAGTGAAATAATCCTAATCATGCTTGATTCAAACTTGAGAAATTTCTAAAATGTCACCATTTTAGCATCAATCATTGGCATCTCACTCTAATGCACTTGAGCAATTAAACACGTTCTTTCACATTCAAGCATGCAAGCATTCATTCAACCTTTCAACTCAAAAACATTTTAACTTTCCAAAAAAATTTTGCACTCAAGCTCCAATCAATCAACAAAATCATCCTCACCAAAGATTCTCCATTGTAAGCTCACATTCAATAAACCAACAAATTTTATCAATTCCCAAACTCGACACCAAACAACTTAAACAAGCACAAATCATGTATTTACCCCAATTAACCACAATCATCAAGCAAAATTAAGCATACAATCAATGAAATCATAATGATACCACATCAAATAGAAACTTGAAAAATACCAAAAGTAAAGTAATTTAAATTCCTTATCCTACCCCCCTCCCCCAAACTTATTTTAGAAATAACTTCTAAAATGAGTTTGGAGGGAAGAATAATAAGAAATTTAAATCACACTTACAACGGTCCAAAGCTATGTTGATGATGGTGTTGAAAGCCATTCAATCCTTTGCTTGCTTGATTGGTTTGATTTTCTTCCTTCACTCGTTCCCATCACGATTCGACCTCGTGCAATGACAATGAAACACATGGAACTTGTGAAGTAGAAATGAACTTAAGAATAGGATGTATTAGCATAGAGATAAGGACAAATTAAGAAAAACAACTAAATCAAAAATAAGAAATAAAAACAAAATTCAAACTAAAGAAACTAACTAAAATGAAAACTAAAAGGATAATTGTTGGGGTGCCTCCCAACGAGCGCTTAGTTTAACGTCGTTAGCTCGACGATACCTCATTGCCCTTTCAAGGGACTTGAAACGACTTCCAACCTCGATCAAATGCCAACTCATCATCAAGTTCTTCAAGCTCCGGTTCATCCATTCTTAACCACTCCGGTTCATCCACCACTCTCGACATATGGAATGTTTCATTTTCACCATTCATTCGAAGAGTGATAATTCCTTCAAAAACATCAATGAGGGCTCTACTTGTGGCCAAAAAGGGTCTCCCTAGGATTAAAGGGATGTCTCGATCCTCCGGTATATCAAGGACAATGAAATCTACGGGGTAAATGAGTTTCCCAACCCTTATAAGCACATCTTCCACAATGCCTCTTGGATATGAAATTGAACGATCCGCCATTTGAAGAGTAAGTGAAGTAGGCTTAAGAGTTCCAATTTTTAAACGATTGAAGATAGAAAGAGGAATCAAATTCACACAGGAGCCCAAATCACACAAAACATTCCTAAAATCACAACCCCCAATCTCACAAGCGATATTAAAACCTCCCGGATCCTTTTCCTTGTTCGGGATCTTCTTTTTCAAATGAGCACTACTCTCCTCCGTAAGCACAATGGTTTTCAAATCATCCCATTTCACCTTCTTATGAAGCTCAACCTCCAAAAATTTCTCATGATCCGGGATATTACTTAACAAATCAATCAAAGAAATATTTATCTCCAAATATTTGAATGCATCTAACAAATCACCTTTCCTCTCATGCAAATTCTCATCAATAGGCTTAATGGAAGATGCTAGATTATCCAAGCAATTCGGTTCCATATGCTCATGAGAAACTTTAGAATATGGAGTAGAAGGAGTACCTTTTTGATTCTTCTTGTGAACACTCTCCTTCTCTATAGGTTCTTGAGCACCAAGTTTACTCCTCAACTTTGAAGCTTCATAAGCCTCCTTCCTTCTTTGTAGATCTTTTTTAGTGTATCAAGACGCTCATCAAATGGAATTGCCTTGGACATCCTCATTCTTGAATAATAATCATGAATATCCCAATTTGTCCAACCTTCTATAGATGGGATAATTGGACAAAGGTCTATGATTCTTGGATCATTTTCATCAAGCATAACTACCTCCGGAGATGGAAGCTTATATGATTGTCTTGGCTCCACAAGATTGCTCTTAGCAAGATTTGAAGATTTTTCATAAGGTATATGTGAAAAGGTCGAAGAAACTTCACTCACTACATGAATAGCATTGCATTGTTGCTTCAAGTTTTCTTGAGCCTTGCTAGAGGATTCTCCGAACTTATGTTGAGTGATAGCTTGGTTAGCCATTTGGCTAATTTGACCCTCCATCATCTTCACTTGCTTTGTCAAGGAGGTGAGTGAATTTTCCAATGCATTAACCTTTTGCCCGGTTTGTGTGATAAACGAGCTTTGTTGAGAGGACATTTGAGTTTGATTTGCCAACAATTGTTGCATCATTTGCTCCATCGATGGAGAATTCTTCTTTGGCTCTTCAATGACTCCTTGAGAAATGGAGAATCCAGGAGGTGGGAATTGAGCATTGTTGGGATTTCCGTAGGAGAGGTTGGGATGAGTCCGGTTGTTAGGATTATAGGCTTGATAGCCTCCTTGATGCCCATAGGAATTACCTCCTTGTGACCTCCCTTGGAATCCCCCTTGATAATTCCCTTGAAAACCACTTTGAGCTCCTTGGAATCCTCCTTGATTGTTGTAATTGCCATAAAACCCTTGATTAACATAGCTCACGTCTTCACTTCCTTCAAACTCCAACTTTCCTTGAGAATAAACACCTTGAACTTGAGTTTTCCTCTCATTGTTATACATCTTCTTCATGTTAGCAAGCTCCAATGCTAATGCCTCATATCTCTCATCATCAATAGAAGCAACTCTCCTAGAAAGGGCCCTCTCCATTGGCCATTGATAGCTATTGGCGGCCATTTCTTCAATAATCCTCAAGGCTTCTTTAGCATTTCGATTGACAAGACATCCTCCGGAGGTAGCATCCACAATACTTCATGTATGTGGTGTGAGACCACTATAGAAAGTGGTAATTTGTTGACCCTCCGTGAAGCCATGTTGAGGACATTTTCTTAAAAGCTCTCTATACCTTTCCCATACTTCAAACAAGGTCTCGTCACCTTGTTGAGAGAAGTGTGAGATTTCAGAGATGAATCTTTGAGCTTTGGAGGGTGGAAAGTACTTGGAAAGAAAGGCCTTGCATAGATTATCCCATATGTGAATGTTGGCTTTGTTTAGTCCTTTATACCAATCCTTGGCCCGGTCCCGTAGAGAAAACCCGAACATTCGCATGCGAATTGCATCATTAGGAACTCCATTTAGCTTGACGGTGTCACAAATATTAAGAAATGTGCTAAGATGGGCGTTCGGATCCTCCATAGGACTTCCACCAAATTGATCGTCTTTAACCATTTGAATAAGTCCGGATTTGAGCTCAAAATTGTTGGCATTGATCGTCCCCCATTCTCCTCCTTGAAATTGTTCCGTTGGAGATTGGAACATATGGTTGAGAGGATGTGGTGGAGCCTCATTTGCTCTCCTTTCTTGCTCTTCTTTCCAAGCTCTAAACTCTTCCATTTCTTTCATAAGATTCTCCAAAGCTTGATGATTAGCTCCCATAGCTTGATCTTCACTAGAATTCCGTCTTCTATGTCTTCTTTCAAAATTCAAGATCAAAGGTTGAACGAGTCTTCCTTTAGACCTTGTGTGCATGCACCTACAAAACAAAAAATCAAAAGAGAAAAATGCTTAAATTAGTAATTTAATAACTAAATCAACTATTGAAACTCAAACTATGCATTCCCCGGCAACGGCGCCAAAAATTGGTCCGCCCTCACTTTAGGGTGATGGTAGAGAGCAATAATAATCGATTAAGTAATTGAGTCGAACCACAAGGAATGCAAGGGCGCTCAAGTCTCAAGTAGTAACCTAGCTACTAAACCTACTATTCAAGCTACTGGCAAGCATGTTTTTGTGTTTTTAATTAACTAATGACACTAAAAAGTAATTATCAACTTCAAACTTAACTAGACAAGCAACAAATAAGCAAAAGATATAAAATCAATAGGAAATAAACGTGATTCCAATTATACTTCGATTAGGCTCAAGTGATGGGTGAATAAAACTTTAACTAGAATTAACCAATTTAATCCAATTTTATGTGGGAAACCTCCTACCTATGGTTCACTCAATTCTCATTGCAATGAAGACAAGTAGATTAATGAAAGGCATAATTCTGACTAAGACATCAAGCAATTCATTAACTCCCAATAGCTCATGGAGTTCCTTAACCCTACTATACTCTAGCATGCAAATCTCTTGATCCTAGCATCTAATCTAAGCCTCCTAAGCATTAGATCAAACATTTGGTATGCAACTATGGTGATCAATCACAATTACATAATAAAACATAGCCCCAAGAGAAATGAACATGAGATTAGAAGGTAAATTCACAATTAAAGCCTAAACCCAATCACTTAATCCTAATCTACATATAATTGAAATCACAAAGAGAACTAGCTAGACATAATCAAGGAAAATAAACCATAAAAAGTAATTGAAATCATACTTAAAAGAAAGAGAATCCAATAAGGAAGAAGAAGATGGTCTCCACTTGCAAATCCAACCAATGTAGCTTCAACAATCTTAAAAATACTAAAAAGGAAAGAAGGAAAATGTTCTAGGGTTCTTAGGAGAATAAAATATGTTCCAAAGATAATACCAATGAAGTATAATATCCTATTTATATCATTACATTGAGTGGGGGTCAAAACATAATTAGAAAAACATAGAAAATGGGAGAAAATCGAATTTTCGGAGGAAAGAAGTTGGGCGGCGCGCCCGCTCCCAGAGGCCGCGCGCCCAAGGCCAAATTTTCTTCATTGGCGCGCGACCGGGGGTAGCCCCTAAAGCAGTCGCGCGCCGGGTCGCGCCCATGTTACTTCCACTGCGCAACAATTTTGTTTCAGCTCGTTCTCCCTCATCCGAACTTCGATTTGCGAACCATTTTTTGCTATGGACTCCTAACGAACTCCTCTTCGACATGGAATGATCAAATTGGCCAAATGAGTTCTTCATTATCCTACAAAAAAAAAGCATGAAAAGACTCGAGAGAACGAGGAAAACATAAATGAAGTAAAACTAATGAAACCCTAGCTTTATAACTTGAAATTCCTCATTTCTAACCCTAGGTTTTACTCTAATCAAGCTCGATTCTTCCTCGTTTCTAGCCTTAGATCCTTAGCCACATGAATACTCTTTCTAATTCTTACAAAAATGGATCGAAAACTGAAAGGAAACGAGAAAAGTAAAAAGAATGCTACAAGTTAAGAAACCCTAGCATTTCTAACATTTAAGCACATAAATCGAGACTCAAACACATTCAAACACATTCAACATGCACATAAAATACGTGTTAATCAGTGTCCAAGACTGAAGTTGTGAAGTTGTTATTTTAATTATTTTATGTTATATTTTGATTGGGCTCAGACTTTGTTTTTATTTAATTTAAGTAGTAAGCCCATAGTTAGTATTTGTGTTTTTGAGATTAGTAGCCCAATTGTACTCAAGGGCCCAGTTCGATTCCTAGTGGGATTAGCCCTAGTGGTATTTAAGTTTTTGGAAAACACCATTCACGCAGATAACTTTGAATCAGAAATCTTATTGATCGATTTGTCTCCATCGTACTTTGGTTCACGAATTCTTTTGTGTTCTTGGTAGAGTTTGATTGTTGGCGACTTCAAACTTGAAATCAATTGTCTCGTTCGTGATATCCAGTCGTATCCAGGTTAGACAAGCCACGAAGTTTGCTCCATAGGCACGTTTCGGATTCAAGTAGATGTGGGGTTCGTTTTCGAGTAAGTTCTCAATCTGTTTTTCTATTTTCCGTTCCATCCCACGCCTCCATCTTTATCGTATCTATCACCACCTTCTTCCAACACTAAAACCTGCCCATACTTCATCCCCAAACCCTTGCCCAATCCAGATTTCCGTTCGTAAACCCACCGTCCCAAATTTTAACCTAAAATCGACCCAAAAGTCCATCCCATGCCAAATACTAAACCCCTCGTGCGATGTGTTCTTCATCACCCTAAGTTGTAACTCGTGTTAAAATTGGAGCTTAATCAGAATTGAATTGCTTAGGTTTCTATCGACGCCTATTCAGTGTATTCGTGGGTAGAATTTAGGGATTATCATTCATATTTCATAGTTGTAATTTTGGATTGAATCTATCATAGCTGACGTGTGTTCGATTTGTAGCTTCCGCATATTGAGATCGCATCATGTGTACAGCTACTGTATGCACCTCGCCCTTTTGATGTTCTTCACGCTTCAATACTCATATGATAGTCTAAGATGTATTGAAGTCAAATTCTTGAACATTTGTTGCTAATCCAGATCGGGCATTTCATCAAACACCTTCTGTGCATACGCTGATCTATATTTTTGAGCCATTTCCACTTGTTAAAATTAAAATAGACTTTGAATGAAAGTGGTAGCTCGTTGTTTTAGCTTTCCGTAGCTATGTTATAGGCCCAAATCCGAGCTTATATGTGAGTGTAGTGATGTTTTGAAGTCAGTATGTCAAATCTGCCAATTTGCAGAAAAACAGATTTGGTAACAGTTTTGACTCCTGTTTTTTATCATGTTCCCCTGCTCAAATTCAGAAGTTTCAAACATGAAAGATGTTTCTTGTTGTTCCAGCTTTAAATCCATAGCTCATACCTTGAAACTGGTTAAGTCAGGAGAAAGTTATGCTAGCTTAAAGTTTGTATGTTAAAGCTACCAAATTCATTGTCTCGGAAATAAGTCTGGGAACAGCTACTATACCCGTTTTCAAATCAAGAAACTCGGAACATGAACGTTGTTTCTTGTTGTCTCAGCTTTCTATTAATAACTCGCATTCCCAAAATGGCCAAGTTATGAGAAAGTTATGATATCTCAAAGTCAATTTGTTCAATATGTCAAATGCCTTGTGCCCAGATTTTTATTTCTTAATGAGGGATTAATATCTCTCAATTCACACGCTCTCAATTCATGAAACTCATATGACCTCAAACCTGGTGTCTTAGCTTCAAGATTCTATAGCCATGATTTTTTTTTTTTTTACTACTTCACATGAATGAGCTATGGACTTATTTCCAAGTTCACAAGTTCACTCCATAATGCATTCTTGTACATTAAATGATAACGATCACCATTATCTTTTGATTCACTTATCTTCAAAAGCTCAAATCATCCTCTTGTGGAAGATAATCTCCTTAGTTTTCCATCAGTGTATCATGATCCTAGAATGGAGCTTATTTGTTTTAGCCATGACTCACTCATTGAACTTATACCTTTCAGCCTTGATGTGTGTTTAAGCTCCAATGGTTGAATTATTGTGATCAAATGGAACATTGGAATTCCTTGAATCCTCTTCCATGATCAAGACACACGTCTTAACTTTCATCAAAAATTCAGAAACCATTACTTGATCAACATTTAAAGCTTCTATGATCAATTCTTTAGATCATGATTAATCTGCCATTTGGCTCAGTACATAAGCTAGAAGTTCAAACTCTTTGATTAAGGTTAGATGCTTATCTCTATGATTCAACAGCTCCCTATCATCCATTTTACACCTGTTATTGTTATCTGATAAGGGATAAGCATAAGAAAGTAATGGACTAAGATAAGGATGAGGCTAAGTTATTAGAGGGTCAAGTATAGGCATAAGTGTAAGTGCAAGCATACTTATAAAGTTAAGCTAGTAGTAATCTATAGTGTGTAAATATGTTGCTAGCTTGACAAGGAGGCTAAAGATTTGATGGAGTCCAAGAATCATGGAGTCAAGATCCTGTTCGTGTTCCAAGTGGGCCGGTGATAAGAGCTCGAGCTAGGAAGTTCAAGGAAGCTTTGCAAGGCTTGATTCAAGAGGTTTGGGCTCAAGAGTTGATGAAGAAGCCCATTGGAGAAGGCGGACTGGACAGCCCGCGAGTTATTAATTTCATCGAGAGTGTTCGGGCTGAAGATTAAAGACTTTTGTTTTAATTTCGTATGTTTAATTTGCAGCCCACATTTTGTGCCTTAAAAGGCTTTAATTTCGGGCTTTCTTATGTTAATTAAGTGGGTTGGACCATACTTTGACTTTCCTTAAGTTATTTCCTAGTTTGACTAGGTTAGATAGGTTTATTTGCACTATAAATAGGGAACTTATGTAATGGCCGAAAATCAACCTATCATTAATCATAATTGTGAGTTTTTATTCTCTCTTGAGAGTTATTCGAGTTCCTCTTGATTATTTCAAGATGAATTCTTTTATCGGCGAATCAACGAGCCAAATCAAATCTCGTTGTGTGTCATTCATCGTCTCCGTGTGACTAAGGCGATCATCACTTGGGGTATAGGGGGTTTAGGCCGATTCTATATCATTTGTGGGATTAGACTTTAGGTATATTGAGATATCCATTGGTTCTATTTTCTGTTCGTATCTTCCGCGTGCGTGTAAGTTATACGGATCTGCGAAGGTTCGTATCATTTGGCACCAGAGTCAGGTCGTCTTCCGTGCGTTCAGGTTTTTAGTATCTATTCCTTTGTTTATTTTCGTTTGTGTCTTTTGTCCAGTTTTCGTTGTGAGTCGAATTGAGTCTCGTCAATTTTGTTGCTTTCTTCGTTCGTGTCGTATACCTGAGTCTCGTTAATTTTATTGCGTTCATTCGTTGTCGTATAAAAAAAAAACAAGTTCGTATTTCAGATTTGTGTTGTTCGTTGCTGCAAAAAAAAAAAAGCGGCAAAAAAAATAAAATAAAATAAAATAATAATAATAAAAAAAAGGACGTTTGTTTATTGAACAATACATATCTGTTCTAGTGTGTTAAATCCTGAAGGAGAAAGTTTGTTCGATTTGATCTTCTGATTAAGGGATATTTGATTTGTTTCCTTTCTTTCGTCAATTTGTTTCCTTAGATAAGAGAAGTCCATATTCTGCATCTTTTAATTGATTGAGTCGTGTGTTGCTTCGTGTCATTCGTAGAGTCGAAATTTTAGTGTATCTATTTCTTCATTTCTTGATTGGGTCTTGAGTGATTCTTGTGTTGAGTAGTAGTTGTGTCTTTGTTTTCGTCGAGTTTGGTCGGTAAAACTTAAAACGGACGTAACTTTTGATCTACTTGTCCGCTCGAGCTCCATAATACCAATTCGGAAACATCTCGACGAGACCAAGAAGTTAACACTGCTATACTGTGTTCGGTTCTCGTTTAGGCCCAAAAACAGCCGTTTGAAGGTGATACCGTCCAGTTGAAAAAAAAAAATCCGAAATTCGGTAATTCCTTTCAGTGCTCTTTGGTTTGTTGATAAAGAGTTCAGTGGTAGATTGAGGGAATTTGAGTGCTTTTAAGAGATATTTGAGTGGAAAAAGGCAAGAGAAGTGAGACTATTAGAGGGTAAAAAGCCATTGATATCGAGTGATACACGAGCACTGAGTGAATCATTGTTGAGTGATACACGAGTGCTTGTGAGGTGGTGAGGCCTTGTTTTAACTAACCTTTCTTTCTTCTTTGTTTTGTGTTAAAAAAAAAAAAAAAGAAAAAAAAAAAAGAACAGGTATGTCGGGAAAGGACGGTAAAGATGGAGCCGGCCATAACCAGCCGGAAGATCAACCTGTCGGCGATCCAAACAACAAGCTATTGTTCGATGCATTGAAATCAGAGTTGGCCAAGATAATGAGAGTTGAGCTGGAGGAGCTGCATGCGAGGATCAATGAGGTTGAACAAAGCAAGCAGTTTAAGTCCTCTCATAGTAGCGGACGTAGAGGTGGACGAGGTGATCGTGGTGGTAGAGGGAATGGCAGTGGCAGAGGTCGAGGGTATGTTCCGTACAGGCAACCAGATTATGATTATTATGAGGAGTAGACAGACCTCGAAGTGGATCCTGATGGCCATGGTGGATATAGAGGATGGAGCAGAGAGGATAACAATCTAAACAACATCAAGATGAACATTCCTTTGTTCCAAGGGAAGAATGATCCCGAGGCTTATCTAGAGTGGGAGAGGAAGGTTGAGTTGCTGTTTGAAGCTCAGAATTATTCTGAGTTGAAGAAGGTGAAGCTGGCAGCACTTGAGTTTTCGGATTATGCCCTTGTTTGGTGGGATCAGTTGGTGAAGAATCGGAGGAGGAATGAAGAGGGACCTATTCAGACTTGGCATGACATGAAGACAATTATGAGGAAGCGATTTGTCCCAGCTCATTACTACAGAGAGCTGTACAATAAGCTTCAGACTTTGAGACAGGGGTCTAGGAGTGTGGATGAGTACTTCAAGGATATGGAAGTAACCATGATTCACGCCAATATTAAGGAGGATAGTGAGGCAACCATGGCACGATTTTTGTCTGGTCTGAATTGGGAGATTCGAAATATTGTGGAGCTACAACCTTATCTTAAATTGGATGAGATGGTACATAATGCCATAAAGATTGAGAACCAGCTCAAGAGGAGGGGCGCAGCACGGCAGAATCAGTCCACTGTCAGGCAGAGTCAGAGCAATTGGAAGCAGTTCCAAACCGCTGCGAGTGGTTCCTCGACAAAAGGGAACCAATGGAAGAAGGAAGATTGGCCGAAAGAAGAGAAGAAGTCGTTTGTGAAGACACGATCAGATTCTGCGAGTTTCGCAACTCAAGATAAAACATCAGTGCCTGAAACTCGTAATCGTGATCGCAAGTGTTTTAAATGTCAAGGCTTCGGGCATATTATGAGTGAATGCCCAAATCGAAGAGTGATGATTATGTGAGATAATGGAGAGGTGGTGACCGATGAAAAGGCTGATGATCCGGAGATGCCGGCTTTGGAAACTGATACTGACACTGAGGAAGAGGAGATCATACCACCGGTCGGATGCATTTGTGTTGCAAGGAGAGCTTTGAGCGTCCAAAATTATGTGGACGAATTGGTGCAGTGAGAGAACATTTTTCACACGAGATGTCAAGTGAAAGATCAGTTATGCAGTGTCATTATAGATGGAGGGAGCTGTACCAACGTGGCTAGTACAGCCATGGTTCAAAAATTGGCGCTACCTGTGTTGTCCCATCCAAAGCCGTACAGATTGCAGTGGCTGAATGAAACGGGCATTGTCAAGGTTACAAAGCAAGTGAAGGTTCCGTTTAGCATCAGGAAGTATGTGGATAAGGTTGTGTGTGATGTAGTTCTGATGCAGGCGAGCCACATCCTGTTGGGACGGCCTTGGCAGTTTGATAGGCGAGTGATTCATGATGGTTTCACCAACAAGTACTCTTTCGAGTATAATCACAAGAAGGTGTCACTAGTTCCGCTCACTCCGAAAGAGGTGTTTGAAGATCAAGTTCTGTTGCAAAAGGAGGCGGAGGAGTTGAAGTTGAAAGGGCAAAAGGTGGAGAAGGTGGAGAATAAGGAGAAGGGAGTTGTGCAGAAATCGTGTTTGGCGAGGGCGAGTGATCTGAAGTTGGTGGTTCAGGAGAAGAGGCCCTTGATTGTACTCTTGTACAAGGAGAACTTTTTAACTACTAACGATCTACACTCTCTTCCCCCTTCTATTTCTTTTGTTTTGCAGGAATTTGATGATGTCTTTCCCGAAGAAACACCTTCAGGCTTACCACCAATTCGAGGGATAGAGCATCAGATTGATTTTGTGCTAGGTGCGACACTTCCAAATAGGCCAGCTTATCGAACCAATCCGGAGGAGATGAAGGAATTGGAGAGACGGATTGGAGAGTTGTTGGCAAAGGGGCACGTGAGGGAGAGTTTGAGTCCTTGTGCAGTTCATGTGCTACTTGTGCCGAAAAAGGACTCGACGATGAGGATGTGTTGTGACTGCCGAGCCATCAATAACATAACGGTAAAGTATCGACATCCCATCCCTCGTTTAGATGATATGCTTGATGAATTGCATGGCTCTTGTGTGTTTTCCAAGATTGATTTGCGTAGTGGATATCATCAAATTAGGATTAAGGAAGGTGATGAATGGAAAACTGCTTTTAAGACAAAACTTGGTTTGTATGAGTGGTTGGTTATGCCTTTTAGTTTGACTAATGCTCCTGGTACGTTTATGCGTCTTATGAATCATGTTTTGCGTGCTTACATAGGCATATTTGTTGTGGTCTATTTTGATGATATTCTAGTATATAGCAAGAGTCATGATGAGCATGTGGAGCATTTGAGGTCTGTTTTAGATGTACTTAGGAAAGAAAAGTTGTATGCTCACCTAAAGAAGTGCATCTTTTGTACGGACAAGCTTGTTTTTCTTGGTTTTGTCGTTAGTGCACAGGGTGTACAGGTTGATGAAGAGAAAATACGAGCTATCCAAGAGTGGCCGAGTCCGAAGAGCATTGGAGATGTTAGAAGCTTTCATGGACTTGCTAGCTTCTATAGGCGATTCGTGCCACATTTCAGCAGTGTTGCAGCTCCATTGACAGAAGTGATCAAAAAGACTGTGGAGCTCCGTTGGGGAGAAGAGCAAGCAAAGGCGTTTCAGCTATTGAAGTACAAGTTGACGCACGCCCCGGTATTATCTCTTCCTAACTTTTCAAAATCTTTTGAGATTGAATGTGATGCTTCTGGTGTTGGCATTGGTGCAGTTTTGATGCAAGAGGGACGGCCCGTTGCGTACTTCAGTGAGAAGCTAAGTGGACCGACATTGGGCTATCCAACGTATGATAAGGAGCTGTACGCTTTGGTGAGGGCCTTAAAAATGTGGCAGCACTACTTGTGGGCCAAGGAGTTCATCATTTACACCGATCATGAGTCGTTGAAGCACTTGAAGGGGCAACACAAGCTGAATAAGAGGCATGCTAGGTGGATGGAGTTCATTGAGATGTTTCCATACGTCATCAAGTATAAGCAAGGTAAAGAGAATGTGGTGGCTGATGCACTTTCTCGGAGGTATGCCTTGATCTCTACTCTAGATGCTAAGTTGCTTGGTTTTGAGTGCATCAAGAGTCTTTATGTGAGTGATGCTGATTTTGGTGAGATTTATCGAGCATGTGAGAAATCTGCTAGTGGAGAGTATTTTAGGCATGATGATTATCTGTTTAGGAAGAGTAAGTTGTGTGTTCCTAAATGCTCTTTACGTGAATTGCTTTTGCTTGAATCTCATGGTGGGGGTTTGATGGGACATTTTGGTATTGCTAAAACCTTAGCTATTTTGCATGAACATTTCTTTTGGCCTCATATGAAACGTGATGTTGAGAGAATCTGTGGTAGATGTGTTACATGTAAGCAAGCTAAGTCTAGAGTGAGTTCCCATGGTCTGTATACACCATTGCCTATTCCTGATGCACCTTGGATTGATATATCTATGGATTTTATGTTAGGTTTGCCTAGGAGTAAGCGTGGTCGCGATTCTATCTTTGTGGTTGTTGATAGATTTTCTAAGATGGCACATTTCATTCCATGTCATAAATCTGATGATGCATCTCATGTGGCTGATTTGTTCTTTAAAGAGGTCGTTAGATTGCATGGCATGCCTAGGACTATTGTTTCTGATAGAGATTCTAAGTTCTTGAGCTACTTTTGGAAGACTTTGTGGGGTAACTTGGGTACCAAACTCTTGTTTTCTACTACTTGTCATCCACAAACTGATGGTCAAACTGAAGTAGTTAATAGGACTTTATCTACTTTGCTCTAGCTATCATTAAGAAGAACATCAAGTCTTGGGAAGAATGTTTGCCTCATGTTGAGTTTGCATATAATCGTTCTGCTCATTCTGCTACTCAGTTTTCACCTTTTGAGATTGTCTATGGTTTTAATCCTTTAACTCCGTTAGATTTATCTCCTTTACCTGAGCATGAGCATACTGATCTTGATGGCCGAAAAAGGGCTGATTTTGTGAAACAGATTCATGAGAAAGCAAGGATGAACATCGAGAGGCGAACAGAGCAGTACGCCAAACAAGCCAACAAAGGGCGTCGACACGTTGTGTTTGAACCCGGTGATTGGGTGTGGCTGCATATGCGCAAGGAAAGGTTTCCATTGCAAAGGCATTCGAAGTTGCTACCTCGAGGCGATGGACCTTTTCAAGTGTTGGAGCGCATTAATGACATTGCCTACAAATTGGACTTGCCCGGTGTGAGTAGTTAGTGTTACATTTAATGTTACTGATTTGAGTCCTTTTGATGTAGGTGACGACTTGGATTTGAGGACAAATCCTCTTCAAGAGGAGGGGAATGATGGAGTCCAAGAATCATGGAGTCAAGATCCTGTTCGTGTTCCAAGTGGGCCGGTGACAAGAGCTCGAGCTAAGAAGTTCAAGGAAGCTTTGCAAGGCTTGATTCAAGAGGTTTGGGCTCAAGAGTTGATGAAGAAGCCCATTGGAGAAGGCGGACTGGACAGCCCGCGAGTTATTAATTTCATCGAGAGTGTTCGGGCTGAAGATTAAAGACTTTTGTTTTAATTTCGTGTGTTTAATTTGCAGCCCACATTTTGTGCCTTAAAAGGCTTTAATTTCGGGTTCTTATGTTAATTAAGTGGGTTGGACCATACTTTGACTTTCCTTAAGTTATTTCCTAGTTTGACTAGGGTTAGATAGGTTTATTTGCACTATAAATAGGGAACTTATGTAATGGCCGAAAATCAACCTATCATTAATCATAATTGTGAGTTTTTATTCTCTCTTGAGAGTTATTCGAGTTCCTCTTGATTATTCCAAGACGAATTCTTTTATCGGCGAATCAACGAGCCAAATCAAATCTCGTTGTGTGTCATTCATCGTCTCCGTGTGACTAAGGCGATCATCACTTGGGGTATAGGGGGTTTAGGCCGATTCTATATCATTTGTGGGATTAGACTTAGGTATATTGAGATATCCATTGGTTCTATTTTCTGTTCGTGTCTTCCGCGTGCGTGTAAGTTATACGGATCTGCGAAGGTTCGTATCAAGATTGCTTGCTTGCTTGTGCTTATTCGAAGAGTAAGCTTTATTTCCTAAAGATGGAAAAGTTACAATTAAGGGTTTGAGTTGAGAGAGTTTATGATTTCAAGGAAGATGGAAATAACGTTCTGTTATTCAAAGAAAGACTCTGCATATCTAATAGCGAAGAACCGAAGGATTTATACAACACATCTAAGAAGTGCTAAAAAATATCAAGTTTTGAAACGAAAAATGTTGTGAGAAGGAATGAAGAGCGATGTAGCTTTGTTTGTAGAACGATTTTTGGCATGTCAACACATGAACGAGTTTCATCCAAGACCTTATGGAAAGCTGTGATCGTTAGAGATTTTGCAAATGGAAGTAGGATAATATTACTATAAATTTTGTGACTGGACTATTAAAATCTAAAAGAGTAATTACAATTATTTTCAGCCCCTCATTGGGAACTTCACAAGCCAAATTCTTATGCGAACTAGGCAAGAGTGGTCCCTTAGGCGAGTAGCACTTGAATATTGGAGCGCCCAAGGCTTCATTTCTTCTTTTACCTCATAAACATTCCTAAACATGAGGGGGGGTTAACATCAATATGTTCCTCCCAACCGAAGGTGATCATCCACTATGTGATTTCTTTGATATGTGTAACTAGGCGGCGTCACTCTGCGACTAAAGTCTTAAAGAAAGTATCTAATCAATTGTTCAAATTTGCTAATTCATAGCTCGGTTCAACGGACACTGTTGCTATTCCCCTTGGTATAAAAGTGATCAGATGAGTTAGTTCAGTTGTATGCCCGTGAAATCATACGACTACATGGAGTGCCTAGATAATCACACCATATCGAGATCTAAAATTTGCCTCTTGTTTCTGAATAAATCTTCAAACTGAGTTGGGAACTAAACTAAATTTTGGTACAATATTTCACCCATTGACGAATGGACATCTGAAAGAAGCATCAGAGTTTTAGAAGAATTTGTGTTAGATCAAGGAGACCAATGGGAGCAGATTCTACCCCTTATGGAATTTGCGTATAATGGTAGTTATCAAGCGATGATCAACACGACACCTTATGAAGCCCTTGAGGGAAGAAAATGCCGAACACCACTCTATTGAGATGAAGTCTGTGAAAGAAAGGTCTTAGAACCTAATGCTGCTAAAAAAAAAGAGAAAAAAGAAAAGAAAAAGAAAAAAAAAGAAGGTACTTGAGATTGTTCGACAAATCAAGTATAGAATCAAAGAAACTCAAGATCGTCAG
The DNA here is from genome assembly GCA_001642375.2 of Mentha longifolia. Taxonomy (NCBI): domain Eukaryota; kingdom Viridiplantae; phylum Streptophyta; class Magnoliopsida; order Lamiales; family Lamiaceae; genus Mentha; species Mentha longifolia. The sequence continues at coordinate 515,244 of CM038121.1, read as the reverse complement.
AAATATTATGTCGATGCAAGAAGAACAGAGCTGGCTTTTGAGATAGGAGTTAAAGTTACCTCAAATTTTCACCTTCAAAAGAAAATCATTGAATCAAGGTTGAAGGGAAAGTTAAACCCAGATTTATTGGACCTCTTGAAATCCTTAAAAAAATAGGTCTTGTTGCATATAGACTAGTTTTACTACCAAGTTTTAGCAATACCCCTAATATGATCCACTTGTCGCAATTAAAAAGATATGTACATGATCTCAAACATGTCATCTACCAAGAATAAGTGATCCTTAGTTGATATGAGTCATGAAAAGAAACTAGAAGCGATATTAGATTGAAAAATTTAACAATTGAGAAATAAGTCGATCGCCCTAGTTAAAATATAGTGGAGATACCATGGTCAAGAAGAGTCAACATGAGAAATCGAAGATAAGATGAGAGAAGTATCCAAAAGCTCAATAACTAAATTTCGGGGACGAATTTTTTTTTTAAGAAGGGGAGGATGTAATACCTCCGTAATTTATTTATTTTAATTAATGGAGGTTAGAGATTATTATAATAATAATCTATATTATCATAAGTGGAAAGATTGAGACAAGAAAGAAGACAGATTTAAGGATTGATGAATTAGTTCTCATTTTATTTTCTCGACTTGAAAGGATATGTTGAGAAAATATACTATATTTAGTTATATAGTACTCCGCAGAATAATTATTTAAAGTGGTTTTTAGTTAATCCTCATAGACGGAAATTATTACGAATTTTAATTTGTATTTGTCTGCCGTTTAAATTTTTGATCATTAAATTATAGAATATGAGTCCTTGTAAATTTTAAGACTTGATATGAGTATTTGTCACGCCCCAATTCCCGAGGGAAGGCGCACGCTCCAAGGGCGTGACTAGGGGTTGGAATAAAGAAGCGGGGATAGAAAGGGGATTCAACTCATTTCAATAATCAACTGATACTTCCCGAAAAGTTGGGCAGTATCTCTTTTGCAAAGGGAATAAACCACAATAAATACAACGGCAATATACCCAACATAACAACATATCATTATACTAGGATCGCATAAGATTCGATGGCTCAACGAATCAACATAAGTCTATCATTCCAAAACATAAAGTCGAGTTCGATTTTTTGAAAATAGATAGTGAATAAATTCAGAGTGCAGATCTCTAGTTCAAGACGAGAAATACATTTAGCGGAAGCTTAACAAAGAGAGATTCCTAGCCTCAGCTCCACACCGCCATCACTACTGCATCAACCTGAAAACATTTGAAAACATTTGGGCTGAGTACTAATGTACTCAGTGGGCTACGCATTTTTATCAATAACTTGGAAACATAGCAGTTTATCCATATCATAGGCATGACTTAGAGGTTTTGGAAAACAAAAATCAACTAAGCATGCTAAATCATTTTACTTGTGCCATGGCCTCATGTCGCACTCTATAGTTACTCTTACTTGGACCCCGGACCTCTTGTCACCGACAGGTCCTCGGACTTCCAATAGATAGTCCCAGTTGCAGTTTACAGTTTTTCAGTTTTCAGACTTCGGGTCGAAACCCAGAGAGCCTCGGTTTAAATAGCACACAATGGAGATCAACCCATTGCACTACTATTGGGGAGTGTACACGATTCAAACTAGTGTGTTAGACTGAGCTTTGAATCTCGATCGATTAACTTTTCAGAGCATTAAACATCTAGAGTGCACATTAAAACATTTTATGGATAATCAGTTTTGCATTTTAAATCATTGAGCATACATAACTCATATACATTTGGAAAATAAGCCCACCTCTTGAAGCGTAGTAGAATGGCCGGTCTTGATAGGCAACGTCTAAATTAATGTCCTCGTCGAACTGCGCCTATTCATAACGATATAATAAGAATTCTAAAATTCTTAAAATAAATCTAAGGGAAATATATTCGCCTTTTAAATTCTTGATTGTGAATCTGTTAAGGTTAACAGATTAATTTAAATCTTTTAAATCTCTTCATTAATGGAATAAGCATTTTCTTATTATTAAAGGAGTCCAATTAAGGAATTAATTGGATCCAAATATTCGTTGAGTCAATTATCCGAAATTAGGATGAATTCCGGAAAATGTTTTTAGACTAATTAAGGCTTAGTAAATTAATTAAACCTCAATTATTTCTTAATCCATTAGCATATTTCTCTTATAAGCCCAGTTGACTTAATATTAAAATATCTGGACCATCCCATTTAGCCCAAAATCCGGCCCACCCGAATTAATAACCCAGGCGCACTCTTTGTTCAAAATAATGAGAGCACAATTGAATAACCCATCTCAAATCCCACTTTCTCCTTCTGCAAAACATACGCAGACACACGCACGCCCACAACTCTCTCTCTCTCTCCCTCTCTCTCTCTCTCTCGTCTCCTTTTTCCCCGTCTTCTTTCTTCTTCGCAAGAACACCGGCAAAGTTCATCTCCCGCCGCCGTCGGTGGCTTTCTCTCTTCCTTAACAAAAATCCTAAATCTGAAAACCCTAAACGAAGCCCCCAAATTCAGACGTCGATCCCTTTCATTCTCTCATCGATGGAACGCGATCGCCGTCTCTCCGTTGTTTTCCCTCACCAGAAAACGACCGCCACCGTCGCTGCCTTGCTGAGAATGCCGCCGCCGCTGCTCCGACCGCACAGCACCGCCGTTGATTGCTTCGTCGCCGTCCTTCTTCTCACAGCTAAAACGTCGCCGCTCGCCTCTGGTGGTAGTCTCCATCTCCGGCCTTCCCTTCATGAAGTCTGCAGTGTCGCCGTGTTCGTGTGACCGCCGCTGGCCCTCCGCCTCAGGTCTGATGCCGACGCGACATTCCCATCTCCAACACCGCCGCGCCCGTTGGTTCCCGTCGCCATTGCCGCTGTCGTCAATGCTCGTTCGACGCAGCGCTGCCATCGCCGCTGCTGCAGTACTTCGTCTGCGGCTGCAGCGCCGCAGTCTGCAGCAACACGCCATCAGCATTAACTCTCCGGCGCAGCCGATGCCGACATCATAACTCCGGTGTCGCTGCGTCCGCCGTTCTCCAAAGACAGCAGCAGGGGACGAGTTCGGCACTCCGCAAAAGCTAAGTTTCTCGTTTTCCCTTTCATCTCTCTCCCTCGTTTCCAAAGTCTCCGGAATTATGAACTCGAGTTATAGTTGATGGCAAATTGTAATATAGTTTAGGAGTTACAAGTTCAAGTTTACGTGTTCTCAATCTAAGTTTCAAAGATTGTGGCTTGGAGTATATTCGTGCATTAGAGATTATTTGATGTTGGTGGTTTGATGTTGCATGATAATACATAGGGTAGAGGATTTTCAGTTCAAGGATTATTGCAAGGTAGTACTAGTTTTATTTCTTGTGCTGTTTATTACGTGAAGCGTGTGTAAATATTCAGAAGGTAGTTTATGAAGTATCTCTGTTCGTTCATGATTTCCATCTTTTTGTTGAAGTTAATAGTTGTTGGAGTATAGTATAGATGTAAGATTTGAAGCGTAATTTCAGATTCTTGTTTGTGTTATTACACTGCAGTTTATTAGCTTTTATTGATAGGCTCTTCTTCGTAAAAGTTGGGGGATGGAGTATGGCTTTCATGCTTTATGGTTGTAAACTGTAAAGGAGATAGATAGCTTACCGGATGAAATGGGAAGATGGCTTCCTTCTACCTTGCTGTATCTCCTTCTCCTCCCTTTTCCTTTTCCTTCTGCTTTTCTTTTCCTTTCCTTGCCTATTTTACTTCTTTATTTTGAAAGAGTATTTGGTGTTGCAGGATAGAAATGTTTGAAGTGAAGTGGGATGACAATAAATAGAGGGAAGTATTTGCAGATGGGGTGCAAAAGTCTTCGATGGAATTGATTGAAGAAAAAATGGGAGCAGATATGAAGATAGGCCACACCTCTGCCATGCCTCTCCTACTGTTGAAGATTATAGTAGCCAAGATTTAGGGGATTTGGTGTGTTGTTGCTGCTGAATTAATTTCTGCAAGATCTTGGTAGGTTTGGAGATTTTGGGTAGAATAGGATACAGTAGTTAGCTGTAGATTATATTGTGTTTTTAATTCTTTTATTTCTTTTATTCTTTTATTAGTTGTAGCATATGAATTTCTTCAATTTGGCCTCCACATTTTGAGTTTCATAAATATTATGAACATCATTTCAATACAAGTTGGGCCATGGGGCGATTAATATTATTGAGCTCTCTTTATTATTGGACTTTGATTTATTCGTTTAGCTTGTGATATTGTAATGGGCTTGGCCCAATTTTCTTTTTAAAGAATTAATACAATTGTATTTTTGACTCAATATTACTTGATACTTAGAGATTAATTAATCATTCTTTAATTAATACATTTAAAAAAATTATAGAGTTATATAATGTTGAATTCGGTTTTTTAGTTCGCAATAAAAATTACGAGATATAAATATAGATTTATATCTTTATCTAAATTGCAAAATAAAATGCAATTTCATACAAGTAGATCAATGATCCTTCTATCATCATAAATAAAAACAAGTTACACAAAGTTTCGAATTTTTACGCATTTTTCTAATTAATAAAAGTTGGGGTATTACAGTATTATGAGAGGATCTTTTATGTTGGAGATAAGAGATCAGTGGACTCAAGATATAATTAAGAGATGAATAATAAGTGAGTAAAAGAAAAAAAAGAAAAAAAAAAAAAAAAAAAAAAAAAGAAAAAGAAAAAGTGTAATAATAATATTTATAAATGAAGTTAAGGTCAATTATTAGAAAACATTTTTTTTTTTCCTTTCCTTTATCACCAAGCACCGCTACTTTTGTTTTTTTTTTTTCCTTCTTTCCTTTCTCTTTCTCGCAATATACAGCAACGCACTTCATCCTCTTTATCAATTTCGAAGCTGCTGCAAATCAAAATGGAAAAACGTAGACGAGAGTTAGATTAAACTAGTGATCAAGGTAAGCTCGGTGATTAATTCTTATACTTATGCCTGAATAAATGAAAGACATAGCAGACCTTTGATGCATAAAGAACAATTTGAATTTAGTGCTGATGATATTATATGAACTTGATTTTTGTTTTATTATCTTGGTTTGTACAGCTTCTAGGATGATTATGTAGGGTTTAATTTCAGAGAAATCCACTTTACTTCAAGATTTTTGGAATTCGAATTGCAGAGGACAATTTGGGGCTTCTTAATTTCGAAATTTCTTTGGGGGAATTGAGTTTGATTATGTGTTATAGGGTTGTAAGAAGCAAAGATTGAATTTTGGAAAATTTTTAGAATCAATTTCATAAATTTTTAAACTGTGGATTCTTGATGAAATTGGGATTTTTGAATTTGATTTTGTTTTGTAAAACTGAATAGATACCATGATTAACTAGCTGCAAATATTGCTGTAATCGAGAGGAAAAATGCTGAAACTTAAAAGATAATTAATTCTCCACGTAATCTCTCTTGTTAGATTTGGATTGAAGGTTATAGTATAGACAAAAACTTGTGTCAGCCGGAGGCACCGTGCGGCCGGGCCCAAAGTGCCAATCTTTATACAGAAAAGTGTCAATCTATATGAATAAAAGTGTCAATCTTTAACATAATTATTTTACGAATAAAATGACAATTTTTAAAAGTGCCAATCTTTATACAAAAAAGTGTCAATCTATATGAATAAAAGTGTCATTGTTTTAGCCCGGCCGCACGGTGCCTCCGGCTGACCCAAGTGTGTCCCTATAGTATATGTATATAAGTGGTATTGCTAAAATTCTAAAAAAAGAATTTATAGGCTAAGAAATAAGACATAAGAGTTCTGAACTTTGTGCAGTACCTGACATGTTTTGCTAAGGAAGTATAACACTTATTACTTGTAGTTTCTGAAACTAGAGTGCTTAAGTGAAATTTTGGAGACCTCATGTGTTCATATACTATGAAAATATGCAGGTATAGGCTGAGTATAATGACTTTAGGAGCTGTAACTTATAATGGAAAGTTGTGATATGAAGCTAAGGCTCTCATAATCAAGTAAATGTTGTATGGATATATGTATATTAAGATAGCTTAAGAACATATGAAATGAAGTTAAAAGTTAGAAAATCATCTACTTTTCTTTCTATGATTCTTTTCTCGATCTTATTCAAACCTTAACTAATTAAGGTATGAGCGGAAATGTGAAGTGAAAGAAGAAAGGAGTGTAAATCGGTACAAATACAAAAAAAAATTCAGGTGGGCTTTCGAACTAAAATGAAATCTATATGCCTCTATATGTATATGAGGATTATGCTTTTAAATTATTGACTTGCCAATGTTTAATGTTTATGTGTGATACCACCTACTGAAGAAGGACGATATCGGGTCATGTGTGATGCAGGATTTGTGTACACGTTGTGATCGTGTATTTTCCATTTATTTTGGTTGGCCGATCATGGTGATTGAGAGGGAGGCCTACCTCAAACACATAAGTTTATGAGATAATAGTTGTGGTGTATACATAATGAGAATGATGATATGATTTATGACAGCTATCTATGAAGTAAAAGTATTTTTAGCAAGGCACGTGATATATTTACATAAGAAATTTCTTATGCTAAGCTTAAGAATGGCAAGTTCGATATATAGCTCTATTAAGCAGCTTTCAATGTTTTGACATGTGTTCACTGAGTACTTTGTACTCAGCCCTGCATGTTATTTCTAAAATGTGCAGGCAAAGCTGGGATGAAGATGAGAGTGTGGCGAGTGGAGCTTTTGTTGTCATCTCGTGAAACGTCTTCTTATATATGTGACGATGTCAATAGTTTGAGTTCTAGGATTATATGTCTGCATACATGTAATCCCCTTTTGATGATCCATTCCGCTGCAACACTTTGATGTTATTGTTGATGTTTTGATGAACATGAAGTTGACAGTTATTATCTTCACCTGAACTACGAGATAAATTTATTTATTCCATTGGAAGTTATCTATTATTGTAAAAATATGAATGTTTGTTATTTCTAGACAACTTTTAATTATTGTTGAAAAGTTGTCTTTAAATTTTGATTATCCTTGATTCGGATTTCCGAGCCCTTGAATAATCCGCTCTAGTTTGTTGTAAATGGGCAGGTGTTATTTGAGATGATTTTAGTTTCCCTTGAGATACATATTGACCCGATCGTTTTGGAATTGTTATTGAGATCAATATCCCTCCTTTTGATTCATTTGATGAAGTAGCTAAATATATCTTGAATATTCAAGTCATGGTTCATTTCCCTTTTCTTGATTAATAGGGATGATTTGAAAAAGGATATAAGTTATTATTTGGGTTGTATAGTAGCTGCCCGCTCCTTTATTCTCTAATCCAAAATACGTTCAGTTTTCTTTTTATTCATTTTTTTCATTTTATTTATTTAGTCGCATGTTACTCGGTTTAAATAATCTTTCATTTAAATCGGGCTGTGACAAGTTTTAACGGTGGGGTTTCTTTGAACTGATTGAATTTCTTCCAGCTTGTCTTTCCCTTTAATCATACAACCGATCTTTTGTTGAAGATTGGTCAATCGTTCTGTTAGAGAGTTGATTACCCCATCTTTCTCATTGAGTATTTTCTTTAGGAATCCTTCTTCCTTGGTCGATTCCTTCAGCCGTGCATTTTCCTTTTCTAGATTATTTCTGACTACTACAAGCTCCTTGAACATGGTTGCGAGCTTCTTGTAGTTTGCAGTTTGTCGACTAAACTCCTCCCATGGAACCATCTCGGGTGGGTTGTCATCTGCATTTTCATTATCAGAAAGAGTTGTTGAGACCAGTTCAGAGATTACCTTAGCATTCTCAGGACTTGTCATATTATCTAGACTGAGCTCCTCTACATCATCATTTTCATCAACTTCATCGGCAAGAAGAGCTTGCATAGTGTAGTTGATAGAACTCTCATTTAGGTCAGTGTCTGCAATGTAGTTCTTGTATTCGAGAAATAATGAAGCTTCCATGAAGAAGGTACAATAAAATAGTAAATGAAAGAATTTTCTGAGAATCTAGTCCAAGTTGACCAAACGCTAAATTCAAGTTGAAATTTGGCCTAAAAAAAACTTAGTATGTAGAAGCGATGGTCAAAAGAACCACCGCTCTGATACCACATGTTGGTCCCGGAAAGAGCTTATTGGTATATAGGGGGAGAATATATCAATATCCAATAGTTTTTCGAAATAAGCTTGAAACTGATCTTGTAATTTGACTAGCGAACTGAGTCAGAGAACTAATCAGAGTGAGTTCAGTTTATTCAGCTCAGACAGTGATCTACTGAGTTTCTTAAACTGAACTGCGATGCGGAAGTTGGTGGCTTGTGTTGGAAAACTCTTTTTAAGAAAATTCTTTGTAAAACGGTTAACTGCTTGAGGGATGAGTAAAGACTGATATGTAGGTTAGTGTACAAGCGAAGATCATGAAAAGGTAGACCACTCAAATAGACAGAGAGAAAGAGAGAGAGATTGAGACACGAGAGTTTATCGTGGTTTGGAGATAACCCTCCTACATCCACATCAGGTTCCGTCGAACCTAGAAATCCCTTACTTTGGATTTCCCTTCTCTCTTATTTAAACTGATTGAGTGCTAGTCTTAATCTTCGTCACACTTTACAAAGATTAAGCACGAGTTGTGGGTCGTGACCCTTACACGCTTCCTTACAATCTTGCTATGAACTGAGCTTACTACACTACTACTTGATTAACACATATTTTATGTGCATAATTGAGCTTAATTAGAGTGAAACTCGTGTTTAAATATGTGGAATTTCAAGTGATATGATTAGGGTTTCACTAGTTTGATTGCATTCATGTTTTCCTCGTTTTCTCGAGTATTTTTATGCTTTTTTCAGGAATAATTAAGAACTTATTTGGCCAATTAAACTACTCCATGTCGAAGAGGAGTTTGTTAGGAAGCCATAGCAAAAAGCGGATCGAGAATCGGAGTTCGGACGAGAGAGAACGAGTGAAAATGGCAAAGTTGCGCAAGAAGGAAGACCGGCGACCCAGCCGGCGACCCAATGGGCTGCCGGGAATCAGCTCTGGACCGCTACCAGCCACAGCCATTTCGGCGACCCAGCCTGTGGTCCAATGGGTCGCCGGTTGGCTGCCCCTCCACACTTGAACTCGAACCAAACTCGTTCCAAACTCATTCTAAACTCGTTTTTTATGTATTTAACTTTAAATTCACCCCATTTTGGGCATCTTTTCATACTTGAACAATATTAGAACCCTAGAAACATTTCCCTCTTTATACTTTGGTATTTTCATCAATTGTTGGAGTATTACTTTGAAGATTTGAAGATCCTTCCACTATTTTATTCCTTATTGAATTCTCTATCTTTTGATTATGGTTTTATGCTATGGTTTATTTTCCTTGATCATGTCTAGCATGTCCAATTATATATATGTTGGGATATAATGTTAAGGGGGAACTTGAATCAAGTTAAATAAACAATTTGTTTTGATGATGCCAAAACCCGACGTCAAGTGCTTACACAAATCTAGAGAATTCTAGGCTAAGTATAAGAATCAGAGTGGGTTAGGCAAAACACAATATTAATGCAGTTATAGGTAGTTAACATGAAAGCATAAAATAGAGTAAAGACAATGAGAAATTGTCTTATAGCAGTAAAAGATATCATTGTATTAGTGAGATGAAGAAGTGAATACAAATACAATAAATATCTATTTGAAGCATTTCCGAGGGACTAGATGGAGGGATCATGCCATAGGCATTGTAGACTCTATCCTTGATGGCAGCTAGAGAACGGTTAGGACGTTCATTCTGTTCAAGCCATTCTACACATTCCTCGATCTCCTTTCTGATTGCTTCCTCATCAGGGATAGCGCCTCCAATAAGTGGAAGTTTGTAGCTCTCTTTCTTTGGCGGTTTGAGAGTCACTCCGTCTGCCAACTCTAAAATTTTGTTGAAGAGAGAGGCTTTGCAATGATCCATGTATGCAATGAAGCAATCCATGGCATACTCAGTGCGAAAGCCTTGCCAGTAGTAGAAGCGTTTGACGAACTTCACCTTGGCATCATTCCACTCCTCCTTGAGATCAGCTGGAATAATCTCATCAACAAATTTGGCATTAGGAGCCTCATCCCTCAGCCTCTTTCTATCGAGTTCGTCCCTGGCAAACAGCTGCTTCCTACATTTCTCAAAATCGGCTGTTCGCAGGCCCTTGACGAAAATTCTCTTTCCTTCAAGCGCTTCCATCTTCAAAAGATGAAGCGCTTTGTCCGAGTCGGTCACCACCTCTTCATTAAAAACTTCGCCCCTGCACTCCGACACAGCTTTATACTTTGCCATCACTTCTAGGCATTCCTTTTCAGCGGTGTTGGTCGGAGTGAACTTCAACAGATACCTACGGAGGTGGAACTTCGTTTTGTGCAGCAAAATTGCGTCCAACTCCTCCTGGAATTCGCGTTGTGCTCCAGCCTCCTTGGTCATCGTTGCGGCAGTCAGTTTAATTTTTTTCTTGGGGTTGGTGTCAGCAGGCCCTTTCTTCTTGCGCTTCTCCTTTTCTTTCTGTGGCGCTGCTGACACGGCTTGAAGCGGAGCAGCATCAATTGGCTCATCTAAAATGACTATTTGCTGCTTTGCATCCAGCACCTTCTTTGGTGGTTCCACCTTCTTGGAAGCGTCCTCTTTGGCCTTGGCCGATGTGGATTGACCACTTGGCGTCCCAGTCGCTTCCCCCTTTTTTGACAGCATCAAAAACGGGTTTGGAGGGAGCGCATTGTACGTTGGTGCTTTGGATGGCGTGTAACACCCTAAATTTTTATAAACAAAAGAAGCATTTAAAGTATGAAAACATAAGAAAATAATTTACTTGCAGCGGAATAAATTTAACAATTTATTTCCTTGATATAATTAAAAGTAACAAGAAATTTTAATATTATGTTTTTTTTTTCTTTGAATCAAAGTAACATGTACGCAGCAAAAGAAACTAACTAAATATATAATTACTTAATGTACCTCATGAAATTAATAAAGAAAAATTTGACTTGGATACTAGACATGGATAAATTATTTGTTGGTAAGTATTGCAATTCGAACCAACTCCATAGACAGCTTCAGCACTTCCAAACGTAAGGCTGGAATTTCCAGAAGCTGTGCCTTAATGGTCGAAAGCTCATCATGAGCTAATTCTACATGCTCTCTCTCCTCAGCCAACTGAAACTCCACAGCCGCTGATTTCACCTTCAACTCTTCCAATGCTTTGGTAGCAGTGGAGAGCTCCTCTTCTTTCTTTACCATCTCCTCCTTCAGTGCTATCAACTCTGATGAGACGGGACTTAGTATTAAAGAGACCAATCGGGACTTGCAGCTCGGAGGAGCAGTGACGAGGTCGAGAGCCAAGAAGCTGCAAGGTTATTTGCAATGCTACATTTCGAAGAGATTGGCAAATGATGGAGTCGAATTTCATCAATACAAGTTGGTGAATTTAACAAGTGTTGAAGATGAAGATTTGGGCGTCCATCATTGAAGAAAAGGAAGACAAGTCCAAGAAAACAAATTTTCTTATATTTTATTTGGGCTTAAAAACTTTGTATTTATTTTTAATTTAGTTTAGTCCAATTATCACAACATGTTTAGGTGATTAATTGGCCCAGTTATATTTAATTAAGGAGTCCGAAATTATCAAGCCCAAGCCTTGCTAATTTCGAAATCCTACCTAGCTTAGGAATTAGATTAGTATTTATGTTAATTTTCGTTCATACTTTGAGACAGACTTGATTGAATGCAAAAACAGCTTTACGCTATTCTCTTGTCTCACATAACAAATCGTTCCTTAGGTAGAGTTTGATATTGGCGATTTCAAGCTTGAACTCATCGACTCGTTCGTGATATCTCGTAGTATCCGGGTTAGTCGAGCCACGAAGATTGCTCCATAAATGCGTTTCGGATTCACGTAGATCCGGGGTTCGTTTCGGGTAAGATTCACAATTTGTTTCCGTTCGAATTCTGCAATTCGTGTTCTTTTTGCTTCCAGCCATTCATCATCGTTCATATATCATAAATATCCATCCTACATCGATCCTGTAGCTATTCCATCCCAGAAAAGCCTTAGATTAATTTCAGATCCGTTTTTGAAACCCTAACTCGTCCTGAAAATCACCACCGTGCCAAATCGAAAACTACTCGTGCGTTTTCGCTGAATTTTGGATATGTTCTTCATAACCCTAAGTTGTAACTCGTGTTAAAATTTGAGCTTAATCGGAATTGAATTGCTTAGGTTTCTGTCGACGCCTATTCAGTGTAATTTGGGAAGAAATTCAGGTTCCCTGTCCTTCGATTTTTTCATAGTTATATTTGGATTGAATCTTTCGTGTCTGACGTTGTTCGATTCTCAGCTTCCGCGTATTGTGATCGCATCATAAATTTTGGTACCAGAGCCACGTCAGTTTTTGCTGATCGTGGTTCAATCCAAATAGGTGTCGTGACATATTAGGGGGCAAAAAAAAATAAAAAAGAAATAAATAATAATAATAATTCTGATAAAAAAAAAAAAAAAGTATATCGAAGGCCCTAGTGTGTCATTGTGTGTTTCATAATTGGTTCTTGCATCATTCGTGTATTGGGTAGTAGTTGTGTCTTCGTTTTCTCGAGTTTCCGTCGGTAGAACTTAAAACGGACGTAACTTTTGATCTGCTTATCCGTTCAGGCTCCATAATACCATTTCGGAAACGTCTCGACGAGACCTAGAGGTTAACACCACTCCCCCATATTCAGTTCACGTTTAGGCCCAAAAACACCCGTCTGAAGGTCATACCGTCCAGTTGAAAAAAAAAAAAAAAAAAAAAATTCCAGATCTGTTAGTTTAGTTGCATTGGATAGTGTAGGTTTCAGTTCCTAAGTCGATTCAAGGTCGGATTAGTGCTCATAACTTGTTACTACTTATATCCAAGATTCCTAGTTAGCCTTTTCCTTCTTATTTCCAGTCTTTCCTTGTTTCCTTGTTTCCTTTTGTTTGTTTAGCCCTTACCTAGCCACCGAAATTCTTACCCCTTATTTGTACCCCTTGCCGTGAATTTTACCCCACATTGCAGCAACTTTGTGTTTCTTTCTTACCTGTGATCCAAGCCGAGAGTCAAGTTCGAGTTCTTGATTCAAGCCGAGAATTCCACATCGGTTCTGCTAAGGATTTGAGGTTTAGAGACTGTAGTGACTGCAAATTGAGTGACATACACGAGTGATCTGAGTGACATACACGAGTGATTAAAAAAATCTGAGAGAACAAATGAGTGATTGTGAGGAACTGTGAGGATTTTACTTGTTTTCTTTCACGTTTGTTCATTTTGCAGGTATCATGAAATCCGGAGACGGTTCCAAGAATCAAGACAGCCCACTCAAGTCGTCTACGCCACCTCTTGATATGTCTTCATCGTCTCAACAGCCTTGGGATGCTAAGTATCACTTCGATGCTATGGCACAACACTTTGAGAGGCAGAGTCGACTATTGGAGCAGAAGATCGATGACACTTTTGACAAAGTGATAGCACAGTTCGATCGCCTCAACCCTCGAACAACTTTACCTCCACCAATCAGAAACCAGCCTATTCAGCCAGATCGACCAGTCAGACGACAACCTGTCCGCCAGCCCCAGCCAGTATTTGAGCCTGTTTCTGATGATGAACATGAAGAAGAACATGATGGCTATAATGAGGAATCAGAGGCAGAATTTGAGTTTCCACAGAGGAATCAGAGACGTGACCATCGACGTCCACCTCCACCTCCCAGGCGTGATTTCCGAGCCAACCAGTGCCGACATGGCGATACAGATAGCTTGTTAAACAACATCAAAACAAGCATTCCAGAGTTCGAGGGGTTACATGATCCTGATTTGTACCTCGATTAGGAGAGGAAAGTCAACAAGATCTTTGAGTGTTACGACTTTCCTGAATTGAAGAAGGTTCAGCTCGCGTCCTTGGAGTTTAGAGGGTATGCAGCCTCGTGGTGGGAAAATCAGTAAGAGAGAAGACGCCGTGATCGATATCCACCTATAGACACATGGCAAGAGATGAAGGACGTCATGAGAGGACGTTTCATTCCGGTACACTATGAGCGAGAGCTTGAGAAGAGGTTGAACAAGATCAAGCAGGGCACTCGTTCGATTGAAGAGTACCACAAGGAGCTCGAGACAGCTATGAACCGGGTTGGTAAGGAAGAGACCCTGATTGCCACACTCAACCGGTACACTGAAGGAATGAATCCAGATATTGCTTGTGAAGTCGAATTGAAGGAATTCGATTCAGTTGAAGCAATGGTCCATTATGCATCTATTGTAGAACGGCAGCTCAGAGATGGACGTCGTCGATCCTTCCAGTCGACGCCTGTTAGGAGTCCTTGGAACCGAGGTGATTCTTCCACGCCTAGGACAGCCCCTACACGTCCTCCTAACCAGTCCACACAGCCCGTTCGCCGTTCTGAGCAGTCTACACCACAGCCCTCTCGCAGACCTGACTACACCTCGCCTGCACCGAACAGAAATTCTCAGAATCGCCCCATGCAGCCTAGTCAGCCTGAGAATAGTAATTCAGGGAGAGCACGTGACGTTCAGTGTCACAAGTGAAGAGGATGGGGACATTTTCAAGCCCAGTGTCCGAATCGCAGAGTTTTATTCCTCACTGAGCAGAATAAGTTAGAATCAGCAAGTGAAGAGGAATTTGAAGAAGAAGGAGAAGTAAAAGGGGATACTGAGCAGCCCTAGTCAGCTCACTCCTGGGCGACATTGATATTGTGGATGAGCAGCCGAAGCAAACGCACGTCAGCCTTGTTTCGATTCGAGCCTTGAGCCTTATTCGAGAGGAAGAACAGAATGATCAGTAGGAGAACATCTTTTATTCATCGCTGTTCCATTCAGGATAAGGTGTGCTCGCTCATCATTGATAGTGGAAGCGTTGTAAACGCCATTAGTCAGTATGCAGTGGGGAAGCTGAATTTGATCCCACAAAAGCATCCAAAACCGTACCGATTGCAATGGTTGACAGACAGAGGCGAGATTCGTGTTGGATACCAGGTACCTGTCACCTTTTCTATTGGTCGTTTTACTGACACTGTTTTGTGTGACGTCATCCCTATGGAGGCGGCACATATCTTGCTTGGTCGTCCTTGGCAGTTCGATAGGAAGGCGATACATGATGGATTCGCTAACACTTATGCCGTGACTCGAGAAGGACGCACCACGCGATTGTGGCCACTAGCGCCGAAAGATGTGATTGAAGATCAGCGACGTATGCAAGAGAAGTACAAAGAAGAGAAGGAGAAACGTGCTGAGAGCAAGCAGCCAATCCAATCTGGACAGTCCACAGCAGAGTCTCAGTGTACTAAGGGAACCAAGGGCCTTCCGAAGGCTAAGGCTGCCCAAGTTACCATCCTTCCAGTTTAGATACAGCGCACCGGAATTTGTTCATCAGTGTAAGAGGAGTTCAGACCGCCATTAAATCAGGTAATGCTATCGTTCTAGTTAATTTTAAGGCTAATGATACTCCTGATGTTGTTATTCCTTCTGTTTTGCAGCCGTTGATGGAGGAGTTCAAGGATGTTTTCCCGGACGAAATTCCTAGTGGTCTGCCGCCGATTCGAGGAATTGAGCACCAGATCGACTTCCAGCCGGGAGCAGTCCTTCCAAACAGACCCGCCTACCGTACCAGCCCTGAGGAAACCAAGGAGATTGACCGTCAGGTCAAGGAGTTGCTGGAGAAGAAGCAAATTAGAGAGAGCTTGTCACCGTGCGCAGTGCCTGTCATCCTCGTACCAAAGAAGAACAACGAATGGCGCATGTGCATGGACTGCCGAGCTATCAACAAGATAACGGTAAAGTATCGCTTCCCTATCCCTCGGTTAGATGACATGTTAGATGAGTTGTCTGGAGCGTCTGTCTTTTCAAAAATTGATTTGCGTTCTGGATATTTTCAAGTGAGAATGAGTGAAGGAGATGAGTGGAAAACTGCGTTCAAAACGAAGCATGGACTGTATGAATGGCTTGTGATGCCGTTTGGCCTTACTAACGCCCCTAGTACGTTTATGTGTCTAATGAACCATGTTTTACGTGAAGTCATAGGGAAATATGTGGTGGTATATGCTAATTTGTCTAAGTGTACATTATGTATGGATGAGGTTATATTTCTTGGTTTTGTTGTGAGTAGTCGTGGAATAGAAGTTGATAGGACGAAGGTGAAGGCCATAGAGGAGTGGCCAACGCCTAAGTCATGTGCTGATGTTAGGTCTTTCCATGGTTTAGCAGGATTTTATCGTCGCTTTGTGCGTGATTTTTCATCTATTGCTGCACCATTGACTGAGTTGAGTAGGAAAGATAGGAAGTTTGAGTGGGGCAAAGCCCAAGAGCATGCTTTTAACTTGTTGAAATCGAAATTGTGTAATGCTCCTGTGTTGGTTTTGCCTGATTTTGATAAAATGTTTGAAATTGAGTGTGATGCCTCGGGCATAGGGATTGGTGCTGTTTTGATGCAGGAAAGGAAACCAGTTGCCTATTTTAGTGAGAAGCTGAATGGAGCAGCCCTTAGGTACTCTACGTACAATAAGGAGTTGTATGCACTGAAGAGGTCTTTGGAGACTTGGCAGCACTACTTGAGGCCGAAAGAGTTTGTGATTCACACTGATCACAAGTCCTTGAAGCATTTGAAGGGTCAGCAGAGCTTAAACTCACGCCATGCTCGATGGGTGGAGTTTATAGAGTCATTTCCCTATGTGATCAGGTACAAGAAAGGAGAAGAGAATGTGGTTGCTGATGCTCTTTCTCGCAGGTACGCGTTGATTTCTGTTATGCATGCGCAATGTTTAGGTCTTGAGCATATTAAGAGTTTTTATGTGAATGATCCTTTCTTTGGACCTATCTTTGCTTCATGTGATGGAAATCTAGGGTTGTTGACTCGTACTATGTGTCTGAGGGTTTCTTGTTTAGGGATTCGAAGTTATGTGTCCCTAATTGTTCTATGAGGGAGTTGTTTGTGTTAGAATCTCATGCGGGGGGTCTTATGGGTCATTTTGGTGTTGCGAAGACATTGAGTCTATTGCATGAACATTTTTATTGGCCTCGCATGAAGAGAGATGTCGAGAGAGTCTGTGCTAGATGCATTACTTGTAAAAAGGCTAAATCTAGTTCTAATCCATTTGGTTTGTACACTCCACTACCTGCACCTTCTGCACCTTGGATTGACATATCTATGGATTTTATTCTTGGTTTGCCTAGGTCTAAGTCTGGCAAAGATTCTGTGTTTGTAGTAGTCGATAGATTCTCCAAAATGTCTCATTTTATTGCTTGCAGAAAAACTGACGATGCTGTTCATATTGCTAATCTGTTCTTCCGTGAAGTAGTTAGACTGCATGGCATGCCTAGGACTATTGTGTCTGATAGGGATTCTAAGTTTTTGGGACATTTTTGGCGTGTCTTATGGGGAAAGTTAGGTACTAAGCTGTTATTTTCTACTGCATGTCATCCTCAAACGGATGGTCAAACTGAAGTGGTTAATAGAACGCTAGGTACTTTACTTCGT
Organism: Mentha longifolia; assembly: GCA_001642375.2. Classification (NCBI taxonomy): domain Eukaryota; kingdom Viridiplantae; phylum Streptophyta; class Magnoliopsida; order Lamiales; family Lamiaceae; genus Mentha; species Mentha longifolia. Next base: position 497,754 of record CM038121.1, on the reverse strand, counting down.
GCTTTAGTTAAAAACAATCTTAAGTCATGGGAAGAGTGCTTACCATTTGCTGAATTTGCTTATAACAGAGTTGTGCATTCTTCTACACACATGTCTCCATTTGAGGTTGTTTATGGATTTAATCCGTTGACACCAACGGATCTTATTTCTTTGCCTACTGATCATCTTTCGAGTTTGCAAGGTTCTCGTAGAGCTGAACAGGTTCGAGAGATGCATGCTAAAGTGAAACAGAGGATCGAGCTTCAAGGTGTTAAGAACGCAACAAAGGCGAACGCCCACCGCAAGCAAGTATTGTTCAAACCTGGTGATAAGGTTTGGATACACTTCAGCCCGGGACGTTTTCCTAACTTGAGGAAGTCGAAGCTGATGCCTCGTGGCGATGGACCATTCTCCGTGGTTGAGCGAGTCAATGATAATGCATACCGCATTGATCTTCCAGGTGAGTATAAGTGTTCCTCCACTTTTAATGTGGCTGATTTGTCTCCGTTTCCTGTAGATGATCAAGATGTCGAGGAGGACTTGAATTCGAGGACGAATTCTTTTCAGCAGGGGGGGAATGATGAGACGGGACTTAGCATTGAAGAGACCAATCGGGACTTGCAGCTCGGAGGAGCAGTGACGAGGTCGAGAGCCAAGAAGCTGCAAGGTTATTTGCAATGCTACGTTTCGAAGAGATTGGCAAATGATGGAGTCGAATTTCATCAATACAAGTTGGTGAATTTAACAAGTGTTGAAGATGAAGATTTGGGCGTCCATCATTGAAGAAAAGGAAGACAAGTCCAAGAAAACAAATTTTCTTATATTTTATTTGGGCTTAAAAACTTTGTATTTATTTTTAATTTAGTTTAGTCCAATTATCACAACATGTTTAGGTGATTAATTGGCCCAGTTATATTTAATTAAGGAGTCCGAAATTATCAAGCCCAAGCCTTGCTAATTTCGAAATCCTACCTAGCTTAGGAATTAGATTAGTATTTATGTTAATTTTCGTTCATACTTTGAGACAGACTTGATTGAATGCAAAAACAGCTTTACGCTATTCTCTTGTCTCACATAACAAATCGTTCCTTAGGTAGAGTTTGATATTGGCGATTTCAAGCTTGAACTCATCGACTCGTTCGTGATATCTCGTAGTATCCGGGTTAGTCGAGCCACGAAGATTGCTCCATAAATGCGTTTCAGATTCACGTAGATCCGGGGTTCGTTTCGGGTAAGATTCACAATTTGTTTCCGTTCGAATTCTGCAATTCGTGTTCTTTTTGCTTCCAGCCATTCATCATCGTTCATATATCATAAATATCCATCCTACATCGATCCTGTAGCTATTCCATCCCAGAAAAGCCTTAGATTAATTTCAGATCCGTTTTTGAAACCCTAACTCGTCCTGAAAATCACCACCGTGCCAAATCGAAAACTACTCGTGCGTTTTCGCTGAATTTTGGATATGTTCTTCATAACCCTAAGTTGTAACTCGTGTTAAAATTTGAGCTTAATCGGAATTGAATTGCTTAGGTTTCTGTCGACGCCTATTCAGTGTAATTTGGGAAGAAATTCAGGTTCCCTGTCCTTCGATTTTTTTCATAGTTATATTTGGATTGAATCTTTCGTGTCTGACGTTGTTCGATTCTCAGCTTCCGCGTATTGTGATCGCATCATAAATTTTGGTACCAGAGCCACGTCAGTTTTTGCTGATCGTGGTTCAATCCAAATAGGTGTCGTGACATATTAGGGGGCAAAAAAAAATAAAAAAGAAATAAATAATAATAATAATTCTGATAAAAAAAAAAAAAAGTATATCGAAGGCCCTAGTGTGTCATTGTGTGTTTCATAATTGGTTCTTGCATCATTCGTGTATTGGGTAGTAGTTGTGTCTTTGTTTCTCGAGTTTCCGTCGGTAGAACTTAAAACGGACGTAACTTTTGATCTGCTTATCCGTTCAAGCTCCATAATACCATTTCGGAAACGTCTCGACGAGACCTAGAAGTTAACACCACTCGCCATGTTCGGTTTGCGTTTAGGCCCAAAAACACCCGTCTGAAGGTCATACCGTCCAGTTGAAAAAAAAAAAAAAAAAAAATTCCAGATCTGTTAGTTTAGTTGCATTGGATAGTGTAGGTTTCAGTTCCTAAGTCGATTCAAGGTCGGATTAGTGCTCATAACTTGTTACTACTTATATCCAAGATTCCTAGTTAGCCTTTTCCTTCTTATTTCCAGCCTTTCCTTGTTTCCTTGTTTCCTTGTTTGTTTAGCCCTTACCTAGCCACCGAAATTCTTACCCCTTATTTGTACCCCTTGCCGTGAATTTTACCCCACATTACAGCAACTTTGTGTTTCTTTCTATACCTGTGATCCAAGCCGAGAGTCAAGTTCGAGTTCTTGATTCAAGCCGAGAATTCCACATCGGTTCTGCTAAGGATTTGAGGTTTAGAGACTGTAGTGACTGCAAATTGAGTGACATACACGAGTGATCTGAGTGACATACACGAGTGATTAAAAAAATCTGAGAGAACAAATGAGTGATTGTGAGGAACTGTGAGGATTTTACTTGTTTTCTTTCACGTTTGTTCATTTTGCAGGTATCATGAAATCCGGAGACGGTTCCAAGAATCAAGACAGCCCACTCAAGTCGTCTACGCCACCTCTTGATATGTCTTCATCGTCTCAACAGCCTTGGGATGCTAAGTATCACTTCGATGCTATGGCACAACACTTTGAGAGGCAGAGTCGACTATTGGAGCAGAAGATCGATGACACTTTTGACAAAGTGATAGCACAGTTCGATCGCCTCAACCCTCGAACAACTTTACCTCCACCAATCAGAAACCAGCCTATTCAGCCAGATCGACCAGTCAGACGACAACCTGTCCGCCAGCCCCAGCCAGTATTTGAGCCTGTTTCTGATGATGAACATGAAGAAGAACATGATGGCTATAATGAGGAATCAGAGGCAGAATTTGAGTTTCCACAGAGGAATCAGAGACGTGACCATCGACGTCCACCTCCACCTCCCAGGCGTGATTTCCGAGCCAACCAGTGCCGACATGGCGATACAGATAGCTTGTTAAACAACATCAAAACAAGCATTCCAGAGTTCGAGGGGTTACATGATCCTGATTTGTACCTCGATTAAGAGAGGAAAGTCAACAAGATCTTTGAGTGTTACGACTTTCCTGAATTGAAGAAGGTTCAGCTCGCGTCCTTGGAGTTTAGAGGGTATGCAGCCTCATGGTGGGAAAATCAGTAAGAGAGAAGACGCCGTGATCGATATCCACCTATAGACACATGGCAAGAGATGAAGGACGTCATGAGAGGACATTTCATTCCGGTACACTATGAGCGAGAGCTTGAGAAGAGGTTGAACAAGATCAAGCAGGGCACTCATTCGATTGAAGAGTACCACAAGGAGCTCGAGACAGCTATGAACCGGGTTGGTAAGGAAGAGACCCTGATTGCCACACTCAACCGGTACACTGAAGGAATGAATCCAGATATTGCTTGTGAAGTCGAATTGAAGGAATTCGATTCAGTTGAAGCAATGGTCCATTATGCATCTATCGTAGAACGGCAGCTCAGAGATGGACGTCGTCGATCCTTCCAGTCGACGCCTGTTAGGAGTCCTTGGAACCGAGGTGATTCTTCCACGCCTAGGACAGCCCCTACACGTCCTCCTAACCAGTCCACACAGCCCGTTCGCCGTTCTGAGCAGTCTGCACCACAACCCTCTCGCAGACCTGACTACACCTCGCCTGCACCGAACAGAAATTCTCAGAATCGCCCCATGCAGCCTAGTCAGCCTGAGAATAGTAATTCAGGGAGAGCACGTGACGTTCAGTGTCACAAGTGCAGAGGATGGGGACATTTTCAAGCCCAGTGTCCGAATCGCAGAGTTTTATTCCTCACCGAGCAGAATGAGTTAGAATCAGCGAGTGAAGAGGAATTTGAAGAAGAAGGAGAAGTAAAAGGGGATACTGAGCAGCCCCTAGTCAGCTCACTCCTGGGCGACATTGATATTGTGGATGAGCAGCCGAAGCAAACGCACGTCAGCCTTGTTTCGATCCGAGCATTGAGCCTTATTCGAGAGGAAGAACAGAATGATCAGCGGGAGAACATCTTTTATTCACGCTGTTCCATTCAGGATAAGGTGTGCTCGCTCATCATTGATAGTGGAAGCGTTGTAAACGCCATTAGTCAGTATGCAGTGGGGAAGCTGAATTTGATCCCACAAAAGCATCCAAAACCGTACCGATTGCAATGGTTGACAGACAGAGGCGAGATTCGTGTTGGATACCAGGTACCTGTCACCTTTTCTATTGGTCGTTTTACTGACACTGTTTTGTGTGACGTCATCCCTATGGAGGCGGCACATATCTTGCTTGGTCGTCCTTGGCAGTTCGATAGGAAGGCGATACATGATGGATTCGCCAACACTTATGCCGTGACTCGAGAAGGACGCACCACGCGATTGTGGCCACTAGCGCCGAAAGATGTGATTGAAGATCAGCGACGTATGCAAGAGAAGTACAAAGAAGAGAAGGAGAAACGTGCTGAGAGCAAGCAGCCAATCCAATCTGGACAGTCCACAGCAGAGTCTCAGTGTACTAAGGGAACCAAGGGCCTTCCGAAGGCTAAGGCTGCCCAAGTTACCATCCCTTCCAGTTTAGATACGGCGCACCGGAATTTGTTCATCGGTGTAAGAGGAGTTCAGACCGCCATTAAATCAGGTAATGCTATCGTTCTAGTTAATTTTAAGGCTAATGATACTCCTGATGTTGTTATTCCTTCTGTTTTGCAGCCGTTGATGGAGGAGTTCAAGGATGTTTTCCCGGACGAAATTCCTAGTGGTCTGCCGCCGATTCGAGGAATTGAGCACCAGATCGACTTCCAGCCGGGAGCAGTCCTTCCAAACAGACCCGCCTACCGTACCAGCCCTGAGGAAACCAAGGAGATTGACCGTCAGGTCAAGGAGTTGCTGGAGAAGAAGCAAATTAGAGAGAGCTTGTCACCGTGCGCAGTGCCTGTCATCCTCGTACCAAAGAAGAACAATGAATGGCGCATGTGCATGGACTGCCGAGCTATCAACAAGATAACGGTAAAGTATCGCTTCCCTATCCCTCGGTTAGATGACATGTTAGATGAGTTGTCTGGAGCGTCTGTCTTTTCAAAAATTGATTTGCGTTCTGGATATTTTCAAGTGAGAATGAGTGAAGGAGATGAGTGGAAAACTGCGTTCAAAACGAAGCATGGACTGTATGAATGGCTTGTGATGCCGTTTGGCCTTACTAACGCCCCTAGTACGTTTATGTGTCTAATGAACCATGTTTTACGTGAAGTCATAGGGAAATATGTGGTGGTATATGCTAATTTGTCTAAGTGTACATTATGTATGGATGAGGTTATATTTCTTGGTTTTGTTGTGAGTAGTCGTGGAATAGAAGTTGATAGGACAAAGGTGAAGGCTATAGAGGAGTGGCCAACGCCTAAGTCATGTGCTGATGTTAGGTCTTTCCATGGTTTAGCAGGATTTTATCGTCGCTTTGTGCGTGATTTTTCATCTATTGCTGCACCATTGACTGAGTTGAGTAGGAAAGATAGGAAGTTTGAGTGGGGCAAAGCCCAAGAGCATGCTTTTAACTTGTTGAAATCGAAATTGTGTAATGCTCCTGTGTTGGTTTTGCCTGATTTTGATAAAATGTTTGAAATTGAGTGTGATGCCTCGGGCATAGGGATTAGTGTTGTTTTGATGCAGGAAAGAAACCAGTTGCCTATTTTAGTGAGAAGCTGAATGGAGCAGCCCTTAGGTACTCTACGTACAATAAGGAGTTGTATGCACTGAAGAGGTCTTTGGAGACTTGGCAGCACTACTTGAGGCCGAAAGAGTTTGTGATTCACACTGATCACAAGTCCTTGAAGCATTTGAAGGGTCAGCAGAGCTTAAACTCACGCCATGCTCGATGGGTGGAGTTTATAGAGTCATTTCCCTATGTGATCAAGTACAAGAAAGGAGAAGAGAATGTGGTTGCTGATGCTCTTTCTCGCAGGTACGCATTGATTTCTGTTATGCATACGCAATGTTTAGGTCTTGAGCATATTAAGAGTTTTTATGTGAATGATCCTTTCTTTGGACCTATCTTTGCTTCATGTGATGGAAAATCTAGGGTTGTTGACTCGTACTATGTGTCTGAGGGTTTCTTGTTTAGGGATTCGAAGTTATGTGTCCCTAATTGTTCTATGAGGGAGTTGTTTGTGTTAGAATCTCATGCGGGGGGTCTTATGGGTCATTTTGGTGTTGCGAAGACATTGAGTCTATTGCATGAACATTTTTATTGGCCTCGCATGAAGAGAGATGTCGAGAGAGTCTGTGCTAGATGCATTACTTGTAAAAAGGCTAAATCTAGTTCTAATCCATTTGGGTTGTACACTCCACTACCTGCACCTTCTGCACCTTGGATTGACATATCTATGGATTTTATTCTTGGTTTGCCTAGGTCTAGGTCTGGCAAAGATTCTGTGTTTGTAGTAGTCGATAGATTCTCCAAAATGTCTCATTTTATTGCTTGCAGAAAAACTGACGATGCTGTTCATATTGCTAATCTGTTCTTCCGTGAAGTAGTTAGACTGCATGGCATGCCTAGGACTATTGTGTCTGATAGGGATTCTAAGTTTTTGGGACATTTTTGGCGTGTCTTATGGGGAAAGTTAGGTACTAAGCTGTTATTTTCTACTGCATGTCATCCTCAAACGGATGGTCAAACTGAAGTGGTTAATAGAACGCTAGGTACTTTACTTCGTGCTTTAGTTAAAAACAATCTTAAGTCATGGGAAGAGTGCTTACCATTTGCTGAATTTGCTTATAACAGAGTTGTGCATTCTTCTACACGCATGTCTCCATTTGAGGTTGTTTATGGATTTAATCCGTTGACACCAACGGATCTTATTTCTTTGCCTACTGATCATCTTTTGAGTTTGCAAGGTTCTCGTAGAGCTGAACAGGTTCGAGAGATGCATGCTAAAGTGAAATAGAGGATCGAGCTTCAAGGTGTTAAGAACGCAACAAAGGCGAACGCCCACCGCAAGCAAGTATTGTTCAAACCTGGTGATAAGGTTTGGATACACTTCAGCCCGGGACGTTTTCCTAACTTAAGGAAGTCGAAGCTGATGCCTCGTGGCGATGGACCATTCTCCGTGGTTGAGCGAGTCAATGATAATGCATACCGCATTGATCTTCCAGGTGAGTATAAGTGTTCCTCCACTTTTAATGTGGCTGATTTGTCTCCGTTTCCTGTAGATGATCAAGATGTCGAAGAGGACTTGAATTCGAGGACGAATTCTTTTCAGCAGGGGGGGAATGATGAGACGGGACTTAGCATTGAAGAGACCAATCGGGACTTGCAGCTCGGAGGAGCAGTGACGAGGTCGAGAGCCAAGAAGCTGCAAGGTTATTTGCAATGCTACATTTCGAAGAGATTGGCAAATGATGGAGTCGAATTTCATCAATACAAGTTGGTGAATTTAACAAGTGTTGAAGATGAAGATTTGGGCGTCCATCATTGAAGAAAAGGAAGACAAGTCCAAGAAAACAAATTTTCTTATATTTTATTTGGGCTTAAAAACTTTGTATTTATTTTTAATTTAGTTTAGTCCAATTATCACAACATGTTTAGGTGATTAATTGGCCCAGTTATATTTAATTAAGGAGTCCGAAATTATCAAGCCCAAGCCTTGCTAATTTCGAAATCCTACCTAGCTTAGGAATTAGATTAGTATTTATGTTAATTTTCGTTCATACTTTGAGACAGACTTGATTGAATGCAAAAACAGCTTTACGCTATTCTCTTGTCTCACATAACAAATCGTTCCTTAGGTAGAGTTTGATATTGGCGATTTCAAGCTTGAACTCATCGACTCGTTCGTGATATCTCGTAGTATCCGGGTTAGTCGAGCCACGAAGATTGCTCCATAAATGCGTTTCGGATTCACGTAGATCCGGGGTTCGTTTCGGGTAAGATTCACAATTTGTTTCCGTTCGAATTCTGCAATTCGTGTTCTTTTTGCTTCCAGCCATTCATCATCGTTCATATATCATAAATATCCATCCTACATCGATCCTGTAGCTATTCCATCCCAGAAAAGCCTTAGATTAATTTCAGATCCGTTTTTGAAACCCTAACTCGTCCTGAAAATCACCACCGTGCCAAATCGAAAACTACTCGTGCGTTTTCGCTGAATTTTGGATATGTTCTTCATAACCCTAAGTTGTAACTCGTGTTAAAATTTGAGCTTAATCGGAATTGAATTGCTTAGGTTTCTGTCGACGCCTATTCAGTGTAATTTGGGAAGAAATTCAGGTTCCCTGTCCTTCGATTTTTTTCATAGTTATATTTGGATTGAATCTTTCGTGTCTGACGTTGTTCGATTCTCAGCTTCCGCGTATTGTGATCGCATCAAACTCTGTGGTAGCAGTTGAAAGCTCGTCATCCGCCTGCTTCTTCTCCTCCTCAGCTTTAGCAAGCTGGTTCTCTTTCTCCTTTATCTCTCTCTTCAGCTGGGCGCACTCACGTTCTACTTCATCGTGAGCGGTTTGAAGAGCCGAGAGTCGTTCTTCAAACACACTGACAGAGGCGCCAGCTGGTGTTAATGGAGTGGGTGTGTAGGAGGGAACAAGCTCCTGGACCTTCCTCTTGATGCGTCTCCACACCTCTGGATCATCGATCAGGTCGTCGAAGCGTTCCAACTCAAAGCAGCTAAGGATCGAGGCCTCCTCCTTGACCAGCACTTTGGGGTCATTAGCCCGCACCAACTGGCAAACTTTGTATACGTTGGTGGCGCGGCTTCGGACGTACTTCAAGAAGCGTGAAGTAACCTCGAGCACGGATGGAGGTAGAGAGAATTCTCCAAAGTATTCCCTGATTTCCTCTTCAGCCCACAAGAGCTCTCTGTCAACAGTCCTCACTACCGGACTGGACGCTAACGGAGATTAAGGCGGGGCGCGTCAGCTTGGAGTTCCTCATCTGCTGAGGAGCTGGACGCTTCGTCAGTGAAGTGGAGAGCGCCGATGCGATCAGCATCCTCTCTTGGCGCGTCAACTTCCTCTCATTCATCTTGTGCAGCTAGGGCACCGGCTTCCAGATCCTGACTTAAAGTCTTGTCAGAGTCTGAAGCGTTGTAGGAGGAAGCGGCGCTTTCCTCGTCATCTTCATCTATCAGTCCACGCTTCCCTGCCGTGGAAGGGACTGATTTCTCTGACACACGATGGCGCTTTGGCTTCTTTGGGCCTTTTCGACCCTTTTTCCTTCTCTTCTCCTCATCCTCCTTCAATATCAGCGCTTCGGCACTGGTATATTCAATGTCCGAAGCGGGAGGGGCGGCAGTTCCAAACTTGTCGCCTGGAACGCCTTCGTGAAAAGCACACGAGTGTACTTGCTATCCAAGGGCCATTCTTGAGCTGGCCAGGACGCCTCCAAAAAATAGGAGATCCTCATCCCATACTTGAGTTTGCCAAGAAACTTAAGTTGGCCTTTGTGTTCCCCGTCATTCACTTCTCGGACGGTTTTGCTGGCCTCAACCAACTGCTTTACAAACCACGCTCTCCAGTTGTAAAGCGTACGGTTGATCGCGGTATCACAGAGCGCCGACAGAAGATGAATCTTCTGTTTCGTGATTGTGGACCAGCTACCGGTGTGACAAAGTTGGCACTTTGTCACAATGTTGATCATGTTGTCGAAGGGCGGTCGAAGCGATGTTGCCTTCGACTGCTTGCGGATGAAGATGGCGCGTGGATCCGATGAGAAGCGCCTGAACTCCTTCTGGATATCCGGATCTCCAGCAGACTCCGAATCTTCCCCAGAATTAGGAATGGGGACAGAATCCTCAAATAGAGTGTCGAGCTCTAGGGTTTCGGTTGCCACCGAGCGAACCATGCCGTGTTCATCGAACTGTTGCAGTGAGATTTTGGTAGCTAGGGTTTCCGAGTTCAAGTTGTAGAGGAACTCGACGACCCCTACCGGATTAATGTACTTGGGATGCTGGAAAAGAAGATTTTCCAGGCCGGAATTGAGGATTGCTCTCCTGATGATTCTGCCATCGGTTAGTAAATCACGATCAACGTGAGCCTCCGTATATACAAACTCTCCGTAGTGGCTTCTAGGAGCAGGTTGCCATTTTGCATTAACCATTTTGAATTTCTGTAAGGAAAACAAAATATTCGGTAGAGAGAGTTCTGTGAGTTGTAGAACTTGAAAAATTTGCAGAAATGGCGAAAACGATGTATATGAAGGTGATGAGTGAAATAGTTCTAATATATGCATAGATAATAAATATAAAGAGTATTAAAAGGTTAGTGGGGCATCGTGTCTTAATGAGTGGCTAAGATCACATTCAGGAAAATGAGTGAGTGGCTCTGATCGTGTATAGATCGTGCTTGACAGTTATTTGATCATGCGGTTAGGGAAAAGTAATTCGAAACGTCCGACGGCCAAGATTAAAAGTTTTTGGTGGTTCGGTAGCGCGAGTGAGAAGCACGCGTGAGTGGGTCTCGAGTACTGTAACTGCAGCAGTCTTTGCATTAAATGCAAAGATATCACACACAAACTATACTTGAGTGATATCTTGCTTTATAGATATATAGCATATAAGTAAATTAATGAGAGATTAATTTCTAGAAAGATTCAAAATTTGGCTGATTGCCACGCTTCGGAATTTAGACGAGAGCGTCTAGTTCGGAAAGCGTCTGGATCAGTACTTTAATATTTTCGGTAGGTCATGCACAGGGTTCTTGAAGATGCTTTGCGTTGACTCACTTACTTAAATTGAAAGACGCGAAAGGGAGACTTACCAGTCAGTCAAAATTGTAAATGACTGATACCACGCTCTGACGATCCACGTACTCAAATGTTACAGGTTCAGCTGAGGGACAGAAGGTTCACGCTTTGAAAGTGAGAGAGCGTCTGTTCTCATCTAGGTGCTTTCTCTCGAAGAAGAAGTGCTTCCCCCTTAAACATAGCCTTGGCCATCTTTGAAAGAGAGTGTCAACTCTGTAGGGGAAGCACTCCACTTATGTTGAGAGATGAAAATAATGTAAAGTCCTCTTACTAGGGTAGGTCTATCTCGTGAATTCGATAACATGAGATATGAGATTACAAAATCCACGAGGGACCCGGTTAGGGATGCGTGTCTTCATAGATTTTAATGGAATGATATGAGTTGCCTCATGCTTTACTAGGGATATACCGTTTGGACATGAGATTCACATCATTCATGAAAGATCTATGAATTCACTTCCTTACTATGGCAAGCTATCTCATATTTTCATGAAGCGAGATTCTCGAGAATAGACACTAACCTTTGTAAAGTTGGTGCTTCACATTACTCAAAACAAATGAGGCTTTCACAATCAGCAGTGGTGAAGATCTTCAGCACGCTTTGCGCTTCTGGCTCCATCTCCACCATGAAAACTTGTGAGAAAATTGAGTGAGAATCATTCAAGCAACTCCATACAATACGTCCCAAAAATTACGTACGCGTATGTTAACTTGAAGAGGATTATCAACTCAATGCTTTCATGTTTCTTCAGCAGAAAGGATTTAAAGAATTTGGGAGTAGAACTCAAGATTGTACCAAGCTCTAAAGCTTAAAAGCTGGACTCTCAAGAGATCCACAAGGTACCACTTGTGCACCACTCTGACAAGACGGAACAAGTTTTATGAATACTGTGGCACGAGTAACAACCTTAATCAAATTAATCCGAGATTAACTCATCAAGGAAGAGCACTCAACCGCACTTTCACAAAAACTGTGGAAGCGTGTAGAGGTCGATGCTCCTAAAGGGAACTCCATCCCTTCAGTTTAATTATCATCCCTGATTAAGGGAGATAAAGTCTTCTCTTTCACACCACTTGCAAAGGCCGGTTCCCCCTTAACCAATTATCCCAACAATCTTTCCCATAAAGGAAAGCGTGAGAGTAGGTAGGGAACACGCTTTGCCTTCTCCACCTTTACTCCACCTTCTCCTCACCAGGGTCTAGCAACCCTAGTTCTAGGCATAATTTGTTGAAGCGAGCTTGAGGAAGCGGCTTGGTGAGAATATCCGCTTTCTGATCCTCAGTTGGAATCTTTTCCACCTTAACATCTTGCTTCTCCACATGATCCGAATAAATGATAGTGAATTTCAATATGCTTACATTTTGAATGAAGCACGGGATTGTGGGTAATGGAAATTGTGCTCGTGTTGTCATAATAAATTGGAACCTCCGAACATTCCACTTTATAATCCTTCAATTATTGCTTTAGCCAAAGGATTTGTGAACAACAGCTTCCCGCAGCCATGTATTCTGCTTCGGTGGTAGAGGTGGCAACACTAGTTTATTTCTTTGAGAACCATGAAACCAACTTGTTGCCAATGAATTGACACGTTCCACTAGTTGATTTCCTATCAACTTTGCATCCACTGAAATCGGCATCGGAGTAGCCACTAAGCGTGAGATCATCTTCCGCCGGATACCAAAGGCCTAAGTTGATGGTCCCTTTAAGGTATCGAAGAATGCGCTTAGCTCCCTCCAAATGGCTTTGCTTCGGATTGCTTTGAAATCTAGCACAGACGCCTACAGCAAAAGTGATGTCGGGTCGGCTAGCTGTAAGATATAGTAGAGAGCCAATCAACATACGATAATCTGTAGTGTTGACTGACTTGCCATCTAAGTCCGGATCTATCTTGAAGTTTGTGTTCATTGGAATCTTGACGCTTTTGCAATTTTGAACACCAAACTTAGTGAGCATATCACGAGTGTACTTGGCTTGATTGATGAAGATTCCACGACTCGTTTGCTTCACTTGCAATCCCAAAAAGCATGTCATCAGCCCCATCATCGACATCTTATACTTTCTCTTCATCAAGCCCGCGAATTTATCACACAAGGTTTGATTTGGAGAGCCAAAGATGATGTCATCGACATAGATTTGTACCCATAACATGTCTTCACCGTCGTTGATCATGAAGAGGGTTTGATCTACCTTCCCTTTTTGAAAACCGCTTTCAACTAGGAAATTTGAAAGAGTCTCGTACCACGCTCTGGGTGTTTGCTTGAGGCCATACACCGCTTTGATGAGCCGGTACACTTGATCACTCTTTTCAAAGCCTGGGGGCTATTCGACGTACACTTCCTCCTTCAAAACTCCATTGAGGAAGGCACTCTTCAAATCCATTTGATACACTTTGAACTTCTTGGATGCGGCATATGCAAGGAACATCCTGATGGCTTCAAGACGAGCAACGGGAGCGAAGTTTCATCAAAATCGATGCCTTTCTCCTGGCAATATCCTTTCGCGACCAAGCGAGCTTTGTTGCGAACGATGTTGCCGCTTTCGTCGGTCTTATTCTTGAAGACCCATTTGGTACCGATGACGCTTTGATGAGAAGGTCGATCCACTAGGTACCAAACGCCATTCCTTGCAAACTCATTTAGCTCATCTTCCATAGCAGTTATCCAATTTGAATCATTTAGAGCGTCCTCCACCGATGAAGGCTCGGTGTTTGCTAGGAAGCAACTAAACAGACAACTCTCACCATGAAATAAGGTACTTCTAGTCCTGACGCCCTGGCTGGGGTCACCTAGAACACCTTCTGATACGATCCTTGCCGATCGTATATCAAATACGCACGCGGAAGACTCAAAAGATACCGATGGAAAAATCCCAAAACCTCTTAGATCGAATCCACAAAGTAATATAGACGAGACGAAGCTCCCTATACCCCAACTGGTATTGTCTAAGCAACTCGGGGACGATGAATGACATACGAACGAGGGATGATTGACTCGTCGATTCGTCGATAATGAATTTCTTGGTCAAACCAAAGAAACTCAAAGATAATTCTCAAAAGAGAAATAAACTCAATTTTTATTAATCAATAATATTCAATTTTCGTCACCTATCTAAGAGCCATATTTATAGGCTTCAAAGAGTTCTAATCCCACAAGGAAACTAGTTAAAAACTTATCCTAAAAGATATCAAATCAAATCCTAGTCAAAATAGGAATAAAATCACCAAACTAAAGCTTAAAATAACCCTACCAACTAGAGCACTAAATAAAAACGAAAATTATAAAAATAATCTACTAAGTAGACAACTAAATATTGTCTTCACTCTTCAGCCCATATCATCTTCAATCCTTGGCCCATGAATTGAAATCCACGATCTCCGGACTACATCACCTTCTTGGGGATGATACCTCAACCAAAGCTTCTTCTGGTTGAAAGCTTCCATATCATCCGCCTCGGAGCGTGGTGTGTGATCATCTCCATTCCCTTGATCACAGACCACTGGACTGGATGGAGCTTCCTCACTGTTTGGAACCAAAGAGGTCAGAGGATCAGCTATTCTCAAGTTTGGTTTTCCCTTATCGAGAGAGAGCTTATTGAGATCCTGCTCCATTGCTTCAACTTCGTCTTCAATTTCTTCTTCTACTGAAGCGTCCACCAAATCTACTTATTTCGAGACGGAGCACGTGATTAGTCTGGAAGATGCTTCAAGAGTCTCCAATACGCTTTCAGATCCAGCGTTCATGCTTTCAGCATTTACCTGTAGCTGCGGAGTCTTGAAAGCAACTTCATCAAAAACAACATGTGGTGTTTCTTCCATAACAAGAGTTTGACAATTGTAGACGCGATAAGCTTTACTAGTAGGAGAATATCCTCATTTGTTAAGGATATAATGTTAAGGGGGAACTTGAATCAAGTTAAATAAATAATTTGTTTTGATTCGATTCCAAAACCCTCTTTAGAATATTTCCCTCGTTATTTTTGATAAACTAGACAAGTTTCTCTTAGATAAGCTTACATGTTAGGAAGCTTTTCTTTAGTCTAGAAGCGCCAAAGATGAAGCAGTCAGAGTTCGCGAAGCGTCAGGAAGCGAAGCGGCTCCAGCAGTGAAAGCGTCAGCAGTGAAGTTTTGACAAAGCGTCTTGGAGATACTTCAGATAAAGACGCTAAGAGCGAGCTTCCGATCAGTGGAAGCGAAGCGCTCTCAAGTCAGCTCACCTAAAGCGTCTCTGATATAGAGCTGAAATCAAAGCGTCAATCAGTGCAAGTGTGACAAGTTTGACTCGCAGAATCTAAGTTTGAATTTCAAACTCTCGGATGTCTGACATCTCACAGAATGAAGCCTACATGTCATCACACTATTGCACAACGGAAACGGCTACAGTCCAAGAAGTCAAAGTTAGGTAAAGGCGGACATCTGATTGCCCTACTTTTTAAGAGTAGAGAGAGAGCAATGATATCGAATAGTATAATCAAGTCGAATCCACAGGCAATGCTATGGCGTAAGAGTTTCAACTAGTAATCCAGCTATTTAACTACTATCCAAGCTACAAGATATCATGTTTTTTGTGCTTTCCCAAAGATTAATGACAAATTAAAATGATAAAATCAACTAGCAAACAAGTAACAAACGATAACAATCAATAAGAGAAAATATGGTTCCAAATATAATCCGACATTCACTAGAAGCATAGGTTTTGGGATTTGCAAGGATGAACCGATTTAATCTAATTCATGTGGGAGTTCTTTATAGGATATACATCAACTCTTTTCTCAAAGCAATCAATGTAAGTGGATTAACCTATGATATCTATCTCCGCTAGGTCTCAAGATACATAAATTAACTCCAAAAAGCCCAATTAATTATCTAGAAGCTCCTACTAGCAAGAATTACTAATATGATGTGATTTGATGCCAAGTGTTATGAATTAAAGCCTCCTAAGCATTTAACCAAACACCTTGTATGCACTCAATGATGGCCAATCAATCATGTAATAAAATCAAGTCTCAAACCACAAGACATATGAATTAGAAGGCAAATCCAACTACAATACCCAAAAACCTATTAATCTAGATCATGTCTTCATATATTTGAAACCAAAAGGAACTTAGCTAAACATAATTAAAGAAAATAAACCATATAAAGTAAATGAAATCATGCTTAAAAGATAGAGAATTCAATAAGGAAAAAGAATATGGTCTTGAATCTTGAATCCACAGAGTATAGCTTCAACAATCTTCAAATTACTAAAGTAGAAAGAGGGAAAATATATTTAGGGTTCTAAGAATATTAAAGTATGCAAAAGATACTCAAATGGAGGTGAATTTAGGGGTTAAATACATCAAAAATCGAGTTTGGGTGGAATCGGGACGAATCGGGGCGAACCGGGATGAGTTTGGGCGAGCCGAACTCGCCCATTAGTGAGGAGGGGCGCTTGACCGGCGGTCTGTGGGAAGGGGAACCAGCAGTCTGGCAAACCGCCGGCCAGATCGCCATCTATGCTGTCCAATGTGAAGGGGAACCGGCGGTTTGATGAAGATTCCCGGCGGTTTGGCAAACCGCCGGCCAACCCGCCGGTTTTCCTTCTCTTGCGCAACTTCATCATTTTCGCTCGTTCTCTCTCGTCCGAACTCCAATTCTCGATCCGCTTTTTGTTATGGCTTCCTAACGAGCTCCTCTTTGTCATGGACTGATTAATTTGGCCAAGTAAGTTCTCCATTATTCCTGCAAAAAGCATAAAGAGACTCGAGAGAACGAGGAAAACATAAATGAAATCAAACTAGTGAAACCCTAACTATAGAACTTGAAATTCCACATTTTAAACACAAGTTTCACTGTAATAGAGCTCGATTTTTCCTCGTTTCCGGCCCTCGATCCTTAGCTACTTGAATGCTCTTTCAAATTCTTACAAAAATGGATCGAAAACCGGGAAAAAACAAGAAAAATATAAAGTATGCTACATGTTAAGAAACCCTAGCATTTCTAACCTTTAAGCACATGAATCGAGACTTAAACACATGCAAAACACACTCAATATGCACATAAAATACGTGTTAATCACTCCCCCAAACTTAAGCCATTGTTCGTCCCGAACAATGAAACGAACAATCAAAACACTTAACATATATGGAGTATGCATTTTAAGTTCCTCGATGCCTCATATCACCTCAAAAACCATTTTAGTTCAAAGAAATTCTCAAGTCAAACCAAACATTCATAAGATCAACCACTATCCTAACTTAGAATTCAATCACTCAACCATCTTAAACTCTAGACCAATCAAGGAACATGTGTATCACTCGATCCCTCAATATATGGAAATGGTAAACACTCATCGAAATCATGCAATACATATCTTTAACCATAAGCTTGCCTATCTACTCAAGTTCCGAATACTACAATGCATGCATAAATTAGGATCAAAAAGGTCTTTCTTAAACTTGTAATGTAGGGACATTGGTTAAGGTAGGAAATTATAGGCTAAGTGACTTAAATTTGCATTCAAGTACTCTTACCCCCTTTCTTCTCCTTTCAAAGTATGAATTTCTTCATCTTCCACCTTATCCAACCCCTTTGTTATCAAATGAACCTAAGCTTCTACCAAACATTTAAAGAAACACTCATTTATGCTCTTATTTCTTTTTTCTTTTTTCTTTTTTGTAAGAACTTTGTTCTTATTCTTTTCTTTTCTAACATTGAGATTGTAGGAGTGTTCTTTCAACTCAAAGCAAATCTTCAAGACCCTTTACCATCACCCACCATTCTTTATGAATTTTCAACTTTCACAAAGGTTCCCTTAACCATCCTTCACCCCCTATCATCCGGTTCAAGAAGAGAAGGCTCTTTTCAAGGCTCAAAATGGGACAACAATGGCAATGAAGGAAAGGTTAGTGTTTAGGAAAAATGGGCTACACAATGATGACCTAAGATCATCTCCTAATCATGCAAACATGTAATATTTCTAACAAGAGTATCAAGGCAAGTTCTAGTAAAGAATATGCAATGCAAGATCAAGCTCTCAAGAAAGGATATTCACTATGTAACATGCATAGTTTAAGGCTCAAAATCCTCTCAAGCTTTTTGTCTAGAGCCTAAGTGCCTAAGATCAATCCTTCCAAGCTAGTCAATTGAAATAACCCTAATCATGCTTGACTCAAACTTGAGAAATTTAAAAAATGTCACCATTTTAGCATCAATCCTCGGCACCTCACCCAAAAGTACTTGAGAGATTAAACACGTTCTTTCACATTCACACATGCAAGCATTCATTCATTATTCAACGTAAAAACTTTTCAATTTTCCAAAAATTTCGCACTCAAGCTCCAATCAATCAACCAAATCATCATCACCAAAGATTCTCCATGTAAGCTCCAATAAAACTTCAAACAATAAAACAAACAACCAAAGAAGGAATTTCCATCAATTAAGCTCATCGACCCAAACTCATCAACAAACCAAAACAAACAAAAATCATCCATTTAACCCCAAATCAACCACAATCATCAAGTAAAATTAAGCATACAATCAATGAACACATCAAATAGAAGCTTCAAAAATACCAAAAGTAAAGTAATTGAAATTCCTTATCATACCCCCCTTCCCCAAACTTATTTTAGAAATAACTTCTAAAATGAGTTTGGAGGGAAGAATAATAAGAAATTTAAATTACACTTACAACGGTCCAAAGCTCGGTCGATGATGGTTTTGAAAGCCTTTCACTCGTTCCGTTGCTTGCTTGATTAGTTGATCCTCTTCCCACATTTGTTCCAAACACAAAAATAAAGACAAATTAAGAAAAATGACTTAATCGCAAACAAAGATCGAAAAACAAAAATGACCTAAAACTAACTAAAAATGAAAAATAAAGAGATAGTTGTTGGGTGCCTCCCAACGAGCGCTTAGTTTAACATCGTTAGCTCGACGATACCTCATTGCCCTTTCAAGGGACTTGAAACGAAGTCCGTCCTTGATCGAACACCAACTCATCATCAAATTCATCAAACTTTAGCTCATCCGCCCTCTTCATTGCATCAAAGATCGAGATAGTAAAAGTTTCATCATTCACCCTAAAGGTGAGATTTCCCTCTTGCACGTCGATAAGGGCCCGTCCCGTTGCAAGAAATGGTCGACCAAGGATGAGAGTCATATCTTTATCCTCCGGCATATCTAAAACCACAAAGTCGACCGGGAATACAAAATCTTCTACTTTCACAAGGACATCTTCTACCACTCCAATTGCATAAGTGATAGATCTATCCGCCATTTGGAGAGCTATGGCCATCGGTTTGATATTACCTATTTCCAACCTCTTGAAAATGGAGAGAGGCATGAGATTTATACTTGCTCCCAAATCACACAAGACATTTCCAAACTTGGAATCACCAATCACACAAGCTATTTTGAAACTTCCGGGGTCCTTTTGTTTTGAAGGCATATCCTTCTTTTGCAAGATTGCAATACATTCCTCCGAAAAGTTTATAGTCTCAAATTGACCAAACTTCCTTTTGTTGGCAACGACCTCTTTCAAAAACTTAGCATAGCTAGGCATATCCCTCAATGCATCAAGTAAAGGAATATTTAGATGTACCTTGTTGAAAATTTCTAAAAATCTCTTCATCTTCTCATCCACTTTTGCCTTAGCCAAATGATGAGGGAAAGGAGCTTTAGTAATCACATCTTTGGTAGGAATAGGTGCCTCTACCAAATCATCCTCTTGAAATTTTTCTTGAAGAGTGACTTTCTTTGAACCTTCATCTCTTGCAGATGGAACTTGAACCTCTATTGGTAATTTATCTTCATGCTTTGAGGATTCTTCTTCATAAGGTATATCTTCAACGAGCACCTTCTCCTTCCCACTTCCGGATGCAACATGGTTCTCATACCCTTTCCCACTTCTCAACGTGATAGCATTGCATCCTTTAGGGTTCAGTTCTGTGTTACTTGGAAACTTGCCCGGAGTATGTTGAGTGGTAACATGATTTGCCATTTGACTTAGTTGCCCTTCCAACATCTTCACTTGTTTAGACAATGAAGTTATAGTATTCTCCAAGGTAGTCACCTTTTGTCCGGTTTGTTGGATGAAAGTGCTTTGTTGATTCGCCATTTGAGTTTGTTGGTTGGCCATGTTATTTTGTTGAGTAGCCATTTGTCCTTGATTTGCAACAAGTTGTTGAAGTAATTGCTCCATAGAAGAAGATGTCTTCCTTTGCTCTTCAACATTCCCTTGAGAAGTAGAGAATCTCGGTGGTGGATTTTGGGCATTATTTGGATTCCCATAGGATAAGTTGGGATGAGGACGATTGCTGGGATGATAGGCTAAGTTCCATCCTTGAGTTCCATAAGAATGGCCTCCTTGATAGTTCCCTTGAGCGTTTCCTTGAAACCCTTGCCTATAGTTCCCATAACTCCTTTGATTCACAAAATTTGCATCTCCAATCACCTTGGATTCTAACATCTCTTGAGATTGAACAACTTTGAGTTGAGCTTGTGCTTCATCATACTTCTTCTTCATAGTGGCCAATTCATTTGCCATGACTTCATATTTCTCATCAACAATAGAAGAAACTTTCCTCGGATGAGCCATTTCCATTGGCCATTGATAGCTATTAGCCGCCATTTCTTTGATTATCCTCAAAGCTTCCCTTGCATTCCGGTTCACCAAGCATCCTCCGGAAGTCGCATCCACTATGCTCCTTGTGTGAGGCGTCAAACCACTACAAAAATTAGTGATTTGTTGACCCTCATTAAAACCATGTTGGGGACACTTCCTCAAGAGCTCCCTATAACGCTCCCAATCTTCAAACAATGATTCATCGCCTTGTTGAGAAAAGTGCGATATTTCGGATATAAGCTTTTGCGCCTTGGAAGGAGGAAAGTATTTGTTGAGAAACGCCTTGCATAGCTCATCCCATATGTGAATATCCGCCTTATTCAAACTCTTATACCAATCTTTGGCTCGATCTCTCAATGAGAAGCCAAACATCCTCATCCTAATTGCATCGTTGGAGACACCATTGAGCTTCACAGTGTCACACATATCTAAGAATGTGCTAAGGTGAGTGTTTGGGTCTTCCATAGGTGATCCCCCAAATTGCTCACTCTTTATCATTTGAATAAGCCCGGATTTCAACTTGAAGTTGTTAGCATTTATTGTTCCCCATTCACTTCCTTGAAATTGTTAAGTAGGAGGCTCGAACATTTGTTTGAGTGGAGGTTGTTGTGCCTCATTGGCTCTCCTCTCTTGATCTTCCTTCCAAGCACGAAATTCTTCCATCTCTCTCATAAGAGCTTCCATGTTTTGATTATTGCCTTCCATAGCTTCTTCTTCAATAAAATTTCGTCTTCTATGTCTTCTTTCAAAATGCAAGATCAAAGGTTGAACAAGTCTTCCCTTGGACCTTGTGTTCATAAACCTACAAAACAAAAATCAAAAGAAACAAATGCTTGAATTAGTAACTCAATAACCAAATCGACTATTGAAACTCAAACTAAGCATTCCCCGGCAACGGCGCCAAAAATTGATCGCCCTACTTTTTAAGAGTAGAGAGAGCAATGATATCGAATAGTATATTCGAGTCGACTCCACAGGGAATGCTATGGCGTAAGAGTTTCAACTAGTAATCTAGCTATTTAACTACTATCCAAGCTACAAGATGTTTTTTGTGCTTTCCCAAAGATTAATGACAAATTAAAATGATAAAATCAACTAGCAAACAAGTGACAAACGATAACAATCAATAAGAGAAAATATGGTTCCAAATATAATCCGACATTCACTAGAAGCATAGGTTTTGGGATTTGCAAGGGTGAACCGATTTAATCTAATTCATGTGGGAGTTCTTTATAGGATATACATCAACTCTTTTCTCAAAGCAATCAATATAAGTGGATTAACCTATGACATCTATCTCCGCTAGGTCTCAAGATGCATAAATTAACTCCAAAAAGCCCAATTAATTATCTAGAAGCTCCTACTAGCAAGAATTACTAATATGGTGTGATTTGATGCCAAGTGTTATGAATTAAAGTCTCCTAAGCATTTAACCAAACACCTTGTATGCACTCAATGATGGCCAATCAATCATGCAATAAAATCAAGTCTCAAACCACAAGACATATGAATTAGAAGGCAAATCCAACTACAATACCCAAAAACCTATTAATATAGATCATGTCTTCATATATTTGAAACCAAAAGGAACTTAGCTAAACATAATTAAAGAAAATAAACCATAAAAAGTAAATGAAATCATGCTTAAAAGATAGAGAATTCAATAAGGAAAAAGAATATGGTCTTGAATCTTGAATCCACAAAGCATAGCTTCAACAATCTTCAAATTACTAAAGTAGAAAGAGGGAAAATATATTTAGGGTTCTAAGAATATTAAAGTATGCAAAATATACTCAAATGGAGGTGAATTTAGGGGTTAAATACATAAAAAAATCGAGTTTGGATCGAGTCGGGATGAATCGGGGCGAACCGGGACGAGTTTGGGCGAGCCAAACTCGCCCATTAGTGAGGAGGGGCGCTTGACCGGCGGTCTGTGGGAAGGGGAACCGGCGGTTTGGCAAACCGCCGGCCAGACCACCATCTATGTTGTCCAATGTGAAGGGAAACCGGCGGTTTGATGAAGATTCCCGGCGGTTTGGCAAACCGCCGGCCAACCCGCCGGTTTTCCTTCTCTTGCGCAACTTCGCCATTTTCGCTCGTTCACTCTCGTCCGAACTCCGATTCTCGATCCGCTTTTTGATATGGCTTCCTAACGAGCTCCTCTTCGTCATGGAATGATTAATTTGGCCAAGTAAGTTCTCCATTATTCCTGAAAAAAGCATAAAGAGACTCGAGAGAACGAGGAAAACATAAATGAAATCAAACTAGTGAAACCCTAACTATAGAACTTGAAATTCCACATTTTAAACACAAGTTTCACTCTAATAGAGCTCGATTCTTCCTCATTTCCAGCCCTCGATCCTTAGCTACTTGAATGCTCTTTCAAATTCTTACAAAAATGGATCAAAACTGGGAAAAAATGAGAAAAATATAAAGTATGCTACAAGTTAAGAAACCCTAGCATTTCTAACCTTTAAGCACATGAATCGAGACTTAAACACATGCAAAACACACTCAATATGCACATAAAATACGTGTTAATCAACATCCCTTCCTGACTCTTGCAGGCTGACACGCCGAATTATCCAAAAATTAAGGAACACGCAACCTCTTCTCTCTCAACGGGAAGTAGGGTTCCTTACTATAAATAGAAGAAGTTGCACACACACTAAAACTAACGCACGTACAAACGATTCAAGCATTCACATTTGCAAGAACTCAAGCAAATTTGTTTCTAGTACTTAGTTCTTTCAAAGCGCTTCACTTTAGTGTGTCCTTAAGAACTCGATTCTTAAGTATTGCAACTACCTCACTTTCTAGGTTCAATCTCTTATATCCATAACCTAGACTCTTGAGAATCCTTATCCCTTACTTGTAATTTCATTGTAAAGGATTCTCATACTTACGAAAATCCAAAACCCCAAAACCCAAGTCTAGAGTTAATAGATTGAGTTGTAAGGTTGTCGAGCTTTTTGTGAAAGAGTGTGTTGTTGTAAGGTTTCTCGAGAGCCAGTAAAATCTCTGAGGATTCAAGTGCAAGTTTGTTATTTGCCTTGAATCACTTCCCCTTGGAAGTATAAAACAAGGAGTCCCGAGTGAAGGTATTCATCCCGTCGTGGATAGAGTGGACGTAGGAGAGGTGCTTCGAACCAGTATAAATTGGTTGTCTCTTTATTTTAAGTTATTTATTACTTTGATTATTCGCATACACACACTCACCTTTTTAATATTAACAAGGTTTTAATTTACAAGAAAAACTTTAAAGACTCACCACATTCCACATAGTATCACACGAGCGAGAGGCTTTGAACGCTTCACTTAGCTTCAAAGCGTCTACTCGTCTAAAAGGCTGAAAATCGCAAGAGAAGTTAAACACTTCTCTACACACGTATTCATCCCCCCCCCCCTCTACGTGTGTAAGCGCCTTTTAGGACCAACAATGTAGATTAGGGATAAGTGATGGGATTAGGCACTAATTGTGAATTTACCTTCTAATTTCATGTTCATTTCTCTTGGGGCTATGTTTTATTATGTAATTGTGATTGATCACCATAGTTGCATATCAAGTGTTTGATCTAATGCTTAGGAGGCTTAGATTAGATGCTAGGATCAAGATATTTGCATGCTAGAGATAGTAGGGCTAAAGAACTCCATAAGCTATTGGGAGTTAATGATTTACTTGATGTCCTAGTCGGAATTAGGTAATTCATTAATCTACTTGATTTTATTGCAATGAGAATTGAATGAATCATACATAGGAGGTTTCCCACATGAAATTGGATTAAAATGGCTAATTCTAGTTAGAGTGTTACATCCCTATCACTTAGACCTAATTTAAGTATAATTGGAGTCACTTTTATTTCCTTATTGAATTTTAGTATTTGCATACTTGTTGATTGTTTAGTTAATTTCTAAGTTTGTTAATTACTTTTTATTGTTATTACTTTTTTTAAACACAAAAATATGCTAGTTAGTAGCTTGGATAGTAATTAGGTAACTAGATTACTACTTGGATCTCATACGCCATAACATTCCCTATGGATTCGACTCGATTATAATACATCAATTATCATTGCTCTCTCTCGCTACTCTCAAAAAGTAGGGCGATCACTACTTCCCAGAGCTATGCAAGCTCAACAATGGAAGATTTAGACTACTCTTCTATCTACTGTAAAGATATCAGAAACTGTGTGAGTAGAGAGAGTATGGATGAATTCTTAGATAGTAGTAATTGTCTAGAACTCAGAATCCAGAATTTCGACTCTTTATCAACGCTTGGAAAACTCGTTTGATTTCGAGCGTTGATTGAATATGAGCTTGAGAGATTTCTACAGAGGTTTGATTTGTATGTTTAAATTTACGTTCTTGATTTCCCGTGCTGATTCTGGATTGGGATAAAGTATTTGTAGGCTCGGATGAATAGAGCTGTTGTAATTTGTCAGGTCCGTACACTGACATCTGTACTTTCTTCCCTTTGAGGCAGATCAGGTTGCATCCGAGAATGCATGAGCCAGATTAGATCAACCCATGTAGGTAGGTTGATATTGCTTCCGTAAGTAATAGTCTTCAGCGATCTTCCTTCGGTCTTTAAATCTTGAGCTCTTCAAGGATAGATGACTAAGACTACTAACTAAACCTTATAACTATCAGATTGACTATAATGAGTAAGATTGTACTTCCGATCTGACTTTTACAGGTAGTCGATCTGACCTATGCTTAAGCTTGAACTTGTGTAAAACTGTTAAGTATTGATTTCGATAAACATCATCAAAACTCACAAACCGAGTCGGGTTCCCAACAACGCCACTTCCACCGCCTTGTATACAGATTATAGCAAGCTCAAAAAATAAAATCATATTCAATGACAACCATATATTAAAATAATTTCTTAGTCAATATTATTCTTCCAAGAGCAAATCTGAAATGTATGAGCAGTTAGCTACTATGCACAATGATGAAATTTGAGAAAACTAATATTATAATATTTATACCTCTCCACTTGTCCCTAAAATCAGTTTTCAACCTTGAAATTAGTGACTACAATCTAAGGCATTAATCCAGTATTAAAAAAAAAATAGAAATGAAATCATCACAAACGGAAGTGTGAGATTCATATTTACGTGTTGCATAAATCCTATGTACGTGCTCCTCCTCACACCAGCGCTCCGTGGATTAACTTCTTCGCTCACTCGGCCACCTCCGCAGATCATGGAGTTGAATCTCGTTCTCCGTCGACAGATCTGGGTCGCCGTCGTCAGATCTGAGGTGTTGTTCATTGATGTTGTACAACACCTCGACTAGGATTTCGAAAAAAGGTCTGGCGTTCACGACGGCCTCCTGCGCCCTCCTCACATTCGCCGCCACGACGAGCTTCATCTCCTCCGTGATCTTCTGCTTGTTCATCACCGGAATCCTTTTGCCGCTGAATTTTCATTGAGCTCTGTCAAAATGCAGCTATGGAGGGAGGAGAGATAAGGAGGGAGAGCATTTTGGGGAGAGAGAAATTGAGATCAGAGGGTAAGTTTCAGATTTGAGAAATAAGTAAGAAAACATGGTATTCAAATTAGTAAAGGTATTTTTTGTCCCAAAATGCAACTTAAGGACATAATTTAACATAATTTATAGTATTTTTTTATCTTCTTGGACGTTATTTGACATTTGTTGACTTCGATGGACATATATATATATGCATTATCACTAATATAATTATAATTATGTTGCAAAATTTCATTATTGTAAAATTTAATTTTATATACTTATATATAATATCCATTATCTATATATATACATGTATAATTATAATTACGTTGCACAATATAATTATTGTAAAATTTAATTATATATATAGAGTCCTTGATTACATATTAACTATAAAGTTTGTAAATATAAATGTAAATGAATGTTAGTAATTAATGAACTAAATTTTCTATACATAAGAATCCGGAACAAGTATTACTATTTACGTCCATAATTTTTTGGCAAAATTATTATATCGGGACGTCCACCATTTCTTGTCACTTTCTATTTTAAAACTTAGGCAATTTAATATTTTATCACTCTACTTTTTAGTACTTTAACACTTTAATACTATTAAAAATATTAGATGGGCCTACAATTATTTAATTTTAATACTTTAATTTAATAACATATCATCAAAATGAATTAAACTCCGTGGCTAAATTTTTTTGTCAAGAATTCATGGACGGAGGGAGTATATAGATATAGATGTTTATTTTTACTTTTAATTATTTTCGGGTTTTTTTTTTTTTTAAGGGAATTATTTTTTGTTTTTTAATATTGAACTAGTATTGCACCCCGTGCTATGCACGGGATTTACATGACAATTAGTATTGAAAAATAAATAATATAAATATAAAATTATGTATTGCATGTAAGGGAAATTTAAAGATAATAGATTATAAAAAATAGCAATTACAAAATAAAATTATTTATTAGATGAATCGTGTGGTTAGAATTAGTGCGTGCTCAAGCTGAAATAAATTAATGATCCAATAAAAAATTGTGAAGCAAGTAGCAAAATTGACATATAAAATCTATGCAATCACTCACATCAACTATTTCAACAATTGGCTTTCAACATATCAAGTATTTCATCTACAAAATTATGTTTGTTACCTTCTAATTTTATAATTGATTATAATAAACTTTTAATGGAACCCAAATATATGTTCAAATCTTCATATGACAATGCTATATCATATTAAATAATCTCTAGTTTTCGGTATTAATTTAGCAAGCACAATTTAATTAACAATAATACTTGTAAGTTATAACTTATAGAGGCATAAATCATAATTTTAATAACGTCTAGTTTCATTATCATACTCAATTATTTTATTGTGTCTGTTTATTTATATCAACTTAGTTAAAATATAAATTTATCAATAATTAATTATTATAGATAGTCAAACAAGTTAATTTTATTGAAGCACATTTTATCCAATATGGTAAGTACAAAATCAAAGTTTGAGCTCCAAGCTTGTTTTTTTGAAATTCAAGATAGTCAATATAAAACTTGGTGAATGATAATTAATGAACAATTTATTGGACAACTATTGGACAATTGAAGAATAAAGAGATGATCTATTGGACAATTGGTTGTGTCTTTTAGAGGGAAAATGGTATTTTTGGGATTCCGGGAATTTGCTTCCCACACCATTGCAACCTTGGCTTAATTGACTTACACGTGTCCCTTTTATACTTTCCCTCACTAGCGCAATTGAGTCATTTTACATTTATGCTGACTTTTAATTTATATTATTTATTGAATAGCAACTAATTATGGTTACCTATTACTTGGTATCATTCACCCACAATAAATTTATGTAGTGGGGGGCGGCGGCGGTGTGGGGGCACTAGAATACGAGCTTCCGGTCGACGCCAAAATGGATTATTTGCTGTGGTTTCACTTCGCGGAGAAACTGCAATGGCATCTGATTTCTTCAAGCAAATCACCATTTATCCGCGAGCCCTAATTTAATTCGTTCTAATTTCACGAACAGTTTATCTCTCCATCCAACCTCCCTCCAATTTTCACAATGGGGATGGTATTAGGCAAAATCAGCATCGAGACTCCTAAATTCGAGGTGCTCGCCGCCACGAACGACTACGAATTCCGAGGGAGGAGCAGCGGGTCCACGGCGGCGGTATGATTTTCGTGGAAGAGGGGGCGGTGGTGATTGGGAAAGAGGGAGGGGTGGGGTTGCGACGGGGGCGGGGGACAGGTGGGGGCGGTGGTGAGGGACAGGACGAGCATGATGGAGAATAAGGTGGTGCTGAGTACGACGCACTGTGAAGTCATCGATGCGGCGGTGGTTGGTGGTGGTGCGTTGCTGCAGTTCCTTGCTTCGAAATTGGGGATTCTTGCACTTAGTGGGAATTTTCTCTGTATTCGCTGGAGAAACAGTGTGAAAATTTTGGGGAAGACGATGAAGAACGTGCAGAGAGAAAACTTAAATTAGTTAGGCATTTAGTTTTTTATTTTTTATTTTAAATAACAGTGGGGCCTAATTAGAAATATTAGAAGGGTAATTAGAAACTCAAAGTCTTTTTATATATATTTCAATTAACAAAAAGTTCATATTTTAGTGTACTATTAATATTCTTTTACATAATAAAATTCTTTATTGTTATATATTTACGTGATAAAAATCTTAATCTTTATTATTATATATTCAGTATCATTAACTCTTTCGAATGAAATAAGTCAAATTTTAATTTATTTACATATTTTTCTCCCAAATGATTTATAATTGAATATATTTTCTAATACACTATGATAAATGTAAGGAATAAATAAATTATAAATTTGGAATAATATATCATAGTAATTGATCGTCGAAAATAATTTAGTATTGTAAGTTAAATACCTATGATATGTTACTTGATTCTTGTATTGAAACCATTCAACTAGTGTGTTAGTCTTACTTATACACTAAACTACTCAAATTGCTCTAGATCCTAGTGTATTAGGCTTAATTACAGATTAAACAACTCGAATTGCTCTAGATCCTATTGTATTAGGCTTAATTGCACACTAAACAACTCGAATGCTCTAGATCCTAGTGTATTAAGCTTAATTACTCACTAAACAACTCGAATTGCTCTAGATCCTAGTTTTAAGCTCGAGTTGCTCTAGATCCTTGTGTATTAAGCTTAATTACACACTCATTACCTCGAATTGCTCTAGATACTAGTGTATTAAGCTTAATTACACACTAAACAACTCGAATTGCTCTAGATCATAGTGATTAAGCTTACTTACACACTAAACAAATCGAATTGCTCTAGATCCTAGTGTATTGAGCTTAATTACACACTAAACAACTCGAATTGTTCTAGATCCTAGTGATTAAGCTTAAGTACACACTAAACAACTGAAATTGCTCTAGATCTTAGTGTATTAAGTTTAATTACACATTAAGCAACTCGAATTGCTCTTGATCATACTGTATTGAGCTTAATTACACACTAAACAAACTCAAATTGATCTAGATCTTAGTGTATTAAGCTTAATTACACATTAAGCAACTCGGATTGCTCTTGATCCTAGTGTATTGAGCTTAATTACACACTAAACAACTCGAATTGCTCTAGATCCTAGTGTATTGAGCTTAATTACTCACTAAACAACTCGAATTGATGTAGATCTTAGTGTATTGAGCTTAATTACACATTAAACAACTCAGCTCTTGATCCTAGTGTATCGAGCTTAATTACACACTAAACAACTCGAATTGCTCTAGATCCTAGTGTATCGAGCTTACTTACACACTAAACAACTCGAATTGCTCTAGATCTTAGTGTATTGAGCTTAATTACTCACTAAACAACTCGAATTGCCCTAGATCTTAGTGTATTGAGCTTAATTACACATTAAGCAACTTGAATTGCTCTTGATCCTAGTGTATCGAGCTTAATTACACACTAAACAACTCGAATTGCTCTAGATCCTAATGTATTAAGCTTAATTACACACTAAACAACTCGAATTGCTCTAGATCCTAGTTTTAAGCTCAAATTGCTCTAGATCCTTGTGTATTAAGCTTAATTACACACTCATTACCTCGAATTGCTCTAGATACTAGTGTATTAAGCTTAACTACACACTAAACAACTCGAATTGCTCTAGATCCTAATGTATTGAGCTTAATTACACACTAAACAACTCGAATTGCACTAGATCCTGGTGTATTAAGCTTAATTACTCACTAAACAACTCGAATTGCTCTAGATCTTAGTGTATTAAGTTTAATTACACACTAAACAACTCGAATTGCTTTAGATCCTAGTGATTAAGCTTAATTACACACTATACAACTCGAATTGCTCTAGATCCTAGTGTGTTAAGCTTAATTACTCACTAAACAACTCGAATTGCTCTAGATCTTAGTGTATTAAGGTTAATTACACACTCATTACCTCGAATTCACATTTCACTAATTATCCGAAGATGTCCACCAATTCGACTTGATTAGTGACTAACCAAGTGAAATCACTTTTCGTCAATTAATATTCGATAATTAGCGAATAATTAGTGAATATCAAGTCAATTAGTGACCAATCAAGTGAAATCACTTTATGACTTGATTATTTACTAATTATTCACTGACATAATTAGCATGGCATATAACATAATTCCACTTAGGATTATGATATATTTTTCTCTTATTTACTTTATTAATAAATCAATGTATCTTATTCTATCTTTGTATCACTTAGTGTGAATTTATCATTTTATCTTATATGTCTCGTATAAATTATAATTATAAATACAATGAAATTAAATTAATTAAATATATTTCATTATATATACTCAAATTTTAATCTGGTATAATTTGAGGAACAAAATTAATTCAAATATAATAATTTAAATTATAAAGGTAATAGACTTTTTAATAAAAGCCCAAATTTATTCACAATTAATAAAAGCCCAAATTTATACAAGCCTTCTTCTCCATTTCTCCAAGGCTCCAACCTGTCACTTTCCTCTGCGAATACCTGTACTTCTCTCCCTTCCCCTTCCCCTTCCCCATCTCCATTTTCTTTCATTCTATAGACAAATTAGTAATTTTCAGAAGTGGTTTGTAGGGGGAATATGCAATAAACGAAAAATCAAAATAGATTTGTATTTTGCTACATCCGTTGTTGAATAGCGCCGTGCCCATGGTGCCGGAGGCGTCGCTGCCGCCGTAAAAAGTGGAGTTCGCCGTCTGCCACCTGCCGCCGGAGTAAACTCCGTGGATATTTGCTTCGGCGTAGCTCAACGATAGTAAGAGAAGACTGACAGTTCAAGTCAAACTCAAACCATGATCGCCGTTTTACTAGGGAATGGGGGTGTGACTGTGCGAGGAGTTGGGAGCAATGGGAGGAGGAGAATAAGAGTACTATGGAGGAAGAAGGAAAGAGAAAATATATAATAAAATATTAAACTGCGTGGAACCATAATTACTTACTAATTGATGGAGAAAGACAAAAGTACCCTTGCAAGAGAAATTCTATTTTTCCACGTGGCAACCAATTAAGACACAACTTCATTGTGGGGGGTATGCAAAATCCCGGCTCCCGTATTTTGTAATTTTTGACAACTATTTAGGGTGTGTTTGGTAAAGAAGATGAACCAAGATGAGAGAGATCATCTTGGTTCATCTCACTGTTTGGTAACTAACTAAAATAAACTGGAGGGCCCGAGATGAATACAAGGCCCGTTGATATTTCACTGTTCCGCCTTGTTTAGTCATCTCACGTTTTTGGTCGGATGAGGTGAACTCATTAAAACAGTAACACAATACTTTCTCTCTCTTACCATTTTACCCTTATGTATTTATATGATTTCAAATAATAATAATAATAATAATAATAATGTAATAAAATAATAATAATAATAATAATAATAATAAATAAATAATAACAATAATAGTAATAATAATAATAATAATAATAATAATAAATCAATAATAATAATAATAATGTAATAAAATAATAATAATAATAGTAATAGTAATAGTAATAATTATAATAATAGTAATAATAATAAAAAATAATAATAATGTAATAAAATAATAATAATAATAATAGTATAGTAATAGTAATAATTATAATAATAGTACTAATAATAATAAATAATAATAATAATGTAATAAAATAATAATAATAATAATAATAGTAATAGTAACAATTATAATAATAGTAATAATAATAATAATTTAATAATAATAATAATAGTAATAATTATAATAATAACAAGAATAATAATAATATAATAAATATAATAATAATAATAATAATGATAACAAATAGTAATAATTAATAATAACAAGAATAATAAAAATAATAACTCAACATATAATAATAATAATAATAATAATAATACTAATAATAATAACTCAACAATATAATAATAATAATAATAATAGTAATAATTATAATAATAATAATAATAATAATAATAATAATAATAATACAGGAGGAATAAATAATAAATAATAAAGGGTACTATTTAATCTCAACGATAAAAAGTGAAATCGGTAGGAGTATTTAATAAGGGTAAAATAGTCAATTTAAATTTTAATCTAGAGTTTTGCAATTTGTACCAAACATAATATGATATCATCCGGGTCTGAATTTTTTGCTACCAAATGGAGAGATGAATGATTCATCTTGACACTATTCATATGAGTCATCTTGAGATGAATCATCATTCCTCATCTTGAGATGATTACCAAATGCAGCCTTAAGCTTTTATATATTGTACTCCCTCCGTCCCCCTTCAATTGTCCAGTTTGACTTATTGACTTTTTGACACGCATTTCCACCGAGCCGGGAAACGAGTTATAAAATATAATTTTGAAATATTGTTTCTTTTACGGTTCATATTATCCCGTAAAAGAAACAATACTTCAAAATTATATTTTATAACTCGTTTCCTGGCTCGGTGGAAATGCGTGCCAAAAAGTCAATAAGTCAAACTGGACAATTGAAGGGGACGGAGGGAATAATAGATTGAGTGAGTGTGTCTGAAACGCGTCGTCATCGCTGTATTTTCCAATTTCCGCCCAAATTCAATTTTACAAGCCCTAACCGCCACTCCACTGGGTCTGCAAACTTGAAGATTCGGTTAAATCTATCTGCTACGAAGGTAAATCTATCCCATATCGTTCTCCCCTTGTTTAACGGCTTCCCTCAAAAACAATTTGTGTAAAATCACAGATGAATCGTATGTTCGAACTTCTCTCGTTGTGATATATGATTATAAGGAATATGTTAATACTAGGGAATTAGCGAATTTCTCGCCATCTAAATTTTACTTATGTTATGCTACTGGCTCAATTGATGAAGTGATTTGATTGTGGTAAATACCTATTATTACCGATTTGTATTTCTTTGGGTAAAATGCCGAACTTGAAATCTAGGTTAACTGATATGTCTGCTTCCTCGATTTCAGTGCTCTGCCTCACTTTCTAGAACCCTATAAATATCCATTAAGCAGGAGGATGGCGATTGCGAGAACTGGAGTTTTTGTCGATGATTATTTGGAGTGTAAGATATTTTTACTTTGAACTTCTTATATATCCAAAATTTTAATGAAGGAAAAGGTTATAATTGTATCATTGTTTGTGTTCAACGAAAGATTCTAGCACACTGCCGGCAGAGCTTCAGAGGCTTCTCAACACTATTCGTGAACTGGATGATCGTTCACAAGGTTCCTTTATGCTAATTTCATTCTTTTGCACAAATGCAAGGGAAATCAAGTTATCTCACGTTTAGTGCAGAAGTTGAATTTTTTTCATCAATGCTGTGTGTATATGCATATACAGCCATGATAAATCAGACTAGGCAGCAAACAAAGTATTGTTTGGGCTTGGCCTCTCAGGGGGGCTCGTTCTCTAGGAAAAACGAGGATGAAGAGGTGTCTGAAAAGCTACGAAAAGAAATTGAAGCAAACCAGGACAATGCCCTTAGCCTCTGCACCGAGAAGGTTCTATTGGCCCGACAAGCTCATGACCTTGTAAGTTTGATGAATCTAATGCTCCTATCGTGGATGTTATAAGATTTCCTTGTTATTGCATCATGTGTGGTTGAGATCATTTCAGAAAAAAGTTTATTGGAGTAGTTGAGTTTTAGATGATTTTGTTACATTAAGATGGGTTTACATGGTGTAAGAATGAATGCTATGTATTGGGAATATAAGGTGTGCTTTCGGAAAGTAAATTAGAGAACTCCTGGGTGTCCATATCCCTGAGAAAGGATATTGTGGTTCCTCAAAGCATCGAGCATGTTTGGTTGCCTTTCGGTTGCTTAATTGTTTACGTAGTTGGCCCTTTTTAAGTCTCATGCCTCGTTGACTTGTTGCACAATGTTGCTTTGATTTTGGTTCTCTTATTTGCTATCTTCACTTATGTTGGTTGCATAGATGTTTGTTCGATGCCCCCAGACAGTGCTCTCCTACTAATTTGACTAGTGAAAGAGAGACATGGCGCGGAAAGGCTTTTATTGTTAAATGTGGAAAACTATTGATAATAAGAGCAACTCTGTCTGGTACTCTGGTATGAGGCCCAGCAAGAACACCGACCACTATGACTTATTGACTTAATTTCCCTACTAGCTGGCAAGCACCTCATTTAGTTGTTGGTGGATTCCTAGGCAATGCCAGTCCCAAAACTGATAATAAAATAAAGGGAAATGATACATACGAATTATTTCCTCCCAAAAGAAACTAGTATTACAAAGGGGTTTACTAGTTCACTGAAAAACTTGAAACTTGAGCTCGATAATGGTAAAGTTGGAGACTCAAATATGAAATTTCTGTTTTTGAGAGAAACTAGAGAGGAAGTGGAGGAGTGGAGCCCTACAGGCACAAATATGCAATAGTGCATATTGAGAGAAAATGGAAAAGAAGAGGGGGGCGAGTGGAGATCAGCGTTATCCTAGATTCAGAAATGTGAAATGGGATAGAGGGGTCTTTGTTTTTGTATATGTTAGATATACTATATGTAAATAGCTCAATGTTAAAAGGTAAAATAGTAATATAAGCTTGATGATGAGCACATATGAGCTCGTGCTCAATCTACTTCGAGTCGATCCTAAGTAGCTTGCTAATTAGCTGGGCTGGCTTACACCCCCTACTTCAAAATCCACCTTATCTGCTTATGCCACCTTTACACCCATAGCAGCATATAGTCAGTTTATGGGGATATACTATATAGAGGAGGAGAAGTGCTCCTGAGCAGACCCTTTTTATGTTTCTTAGAAATACACTTATTGATGTATTAACATAATATGCACATTACTGTACATATCCTTACATTCAAAGCTGATAAACTTTTCCTTCTTTGCTACTTTCCTTCAGATTGATAGTCACATTAAACGTCTTGATGAGGATTTAAATAACTTTGCAGAAGATCTCAAACAAGGTGCGGCAACTCATCTTTTTTTTTTTTTTTTTTTCCTTTTTTTTGTAGATTGTACTCCCTCCATTCCTTAGTATTCCCCATTTTTTCTAGCATGACTTCTAATAAAATTAGGTGGTATGGTATTGGTAAATAAGTATAGTGTTCAAAAAAGGAAAGGGCATACTCTTTTGGGACGGATCAAAAGGAAATTTTAGAATATACTCTAAAAGGACGGAGGGAGTATTTCACATTAACTAGCAACACCTACTTAATAGATTTGACAGACATATTCTAGCTTTTATGCCTCATTGGTGTGGTTGAAAGTTGACCAATCTTACTCGATTTCTCCCTACTAACCAGTTATATCAGCGAACAAATATGTATAGATGCCAAAACATGTATTACAAGATATGATGAAAATTGAATGGTTCTTAACTCGTACAACCTTTCCTTTCCCCCCACATAAAGGTAAAGATTGCTAAACCACTAAGGATCCACAAACACAAGTAGTAGCAGATATACAATACCACCCCCATAAGAGAAAAAAAGAAAAGAAAAGAAGAAATTATATATATATATATATAGAGAAATGATATGCTACTCACCTCCCGGTGGACACTTTCGCGGGCACCTCGTCGTTTTATCACGTTTTCATTGCTTTTTTTTAATTTTAATTTTTATTCTATATTCTAGTATCTTAGAAATTAATTTAGAAATCATAAAATCTAAAAAATACATAAAAATCAAAGCTCGATTTATTTTATTACTCATTTTTTGAAGTTAAAAATAAAAAATAACAAATTGAACATTGATTTTTTAGATTTTATGATTTCTAAATTAATTTCTAAGATATTAGAATATATAATAAAATAAAAATTAAAAAAAAGCAATGCAAACGTGATAAAACGACGAGGTGCCCACGAAAGTGCCCACTGGGAGGTGAGTAGCATATAATTTCTAATATATATATATATATATTAATGAATACATATATCTTTGTGCCATAGTTGTTAATCACCCATCGCGCATCGTGAATCGCGTCGCGCGTGCTATTTGAATATGTAGCGCCAAAATCATATAAAGCATGTACCGGTATATCACAAGAATTTCTAAATTTTAACCTAATATAAATCTAAACACATAATTTAACATAAAAATCAAAATGCTTGGTCCCTCAAAACAATTCCAAACTTGAATGTCTTAAACAATATGCAATACTTAAGTCTTATATTACTACTAAGGACATGAAGTTTCATCAAAAACATCTAACAATACTAACTAATCATCATCCTCATAATTTGAACCAAGCTCCAAACCATCTTCATCATCTTTATATAGCTCAACATCTTAATCTTGATCGTAGTAGTAGCAGACAGATGGAGAAATAGAGAATTTTTTTTTGTTATTGATAGAAAAGAAAAGAAGATGAGGGCTAGAGTAGAGAAGAAAAAAAAAGAAAATGAAGGCAGGGCTGCAGGGGAAGAAACGTTAAGTAAGACTCTTGAGAGCCTAAGAGTCTGATAATAAAAAGACTCTTGATATTCTTATCTATTTAATTAGAGTTTTAAACCCTAATGCATTATTATCCATCATGTTAATTAATATTAGGCCCATTAACTTGCCCATAATTAATTAGTTTCTTAAAAAAAAAAAAAAGAATTATTTGTGCACCTACATGGGTGGCAATTGCTGGCTTTGCCTGACATGGGAATGGTTTAGCTTTGCCTTTGTTGTGCTACATGATGGCTTATGTTCTTGGACATAACAATTTATTTGTTTCGGGGTTATGCAGAAGGAAAAATAGCACCAGATGAGCCAGCTGTACTTCCTCCATTACCTCTAGTTCCTAAAGGTGAAAAACGCAAACCAATTTATGGAACACCTCAATCAAAGAGGGTTGATTACAAGGAGAGAGATTGGGATAGGGAGCGTGACAGAGATTTTGAGCTTATGCCTCCTCCAGGAAGCCTTAAGAAAGACTTTGCTTCACCTGTCGAACTTGATCAACCCATCGATCCAAATGAACCTACTTACTGCGTCTGCCACCAGGTCAAGCTTCTGATAATTTATATACACTCCTCACTACTAATTATCAATTGTTTTAGAGCTATGCTTTTGAATCCAATGATTTCAAAGTTAATTTCTGAATTTGCAGGTATCTTTTGGTGATATGATTGCTTGTGACAATGAAAATGTAGGTCGACTGTCCCTTTCTTTGATGTCATATATGTTAAGTTAGATTTGATCAAAAGTGTTAATTGGTTATCTCCTTTATAAATATTGGCAGTGCCAAGGAGGAGAATGGTTTCATTATGCATGTGTTGGACTGACTCCTGAGACTAGATTTAAGGGAAAGTGGTATTGTCCAACCTGCAGACAGGTAACCCACTAACTGAAGATGCAATTCCTATGTAAATTTTTGCTACATTTTCAAAGATGAAGATAGCTATCAAGTATATCTGTTCCTTTGTTTACTTTCGTGACTATTGTAATTCATGTTTTCATAATCCCTCAATTTATGTCATATTCTCGCTTTCGTTTTGGTCATTGTTATATTCTCTCAAACTGCACCATTCTTTCATCACAATGTTGATAGCCTTACCTTATTTATTCTTATGTTGAGCAATACTGGTACAAGTTCTATCATTTGGAGCTTTATAACGATTTAAGATTACAGCATTACTTTTTCATCATAAAAATATTTTGATATGAGACACATCTTGCAGTTTGTTTGTAGGATTTGTGAACTTCGATTCTTTTGATACTTAGATTTGTTAGGATGTGCTTAAATTTGTAGAGAGAGCAGCTAGCGATAAAAAAATTTGCTCACTTAATATAATATCATTAGCATCAAATGCTCTAGCTGGATTATTCCTAGATAGCAAATACTCCCTCCGTCCCCTTCTATTTGAGCCCGCTTTTATTATTCTGAGTCTATTATTATAATAAAATGGTTTAAGTAAAAGGGGACGGAGGGAATACTACTATTAAGAGGAAATGAAGCATCATGGCTTGAGGACTATGAAAGATCTATATCCTTTCAACAGTATTGATATATGAAATGAGACTCTCGTTCCTCTATTCTTGTGCAAGTTTGTTTGGTTGAAGCAGGGAAAGGAAATGAATATGAATAGTTGTTGATTTTTCATTATGTTTGGTTAGAGATGGAAAGGGGAGAAATCAACTATTTATTTTTTTATTTTTTTCTAGATAAATAATTGATAGTATTTTATACTCCAATTACGTATTTTAAACATTAGTCCAATTATTTAAAATATTATACTAGTCCCTCCGTGCCCTATTTTTATAAGGTGAGAGGAATGACACATTTTGTAAAGAAAAAGTAGGTGATCGGAAAAATTAAGAAAAAGTAAGAAAAAAATAGTGTAAATACTGTAAAATATCAAGGGTAAAAAAATCAATTTAGTGAGGGGATATTTTCATTTTGGATAAATACACTAATATAGGGGGGACGTCCTAAACGAGTAATAATCATATGACTATAGAAGATGGAGGAAATATAATGTTATATAAGGTAAAAAAGCTGCACAATGTCATATTCACCAAAATATAATGAGTTTTTAATATTTATGTCAACTACCAATACACATTATATACTCTCACGAATAGATGCAAAAATTAATCTTCGTGACCTTTCACTCACAAATTGTTAAAATGCATCTTGAGCTAGTGAATTTCTGTAGTTAGTCCTATGGTATGACGTATCAATCGAAGCTAAATACTTAATTTCATCCTAATTGTCACCACTATCACCGCCAAAATCTTCATCACAGAAAATGTCATTATACAGAGATTTTGGATATATATATATATATATGTAGGGGAGGGTTAACATGCAAATAAATCATAGTGTGAGAAGTGCGAATTATGCTTAAAGCTATACAAAATCATGCTTACAGCTATACAAAATTATGCTTATGGTACATAATTGTGCTTATGGCTTATTTTATGCTTATAAGCATAAAATGTACCATAAACATAATTTTGTATAGCTTTAAGCATGATTCTGTATAGCTTTAAGCATAATTCGCACTTCTCATACTAGGATTTAAATCTATATGAACCAAACTCTCTCTCTCTCTCTCTCTCTCTCTCGCTATATATATATATATATATATATATTACCAAATTGTGCAATAAAAAACATGTCATGACAATACGACTGAGTTTTTAAACTAAACAAGTGACTTCTAAGAATTCCCCATTTCCGCTTTAGTATCCCAAAACATCATTCTATAACATTTCTCGCCTTTACATGTCTTATTTTGAAGTACTCTTCTACACTTTTTGGTTTGCGAGGACCATTGTTACATTACATCTCTAAGGTGATAAATATACCTATATATGGTGCAAGGAATCCATTTCCATTATTATATCCGGCATCACACAAGTACCTACAACCTTTACAAGAACATAATGATTTAATTATTTATAATTTTTATAGGTATTTAACTTTAACAATTATGGATTAGAATTGATGTACCTTTAGGGATCTTTAAACCATTTAGCCTAGAAATAACATCACGTAATACTCGACCATCATCACTGTATTAAGTGAAGCAAAATAGACAAAACAGAAGGAATCGACGGATGCAGCAGCTGCCGCTGATAAGCCGGAAGTGCTACTCAATAGGCCGGAAATGTTCCTACCCAAAGAGAAAAGAAAAGGAAGAAGTGGACAACTTTATAGCTCCATTTCGAGCGATAGACTAGCGGTCATATGAGGTATTCAAAGCTGTTGAACCCTCCTAACTAGGTAAAACATAAATAAATTCCATCTCTGATGAGTATACTTCTAAAACATTCATTGCAATAGTACGTTTGCGTGTTTGATGTTTAGATCGATCCTCGGTTGGCACTAGGGGTGAGCAAATGGATGGTTCGGGTCAAAACCGATCCGAAACTACAAAACCGATAAAACCGAAACTTCTAAAAAAATAACCGATCTGAACCAAGTCTTAAGAACCGATCCAAACCAAACCAAAAACTTCAGTTCGGGTTCGGTTTGGTTTTCGGTTGGCATGAACTTATCAATTGCTTAAACAAAATTTCAACAAAATTCATAAATTATCCAAAAGGGGAGAGTTAGCAACATCAATAGAAGTTACTAAAGTCTAAACAATAAACATCATCATCAAGAAATTCAAAAGCATCAAGTACAAGTCAATAACATCAACAAAATAAAACAGAGTTCATTTCTCCATTGAGCTTTGCACTCTAAAAAAAAAAGAATATAAGCTTTAATAAAATAATATATATCATATAAATATTAAATATTTTATAAGTTTAATATAAGTTCGGTTCGGTTCGGTTCAAACCGAAACAACCTCTAAACCGATCCAAACCGAACTAAGTTTGGTTTTAATTTTTTCCAAACCAATACAAAAAAAAAACCAATCCAAACCATCCGAACTAGAATGGTTCGGTTTGGACTTTGGATCTGGTTCGGTTTTGCTCACCCCTAGTTGGCACAATTATAGTAATTAATCATTGTACCATCAAGTGCACCCAAATAATTCTACAAAACAAATACAGTAACACTTTTAGGATTATATCGATCACAACATTGTTATTTTGTAAATCAATGAGAACATAACTTCAAGTACCTTGAAATACTTCCACCTATCATTGTTGCAATCTTTGATTATTGGTGAAAGTTTCTTAAGCAATACAACATGCAACTTTAATATTGCTTTCAAGCACAAGTGAGATTGCCTAACATTTTCACCACTTCTTTAAAAGTAATACAAACCTATTTTTTGTGATGAGCTACTATGTACAAAAACATTACAACTGAAAGTGGTACATAAAACAATCTCTGACTCAAGATTGAGTTACAGAAACAACTGAGATACGAAGTTGGATTAAACAAAACACTACAACTAACAATGTTGTAAATGCTATGAAAACAATCTCAGTAGATGGATCAAATCTGACTTTCTTTTTCTCTTCATTTGTACGCGCATCGCATCTGAAATCTTCAAGTCTCTTTTATAGATCAGACTCGTCAACTCCATGTTGCCTCATCTCATGTTCTCCACATTATGTATGATTGGAAATGTGCATTACTCGATGATGTAGAAGTTTTATGAACCCACGAAAAATTGTTACTCCTCCACTCCAAAGTATGACTTAGTCAGCACCTTATCCATCAATAGGCTTGAAGACTCCAGCAAACTTGATCTCCTTGAAAAGTTCTCAACAAATTCCTTAATTCTTATGTATTAACCTACAAAAAAATATGTGAAGAAAGAGCAAAACAAGATACAAATATAATTTTATTTGAGTAAACAAATATAGTTTCTAACTGATGACATAATGTAAAAAAACAAGATACGAATATAGTTTCTAACTGACGACATAATGTAAAAATAATAAATAAATAAATAAGTATTGTGCTTCTAATCCGTCTAGGCTCCGTCTAGCCGCCTAGGCTCCCACCTAGCCGCGTAGGCATTAGTCCCCCCTCCACCGTCCGACTAGCGACTAGCAACTTTTAGAACATTGCTTATTGTTACTCTTTTACAGAATTAAAGAAGTGCTCAATAGCATAGAAGCGATAGAACACAATCAAAAAACAAAAAAAAAAAAACAAAAGTGAAGTTTGGGAGTAGTGATAACAAATAATCAATCTACACACCTAACAACAACAACAAAAATCTATAGAACTTTGACGAAGATAGTTCTGCATCAAAACGGTAATTCCCTTTGTTGCTAAGCTTCTAATCATTCCACTATTACATTCATGTCTTCGTCACTCAATTATGTATAACAAAAATCTGCATCAACACTCAATTTAAAAAGAAAAATGAATAATTTGAAGGAAATAGCAATATCCTAATTCTCTCATTATGCATGAATGAAGATAAATTGAAAAGAAAACACCAACTAATAATTTTAGTTCTCAATAGCAA
Organism: Mentha longifolia; assembly: GCA_001642375.2. NCBI lineage: Eukaryota > Viridiplantae > Streptophyta > Magnoliopsida > Lamiales > Lamiaceae > Mentha > Mentha longifolia. The sequence continues at coordinate 455,484 of CM038121.1, read as the reverse complement.
ATTGCATAATAATTAGATACAATAATTACTTATTTTCCGAATAAATTACTAGATCACAATAAAAAAAATATTTATTTCATTTAAAAGAAAATCTGAAGAAAAAAATATTATTTCATTGATGGAAGAAAAAATGCAACAACCTGATAGAAGATGAAGCACGACAATGGAGGAGAAGAGAAGAAAGATACAGAATGGAGGATGGGGATCGGAAGATGATGCCGGAAGGGGAGAGGTTTCAATTGTTGTCACCGATAAACGAGATTATGAGAGAGAGAGAGAGAGAGAGAGAGAGAGAGAGAGAGAGAGAGAGAGAGAGAGACGGGAATGAAAAAGGGAAAAGTGGGGGGGGGGGGAATCACAATTGAAAAAAGCTTACCAAACATTGACGAGCCCCTATTGTGCTCGTATTTTGTCTTGTTTTGAGTCTTATTCTTAAGTATAGTAGAGTCATTTTATATCAAGTCATTGTGCTTGGGAGGACACATATTGGATTCAAGATGTACAAGGCAAAGCGGGGGCAGGATCAAGGGAATTCAGGGTGTTTCGGCTGAAGAAGAGAGAAGGCAAGAAGAAGGCATAGCAGAATGCATTCACTGGTGTGATCGTGGGCAGAGTGATGACCATTGCGGGCATAGGGAAGGTTATCGAGGTTGAAGCAGCGAATAAGGAAGGAGATTCACCAATAAATTCTTTCCTTACTTCCGCATTGATCAACATGAAAATAAATGTACGCACAAGGCAAGTCTTACCTTGAAGCCAAATAAACCATAGCATCTGTTGAATAGGCTTGGGCCATGATCCACAAATGTCTACAAGTGAAGCTATGCAAGGCAGAATGAAGAGAAGAAAACAGACGAGCACCTTGGGCAGAGAGGCAAGGCCTCTAGGCAAAGCGCGGAAGTCCTTATCTGGGAAAACACATAAGGAAGAAATTATTTCCTTCCTTATCCATGAAGATACGCATCTTGCTGAATATCTTGGAGATAAGGACATATTCTAGCTTGGAGAGCAAGAAGGAGCAAGAAATGAAGTTTTCACCAACAAGACAACTACCTAAATGATGTGCCAGCCACTGGGCCAAGCCCACAGTCCATTTACACTGTTATATATATGTCTACTCGCCCAGAGCAGCACACACCACTTAACACCTTTTCACCACCACTCTTTGAGAGATTTCTTTCACACACATTTAGAGAGTTTTACTGTATGCACGATGTAGTTTTATTTGTTTTGAGGTTGCTCCGGCTGACGTTGTTGTCCGCCATACTTTTATTTTCCATTTAATGCAATTTTTATTTTATTTAATTATGTCTTTTATTATTGTTTTACTTTAAGCATGCTAGGCTAGGTTTATCAACTTGTCTTTGGGTAAGATGAATTAAATGCTGTAACTAAATACTCGTGAGGTCAGGAGTTTGGGCATAGTAATATATGCATGTGTTCCCGAGCTGCTAGGTTCGGTTCTACAATTCATGTTGAGTTTGGTTGGGTATTCAGCCGGTATCAAATCGAGTCGAGCATGATTATAAACAAGATGTAGGTAAAAAGTAAAGAGAAATCTCGCTCCACATAGTGTTGAACTAGCACGAGCGTCTATGGTCGTAGGTTTTGCTATACCGAGTTCACCATAGGGAGTGCATGGTGGGGGTCTCATCATAGTATCTCTATTCAGTAAGGGTGGATTGAGCATACATAGCTAAGGTGTGTGACGTGTGATAATTGAGGGCCTTAGTTGTTATGACCTATAACTGGTTGACATGTGTCATATATGAAAATATTAAGACATGTGATCGAGTGAGTTATATGTAGTTAATGCGTCTGCCCAGGACAAATTTGCTTTCTTATTGTTATTTTTACCGTTTGTCTTTTACTCGCTCTCTTTATTTCCTTTCTCGTTTGGGCAGAGCCCATTCTTATAAATCGTGACAATTATACTTGAAAGGATTATTAGCCTACTCTATGTGGGATCGACCATATGCTTACTATTCTATACTAGTTGTAGAGTCAGCATAGACTTATAAATTTATTGATTGCGGCTAAATTGACGGTCGTGTCAAACATCAATAAATAAAGGGAATTATAAGTATTAAATTCTCTTTCCTATTCCGCAATATCCAAAACAAATAAGATAAAAACTTGTGTCAGCCGGAGGCACCGTGCGGCCGGGCCCAAAGTGCCAATCTTTATACAGAAAAGTGTCAATCTATATGAATAAAAGTGTCAATCTTTAACATACTTATCTTACGAATAAAATGACAATTTTTAAAAGTGTCAATCTTTATATAGAAAAATGTCAATCTATATGAATAAAAGTGTCATTATTTTAGCCCGGCCGCACGGTGCCTCCGGCTGACCCAAGTGTGTCCCTACAAATAATCCCTTAGCAATTTTTAAAATAAACTTTTATTACATAATGTGGTCTCCATTTTTTTTTATATGTTTTCTAGAGGGTCGAAAAGAAGATTTAACACGTGGAATAATAATATTATCATTCTAACTTCATAAGTGAGTATCATGAATTGAAGGGAAATGAGCTACTCAAGGAAATCAATTTATCTTGACCGAAGAAAAATTATATACTTGACTATGAATTTACTAAAACTGCTTATGAATCTAGTTATAATGCTTGAAGCAAAACAGTACGTTCACTATTATTGAACAAATGATGAGACTGATCGATCTTATTTCCGCAAGGTTGTTTAATGCACGAAAACTGAGAATTAATGAACACGAAAAGGAACACAAAGGATTTACGTGGTTCGATCTATTGTGATAGATCTACGTCCACGGAGCGAAAGTGTGTATGGATCTTATTGAGAGAATACGTATAGCTTGTACAAAGATTGTCTTCCCCTCTCCATCTATTCTAAACCCCTATTTATAAGTATCTACACATGGAATTCGACTAAGATTACAAGTCTTTTCCTACTAGGACTCTTTGGCTTGATCTCCCCCTTTACTGGATAAAAACACCGAGCTTCTATATCTCTTGGAGCTTGAATTGTAGTCGATGTAGGAGTTGCCTTGGTGTAGAAGTCTCTTTGAAGTAGGTTGTAGCTGACTGGGCCGAGCTGCATAGGGCTTTAGTTGGGCCGAGCTGCGTTGGCCGAGCTTAACTGTCGGGGCCCAATTATATTGGGCTCGATGCTTGGGCCTAGTAGCTAGGTCATATCCTATCACATCCCCCCCCAAAAAGATATAGAAGTGAGGGTGTGACTCGGGGTAGAAAGTTGAAGTAGAAGTATTGAAAGTGCATTGCCCCGTCGAAAATTAGATTTCGACGAAGTCGGAATGCTTGCCACCTCGTTAAGACGAGGTGGGTATAAAATTTGCATTGCCCCTTCGGAAATTGGATTTCGACAAAGTCGGAATGCTTGCCACCTCGTTAAGACGAGGTGGGTATGAATTTTGCATTGCCCCCTCGGAAATTAGATTTTGACGAAATCGGAATGCTTGCCACCTCGTTAAGATGAGGTGGGTATAAAATTTGCATTTCCCCTTCGGAAATTGGATTTCGACGAAGTTGGAATGCTTGCCACCTCGTTAAGACGAGGTGGGTATGAATTTTGCATTGCCCCCTCGGAAATTAGATTTCGACGAAATCGGAATGCTTGCCACCTCGTTAAGATGAGGTGGGTATAAAATTTGCATTTCCCCTTCGGAAATTGGATTTCGACGAAGTTGGAATGCTTGCCACCTCGTTAGGACGAGGTGAGTGTAAAATTTGCATTGCCCCTTCGGAAATTGGATTTCGACGAAGTCGGAATGCGTACCGCCATGTGATGACGAGGTCGAACGAAATTTCGCATTGCCCCTTCGGAAATTAAATTTCGACGAAGTCGGAATGCGTACCGCCATGTGGTGACGAGGTCGAACGAAATTTCGCATTGCCCCTTCGGAAATTAAATTTTGACGAAGTCGAAATGCGTACCGCCTCGTTAGGACGATCACGTGATGTGTCAGTTACATTAAATGCGCCGTTTGGGGTCCCGATAAAGTAAGCGCGTGCATGTTAGAGTTGGAGTGAAGAGGTGGAAAGTTACTAAAACTTCTTTCAGACGCCACAACAATTTCATTTTGACATTTCGAAACCCTAAAAATTTTCGGCACTCCATCTTCTACATTCTCGCTTGCAAAATCGCCGTTGGTGTTATACCAGAACCCAGTGAATTATCTATTGTGACCATAGTCGTCCATCGCCATAAAAGTAAGTTTCCATGGCTTCTGCTTCTTTTATTTGCGAATCAAGAGGTAGTAGTAGTCAAGATTCTGGCGAAAGGTCTACGTCGCCGCCGGTATCACATTCGCCAGAAAATATAAATGTGGATGTATATACTGTAGAGTCGGACGTTTCCGCAAAATGTAGGGTAGTTTTTGCTTCTCCCTTTGATTCAGTCGGAACCGTCTCCAAATTCTCTTCAACTCTAGATTCATCTGCAATGCTGAAGATTGCGAGAAATTATTTATTTCCTGATTGGATAGAGATGTTAGTTCCTCGGCCGGAGGATAGGGCATCCAACCCTCCGGTCGGCTTCGTAACTATCTACGAAGATTGCTTAAGCCATGGTCTTCGTCTTCCCCTCCCCCTGTTTTTGCCAATCTTCTTCAGAAGTTCGGCATTCCTTTAGCTCAAATAACGCCGAACTCGTTTAGGCAGCTTATCGGTTTAGGCATAATCAGTAGCCGTCACGGGGTCAGCCTGTCAGTAGAGCTGATCCTAAAATATTACCAATTTAATTCATTTAACGGGTGGTACTACTTGACACCCCGTCTTGACTTTAAAGTGAAGACGAAGTCAAAAATCCCGAACTGGCAGTCTAAGTTCTTTTTTTGCCGGTTCGGTGAGGTCCCACATTTCGTATGGAATGTGGGTAAGTTGAGAAACCAAGGCACCGAAGAGAAATTCGGTGCGCTTGAGGGTGTGTTAACGGGTCTCGTCGATGAAGATTTCACCGAGGCCGATCTTGCAAGGGCGGGTCTGAGCCCTTATGATCCAGACTCCATGGTTGAGCCGGTGAAGGGTGAGGCTCCACTTGGTCTGTTTTTATCTTGTTGTTTGATGTCATGTAATTGTGATATGGCTTCTACTGTTTGTCTGCAGTGAAGCTACTCGGTAAGAAGAGGACGAGATCCAGCTCGACTGAAAAGCCATCATCCGAGGCATCCTCGGAGCGAACCGAGAGCGGACTGATCTCATCACCAATGGAATCCCTTCCAGAGCGACCTCTCATTCGTAAAAAGAAACAGCAGAAGTTGGCTGTTGCTGTTACAAACGAAGAGGAGGATTGGGCTGTTACTGCAGTTCAGTCGTCTCGTGGTGTGGGAGGCCAGGGTTTTGGAGAACTGGTGAATCGGCGACAACCGTTTCCCGAGGTAACATCATATGCCCTCATCTAAATTCGGCACCCCCCCTTTTGTTTTATTTATTATTTTTTAACTAATATATGTTGATATAGGGTACCGAGGATATGGTGACGAGGCTGAGTGATCTGGCCTCGGAATTGAGCGGTTTCCTGACCTCCGGGGTCGATCGGTACAACGAGATGGCCCAGGCTCGCCGTAACCTGGAAAATGAAAAGGGCGGCCTCGCTAACCAATTGGCTGTGACCGAAGCCAAACTGGCTGCGGAGCGAGCTGCTACCGAGGCGGCTAAGACAGAGGCGATCTCATTGAGGGCTGAGGTGGAGGCGGTGAGGCGACGCGAGGCTGAAATGGTGGCCGGGCAAGGGCCTCTGCTTCGGGCGTATACAGAGCGACTCTTCCGGTCTGAAAAGTTCTCAGAACTTGCCGGGCAGGTGGCTTCGGTTCTGAACGCTCGCGCGGTCAGTGACACCATCGACGGCATTGCTGCTGATATGCCGGACTTGGATAAATCCAAGTACGGTTATCAGGAGATGTCAGATGAGCTCGTATACCGCATGTATGCCGAGGCTTTACTGAAAAGTATCCAAGGTATCCCTCTGTTGGATAGCTTGGCCTCGGCATCCACTTTTTTGACTGCCGAGGTAGTTCAAAATTGCCCAGTCGGCCGGGACGACGAGCTGGAGGAGGTGATCGCTAACCTCCACCGCACTGCGGAGACCGAGGTGAAGGATGTTGGCCACGAAGAAGTGGAAGCTGAGAAGAATGAGGAGGCTGAAGTCAGGGGTGAGGATGAAACCGCTCCGGCTAATGATGAAGCTCGTTGTGAGGATGAAGAGAATGCCGGAGTGGTCAGTTGATCACCCTTTTTCAAAATTTCTCCCCTTAGCATGTACTTCGTCATTAGTAGGATGGCGCATTTTGCTGAAGTAATGAAAACTTTATTTCTTATTAGAAATTCGTTTCCCTTTTGTAGTCTTCTTCTTCTCCAAAACTTTTCGATGCATCTCCGTATATAGCTCAAATCAATAACTTACTGCGGGCTCTTGAAGCTAAGAATGTCGATGCTCTTCGTTTGAGAGACCAAGCTAACCATATCCAGGACGATGCCGACGTGAGACTTAGAGCCGCTCAAATCAGAAATGACGAGCTTCAAGCTCGGCTCCTAGAGCTTGGAGATAAGTATGATGCCATGAAGGAAGAATCTAGAAGGATCGCCGAGGAGCATGCTAAATACGAGGCCATTGTCCGCCGAAACGGCGGGAAAACCATTGCTGAAGTGGATGCAAAGGTAACAGAAATCGCAGCCCGGTGTACGGATTACCAAGAAAGATACGGGGCAGACTCCTGGCAACTCCAAGATCAGATGGTCGAGCTGAAGCGAATAGCTGGTATGTACGATGTGATTCTAGCTCGGCGTCCGAAATTGACTGCTCGACTGGGAAAAGACTCTCATCCTTCAAGTTCGTCCACTACCACTGATCCCTCGAGATCGTCAACTCCCGCGGATCGATCAGACATGAGATTCACGCGGCACTCTAAAGAGTTTTATGAACAAGAACGACAAAGATTGGCTCGACGAGGTCGAGGTCGGAGTCTTCAACCGGGTAGGGGTCGGAGTCGAGGACGAGGTAGTGGTGAACGAGGTCAAGGCCGCTTCAAAATAGATGATGTTTTAAATTTCAACTCCGACGGTGATTTTCCTACAAGATGGCTTAGTTTTAGCAAACCCAAGCCTTCGAGTTCGTCTTAATCACCATGTATTGTACTTTTCCATTTTTGAAATATAACGGAATTCTCTGTACTCATATTAGCCTTTTACCTTGTTTTTAACATAGATATATTTCCTTGTATTATACAAAGGTAGGCCATAATGAGCATTACCTCGTCAAAAGACGAGGTTTAGGGTTGAGTAGCCCGACTTCATCAAAGATGAAGTGTAGGCTTTAATTAGCATGACCTCGTCGTCCGACGAGGTTTAGGCTTTTAGTAGCACGACTTCGTCAAAGATGAAGTTTAGGCTTTAATTAGCACGACCTCGTCGTCCGACGAGGTTTAGGCTTGGAATAGCACGACTTCGTCAAAGACGAAGTTTAGGCTTTAATTAGCACGACCTCGTCGTCCGACGAGGTTTAGGCTCTTCTCTGTTTTAAACAAAGGCCGTATCTTTGTTTTTAACCGAGGTGGTGCCTCCTCGTTTTAAACAAAAGTACTTCTTCCTAGCTTTTAACAAAGGTGGTTCCTTCGTTTTAAGCCCAGACAGTTTGAACTTCTATTTTTAACAAGGTTAGGTCGGTACGCGCGCGTTTAGAATTTACCCCCAATGTGGAGTTTATTAAATTACCTTCGTTAGGGTTTTAGAATAAAAGATCAAAATACTAAGCATAAGTGGAATAGAGAGACATGCAAGATATGATATGCAAGGATTTAAACAAATAATAAAGGAAAAATAAAACTTTATTGATAAAAAAAACCGAAAAAAGAAAAACAGCTGACAAGACGACCTGACTCTTGACACCTACGACTTTAAATGAACTGATCCTAGACATTACTCTCCTCCACTTATACAAAGTATTTTTTTAAATGATTAATGTGCCATGTGCGGGGTAAGGGCTCACCGGATAAATGGGCAAGCTTGTACGACCCTTTGCCGAGGACTTCTTCAACTCGGTACGGTCCTTCCCATGTGGCTTCAAGCTTGCCGAGCCTTTCCGCTTTACTGACCTCGTTATTCCGAAGTACAAGGTCGCCTACTTGGAATTGTTGGTACTTCACCCTTTGGTTGTAGTACCGAGCTACTTGTTGCTTGTACTTGGCTTCTCTTATGTATGCGAGCTCTCATTTTTCTTCCAACAGATCCAGTTTGGTTCGGAGGTCTTCCTCGTTGACTTCGGCTGTGAAGTTGATAGTGCGCGGGCTCGGCAGGCTTATCTCTACCGGGATCACTGCTTCGGTTCCGTACACCAAACTATAAGGTGTTTCACCGTTCGAGGTCCGGGGAGTTGTTCGGTACGACCATAGGACTTGGGATAAATTTGCTGCCCAATCTCCTTTGGCTTTGTCGAGGCGGGTTTTGAGTCCCTTGACGATCGTTCTGTTCGTAACTTCGGTTTGGCCGTTCGCTTGAGGATGAGCTACCGAAGTGAACTTTTGGTGAATGTGAAGCCCTTCACACCATTCTCTGAATGTCCGATCGGTGAATTGCGTTCCATTATCCGAAATGAGGATGCGAGGTATACCGAAGCGGCAAACCACATTCTTCCATACGAAGTTGAGGGCGTTCTTGCTTGTGATCTTTGCCAAGGGCTCAGCTTCGACCCACTTAGTGAAGTAGTCGATGGCTACGATGAGGAACTGGAGTTGTCTGGGAGCTTTATCAAATGGTCCGACGATGTCAATTCCCCATTGCACGAACGGCCACGGGCTTTGCATGCTTATGAGGTCGGTTTGAGGTAATCTCGGCACCGTCCCATGGATTTGACATTTTGGGCACTTTTTGACTAGTTCGACTGCGTCTTGAAACATTGTAGGCCAATAGTAGCCCCAGCGCATGACCTTTTTTGACAGTGCTCGAGCTCCAATATGGCTTCCACATGACCCTTCATGAACTTCGCTTAACGTATAGTTTGCTTGGTTCTGCCCGACACATCTTAGGAGAGGTTGAAGGTATGACTTTCTGTACAGAATTCCTTCTTGTAGAACGTACTTTGGTGACTTGCTTAAGATCTTTCTTGCCTCAAGCTTGTCACTGGGTAGCTCGCCCTTCTCCAAATAATTCCGAAGAGGAGTCATCCAATTTGGTGCTTCATCATCAATTACGAGGCCGACCTCGGCTTCTTCTATACTTCGGTGTTTGATTCCTTCCACTGGAGAGCTTGTTGATGAGGACGCCAATTTGCTTAAAGCATCAACTCGGGTATTTGCTCCTCTTGGGATTCGTACCAACTCGAAGTAGGTGAAGCTTTCTTACAGACTCTTAGCTTTTTGGAGATACTTCTTCATTCTGTCGCCCTTTGCCTCGTATGTGTAGAGCATATGGCTAACTATGACTTGGGAGTCACAGTAGACTTGTACAGCTCGTACTTGAAGACTTTGAGCGAGGCGGAGTCCTGCAATTAAGGCTTCGTACTCCACTTCATTATTTGTGGTAGGGAAGTCGAACCGAAGTGCATAGGTTATCTCCTGCTCGTCTGGATTGAGAAGTATGATGCCTGCACCGCTTCCTGATTTTCCAGAAGCCCCGTCCACGTATACCTTCCAACAGTCTTTGGGCGGTTTACTTGTGGGTTCGGCTCCGACAATATCCGAGGCGGCATCGGGTGGCTTCGGTGCTTCCGTAAACTTAGATTCCACAAGGAAGTCAGCTAAGGCTTGACCTTTGATAGCACTGCGTGGACAGTAGCTGATGTCATGCTCACCTAGCTCGACTGCCCATTTCGCAATTCTCCCCGAAGCTTCAGGCTTCAATAGCACTTGCCGAAGTGGGAGGTCAGTGAGGACCTGTATAGGATGTGCCTGGAAATAAGGTCGTAGCCTCCTCGCTGCGTTTACTAACGCTAGTGCGATCTTCTCTAATGGCTGATACCTCGTCTCTGGTCCTTTGAGTGCTCGGCTGATGAAGTAGACCGGGAGTTGCCGACGTTTCTCTTCACGCACTAGGACTGCACTTATAGTCTCATCCGAAGCCGCGAGGTATAGGGATAGAATCTCACCTTCATGCGGGACCGACAAAGTTGGAAGCTTGGAGAGGTATTTTTTCAGGTCGGCAAACGCTGATTTCTGTTTCTCTTCCCATTTAAAAACTGGGTTCTTCTTAAGAATCTTGAAGAACGGGAGTTGCTTCTCTGCCGCTTTCGAGAGGAACCGACTAAGGGCAGCTAGGCAGCCCGTCAATTTGTGCACGTCGTGAATCTTCTCTGGAACTTTCATTTCTTGGACAGCTCGGACCTTGGACGGGTTAGCCTTTAATCCTTCTTGAGAAACCCAACATCCTAAAAATTTTCCGGATCGGACCATAAAGGTGCACTTTTCAGGATTCAGCTTCAGGTTAACTTTCCGAAGGAGGCCGAGGACGATCTTGAATCGTCGACACAGGTGGCTGGCTCTTTGCTTTTGACGACGATGTCATCCACATATACTTCCACATTTTTACCGATGTGGGGCTCAAATATCTTGTCCACCATTCTTTGATAAGTAGCTCCAGCATTCTTTAGTCCGAATGGCATTTTCTTATATGCGAAGACACCGAAGTCAGTGATGAAAGCTGTCTTTGGTGCGTCTTCGTCACTCATCAAGACTTGGTGATATCCTTTATATAGATCTAAGAAATTGAAAACCTTGTGGCCGACCAGAGCCTCGACTTTCTTGTCGATGTTGGGGAGAGGATAACAGTCTTTGGGCAGTGTTTATTTAGATCGGTGTAGTCAATACACATTCGCCAACCTCCTCCTTGTTTCTTCACCATCACCGGGTTAGCAATCTACGTCGGATACTTGACCTCGAAGAGTATTCGTGCCTCTAACAGTTGGTGCACTTCGTCATGTATGACCTGGTTCCGGTCTGCTGCGAATACCCGCTGCTTTTGCCGGACTGGCTTTACTCCAGGGTCAATGTTCAACCGGTGTGTGATAACATCTGGTGAAACTCCGGTCATGTCGAGTGGTGACCAGGCGAAGACATCTTTATATTCCCGAAGTAGTTGGACAATTTGCTTGTGAAGTTCGGCTCCTCCAGCGAACCCAACCTTAACAACCTTAGTTGGGTCATTTTCGTACACTACAACAGCTCCTACTGGCTCGTAGAATGCAGAATTGTCTTCCAACACTTCGGATTTCTGTAATTGCTATGCTTGCGGATGCTGAGGTGTCCCAACACCTCGTAGGGCGATCTGCATGCACTCCTTCGCCCTTTTCTGGTCACCGCGAACTATAATCACCCCATTCTTCGATGGAATTTTGATCGTTAGGTGGTACGCCGAGCATATTGCCTTCATTGCAACCAACCAATCTCTTCCCAGGATGATGTTATAGGGGGAGTTCGCCTTCACGACAAAAAAACTGACGAGCTTAGTGGATGACAATGGGTGCTTACCCACTGTCACTGGGAGTTGAACTATCCCTTCGGTTTGCGTCTCTTGTTGGACGAAGCTTCTAAGGGGAATTGGTGCTGGTGTTAAACGAGCTTCTTCGACCCCTAACTTCTCAAAGCAATCCTTAAAGAGTACGCTTACCGAGGCCCCACTGTCGATGAAGATTTGTTGGATGAGCTTATTAGCCACCACTGCCTCAATCACAATAGCGTCTTGGTGAGGTATCATTGGTGGCACCGGGTCCTTCTCTGAGAAGGTAATGACCTCGTCTTTTTTGAACTTTTCTGTAAAGGCTCGTCTGTAGAGGGACTTCTGGCCTCGGCCTTGAGCGACGACTTCGTTGCTCCTTGTGGAAGCCCGGTAATAGCAGTGACGACTCCGTCGATCCGGGGTTGATCTTCGTCTCCCTCCTCATCATCAGGCCTGGGCTTTTTGTCGACATGGGGGGCGCAATTGTTCCCTCCTCGGTTTCTGCGCTTTCCCCTACCCTGGGGTCGGGCATCATATTGGCCGCGACTTTGGTACTTTCTGAACGTACCGTCACGTACCAGGTGCTCGATATCCGCAGCTAGCTCCCTGCAATCTTCCGTGTCATGGCCGTAGTCCTCATGGAATCGGCAGTATTTATCCTTAGACCGGCGTCTTGACCCACCACGTGACATGGGCTGAGGTCTCTGAAACAAGTTGGTATGAAGCTCATAAATCTCCGTCCTCGGCTTTGTCAGTGGCGTGAATTGGGTCTTCTCCGAAGTTTGCCGAGGTCCAAGTCGGGATTCAAGGGGGCCTCGCTGCAGTCTATCTAAGGCACTTCGACGGCTCTGACTTCGGTCATTGCGCTCTTCTTTCCTCCGATCGGATGGTTCAGGCTTATCAGCATCGCAGCTTCTTCCTATCCGCTTCATCTGCTCGTGCGAAACGATCCGCGATGCTCCACAGCTGCTTCGACGTCCGTGGCTCTTCCCTGATGATCTCCTTGTAGAGAGCACCAGATTGGATGGCATTCTGGAAGGCTGAGATAAGGACTTCGTCGGTCAAGCGATCGACTTTCAGGCTTTCCTCGTTAAACCTAGTCATAAAGTCACTTATTGATTCTCCTCGTCTCTGCCTAATGGAAAGAAGTTGGGCCGGGGTAGTTTTTGCCTCGGCTTTCTGGAAAAATCTGCGTTCGAAAGCTTCGAGTAGGTCTGTGTATGATCCGATACTGCATGGAGGCAGGCTATCGAACCAACTACGAGCGTTATCGACAAGCAGTTCGGGAAATACCTTACACATGTAGGTATCCTCACTGAGACCTTGATTCATCATATTATATTAGTATTGGGACAGGAAATTGCTCGGATCGCATGAGCCGTTGTAAGGCTTGATAGGAGGTACTCGATACTTCTCAGGGAGAGGAGTGTAGAGTATATAGTTGGTGAAGGGAGTAGAGATCTTACTGTAAACAGTAATCTCCCTCCTCGGTGATCGTCGTCACGCCGAGGTGAAGCAGTGTGACGACGAGGTGGGGTGATAGTACGGCGAGGTGAAGGTCTGTAGTTTCCTCGGCGTTTATCATCGAACCTCCTTTGACGAGGTGCCGCGTCTCGTGCGCCCACAATTTGGATGCTTTGAGAATCGTGTTGCTGATGGGAACGGGATGTAGCTCCACGTTCTCCATGCTGTATTCCAGCTCTTTATTGGTTGACGAATTGTAGGAATTATGGGCCTTTATATGCAAGGAAACTCTTCACTGCATCTTCGAGTTCATGCGGCTGAAGCTTTGGAATCTCCTCTTCGTCATGGCCACTGTTATGACCTTCTTGGCTGGGGTGGAGTGGTTTGCCGAATTGGTCCACCAAGATGTCTCCCACATGCCCTTCTGGAGTCTGTACACGTTCTTTCCCGGGGCGTTTTCGATTGGAGCTGGGGGGCTGGCTGGAGGCCTCGGCAAATTCATGAGGGGTTTGCTGGGCGTTTTTACGCTGGGCTTCCTTCTCCTTAGCGGCGGCAGCGGCAGCCTCGGCGGCAGACTTATTAGCGGCAGCAGTAGATCGTGTTGATTTCCCGGCCATCGTGATTGCAGCAAAACTTGCAAAATTTGATCGAGATTTACAGGTTTGATATTTCCCACAGACGGCGCCAGTGATCGATCTTATTTCCGCAAGGTTGTTTAATGCACGAAAACTGAGAATTAATGAACACGAAAAGGAACACAAAGGATTTACGTGGTTCGATCTATTGTGATAGATCTACGTCCACGGAGCGAAAGTGTGTATGGATCTTATTGAGAGAATACGTATAGCTTGTACAAAGATTGTCCTCCCCTCTCCATCTATTCTAAACCCCTATTTATAAGTATCTACACATGAAATTCGACTAAGATTACAAGTCTTTTCCTACTAGGACTCTTTGGCTTGATCTCCCCCTTTACTGGATAAAAACACCGAGCTTCTATATCTCTTGGAGCTTGAATTGTAGTCGATGTAGGAGTTGCCTTGGTGTAGAAGTCTCTTTGAAGTAGGTTGTAGCTGACTGGGCCGAGCTGCATAGGGCTTTAGTTGGGCCGAGCTGCGTTGGCCGAGCTTAACTGTCGGGGCCCAATTATATTGGGCTCAATGCTTGGGCCTAGTAGCTAGGCCATATCCTATCAGAGACTGAGAGAGTTAATTTAAGTAGTTTTTCTATATATACAGTACTTGTTTCCACAAACAAATGCACCATCATTTAATCCCAATATCACTCATCTTAATTCTTCAGTATTTTAAAATCATAAATCTATCATCTTCTATCTGCTAATCTTCTTTAGCGACAAGTGCAATAGATTAATTTGAAAATTTTATGAAACTGGTCAAAGCATTTCATCTCGATGAATTGTGTAGCACTAGATCAGCTATCTCTTTTCACACTTGAGATCCTCTATTCCAAAATCGGCTTCTAATTGTGTCTCCAATCATAATTTTTAATAGTTTTATGCATTTTCTTAAAAAAAAATATTTTATAGTGATTTGGTTTGATTAATGATTATTTTCAATAGTTCACCCATCTAATTATGAGTAAAAATTATTTTTTATCATTTAATTTCACTTTTATTAATTATATTATGATCGATAAATTCAAAACTAGGAATATAATAGTATTTTTTATTTTTATAGAAAATGATAATAAAAATAAGAGGCAAACCCTAAAATTTGAGTTATAAATTCAAAATTATATATTGAGACACGACTGCGACACCAAATTTGGAACAGTGGATCTCATCTCTTTTTAATGTTGAATTCATATGCAATCTAAGAATAAAGATTTGCCCTATCTATTTTATTTGGAGAGAAATTTCAAGAAAGAACATGAATATTTTCTTATAACCATAAGAGGCACCAGTATATTAAGAATGAACATGAACATTATAACAAGACCAATCAACAATCGACGGCCAACGATAAACCTTCAAACATAGCCTACCCTCCACGCCGATTATGAAATAAATTTCATATTCCTTTCGTTTGTGATCTACTACCTTCATCCCACTATATTAGGCACTATTCATTTGATAGATATTTCCGGCACGTGTTTCCATCGAAACCTAGTACGGGTTTTAAAATATAATTTTGAAGTATTTTTTTTTACAAGATACTATAACACTCATAGTATCCCGTAAAAAAAATATTTTAAAATTATATTTTAAAACCCGTACTAACGGGGGTGTATTCAATTGAGATTTAGTTGGATTTTTTTGAACTTTAAAAAGTATGTGAATTTAAAAAATCCATAGACTCCATGCAGAGTTTGACTGACTTTTTTATGGAATTAATAGATTCCATGCAGAATTTGACTGATTTTTTTATGGATTTTCATAGACTTGACAAGATAGTATAATACATTTTTTTTTATTGATTTACATGGTATTTCTAGCGCTAGACTGTTGATGCAAGTGTATGAAACACATTCGTATATAAAATAAATTTATTCAAATTGCTTAGATAAAATACCAAAAATATATTAGTTCCAAAAAAATTATATATTATTATTCATCATTATTATTTTCATCTTCATTTCCATCACCGTTATATTTCGGCCTCATGACGTCGTTGTAGGAGGAGAGACCGAGCTTGAGAATTTGGGCATAGTGTTTTTTTAGCTCCGCCATATATAATTGAACATAAGGGGAGGGGATCCTCTGCTGTGCTCATAAACAGTAGAGGGTGTTGTGCCCATTTCAAGCACAAAGTGATGCTATTTTCATTTATTTATTTATTTAAGAAGTAATTAATCAACATTCTATATTTTACATGTATTTATTGGGTTTTAAATTATTTATTTTTTTCATTAGACTTTTATAGGTAATCATTTGTTTTAAACTTTTAAGTTTAATTATTCATCATTAGGTTTATATACTTTTAAACTTGACCCAAATATATACTTACGATTAATAATTTTATAATTGTAAATTTCAACATAATTAAATATATAAAAAAATGGGAAAAAATGCTCAAAGTGCACAAATTTGTGCTTGAAATGGGCACTGCACCTTGTGTTGTGTTTATGTACACAAGAGGTGATCCTTGCCCGAGAATAAGTTGGGATTCTTGAATGGAGGAGAATGTAGTAGATATGGTGGGAATTGTTGTAGTAGATGGAGTGAAATGGATTGAAGAACAAATGTTTAATTTTTTTTCTTCCGGGGGTTTAATTGTTTTGGTCTCATGGATTTTAAAAATCTCTTGTTTTGAGAAGAGATTTTGGAGAGTGAGATTTGTATATATTTTTGAAAGAGAATCAATTAAAATCCATAGAGTATTAAAGTCCATAGATTGTTCAATACCTAAAGATTTTTTAAGACTTTTTAAAATCTATATTAAATACTTTAGGATTTTTAATGACTTTTAAAAATCTATATTGAATATCTCAAGATTTTTAATGACTTTTAAAAATCCGAATTGAATACACCCAGATTTTGAAAGTCCAAAAAAATCTTACACAATCTAAAACCAATACACCCCCTAAGTTTCAATGAAAACACGTGTCGAAAATGTCTATCAAATAAATAATACCTAATATAGTGGAGTGGAATGAAGGTAGTATGTAATTTCATTTTTATTTCACTTTAATACACACTATTAAATGATATCCAAACAACAATCATTACATAAATTAAAAATAATATCGAAATATTTTAAGCACACAATTAGCGAACACAAGGAAAAGATCTAATGCTTTCATTTCGGAAATGCCTTCTCCCAATGGTTACAGACAGCTGGGTACTGCGAAATATAAAAACAAAATAAAATGAAAAATCATTTATATTATATGGACGCTAAAAGCATCTATATATTGGTCAAGGAATCCATGATGAATGTACACTACTATCCCTACAAGAAAACCCTAATTCCAAAAATACCCCTCCTATCACTTTCTCCCCTTCTTCCCCACGGCTTTCTTCGCCGGAGACTTGACGGTCTTCGGCTTCACAGCCTTCTTCACCGGAGCTGCCTTCTTCACGACCGGAGCCTTCTTTACCGCATCGACAGCCACCGTCTTCCGCCCTGGAGTCGACCTCGTTGACGTCCTTGTCGCCTTAGCCGGCGGTGCATTCGCAGTCTCCGCTGCCTTCCTCTTTGGTGCAGCCTTTGGTTTTGCAGGTGCTGTTGCCTTCGGCTTCGTAGCCGGCTTAGTCTTCACGACGGCCTTAGGCTTCGCCGCCACAGTTTTAGTCTTTGGCTTGGCTTTGACAACAGAGACCGTCTTCTCCTTAGCAGCTGCGGCTTTAGGCTTCGGCTTCGCGGCAGTCACAGGTTTCTTCTTGGCCGGCGGAGCAGCTGCCGGAACCGGCTTGGAAGAGCGTGCCGGAGGCAATTTGTACGAGTTTTTGACTTTGGTGAGCTTCTCATTTGCGACGAGCTTCTTCAACTGAATGAGCAGAACCTTCCTAAAATTCACCGGCAACTTCTCCTGCTTATCCTCAATAAACTTTGTAATCGCGTACTGGCTCGATCCTGTTCTCTCCTTGAGCGCCACAATCGCATCTTTGATCATCTTCGCACAAAAAATAACAGACGAAACAACGATTTCAGATCCAATTCAATGATAACCGAAACGGATTTCAGATCCAGTCAAATCAAAATTAAAAACAATAATAAATGAAAATGATCAAATACCTCAAAGTAAGGAGGGTGGGCGGAGGGGCTACGCTTTCTCGGAGCAGGAACTTCTTTCTTCTTCTTCTTTGCCTCTCTCGGAGCAGACACCTTCTTCGCGTTGGTCGATTTTTCCTGAGGATTCTCACCCTTGGCTGTCTCCTCCGCCGCAGTCAAGGCGGCAGCCGGCTCCGTCGCTGGCTCGCAGACAAGAACTGGCTCTTCGGTGGTTGCCATGGATAATCCGCTGCAGAAATTAGAATTCGGAGATTTTAGGAGATTAAAGGGGAAATGAGGGAGATCGAAATTGTGTATGTGCGTGATTATTAAGCAGAAAAAAATGGGTGGATTTAAATAGTGAGAGGTGGATTTCATTTCGTGAAGATGAAAGCTGATTGGTCTAAGGTTGATTGACGCGGATTGAAGCTGTGGAGAAATTTTGAATCTGAACCGTCGGATCTATTTTAATCTACGGCGGCATGCCTTTGGTGGATAGGGCATGGATTGAGAGGCTTAACAAAATGTGTTGGTTAAAGGCATGAGGTGTGTTTTTGTGCTCGATTGATTTGGGCATAACTTGAGCTAGGTTTTACGGATTGGGATGAAACTTGTTTCATTTTGTAGGGAATTTCATAAGCTTTCCAGAGCGTGGTTATTTGAGCTTAGAGGATTAATAGTTTCGAAGATATTCAATTTGAAAGATAAAGTGGTCGAGACGTGTGTTTTCATGGATGGTGTTATAATTTTTTGACTTTTCGTGAAAATGCTCAAAAGAAAATTGAAATTTTAGTTTCGAATGTGATGCTAGATTAATGTTAGAGTGTATTAAATCCATTGTTGTGAAAATTTGTAAAGATTTGATTGGAAAATTTTCGATACAAACTGAGTTAAAGATGAACGCATTTTTAACTAGTCAAACTCAATTCAAGCAAATAACATGAGTTTTTCCAAAAAAACTTCTTTTGAAAATTCTTGTATCAATAAAATTATTTTCTTTCTAAATGTTGTCAACATTGTTTCTAAAGAAGAAGAAACACATATTGGTATAGTTGCATAGAGGGCTGGAGTAACATAAAAGAAAAATAGAATAATTGGTGTTAGAAGAAAAGAGAGAAAAGAGAGTGTGCAAATCGAGAGAAGAGAGAGAAGAGAATGCACAAATCGAGAGAAGAGAGAGAATGTGTTAGAAGAGATAATGTTGTGTACGTGTGCTAAAAAAGTAAGGGCATATCGATTCAAATTGTTGGGCCAAGTTGGTGACTCATTGTTGATTTCCACTATTCTAAGTGAGTATTTTATTTTATTTTTCTCTTCTTATTATGCAATTATTCACCATGGTTAAATATTTCCAACTTCAAAATAATAGAAAATATGAGAAAGAAAAAAATGTGTAAGAATCTAATGAATCAATACTTCAATTTTTCCACTCTCATGTAGTGATTACTACAGTAGCTATGGAGAAATATATGTAATTTGCAAATATTTTTGTATTTTTCTGTGTATTTTATGAAAGGAACGAATAACTCTGTAAAAGAAAGGGGAGAAGCTTGGAGAGAAAGAAAGGAGGAATTAGAGAATTTTCTTCTTGTCTAGTCCAGAAAATACCGTGCCCTTATATAGGGAGTGGTCCCAAGTTTTTAGCTATTACATATAATTGCATTAAAACATATAGAAATGAAATACTAAGAATAAAGATAATCTTCAGTACACATCTCAGATGAAGACACGTGTACGGTGCTAATTAATTCCAACTTCAGCCACTTTTCTGCAAAACCATGCTTTCCTCTTTCAACTCTTTCTCTTTATTTCCAATAATCCCTTCTTCCCAAACTTTCTTACTATCGAGCCCTTCTTCTTCATACTCCAAATCTTCTTCAACCAAATCTCTCTTCACCGCTCCTTTGTTCATGACAATACACCCCAGAGAAGACGACCCTTGTCCCCAAGGGTAAAGAGATGGGAACTTTTTACGGATGAACTTGATATCTTCCCAAGTTATGAGTTCTGGAGCAGCAGTATTCCAGTTGACAAGCACTTGCTCGACGGCCAATCCACGGCAAAAAAATTCACGATGGCCGATGAAAGAGAGTGATTCCACTATGAATTCGCCTTCAGCATCAGTATTGGGTAAATCTTGCAAAGGTACGATCTTGGAACTCAAACACTTTTTCAGAAGAGAAACATGAAAAACTGGGTGGATTTTAGATGAAGTGGGTAGATCCAACCTATATGCAACTTTGCTATCTCTTAAACAATCTTACAAGGCCCATAATACTTAGCTGAGAGTTTGAGGTTGAGGCGCATAGCTACTGAATTTTGGTTATAAGGCTGTAATTTCAAATAAACAAAATCTCCAACTTCAAATTGCATGTCTTGCCTATCTTTATCTTCAAAGAATTTCATTCGTTGTTGAGATGTTGGAGATTGTCACGCATCAGCTCCACCATTTGTTGTCTCTATGCAAGAGTGTCCGCAACCTCAGTAGTAGGAGTATCAAAATAGGAATTGATAGAAAATAAAGGGGGTTGATACCCATAGAGAACCTGAAAAGGTGTAACCTTTAGACTAGAATGAAAATTGGTGTTATACCAATATTCAGCCAAGGATAGCCATTTAATCCATTGTTTAGGCTTGAGACTAGTCGTGCATCTTAAGTAATTCTCCAGACATTGATTAACTCTCTCAGTTTGTCCATTTGACTGAGGGTGATAAGCAGTGGACATGCTTAACTGAATCCCCATCAACTTAAAGAGTTCTTGCCAAAAAGAACTTGTGAAAACCTTATCCCTGTCAGTAACAATGCTTATTGGTTGTCCATGCAATTTATAGATAGAATCCAAGAATACCTTAGCAATAGACTGATCAGAAAATGGGTGTGACAGAGCTAAAAAATGATTGTACTTGGTGAATCTGTCAACTACAACCAGAATGACATTCTTTCTCCCAGATTTGGGAAGCCCTTCTATAAAATCCATAGAAATGTAGGTCCAAGCCTGTGTTGGAATAGGTAGAGGTTGAAGTAACCCGGGATATGGCCATGTATCCCCCTTGTTTCTCTGACAAATATCACACCTTTTGACCAATTCAAGAACACCATTCTTCATGTTAGGCCAATAAAAACTTTTAAGCCTCATATAAGTACCTGAAATTTTAGAATGACCACCAAATGAAGAACTATGCATCTCTGTTAGAATAGTAGTTCTTAGCTGAGAATCATTCCCTATTCCCATTCTACCTTTATACATCAACACACCCCCAGATAATGTGATTCCAGGGTAGGAAGCAGCATCAATAAGTTTTGCAGCCAAGACTTTAGAGAAAAAAGTATATGTGGAATAGCTAGTAGTGACTTTCTGAACCCAAGTAGTTGTGACTGTAGAAATGGCAGTGCATGAAGAATCCACAGGTTCACACCGAGAAATGACATCAACAATTGTATTGTCTACCCCTTTCTTGTATTGAATCACATAATCTAACCCAAGTAGCTTAGTGAGCCGTTTCTATTGCAGTGGATTCATTACCTTTTGATCTAAAAGGTATTTGAGGGCCTGCTGATCAGCCTTGATCACAAATGGCTTCGCTTGAAGATAAGACTTCCATTTTTTAACTGCTAAAAGAACAACTAAAAATTCTCTTTCATATATAGACAGAGCTTGATTCTTAGGGCACAAACTCTTACTAAGTGTTTCACCTAAAGTGCTAGCAATAGAACTAGATCTATCGTAGAACAAGCAAGTAAAACTCAATGTTGAATCTCAAGGAAGACTTAGCAGGGTAATCAATTATGTGGCAAAAAAGCAAGTAAAATCTACTCTAAGAAATCAAGTAAAGAATTTTGGGTTTTTAGTTTTATCTAAATCCTAGGCTTAAAATATATAAAGCAATAATTTTATCCTAGACTTTAAAACAATTAAAAGCGAGTAGAAAGAATTCCCGTATGTCACCCGGGATAAAGAATTAAACTAAGAGGAAAACAATAAATCTACCTAGGCAATTGAAAAGAAAGCAATAAAGAAAGCAAATAAATCTAAGCTAGAGCCAATTAATCGTAACATGCTTGAAAATAAATCTAAGGAACTAGAAAGCAATTAAATCTAATCTTAGCAAATTAATCTAAACTAATTAAAGCAAGTAAAGAAAGCAAATAAAAACTAATCTAGAAAGCAATGAATTAACTTACGAATTAAAGGCGCGAAGAACGAACGAAAGGAAAACAAAAAACTTGAATTAACTTGAATGCTAAAACTTGAATCCAAAGAGTAATCTTCAATCTAAAGCTATATCTAAAGTTAATCTAGAATTAAAGTGCCCAAAAATAAGAGAGGAGAAGTGTGTCAAAGTATATTTTCGTTCAAGGTAGATTACATATATATAGGAAACCAAAAACCTAATCCTAAAAGGAAACAATCTTAGCGGATTCGGCAAAGCTTGCGGTCGCATGCCACCTTGCGATCTCAAGGTACGAGCTTCTGTGTATCTTTGTTCGACAAGCCTTGCGACCGCAAGGCCCCTTGCAATCGCAAGGTATGTCCTGCTGAAAATCGTTGAGCTTTTCTTCTTCTTTTCCTTGGCTTCTCCTTTGATTTCTTCTATGATCATTTCTCATTCTCTTTGCTCGTTTCTTCATTCCATAGCTTCTTTTCTTCTCTTCTCGATCCAAACTTCCCAAAACCAAACTTTAACTAAAACACACTCACAAACACATCACAAACTAACAAAATATAGTAAAACTAACACACACAAAACTTAGAAAAATCACACAAAATAAACTAAACACTAAGGAAAGCAATAGGTTGACCCCCTTGCATAAGAACTGCTCCAATGCCTGATCCACTAGCATCAGTCTCAATAACAAAAGGCTTTCTAAAATCAGGTAAGGCTAGAACTGGAGTTGTAGTCATAGCTCTCCTTAATTGATGAAAAGAACTTTCAGCTATAGAATTCCATTTAAAATTGTCCTTCTGAAGCAACTATGTTAGGGGTTTGCTAATAGAGCCATAGTTTTTGATGAATTTTCTGTAATAACCTATCAAGCCCAAAAACCCTCTCATCTGCTTTACAGTTTTTGGAACAGGCCAATTCACCATGCTTGCAATTTTGGTAAGGTCAGTGGCAACTCCATTATGAGAAATAATGTGCCCAAGGTATTCCACTTGAGATTGACCAAAACTACATTTACTCTTCTTTGCAAACAATTTGTTATGCCTCAGTAAAAAGCAAAACCACTCTAAAATGATGTAGTCTGTAGATGGTCAGTCCAAGTAGCGCTATAGACTAATATATCATCAAAGAATACCAATACAAATTTCCTCAAATAGTCATGAAATGTAATGATCATGGGAGATTGAAAAGTTGCAGGGGCATTACATAAACCAAAAGGCATAACAAGAAATTCAAAATGCCCGTGGTGGGTACTGAAAGCAGTAAGATACATGTCTTCTGGCTTCATTAAAATTTGAAAATATCCAGATCTCAGATCAAGTTTAGAGAAAAATTTAGCTCCGAATAATTCATCTAGAATATCATCAATTAAAGGAATAGTATACTCATGCTTCACAGTTAAAGTGTTGAGGTATCTGTAGTTAACACACATCCTCCAACTATTATCCTTCTTTTTAACTAAAATGACTGGAGAAGCAAAAGGGCTTTTGCTATGTTGAATAAATCCCGACTTGAGCAAATCAGCAATAATTTCTTCAATCACATTTTTGTGGTGATGTGAAGTCCTCCACTCCTCTAGAAGGTGGTAACTCAATAGGTTCCTCAAAGATATCCTGAAACTCCTCCAATAACTCATGCAGTTCGACATTAACAGATTTATCTTCCTGATGTGGTATCACCACAAAAACTTCATCCACGGTATCTTGTAGGTTGTTGTGGAATAATTTGTAAAGAGAATGTGCATAAATCATGTGACATTCACTAAGGGAAGTTATAACCTGCAATTTAATTTTGTCTCCTTCTTTTGTAACTATAACAGACATCCTCTCATAATCCAATTCCACCGGTGTGCATGATTTAACAAGTCACTGATCACCCTACTTTTGAGGTAGAGGATGTAATGATAATCGAATAAGTATATTCGAGTTGAATCCACAAGGAATGTCAAGGCGTGAGAATTTCAAGTAGTAACCTAGCTATCTAATCACTATCCAAGCTACCAACCATCATGTTTTTGGATTTTCGTTTAACTACTAATAATGAAAGTAAAACAAGTTCAACGAAGTATTCTAAGAACAAACAATTAAACTAGCAAGTGAATTCAATAATAAACGAGGGTAATTCCAACTATACTTCGATTAGGCTTAAGTGATGGGCGATTAGAACTCTAACTAGAACTAACCATTTTAATCTAACTTCATGTGGGAAACCTCCTAATTATGTTTCACTCAATTCTCATTGCAATGAAGACAAGTTGATTATTGAAATACTTAATTTCGAATAGGACATCAAATAAATCATTAACTCCCAATAGCATAATGAGTTCTTTAACCCTACTATCTCTAGCATGCAATTTTCTTGTTTCCTAGCATCTAATCTAAGCCTCCTAATCATTAGATCACATACTTGATATGCAACTATGGTGATCAAGCATAATTACACAATAAAACATAGCACCAAGAGAAATGAACATGAAGTAGAAGGTAAATTCAACAATTAAAGCCTAAATCCATCACCTAATCCTAATCTACATATAATTGGAATCACAAAGGAAATTAGCTAAACATGATTAGAGAAAATAAACCATAAGAAATAGATGAAATCATACTTAAAAGAAAGAGAAAGAATAAGGAAAAGGAATATGGTCTTCAATCTTCAATCTCCAAAGTAAATATTCACTAATCTTGAAATTACCAAAGTAGCAAAGAGAAAATAAAAATTAGGATTCTAATAATGTCTTGGGTGCTAAGAATATCCAATTGGGGAAGATTTGGGGTTAAAATATATTAAAAATGAGTTTTGGGAAGAGTTAGACCGAGTTGGTTCGACCAACTCAGCCCCTTAAGTGAGGGTGGTGCGGCAACTCGGTGGTTTGGGCATACCGCCGGTGTCCTGGCAGGCCGCCAACTAGCTTGAAGTTTGGAGCGCTACACCGGCGGTCTGGCTCGGCGGCCTAACAGGTCGCCGGCCAGATCGCCGTCAGCCTTTCTCCTTTGCGCAGTTCCACGGTTTTGCCTCGTTCTCCCTCGTCCGAACTCCGATTCTCGATCCGCATTTTGCTATGGCTTCCTAACGAACTCCTCTTCGACATGAAATAATTTAATTGGCCAAATATGTTCTTCATTTTTCCTGCAAAAGCATAATAAAACTCGAGAAAATGAGGAAAATACGAATGCAAGCAAACTAGCAAAACCCTAATGATATCACTTAAAACTCCACATATTCAAACATGAATTCCACTCCAAATGAACTCAAGATGCACATAAATATGTGTTTATCAGTCACCTCCTAAAATCATATCACGACCCACATTATCCAACAACCGAGGTGAATATGAAAAGAATATACTCTGCATTTTCCACTGAAAATCAACCAACTATTGTGAACTGGTCATCCTATGTCCATTAGCAACTCTAACTAGCAAAGGTTTTGAGTCTACAATTAAACAACCTAGTTTCTTGGTTGTTTGGCTTTGTATGAAACTAAGGGTACTTCCTGAATCAACGAGGATATGCAATTTATGACCAGCTGATCCGCCCTCACTTTAGGGGTGAGGGAGATGCAATAATAATCGATGTAATATAATCGAGTCGAATCCACAAGGAATGCAATAAAGAATGAGTTTCAAGTAGTAATCTAGCTACTAAACCTACTATCCAAGCTATAAGATATCATGTTTTTGTGTTTTTGATTAGCTAATGAGAAATATAAAGGAAGTAACAAACTTAAACCTTAACTAAACAAGTAATCAAACTAGAAGAAATCAATAGGAAATAAAAGTGAGTCCAATTATACTTCAATTAGGTCTAAGTGATAGGGATGTGAGACTCTAACTAGAATTAGCCATTTTAATCCAATTTCATGTGGGAAACCTCCTAAATATGATTCATTCAACTCTCGTTGCAACTAAACGAAGTGGATTAATGAAATACCTAATTCCGACTAGGACATCAAGTATAACATCAACTCCCAATAGCACATGGAGTTCTTTAGCCCTACTATATCTAGCATGCAAATCTCTTGATCCTAGCATCTAATCTAAGCCTCTGATCCGCCCTCACTTTAGAGGTGAGGGTAGAGAGCAATAATAATCGATTGAGTAATCGAGTCGAACCACAAAGAATGCAAGGACGCTCAAGTTTCAAGTAGTAACCTAGCTACTAAACCTACTATCTAAGCTACAATATAGCATGTTTTTGTGTTTTTGATTGAGTAAAAACAATTGAAAAGTAATTAACAAAGCTCAAACTTAACTAAGCAAGTAACAAGTGGCAAATGATATAAAATCGATAAGAGAAAGTATGGTTCCAAATATAATCCAATAATCACTAAAAGCCTAGGTTTATGGATTTGCATGGATTAGCCATTTTAATCTAATTCATATGGGAGTTATATATATAGTAAACATCAATTCTTCTCACGAAGCAATCAATATTAGTGGATTAACCTATAACATCTATCT
The DNA here is from genome assembly GCA_001642375.2 of Mentha longifolia. Lineage (NCBI taxonomy): Eukaryota > Viridiplantae > Streptophyta > Magnoliopsida > Lamiales > Lamiaceae > Mentha > Mentha longifolia. The sequence continues at coordinate 429,302 of CM038121.1, read as the reverse complement.
CCACTAGGTCTCAAGATGCATAAATTAACTCCAAATAGTTCAATTAATTATCTAGAATCTCCTATTAGCAAGAATTACTAATATGTTGTGATTTGATGCCAAGTGTTATGAACTAAAGCCTACTAAGCATTTAACCAAACACCTTGTATGCACTCTATGATGGCCAATCACTCATGCAATAAAATCATGTCCCAAATCACAAGACATATGAATTAGAAGGTAAATCCAACAACAAAATCCAAAAACCTAATTTTCTAGATCATATCTTCATATATTGGAACCAAAAGGAAATTAGCTAGACATAATTAAAGGAAATGAACCATAGAAAATAGAAGAAATCATGCTTAAAAGAAAGAGAATTTAATGAGGAAGAAGAAAATGGTCTTGAATTGCAAATCCGCAAAGTATAGCTCCAACAATCTTCAAAATACTAAAAAGGAAAGAGGGAAAATATTCTAGTGTTCTTGGGGAATTAAAAATATGAAAAAGATCTAGAAATGGGGTGAATTTTGGGGTTAAATACATCACAAATTGAGTTTGGGTCGAATCAGGGTGAAACGGGACGAACCGGGACGAGTTTGGGTGAGCCGAACTCGCCCATTAGTGAAGAGGGGCGCTTGACCGGCGGTCTGTGGGAAGGGGAACCGGCGGTCTGGCAAACCACCGGCCAGACCGCCATCTATGCTGCCAAATGAGGTGGTAACCGGCGGTTTGATGTTGGTTCCCGGCGGTTTGACAAACCGCCGGCCAACCCGCCGGTTTTCCTTCTCTTGCGCGACTTCATCGTTTTCGCTCGTTCTCTCTCGTCCAAACTCCGATTCTCGATCCGCTTTTTGCTATGGCTTCCTAACGAGCTCCTCTTCATCATGGAATGATTAATTTGGCCAAGTAAGTTCTCCATTATTCCTGCAAAAAGCATAAAGAGACTCGAGAGAATGAGGAAAACATAAATGAAATCAAACTAGTGAACTCTAACTATAGAATTTGAAATTCCACAATTTAAACACAAGTTTCACTCTAATAGAGCTCGATTCTTCCTCGTTTCCGGCCCTCGATCCTTAGCTACTTGAATGCTCTTTCAACTTCTTACAAAATTGGATCGAAAACCGGGAAAAAACGAGAAAAATATAAAGTATGCTACAAGTTAAGAAACCCTAGCATTTCTACCCTTTAAGCACATGAATCGAGACTTAAACACACTCAAAGCACACTCAACATGCACATAAAATACATGTTAATCAGCCTCCTAAGCATTAGATCAAACACTTGGTATGCAACTATGGTGATCAATCATAATTACATAATAAAACATAGCCCCAAGAGAAATGAACAAGAAATTAGAAGTTAAATCCATAATTAAAGCTTAATCCCATCACTTATCCCTAATCTACATATAATTGGAATCACAAAGAGAACTAGCTAGACATGATTAATGAAAATAAACCATAGAAAGTAAAGGAAATCATGCTTAAAAGATAGAGAATTCAATAAGGAAGAAGAATATGGTCTTGAATTGCAAATCCACCAAATGTAACTCCAACAATCTTGAATTTACTAAAAAGGAAAGAGGGAAATGTTTCTAGGATTCTAAGAATGTTAAAATATGCAGAAGATACACAAAATAGGAAGATTTTGGGGTTAAATACATAATAGGTGAGTTTTGGGTGGAGTTGGACCGAGTTAGATGAACTAACTCGGTCAAAACACCAAGAAAAAGGGACGGCGGCGCCCTGGCCGGCCGCCGCCTGGGTTGCCGTCAAATCTGCAGCTCAGCCGGCGGTCCAGCCGGTCGCCGTCCGGGTTGCCGTCGGTTCGGCCATTTTGCGCAGCTCCACCAATTTCGCTCGTTCTCCCTAGTCCAAACTTCGATTCTTGATCCGCTTTTTGCTATGGACTCCTTCCCCAAACTTAAGCCATTGTTCGTCCCGAATAATGAAACAAATAATTAAAACACTTAACACGTATGAGATGTGCATTTTGAGTTCCTCGATGCCTCATATCACCTCAAAAACCATTTTCATTCAAAGAAATTCTCAAGTCAAGCCAAACATTCATAAAATTAATCACTATCCTAACTTAGAATTCAATCACTCAAGCACATTCGACTCTAGACCTCACAAGAAGTGTATATCACTTAAGCACTCATTATATAGTGAACAAGGTAATCACTCATCGAAATCATGCAAAACATAACTTTAACCATAAGCTTGCCTATCAACTCAAGTTTCCAATACTACAATGCATGCACAAATTAGGATAAAAAAGGTCTTTCTTAAACTTGTAATGTAGGGACATTGGTTAAGGTAGGAAATTTTAGGCTAAGTGGCTCAAATCTTCATCTAAGCTCATTCACCTCTTTTGTTCACCTTTCTAAGTATGAATTTATTCATCTTCCACCTTATCCAACCCATTTTCATAAAATGAACCCAAGCTTCTACCAACATTTAAAGAAACACTCCTTTATGCTCTTATTCATTTTTTTTTTCAATAAGAACTTTGTTCTTATTCTTTTTTTTTTCTTTTTTTTTAACATTGAGCTTATAGGAGTATCCTTTCATTCCAAAACAATTCTCTAGACTCTTCACCATCACCCAACATTTCTCATGAATTTTCAACTTCACCAAGGTTCCCTTAACCATCCTTCACCCCCTATCATCCAGTTCAAGAAGAAAAGGCTCTATGTAAGGCTCAAAATGGGACGACAATAGTAATGAAAGATAGGTTAGTGTTTAGGGAAAATAGGCTATGCAATGATGGCCTAAGATCATCTCCTAATTATACACACAAGTAGTACTTCTAACAAGAGTATCAAGGCAAGTTCTATTAAAGAATATGCAATGCAAGATCAAGCTCTCAAGAAAGGATGTTTACTATGTAAAATGCATAGTTTAAGGCTCAAAATACTCTCAAGTTTTTGTCTAGAGTCTAAGTGCCTAAGATCAATCCTTCCAAGTTATTCAAGTGAAATAACACTAATCATGCTTGACTCAAACTTGAGAAATTTCAAAAATATCACCATTTTAGTATAAATCATTGGCATCTCACTCTAATGCACTTGAGCTATTCAACACGTGCTTTCGCACTCAAGCATGCATGCATTCATTTATCCTTTCAACTCAAAAACTTTTTAACTTTCCAAAAAAAAAATTCGCACTCAAGCTCCAATCAATCAATATAATCATCCTCCCCAAAGATTCTCCATTGTAAGCTCACATTCAATAAACCAACAAATTTTCATCAATTAAGCTCATCGACCCAAACTCATCACCAAACAACTTAAACAAGCACAAATCATGCATTTACCCCAATCAACCACAATCATCAAGAAAAATTAAGCATACAATTAATGAACACATCAAATAGAAGCTTAAAAAATACCAAAAGTAAAGTAATTTAAATTCCTTATCCTACCCCCCTCCCCCAAACTTATTTTAGAAAATAAATTCTAAAATGAGCTTGGAGGGAAGAATAATAAGAAATTTAAATTACACTCACAAAGGTCCAAAGCTATGTTGAAGGTGGTTTTGAAAGCCTTTCACTCCGTTGCTTGCTTGATTAGTTGATTCTCTTCCCTTATTTGTTTCAAACACAGAAATAAAGACAAATTAAAAAAAATGACTTAATCACAAACAAAGATCAAAAACCAAAAATGCACTAAAACTAACTAAAAATGAAAAATAAAGAGATAGTTGTTGGGGTGCCTCCTAACGAGCGCTTTGTTTAACATCGTTAGCTCGACGATACCTCATTGCCCTTTCAAGGGACTTGAAACGACTTCCAACCTTGATCAAATGCCAACCCATCATCAAGTTCTTCAAGCTCCGGTTCATCCATTCTTGACTCTTCCGGATCATCCAAAACACTCGACATGTGGAATGTTGCCTTCTCTTCATTCATTTGAAGGGTGATACTCCCTTCAAAAACATCAATGAGGGCTCGACTAGTGGCTAAGAAGGACCTTCCAAGAATCATCGGAACTTTGCCTTCTCATTAAACTTCTCTTCTCCAAGTAACTTCTTTATCTCGGAAACATAATAAGCACCTCTTCTTCTTTCCATCAAATTATTGTCCTCCGACCACGGAATTCCATTGTTGAGCTTCATCCTTTTATGATATTCATGAATATCTTCCTTCGACTTGCTTTCAATGTCTTCCAAAGGAGGCCAATAATCCGGGACCGTCACGGAGTATATATCATTAGCGAAACTCTTTAGTGTCCATTCCTTCTCATAAAGGCTATGATCATGAGACGGATCCCAAGGAGGGACGCTTTGTCCACCCCACTTTTTCCTTATATAGAATGGCACATATGGCTTTTTGTCCTCTTGGATCTCTTGTGAGGGTTTGGAAGATACCCCACTCACCACATGGATTGCGTTGCATTGTTGCTTCGGATTTTCTTGAGCCTTGCTAGAGGATTCTCCGGCATTGTGTTGAGCCGCCATTTGATTCGCCACTTAACCTATTTGAACCTCAATCATCTTCACTTGCTTGGCTAGGGAAGACACCGTGTTCTCCAATGAATTGACTCTTTGGCCAGTTTGAGAGATGAAAAAGCTTTGTTGATTAACCCTTTGTTGCACAAGTTGCTCAAGAGTAGGAGATGTCTTTTTCGATTCTTCAATTATCGCTTGAGAAAAGGAGAATCCGGAATGTGAAACTTGAGCATTGCTAGGATTTCCATAAGAGGGATTGGGATGATTCCTAGTGTTGGGATTGTAGGCTTGATAGCCTCCTTGTTGACCATAGAAGTTGCCTCCTTGCATCCCTTGAAACCCCCCTTGATAATTTCCTTTAAATCTGTCTTGAGCCCCTTGAAATCCTTGCCTATTGGAGTAACTTTCATAAGGATCTTGATTGACATATCTCACGTCTCCAATTCCATTGAACTCCCAATTCTCTTGAGGTTGAACCCTTTGAATTTGAGCTTTCCTTTCATCTTCATATGTTTTCTTCAAGTTGGCAAGCTCCAAGGCTAAAGCATCATACCTTGCATCCTCAAGAACCGAGTTCCCCTTCTTGGTAGGGCCCCTCTCCATGGGCCATTGATAACTATTAGATGCCATCTCCTCTATGATCCTAAGAGCTTCTTTGGCATTCCGGTTCACAAGACAACCACCGGAAGTAGCATCCACGATGCTTCTTGTGTGCGGTGTGAGACCACTATAGAAAGTGGTAATTTGTTGACCTTCCGTGAAGCCATGTTGAGGACATTTTCTAAGAAGCTCTCGATACCTCTCCCATGCTTCAAACAAAGTCTCATCACCTTGTTGAGAGAAGTGTGAAATATTGGAGATAAACCTTTGAGCTTTGGATGGTGGGAAGTATTTAGAAAGGAAGGCCTTGCATAGATCATCTCATATGTGAATGTTAGCTTTGTTGAGCCCTTTATACCAATCCTTGGCCCGGTCCCGTAGAGAAAACCCGAACATCCTCATCCGGATAGCATCATTTGAAACTCCATTAAGCTTGATAGTATCGCAAATATCAAGGAACATGCCAAGGTGGGCGTTCGGATCCTCTATAGGACTTCCACCGAATTGCTCACTCTTCACCATTTGGATGAGTCCAGATTTGAGCTCAAAATTATTGGCATTGATCGTCCCCCATTTTCCTCCTTGAAATTGTTCCGTTGGAGATTGGAACATATGGTTGAGAGGAGGTGGTTGAGCCTCATTTGCCCTTCTTTCTTGCTCATTCTTCCATGCTCTAAACTCTTCCATTTCTTTCATAAGAGCCTCCATTGCTTGATTGTTAGTCATTTCTTGATCTTCAAGGGAATTCCTTCTTCTATGCCTTCTTTCAAAGTTCAAGATCAAAGGTTGAACGAGTCTTCCTTTAGACCTTGTGTGCATAAACCTTCAAAACAAAAATTAAAAGAAAGAATGCTTGAATTAGTAACTCAATAACCAAATCGACTATTGAAACTCAAACTAAGCATTCCCCGGCAACGGCGCCAAAAATTGATCCGCCATCACTTTAGGGGTGAGGAAGATGCAATAATAACCGATGTATTACAATCGAGTCGAATCCACAGGGAATGCGAGAGCGTAAGAATTTCAAGTAGTAATTCGATTACCTAACTACTATTTAAGTTACCAACTAACATATTTTTGTGTTTTTTTATTAATTAAAGCTATGCAATTGAAAAGCAACAGACTAAATAACAACTAAAAGCAAGAGTTAACAAACAATAATAGAAAGCTTGGTTCCAAATATAATCCGATAATCACTAGAAGCCTAGGTTTTAGGATTTGCATGGATTAGCCATTTTAATCTAATTCATATGGGAGTTCTATATATATTAAACATCAACTCTTCTCTCGAAGCAATCAATATTAGTAGATTAACCTATGACATCTATCTCTGCTAGGTCTCAAGATGTATAAATTAACTCCAAATAGCTCAATTCATTATCTAGAAACTCCTACTAGCAAGAATTACTAGTATGGTGTGATTTGATTCCAAGTGTTATGAACTAAAGCCTCCTAAGCATTTAACCAAACACCTTGTATGCATTCAATGATGGCCAATCACTCATGCAATTAAATCAAGCCCCAAATCACAAGACATATGAATTAGAAGGTAAATCCAACAACAAAACCCAAAAACCTAGTGATCTAGATCATATCTTCATATATTGGAACCAAAGGAAATTTAGCTAGACATAATTAAATAAATCAAACCATAGAAAGTAAATGAAATCATGTTTAAAAGATAGAGAATTCAATAAGGAAGAGAATAGTGGAATGGGTCTTCAAATCTTCAACATAAATCTTCAACAATCTTCAAAATACTAAAAAGGAAAGAGGGAAATGTTTCTAGGGTTCTAGGAGTGTTAAAATATGTAAAAGATACACAAATGGGGTGAATTCTAGGATTAAATACATAGAAAATCAAGTTTGGGTCGAGTTGGACCGAGTTAGACGAGCTAACTCGGTCAATAAGTGAAGGGGGAAGGGCCGACGGCGGTCTGGCAAGCCGCCGGTCAGGCCGCCGTTTATGCTGTGATTAACACGTATTTTATATGCATGTTGAATGTTTTGGGAATGTGTTTGAGCCTCGATTTATGTGCTTATATGTTAAAAATACTAGGGTTTCTTAACTCTTAGTACATTTTAGACTTTTCTCGTTTTTCTTAGTTTTTGATCCATTTTGGTAAGAATTGGAATAGTATTCATGTGGCTAAGGATCGAAGGCCGGGAACGAGGAAGAATCGGGCTTGATTAGGGTGAAACTTAGGTTTGAAATGTGGAATTTAAATATATAGAGTAAGGGTTTCACTAGGTCGCATTCAATTATATTTTCCTCGTTCTCTCGAGTCTCTTTATGCTTTTTTCAAGAACAATGAAGAACTCATTTGGGCAATTTGATCATTCCATGTTGAAGAGGGGTTCATTAGGAGTCTATAGCAAAAAGCGGATCGAGAATCGGAGTTCAGACGAGGGAGAACGAGTGAAAACGGTGAAGCTGCGCAAAAGGACCGAACCAGTGGCGACCCGGGCGGCGACCGGCTGGACCGCCGGCTGGCCGGCTGAGCCACTGCATTTCCGCCGACCCAGGTGGCGGTCAGCCAGGCCGCCGGCCAGGGCGCTGTCGTCCCTTCTTTCTCACTTATTGACCGAGTTAGCTCGTCTAACTCGGTCCAACTCGACCCAATACTCACCAATTATGTATTTAAGTCCAAAATCTTCCTATGTTGTATATCTAGAACATATTTTATTCTCCCAAGAACCCTAGAAACATTTTCCTCTTTCCTTTTTAGTATTTTAAAGATTGTTGAAGCTACATTGGTTGGATTTGTAATTGGAGACCATCTTTTTCTTCCTTATTGAATTCTCTTTCTTTTAAGCATGATTTCAATTACTTTTTATGGTTTATTTTCCTTAATTATGTCTAGCTAGTTCTCTTTGTGATTTCAATTATATGTAGATTAGGATTAAGTGAATGGGTTTAGGCTTTAATTTGAATTTACCTTCTAATTTCATGTTCATTTCTCTTGGGGCTATGTTTTATTATGTAATTGTGATTGATCACCATAGTTGCATACCAAGTGTTTGATCTAATGCTTAGGAGGCTTAGATTAGATGCTAGGATCAAGAGATTTGCATGCTAGAGTATAGTAGGGTTAAGGAACTCCATGAGCTATTGGGAGTTAATGAATTGCTTGATGTCTTAGTCGGAATTAGGCCTTTCATTAATCTACTTGTCTTCATTGCAATGAGAATTGAGTGAACCATAGTTAGGAGGTTTCCCACATGAAATTAGATTAAATTGGTTAATTCTAGTTAGAGTTCTAATGACCCATCACTTGAGCCTAATCAAAGTATAATTGGAATCACGTTTATTTTCTATTGATTTTATATCCTTTGCTCATTTGTTGCTTGTTTAGTTAAGTTTGAAGTTGATAATTACTTTTTGGTGTCATTAGTTAATCAAAAACACAAAAACATGCTTGTCGGTAGCTTGAATAGTAGGTTTAATAGCTAGGTTACTACTTGAGACTTGAGCGTCCTTGCATTCCTTGTGGTTCGACTCGATTATTATTGCTCTCTACCCTCACCCTAAAGTGAGGGCAGGCCATGCTGCAGCTCAGCCACCTGGCCGGCGGTCTGGCCAGGCCGCCGTCTAGGCCGCCGGCGATCCTCCTTCGTGCGCAGTCCTACGGTTTCGCCTCGTTCTCCCTCGTCCGAACTCCGATTCTCGGTCCGCTTTTTGCTATGGACTCCCAACAAACCCCTCTTCGACGTGGAATGATCAAATAGGCCAAATGAGTTCTCCATTATCCCTACAAAAAGCATAAAGAGACTCGAGAGAATGAGGAAAGCATAAATGAAAGCAACTAGTGAAACCCTAACTATACAACTTGAAATTCCACATGTAAGAACACAAGTTTCACTCTAATTGAGCTCGATTCTCCCTCGTTTTCGGCCTTTGATCCTTAGCTACTTGAATAATCTTTTAAAATTCTCACAAAAATAGATCGAAAACTGAGAAAAACGAGAAAAGTCTAAGGTATGCTAAGAGTTAAGAAACCCTAGCATTTTTAACATTAAAACATACAAATCAAGCTTCAAATATATTTAACATACACTCAACATGCACATAAAATACGTGTTAATCACTAACGAATCCCTCTTCGACATGGAATGATCAAATTGGCCAAATGAGTTCTCCATTGTTCCTGCAAAAAGCATAAAGAGACTCGAGAGAACGAGGAAAACATAATTGAAATCAAACTAGTGAAACCCTAACTCTATAGATTTAAATTCCACATTTCAAACCTAGGTTTCACCCTAATTAAGCTCGATTCTTCCTCATTTCTAGTCTTTGATCCTTAGCCACATGAATACTCTTTCCAATTCTTATAAAAATGGATCAAAAACCGAAAGGAAACGAGAAAAGTAAAAAGTATGCTACAAGTTAAGAAACCCTAGCATTTTTAACATTTAAGCACATAAATCGAGACTCAAACACATTCAAAAACACTCAACATGCACATAAAATATGTGTTAATCACTCCCCCAAACTTAAGCCATTGTTCGTCCCGAACAATGAAACAAACAATCAAAACACTTAACACGTATGGGATGTGCATTTTAAGTTCCTCGATGCCTCATCTCACCTCAAAAACCATTTTAAATCCAAGAAATTCTCAAGTCAAACCAAACATTCATAAGATCAACCACTATCCTAACTTAGAATTCAATCACTCAAGCATCTTAAACTCTAAACCTCTCAAGGAACATGTGTATCACTCGATCCCTCATTATATGGAAATGGTAAACACTCATCGAAATCATGCAATACACATCTTTAACCATAAACTTGCCTATCGACTCAAGTTCCCAATACTACAATGCATGCACAAATTAGGATCAAAAAGGTCTCTATTAATCTTTTAATGTAGGGACATTGGTTAAGGTAGGGAATTTTAGGTTAAGTGACTTCAATTTTCATTCAAGTACCTTTACCCCCTTTCTTCACCTTTCTAAGTATGAATTTCTTCATCTTCCACCTTATGCAACCCCTTTTTATCAAATGAATCCAAGCTTCTACCAAACATGTAAAGAAATACTCATTTATGCTCTTATTCTTCTCTTTTTCTTGTAAGAACTTCGTTCTTACGTTTTTTTTTTCAATAAGAACTTCGTTCTTATTCTTTTTTATTCTAACTTAGAGCTTATAGGAGTGTCTTTTCATTTCAAAATCAATCTCTAGACCCTTCACCATCACCCACCATTTTTCATGAATTTTCAACATTCACCAAGGTTCCCTTAACCATCCTTCACCCCCTATCATCCGGTTCAAGAAGAAAAGGCTCTATTCAAGGCTCAAAATGGGACGACAATGGTAATGAAAGATAGGTTAGTGTTTAGGGAAATTGGGCTATGCAATGATGGCCTAAGATCATCTCCTAATCATGCAAACATGTAATACTTCTAACAAGAGTATCAAGGCAAGTTCTAGTAAAGAGAATGCAATGCAAAATCAAGCTCTCAAGAAAGGATATTCACTATGTAAAATGCATATTTTAAGGCTCAAAATCCTCTCAAGCTTTTTGTATAGAGCCTAAGTGCCTAAGATCAATCCTTCCAAGCTATTCAGGTGAAATAACCCTAATCATGTTTGACTCAAACTTGAGAAATTTCAAAAATATTACCCTTTTAACATCAATCATCGACATCTCACCCAAAAACACTTGAGCAATTAAACATGTTCTTTCACATTCAAGCATGCAAGCATTCATTCAACCTTTTTCCAATTAAAAAACTCTTCAATTTTCAAAAAAATTCACATTCAAGCTCACATTCAAAAAACCATCAAACTAAAGAAAAATTTTCATCAATTATGCTCCTTCACCCAAACTCACCAAAATCAGACATCAAGCATTCAACATTCTTTCCTTAACCCCAATCTTCCTTCTAATTAACAAAACACACAAACAAAATATGAAAACATACTAAACAAACCAAAGCAAACCAAACTCTCACATTCATACTCCAAACAACACCTTTCACTCTAAAACCAACTATATTTCCACATTCTCAAATCAACAACTTCTCAATCAATCCACCAAGCATACAAGATTAACTCAAGGATACACAAAGTCATGAAACTATCAACCAAGTAAAGCAAGCAAGAAAGGAACAAGTAAAGGAATGGAAAGGACATAAAAATGTAAGTAAATTTATTTTACTACCCCCCTCCCCCAAACTTATTTTAGAAAATAAATTCTAAAATGAGTTTGGCGGGAAAGATATATAAGAGATTTAAATTACACTCACAAAGGTCCAAGCTATGATGGAGGAAGTAGGGGCCATGTCACCCCTTGATTGCCTTGGTGCATCCGAAAACTCTCCAATAACTCCATTATCGAGTTTGCTTGTTTTTCCATCCTTTCACCTCTTTGTGCTTCCTCAAGTTGAGTAATTCGCATTGAAGTTACTTCTTGCCTCATCACCGTAACTTGTGCATCAAGGGATTTAAATCCACACTCCATGCTTGCCATCCTCCCCTCAAGGGCTTCAAACCTCTCTTCATACCCTCTTTCATGTGGAACGTGCTCTCTTCTTGAACTTGGATCTCCTCTTGACATTGGCTCACCCCTTGTATAATCCTCCATTTCTTCATCGTCTTGAGCAAAAGGCATTCCCTCACCCCCCATTATGTATTCATCTTCTTCTCCATAATTGAAAATATGATTCTCCTTGATGAATTTATGAGTGGGGGTGTTAATGTGCCAATTTTCACGATCGTGAAGATCGGTTACCAACACACTCATTGCATTTGGAAGAGGGAATGTCCCTTCATCATCTTGAATGAAATAAAAGGGAGGCCTAGATGATACAAGAAACCTCATGTTTCTTAGCTTCTCAACATCAATCAAATATAAACCTCTCATAGGAGTATATCCACTAAGATCATCATTGATTTTCTTAGCCAAAGGGGTGAGCATTCTTCCTATGTTAATCTTCCCATTTGGTGCCTTTGCTTGCTTCATGACTTGAGCAAGGAAAATGTGAGAAAAGCTTATACGCCTCTTGGTTAGCATGACTTGAATAATGAAGAGATCATCAACTTGAACCGAAGTGTTCTCCGTTCGTGCCACTATAATGTGAGCAAGGATCTTCAACACCATCCTTAGGACTGGATTTCTCACCTCATCTAATTTTGAGTATCCCGCTCTAAAGCCTTCCATTGTGATTGGGGCAAGTTTATTCCACATGAAACTATGCTCAAAAGCTCTTTCCACCAACACATCACCTCCATGTGGCACTCCAAAGATGTCATCTATCTCTTCCAAACTCAACTCATGACGCTCTCCAAATAATTGAAATTTGATGCTTTGCATAGTATGGATGTTCTCATCTTCCAATGTGCTCATAAATTCAAGAACCACTTTTCATATGTTCTCCTATCTTCAAGAGTATCCTCTAAGATACTTCCCCATCCTATATTGTCAAAGAGGACTTTGATGTTGTCCTTAGATGGAAATTGAGTTGGTATAATGGTTCTTGATACGAGAATGACAAATCTTGCTCTTTCTTCATATGATTTCAAGTGAATATCATGAGCTTCCGGTGTCTTCGGATCTCTTCTTGGCATTTGTGAAGATGAAGAGGCATCATTTCTCCTCTTTTTGGAGAGAGAGGCAATCAATTCCTTAGAGGTCATGGTGGCATTTCCTTTCCCTTTAGAATCCTTTTTCCTACAAACCACAAACAAGGCAAAATGAGATTTGAGAAAATAATCCAAACTTTGTCAAGGTGTAAGCAACACTTCACATAAGTATCACTCTCCATTTAGCATTCATATTTCCCAAGAAATGATATTTCCTAAAAAACTAAGCAAGAATTGCATATTTTCTTAACAAAAGCACTAAGCACTTCCAAACTCATTCATGAGTATTCACATGAAAATGAATGCATATTCACATGGAACTTTAAGTGAACAAAAAGAATGCCATGAATTTCACTTTGCAAATCAAGAATTCATGAATTCATGCCTTCTTCAAGCCTTAAAGCACTCAGGAAATGACTTTCCCACTAAAGAGCAAGCATATCCCTCAAAATTTCATGAATCATGCAAACCTTCATTCAAGCTCAATTCAAGCATGCCTAAGTGCATAAAGGAAGCATAAATACAAGCCAATGCATGCTCATTTCCATGATTCATCCACAAATTTCTTCCAGAATCTAGAAGAGCCCTAAGTACAAATTTCTCCTTAATCCCATGAAAATGATGAAGTTAACACTCTCACCACATCATATCTTGCAAGTAGAAACTCATGGGAGCAAAGATATAGAACACATTACCTCATCTTCTTGAAGAAACTCAACTCTTTAACCACAAGAACCAAAATTTCATTTTTTGAGTTAGAGTGGGTGAAAAAATGAATTATTCGGTGCAAAACGTAGATTTTGGGATGGGTAATGAACCTATGGAAGGAATTAACTAAATTCAAAGTGATTTGAGAGTACTTAGAGGAAGAAAATCTAGGTTTTTAGAGTGAGAAAGGGGGTTTGTTCTAAGAAAAGAAAATGAAAAACACAAAATGCAAGGAAATGAAATAAAAATCAAAAATAGAATTTAAAAGGGGGAGGAAGGGCCGGCGGCGCCCTGGCCGGTCGCCGCCTGTGTTTCCGCCTGGACCGCCGCCGAAGCTGCAACTCAGGCGGCCTGGCCGGCGGTCCAGCCGGTCGCCATCCGGGTCGCGGCAGCTCGCTCCCCGACTTGTTTTGGCCGTTTCCGATGCGTTTCTTGACCTTTTTCGACCCTTTTCGAAGCATCGGGTCCCTCTCGACTTCCTCTTGACTCTCCCTAAGTATTTTTTAACCTTCTTTTTCAACTTTTTCTATTTTTTTTTATGGTTTTTCTCAAAAATTAAACAACAATTGAAACAAACATAAAATCGAAAAATGAAATAAAAAATCACAAAAATGAAAAAAGAAAAGGATACGTGTTGAGGTGCCTCTCAACAAGCGCTTTGTTTAACGTCGTCAGCTCGACATAGCCTCCAAGATCAAGCATCATTAAGAAGAATGGCCGACTCCTCCTTAAACTTCTTTGAATTAAAATAGAGCTTGAGTCGATGACCATTCACAACAAAAGTAGAACCATCATTCTTGAGAAGTTCGAATGTGTCATTCTTGAAACTCTTACTCACAATGTAAGGACCAGTCCACCTTGATTTGAGTTTTCCGGGGAAAAGATGAAGACGAGAGTTAAAGAGAAGAACCTCGTCTCCCGAAATGATCACCTTGCTTTGAATCTCCAAATCATGAAACTTCTTGGCTTTTTCCTTGTAAATCCGAGAATTTTCATAAGCCTCGTTTCTCCATTCCTCTAACTCCACAAGATAGTTTTTCCTATTCAATCCGGCCTCCTTAAACTCAAGATTAATCTTCTATAAAGCCCAAAAAGCCTTATGCTCAATCTCCAAAGGTAAGTGACAAGAATTTCCAAAGGCAAGTTGATACGGAGACATACCAATGGGAGTTTTATAGGCGGTTCGATAGACCCACAAAGCATCATCAAGTTTCTTTGCCCAATCCTTCCGAGTAGTGATTGTCTTCTCCAAGATTTGCTTGATTTCCCGATTTGTAAGCTCCGCTTGACCATTGGATTGAGGATGGTAAGGAGAGGTAATCTTGTGCTTCACTCCATATTTAGCAAGAACACTTCCCAACCACTTATTATTGAAGTGAGACCCCCCATCACTAAGCAATGCCCTTGGAGTTCCAAACCGAGTCAAGATGTTCTTTTTCAAAAACTTGATCACAATCTTGGAATCACTAGTCGAAGTTGGAATGACTTCGACCCATCTTGAAACATACTCAATGGCAAGAAGGATATAAGAAAAACCACAAGAATTAGGGAATGGTCCCATGAAGTCTATCCCCCAAACATCAAACAATTCAACTTCAACCATGATGTTTTGAGGCATCTCATCCCTTTTTGTGATATTTCTCATCCTTTGACACCTATCACAATTCTTCACAAAGGATTGACAATCCCTAAGAATTGAAGGCCAATAGAATCCACTTTGAAAAACCTTCCAAGCCGTACGATTTGCCCCAAAATGACCCCCATTTGGTCCCTCATGACAATCTTCAATAATCTTGAGCCATTCACCGTCCATTACACATCTTCTAATAAGACCATCGGCACATCTTCTCCATAGATATGGATCTTGCCAATAATAGAACTTCATATCTCTAAGGAACTTGGCCTTTTGATAATCCGAGAGATTTGGTGGCAACTCTCGAAGCACAAGATAATTAGCAAAATCGGCAAACCATGAATCTTTGCACCTCAACACCATAATCTTCTCATCCGGAAAACACTCATTGATACTCAATCTCAGGTCTTCACCTTCAACCGGATTTTCAAGCCTTGACATGTGATCGGCTAGCACATTATCAACTCCTCTTCTATCACGAATCTCCATGTCGAATTCTTGTAGAAGGAGAATCTAACGAATCAAACGAGGCTTTGCATCCTTCTTGGCCATGAGCAGTGTTCTAAAAGTCGTTAAACGCTAGTAGGGCGGTGTGGGGGCGATTAGCGTCTAGGCGGCCTAGGCGGGAGTCTAGGCGGTGCCTAGACGGATTAGTATATAATCAAAGTCTACGTCAATTTTTTCATATATTTATAATGATATCCATAAGTTAAAGTATAAAATCCATGATTTTTCACTTATAATTTAATCTTACAGTCCTTCAAGCCCCGACTAGCTCGTCTAAACCTTCCTAGAATTGCTTAGACATGCCTAGTACTACCTAAGCACCTGCCTAGACGCCGATTAATTCGCCGCCGCCTAGAGAAAACCATCTTGCCATTAATCGGGACGGCCCAGCACCTTCTAGCGCCTAGACGCCTTCTAGGCGGCCAAGTCGGCCTTCTTTTAGAACACTGGCCATGAGATATCGTATAGCCATATGATCCGAATAGACAATAGTGTGATTCCCAACAAGATATGACCAGCATTTGTCAAAGGCAAAGACAATGCCCAAGAATTCCCTCTCCGTTGTTGTGTAATTCTTTTAAGCATCATCCAAAGTTTTACTAGCATAATGAATGACCCGAAACACTTTATCTCTCATTTGCCCCAAGACCACTCCTAAAGCATAATCACTTGCATCACACTTCAAAATGAATGGCTCACTCCAATTAGGCTTGATTAGAATAGGAGTAGAGATGAGGGCTTTCTTCAATGTCTCAAAAGCTTTCAAACATTCTTCATCAACGACAAACTTCACATGTTTTTGTAAGAGATCACAAAGGGGCTTTGTGATCTTTGAAAAGTCCTTAATGAATCTTCTATAGAACCCCGCGTGACCAAGGAAACTTCGGATTGATTTCACATTTGTTGGGGGTGGAAGCTTCTCTATAGCAACAATCTTGGCTCTATCAACTTCCAAACCATCTCTAGAAACCTTGTGCCCAAGCACAATTCCATATCTAACCATGAAGTAGCACTTCTCCCAATTCAAGACAAGAGAAGTGTCCTTACACCTTTGCAACACCTTTATGAGATTATCCAAACAAGAATCAAAGCTCTTCCCGAAAACCGAGAAGTCATCCATGAATACCTTCATAATATTTTCAATCGAACCTCCAAAGATAGACATCATGCACCTTTGAAAAGTGGCCAGAACATTACATAACCCGAAAAGCATCCTCCTATAAGCAAATACTCCATAGGGGCATGTAAAGGCCGTCTTGTGTTGATCTTCCGGGGCTATGGCAATTTGGTTGTATCCTAAATACTCATCAAGAAAGCAATAGTACTCATAGCCCGCCAAACGATCCAACATTTGATCTATAAAGGGCAAAGGAAAATGATCTTTCCTTGTAGCCGAATTCAAAGCCCTATAATCGATACAAACTCGATATCCGGTGGCAACCCTTGTAGCAATAGTCTCATCATTCTCATTCTTGACCACAGTCATCCCCCCTTTTTTCAGAACAACTTGGGTAGGACTCACCCTTTCACTATCCGAGATGGCGTAAATCATTCCCGTATCTAGTAACTTCAACACCTCTTTTCTCACCACTTCTTGCAAGACCGGATTCAACCTCCTTTGAGGTTGAACCTTAGGACGACAATCATCTTCCAATAGAATACGATACATGCATATAGATGGACAAATACCCTTGATATCATCAATAGACCAACCAATAACATCCTTAAACTTCCTAAGGACACGCAACAACTTGCCCAATTCAGACTCTAACAAGTGTTGTGACATAATTACGGGTAAAGAGTCATTATCACCAAGGAAGGCGTACCTTAGGTGATCGGGAAGAGGTTTCAATTCTTGAGAAGTGTTTGAAGAAGATTCCACTTTAGTTGAACTCCCACTCTCCCCCGGTTGGTTGATATCAAGGTAATGAACCTCATCCTTCAATGATCCTTGATTTGCTTCCAAATAAGCAATAACTCCAATAAATTATCACAAGCATCATCCAAATCGGAATAAGAATAGAAAGAATTAGAGATGATTTCTTCCGTGATATCTTTTTCCATAGATGTAGGCAAGGTGGTGATTGAATTACATTCCTCATAGGTTCAGTCATCTCCTCGCTTCATAGCATCAAAGATTGAAAGAGTGAGGGTCTCTTCATTAACTCTAAACGTGAGATTCCCGTCTTGCACATCAATAAGAGCTCTTCCGGTTGCTAGAAAAGGACGCCTAAGAATGAGGGGTATATCCTTGTCCTCCAGCATATCCAAGATAACAAAATCCGCTAGGAAGATAAACTCCTCAACTTTTACTAACATATCTTCAACCACTCCTTGAGCATAAGATATGGAACGATCGGCCATTTGGAGACAAATAGATTTAGGTTTGATCTCTCCAATATCCAATCTCCTAAAAATAGACCATGACATCAAATTGATGCTAGCTCCAAGATCACATAAGACATTTCCAAACTTTTTCCCTCCAATCACACATGCTATTGTGAAGCTTCCGGGATCCTTCTTTTTCAAAAGCATTTTCCTTTGAATCACCGCACTAACCTCCTCCGTTAGGCTAATTGTTTCAAATGAACCAAACTTTCTCTTGTTAGCAACGGCATCCTTCAAGAACTTCACATATCCGGGCATATCTCGAAGTGCATCAAGCAAGGGAATGTTGATTTGTACTTTGTTGAATATCTCCAAGAATCTCATCAACTTTTCGTCAACCTTATGCTTGGCTAGACGATGAGGAAATGGAGCCTTCGTAATAACATCCTTGGTAGGGAGAGGGGCCTCTACTAGCACTGTCTTAGGAGCTTCTCCTTTAACTTCTTTCCT
This sequence comes from Mentha longifolia, assembly GCA_001642375.2. Lineage (NCBI taxonomy): Eukaryota > Viridiplantae > Streptophyta > Magnoliopsida > Lamiales > Lamiaceae > Mentha > Mentha longifolia. The sequence continues at coordinate 410,992 of CM038121.1, read as the reverse complement.
TGAGTCTTCATCACTAGTTGGAGATTCATCATAAGGTATGTCTTCAACAAGAACTTCCTCTTTTCAACTTCCGGATGTAGCATAATTCTCATAGGCTCTTCCACTCCTCAATGTGATAGCATTGCATTGGTCCTTTGACCTCCGTATTACTTGGAAACTTTCCCGGAGTATGTTGAGTGGTGGCTTGGTTAGCCATTTGACTTATTTGGCCCTCCATCATCTTCACTTGCTTTGTCAAGGAAGTGAGAGAATTCTCCAATGCACTCACCTTTTGCCCGGTTTGTGTGATAAATGAGCTTTGTTGATTTGCCATTTGTTGGACAAGTTGCTCAATAGAAGGAGGTGTTTTCTTCGGTTCTTCAATTGCTCCTTGAGAAACGGAAAATTCGGGAGGTGGAAATTGAGCGTTGTTAGGATTTTCGTAGGAGAGGTTAGGCTGATTTCGGTTGTTGGGATTATAGGCTTGAAAGCCTCCTTGATAACCGTAAGAATTTACTCCTTGTGGGCCTTGGAATCCTCCTTGTTGACCTTGGAAACCTCCTTTGTTGAAATTCCCATATTGTCTTTGGTTCACATAATTCAAATCTTCACTTCCATTAGGCTCTGAATTCTCTTGATATTGATGAACACTTTGAACTTGAGCTTTCCTTTCTTCTTCATATTGATTCTTCATATTAGCAACTTCCATTGCCAATGCATCGAACTTTTCATCATCAATAGAAGCAACCTTCCTAGAAGGGGCCCTTTTCATTGACCATTGATAGCTATTGGCGGCCATCTCTTCAATAATCCTCAAGGCTTCCTTGGCATTTCGATTCACTAGACATCCTCCGGAAGTGGCATCCACGATGCTTCTTGTATGAGGTGTGAGACCACTATAAAAAGTGGTAATTTGTTGACCTTCCATGAAGCCATGTTGAGGACATTTTCTCAAAAGCTCTCTATACCTATCCCAAGCTTCAAACATAGTCTCATCGCCTTGTTGAGAAAAATGTGAAATATCAGAAATAAACCTTTGAGCTTTTGATGGTGGAAAGTATTTAGAGAGGAAGGCCTTGCATAGATCATCCCATGTGTGAATGTTGGCTTTGTTTAATCCTTTGTACCAATCCTTGGCCCGGTCCCGTAGAGAAAACCTAAACATCCTCATGCGAATAATATCATTTGAAACTCCATTAAGCTTGATAGTATCGCAAATATCAAGGAACATACCAAGATGGGCGTTCAGATCCTCTATAGGACTTCCACTGAATTGCTCACTCTTCACCATTTGGATGAGTCCGGATTTGAGCTCAAAATTATTGGCATTGATCGTCCCCCATTCTCCTCCTTGAAATTGTTCTGTTGGAGATTGGAACATATGGTTGAGAGGAGGTGGTTGAGCCTCATTTGCCCTTCTTTCTTGCTCATCCTTCCATGCTCTAAACTCCTTCATTTCTTTCATAAGCGCTTCCATTGCTTGATGATTAGCTCCCATTACTTGATCTTCACTAGAACTAGAATTCCTTCTTCTATGCATTCTTTCAAAATTTAAGATCAAAGGTTGAACGAGTCTTCCTTTGGACCTTGTGTGCATAAACCTACAAAACAAAAATTAAAAGAAACAATGCTTGAATTAGTAACTTAATAACCAAATCGACTATTGAAACTCAAACTAAGCATCCCCGGCAACGGCGCCAAAAATTGATCCGCCCTCACTTTAGGGGTGAGGGAGATGCAATAATAATCGATGTAATATAATCGAGTCGAATCCACAGGGAATGCAATGGAGAATGAGTTTCAAGTAGTAATCTAGCTACTAAACCTACTATCCAAGCTACAAGATATCATGTTTTTGTGTTTTTGATTAGCTAATGAGAAATATAAAGTAAGTAACAAACTTAAACATTAACTAAACAAGTAAACAAGTAATCAAACTAGAAGAAATCAATAGGAAATAAAAGTGACTCCAATTATACTTCAATTAGGTCTAAGTGATAGGGATGTGACACTCTAACTAGAATTAGCCATTTTAATCCAATTTTATGTGGGAAACCTCCTAAATATGATTCATTCAACTCTTGTTGCAACTAAACCAAGTGGATTAATGAAATACCTAATTCGGACTAGGTCATCGAGTATAATATCAACTCCCAATAGCACATGGAGTTCTTTAGCCCTACTATATCTAGCATGCAAATCTCTTGATCCTAGTATCTAATCTAAGCCTCCTAAGCATCAAACACTTGGTATGCAACTATGGTGATCAATCACAATTACATAATAAAATATAGCCCCAAGAGACATGAAAAGGAAATTAGAAGGTAAATCCATAATTAAAGCTTAATCCCATCACTTATCCCTAATCTATATATAATTGGAATCACAAAGAGAACTAGCTAGACATGATTAATGAAAATAAACCATAGAATGTAAAGGAAATCATGCTTAAAAGATAGAGAATTCAATAAGGAAGAAGAATATGGTCTTGAATTGCAAATCCACCAAATGTAGCTCCAACAATCTTAAATTTACTAAAAAGGAAAGAGGGAAATGTTTCTAGGTTCTAAGAATGTTAAAATATGAAAAAGATACACAAAATAGGAAGATTTTGGGGTTAAATACATAATAAGTGAGTTTTGGGTCGAGTTGGACCGAGTTCGACGAACTAACTCGGTCAAAACACCAAGAAGAAGGGACGGCGGCGCCCTGCCGCCTGGGTCGCCGTCAAATTTGCAGCTCAGCCGGCCAGCCGGCGGCCTGGCCGGCGGTGTAATATCCCGTATTTTCCTAACTATCATTAGAAGCTTAATTACGTCGCTAAAGGAAATTATTAGCCTTTAATAATTCAATTCCACTTCCAACCGTTATATGTTATTTCGAGAATGAAGTTCTCAAGTAGCAACTTGATTACTAATCGCTCTTAGTTAATTAGCGACTAATCAATTAGATATTCAATTGAATAATTGTACTGAATATTTGATTATAGTTCGATTATCCTTGGCTAAGGATAAATTAACTAGAATACCTCGATTAATTATTCACGTATTTAATTATCGACTTAGTTATTGGGCCAAGCCGTTAGCAAGATAGCCACTCGGCCAGGCCCTTATATAATATATGCACGTACTTGAGTGAAGAATCAACCTATTTGTATATTAAAAGAATTTCATTACACTACAAATAGTAATTAAATAATATTGCAACACATCAACTCACACTCCAAAAGCTAAAATACAGTCTTTAACCAAAGAATTAAGAAAGGACCATACAATAGAGAGTTACACGCCTACTTCTAATCAAGGGAAAGAAATCAATCTTTCAGCTATCCAAATCAGCCTTCACAACTCCAACATTCAACCACTCTGGCAGCCATTCTTGAGCCCTTCAATTCTGCAAAAAGGAAAAGAAAATCAGCCAAAAGATGGTGGAAGATTATTGACCAAGAGATAAGCCATAGTTTGAACAAAGATCTAGTTACAAGGGTTGCTCACTACCATGTATAAATAACCCCCTTATAGCAGCCATTCTTTTCACTCAACACTTGACCAAAATTTGAAACACATAGAGAGTAGTGGAAAAGAGAAGAAAAATCAAGGAGTGATAGAGGAAAAGTTGGACAACAGCTGGAGGGGAGGAAATTGGAGAGAAGGGAGAAGCTACAGCCCCAAACCATTCCCTCAATCCTCAGCCTTAACAACTAGTAAGTTCTTGTTACATTTCCAACTAGAAAATTGAGAAGTAGAAAGCATGCTACGAGTTAAATTTTATTCTTTTGTTTAAATCACAAACTAGGCTAATCCTTGGACTCATAACTTCAATAAAATAAGAACTTCACAGCTTAATAACATATCATCGAAGCATGCTTGTGTTCTGAAAGTTTCAACCTAGTTAAGAATCAGCTCCACTTTCTAAAAACCAAGACTAGTAAAAGAACATACTTCAGCCCCTACGCACGAATTGGCAAACCAAGCAATATTATGAGCATAATTCAGCACTTCCAAACCAAGAATCCAAAACGACTTTAACAAAACGAAAATAAACCGAAAACTGAATACATAAACCCACTCGAGTCTACTCGAACACCTAAAACAACTAAGTTTAATATATAATCGACCTGCGCCGAGGCCGAAGCCCCGACGGGAGCAGACCAGCACCGACAGGGACAGAGCAGGCAGCGGCGGTGTTCCCGTCGTCTTCACCGGAAGCTGCAACATGAGGAGATGGTTATTAGTAATTAAGAAAATCGAAACTTAATACAACTACGAAAATAACGAGAATAAAATTTAGAGGCGCTGGCAGCCATCGCCGGCAGAGGCATTTTCGCTGCCGCCGAAATCGCCAAACGAGAAGGAGGGAATGTCCCCTGATTCGAAGAATCAGGGATTTTAGTTTAAGGATCAAATCCTAGGGAGAGACATCAGTCGCAAGAGTTGCGCCGCCGGAGGGGTGCTTACGCCGGCAAAACAGAGGTCGCCGGACAATGCCGAGACAGCGCCATCTCACCGCGCCGGCAAAACCTCGAATTAAGGGGAGAACCCGCCAGAAATTAGCAGAGGAGCTCTCCGAATTCGAAACTAGAGTTTCGAATTAAACGGAAAAAAACCACAGGGTTAGAAAGGGGAAAACGATCGACGGGCAATCATAGAGAAGTAAGAGCCCGGCAACGGCGACGATCACCGGAGAAGATGACGGAGAAGACGAAGTGAGAAAGGGCGAAGAAAATCATGAAAGCGAGAGAGAGAGAGAGAGAGAGGGCCTGTGTCGGCCGAAATGAAGAAAAAAAAAGGGGGTTTGGGATGTTTGTCTTTCCGGGTCGGGTTCGGGTCTGGGCCGAATCAGAGGAGCTGGGCCGGACTAAATACTGGGCCGGGTGATGCAGATTACTCGGGTCGAGCTTGATTAAATCATTGGGCCGAGTTTAATTATTTCTGTGGGCCAGATTAAGTTAATTAATTTTATACCAACACTAAACAATTATGTGGTTCAAGAACTACTAATCAGATTATGCTACACCTACAAATAATGATTTAGAGATTAATAATTTCTAAGTGAAATATTTTACAGTTTAAGGGATTAATTTATAGGATAAGTTAATTAACCAAGATTTAATAATCCAGAATAATTGATTGAGAAAATCAATTACACAATTACAAATAATAAATTATATTTCTTAAGTGAATTATTTTCTTAATTAACTTATAGTAATAAGTTAATTAAACCAGAAGTATCTTAGCCCTCCGATTAATTAATTAAGCTAATTATTGAGAAGCATCTCAATTAATTAATTCTAAGATAACAATAAATCAATTGTTGATTTATTTAGAAACACTCTCAAAACCGTTCATATAACGGAATTTATAACTCGATAGATAACAGTAACCAAGTTACTAAAATTAGAAAAACCTTTAGTCGGATAAAAACCTACGAGCTTAGATAGGATTTACTCGTTAGAATACGAATCTTACTTCGATTTTTCAATCGAAGGTTACACAAAGGAAGGTCAGTAGCTGAGATGGAGATCGTCTAGTAGCAGTCAAGAAAAGCAAACGAGGTGGGCTTTCTATAAAACAAAAGCATGTTTTATTAGATGTTAGCTCTTTTATAATTGTCATGCCATAAGTATTTTCGGTTTTGTATGATGCCTATCTGTTAAATGGCCAAGGCCAAATTTATGAATCGAATTCGGGTCCTTGCGTGATCAGATATCATGCTTGGACTAGTGTACACATCGATCGTGTCATTCCAGATAGTGACTGATCAGGTGATCGAGTGAGGTGGCCACCTCCTCGGACACAACCAGCTCAGATATGGTAGATTACACAAGAAGAGACTGCGCAGTCGATTTCAAGAAAATAAATGTTTTTGTGAACATAGACATTTTAACGAAAAACCCTATGATTCACTAAGTGTTGGCTTGACAATAAGATAAATGATTTTGGGCATGTGTCCACTGAGTACTCCATACTCACGCCCTGTACATTATTTCCGATGTGCAGGTTGAGCAGTTGTTGAAGCGAAGTGACCAGCCAGGATTTTGTCAAGAATAGTTAGAAGTAATCACTCTTGGTAGCATATGTCTTTATACATATGTTTTAAACACATTTCCGCTGCGTACACTCTTTTATTCTCTTTCAATGTGGTTGTACTAAGTCAGAATCATGACATTTATTCTCATAGAAAAGTCATCGACAATGCCGTCTCTATTATATGAAGTCTTAATTCTCAAGTTATCAAGTCAATTCGCTTGTTAATCCTTCATTCTTTTCGAAATTTACCTTATATCACCCATAGTCACGATTTATACCAAACTGAGCTATTGATTAGCAAAGTGCGGTCGTGACAGAGTGGTATCAGAGCACTAGGTTGCTCTGAAATCCAAGAGTCTTCTTCTTCTAAAATCTAGACTTGAATCGCTAGACTAAGTAGAGTTCTTGACAAAAGCTCGTCACTCCGGCTCAACACGCTCAATGAGAAAAAGAGAAAATACTTTCTGCAGTTATTTAAAATTGGAAAGTTTTTGTTTATTGCAAGAACTTAGTAAAAACTGGTTCTAGATCACTTAGAAAGAAAAATGAACTCCTCTAGAGAATATAGTTGCTTTAGACACTTACTTTGAGAAAGTAAGTTTAAACTAAGTATCGGAACGAAGTTCCTTTCTTTACCAACCAAGCTAAGAAGAACATGAGGAGTACTGCGAGATGCAAGAAGAATTGACGAAAGTCGAGACGAGCCCAATCGAGCTACCGTCAACTATTGCCTAAGGCAACCGACTAAGACAAGGCTGTTAATGCCTCTAAGATTAGCATGCCTCAATGGTATAATCAACTAAACTACAATGTGGCAAAATAAATAAGTCCACCTCAATCCCAAGGATGTCACTAGATACTTGGAGGAAAAAAAAAAAAAAAAAAAAGAGAACCTAATAAAGGAAAGAAAGAAAGATGAATTAAGATGAGATAATTCATATGCTAGAAGTTATGAGAGTAGAATAAGAAAGAAAACAAGTCGATACATTTTCATGACTAGACTACATCATAGTAGTAAACGACCAGGACGTAGCGCCACTTGGAATGAATAATTTCAATATTGTAGCCAAGTTGTAACTCTTTATGAGAAACAGGCACCTGAAGAAGAACCCCTTCCTTGAAAATGGTTAAGACATATCCAGTATGATTAAGTCTTATATTTCGCCATAGTAGTAGATCGACGAGACGTCATTAGAAAAAGAAAATAAATTAGAAGTTGAGGGTTCACAATTAAAACTAAATGCAAGACAATATCACTACCCACATGTGTGCGTCATTAGCAACGATGACCTGTTTCATTGATAGTTAGCCCCTTAAAGAAATAAAGGAATAGCAATCCCCTACACTAAGGATTAGTGAGTGTGGAGAGTTAACAAAATCATGAAGGTTGTAACTTAAGGGAGAACCTTGCCTACTAATGTCTTATGATGTGGCATATACCTTTTCTAACCCCCTTGAAGCCAATTGAGTCCCTTCTCTAAAAAAAAAAAAAAAAAAAAAAAAAAAAAAAAAAAATTTACTAGGTGGGAAAGTTTTTGAGCTGAAACGAAAGCTTACCAAACCTTGAGAATTCTTCTCCTTATTTTTTTACTAAGTCACCAAAGTATGGCAGACAGATTCATGCTGAGAATGTGTTTATGTGGAACTGGCCACTCCACATAATCTCAATCTCAGTAGAATCATTCGCAGACCTGAATTCAGATGGGTATCGGCAAGCGGGTCTTTTTCTTTCGACCTTTTGTCATTTCATTTCTACCCTCTGATTATTCTTTCCACGCTGGTCTAATAATTTATGGATGAAACAATTTCACCGAACGTCATGCCAGAATTGATCCGTTGTTCCTATGGAAACCATCTTCTAGTGTTAGATCACGAGAAGATTCATTCGTACATATTACCTTTCTTTTGAAACCAATGAGACGTAAGAGATTAATCCACCTGAAAGTTCAGGGTTTGATAAAAGCATAGTGCACTTGGGGAATATCAAGAGTTTTGGATAATTCAAAACGAAGAGAAATTGAGACCTAAAATAAAACGGGACGAGACCCAGTATCCAAAGGAAGATAGACCAAGGGTATATAGATAAATAAGAAATATCAGCAAGAGATTTAAGTTGATATGGAGTTGTAAAGAACCTTGGAGAATCCTTAAGAAGATCTTAAGAATCCATATGAAGAAGTGGATAGTCGAGTACAAGTATTATGACCCATATCAGTATGGAGATCAATTTTAAGGATATATGTAACAAGTGAACCAATGGAGCTAATGAGTTGTTGGTGTAAGACCAACTAACAGTAAGAAAATGTTAAGTTTAAGGAATTGAGGGCGACATACTCATGAAATAGAAAAGTTCTTAAATCAATAGCATTGGAATGAGGATTGAACTAGATCGAGTAAGCACATGAGCTAAACAAAACCTATGAAGTTTAATTCCTTATAAGGAATTTTAAGATCTTTAGGATATAAGTAGTTTAATTCTTCATAAGTAGTGGCATCAGACTACCATATGAAGAAAGCTTCTAGTCTGGGTGAGAAGACCGATGACAATCGGCAAATTAGAATCCTCAGCAGCAACATAGAAATTACGGTAACATATGATAAACCAGAAGATCTAGTTAATGATTCCATTGTTTCAAAGGAAAAGGACCTGTAAGAATATCCTCTAAAGTCAACATAGAACTCATTTTGTTCTCTATAAGGGAAGTATAGTGAGGATAGTAAGGCATTCTTAAGGAAATAAGGACACACGCCACCACCTAAACACCAATGAAGAAGAAACATGGAGATATGACGAGTAGGATAAATATCGAGACTTAGAAATGAGGTACGACATAATGCGAGATGATGGTAGCCACCCTATATTAAGGAAACAAACCAAGAATTCCACAGTGGGAAATAACATAAAGTGAAGAGCCCTAGGGGGAATTGACCAAGGATGGGAACAATATTGAGTGACGAGAATCTTCAAGTAGACTAAACTGTCAAGAAACAGTACAAGGTGATGAAACATTATGTCCAAAATACTATCTTAAAAAGGGAGGGCTACTAGACTAAATCAATCAGGCCAATCACCGCAATTTCGTGCAGTGCAGGCACACCCAAACCACCATGATAGTTTTCCCCACCACCGCCCCCACTTCCACCATAGAGTTAATGGTATTTTTAGTACAAACGACGACAGAAGGCGAAGGCCTTACCCTATGAAGCATAAGTAAAAGCAACTCACTAGGGATCAAGGCATCTTAGTAAGTATGAGCCAACCCCTCGATACAATATCATCTGATAAGAGGTACCTCATATTCCCTTATCCAAAAGCATGCATAGGTAATCTAAGAATGGAAATAGAACGAACAAGGGGATACATGAGGACCACCTCATATGTAGGGGAGACTAACACCCTTACGCATCGTTGCTCACAGGTTTGTGTCAGTTTCTACATACATTCTTCGATCGTAGCAATGAAGAAAATAGATAAAATCTTAGAAATAGACTGGCTAGCTGAAAGTTATGTTATCACCCTCTAGAAGGGAAAGACACAACTCCCTTTAAGAATGCCAGACAATAGCATACGCTGTTTTCCCTATGAGAACAAAATAGGCAAACGAAATTAGTCGTTCTGCCATAGGAGCATCAATCGTGGTAAGGAGAGATTACACGACCCCATGGGAATGAGTATAACTATTGAGAGCTGAATAAATCGACCCTCAAGAATCGGTACCCGTCGCCTAGAATCGAGGACCTGTTTGACCAACTCAAAGAGGCAAGTGTGTTTTCAAGATAGACCTAAAGGCATACCTATGACGATTTTTCGAACCAAAAATGGCCACTACGAGTTCGTAGTTGTGCCATTCGGTTTAACCAACATACTAGTTGTATTCATGGAACTCGTAAATCATGTCTCCATCCTCCTTGTATAAATTCACCCTGGTTTCATAGATGATGTACGGATCTATTCAAAGAATTAAAGGGAGCGCAAGGAACACTAGAGAGCAGTGTTAGAAACTTTGAGAGTTGAGAATTTCTTCGCCAAATTCGTCAAGTGCGAGTTTTGACTTGAGGAAGTAACATTTTTAGGACATGTCGATTAAAGTAAAGCTAGTAGCAGTTCAAAAATCAGAAATTGCCATCGATACCAAACGAAATCCAAAGCTTCTTAGGATTAGCTGGTTAGTATGAGAAATTCATAGAAGGATCCTGCGAGATAGCAAGACCAATGACGCAACTCTTAAGCAAAAAGAATCAAGTACATATGACACCAGAAGGCAAGTAAAACTTTCAACAGTTGAAAGAGAAATCAACCGCCACTGCAATTCTGGCAGCTCCGGGTCCAGACAAAGGGTACGTAATTTACACAAATGCTCCTAAGAACGGACTAGGATGTGTTCTAATGCAAAAAGGAAGCTTATGCCTCACTACAACTTAGACCCCACAAGATTAATTACCCAACGCATGACCTAGAACTAATAGCATATGTGCATGCTCTGAAAATCTGGAAACACCACCTCTACGGAGTTCGGTGTGAGATTTTCAAGGACTATAAAACTCTTAGATACTTCTTTGAGCATAAAGACCTTAACATAGGACATATAAGGAGGCTCGAGTTGGTGAAGGACTACGTCTGTGGAATCAACGGCCATCCGGGCAGAGCCAATATAGTGGCAGATGCTTGAATCGTAAAGCTCAGCCGAAATTAGCATTTCTCTTAATCAACTAGGAAACACTCGTTTAAAAAGTCCCACAAGGTGGTTTTAGAAGTTATGCCATTTTACTGAGACCACTTTTCTATTAATTAAGTTGCATTTACATGAAAACTGTGTTCGAAAGAAAGTTAGTTACATTCCTGTTTCCAATTGGGATAAAAACCCTAAGGAAAAATCCCCTAACTATTTCCGGTTAGAATGAAGCAAATAGTAAATTGCATCTTACGCGAACAATTCATAGTTTAATGGTACTTGATTAGCCTCCATGATTAGGTAAGTACTTGAGAGTCCTGATGGTTCTAATTTAAGGCTTATTCAGAGAAAGATTTCTTCAAGAAGAAAACTTACTGGCAGTATCTTATAGATAGAATCAAATAGCAATTTGATTTCTATGGTCGCTAGATGACAACCACATAAATGATCAGGTATACGAATAGACTATCTAGTCAAGCAAATGAGCAGTGTTTCACCTTAATGAGTATATAGATTATTGGACTGAGCCCATTAGTTAATCTATTTGGTCAAATCATCCAGATGAGCTGGGAACCGAAAGCTAATATTATTAGGCCCAGGGAAGTTAACAATATCTCTGAAGAAATCCATTTTTTTTTCCGAATAATCGTCACCTTAACTAATATTTAAATTAATAAGCGAAATTCTGGATGAAGCAACTCAGACGAGATTCCGAGTGAAGCTCACGATACACTGTATATCGCCCACCCTAGTAGAACGAAGATGTACTAAGACCAAAAGAGAAATTTTGGTAGAACAGTATGAAGAAATGTATAATCATTGGTTAGGAAATGCTTAGCTTGTCAACAAGTCAAATCGCCGCAACAACAACCTTATGTCAAGTTATAGCCCTAGAAAATTCCACAATAGAAATAGGAGCATAACGCCATAGATTTTGTGACAGGATTACTCAAATCGAAAAGAGGAAATACAACCATTTAGGTGATATAGATCGACTTACAAAGAGTTCTCACTTTATTCCTACCCCATTGATTCACGGATCAGAGAAGTGGACTCGATTGTTTGTCCGAGAGATAGTACGCCTTCACGGAGTATCAAACCCAACCTTTTCGGATCGAAATTCGAAGTCCACCTCTAGATTTTGGATAAGTTGCAAAAAGAATTTGGCGCTAGGCTAAAATTTAGCACTACCTTTCATCCTCAAATGGATAAGCAGTCAGAAAGAACCATACATATAGTGGAGGACATGTTGAGAACAGTAGTGCTCGATCGAGGTGGTCACTGGAAGTCAGTGTTACCGCTGATCGGATTTGCTTACAATAATAATTACCAAGTAACCATAGATATGGCGTCATTCGAAGCACTGTATAAAAGGAAGTGTAGATCACCACTTTATAAGGATGAAGTGGGTAAAAAAAAAAAGGGGGGGGGGGGGGGCTGACGCCGCGATTATTGAGATGATCAAAATCATGCGTCAAATAAAGGATAGAATAAAGGAAGTACAGTCGAACTTAGATTCATTTTGAAGAAGGAGATAAAGTGTTCCTGAAAGTATCTCCCTCCAAGGGGATAGTGAGATTTGGAGTCAAGGGAAAGTTGGGACCTTGCTCCGTCAGACCTCATGAAATTTTAGAAGATAGGCCCAGTAGCGTACAGACTGGCGTTACCACCAAGTCTTGGGAACGTGCACAACATTTTTCACGTTTCACAACTTAGGAAATACGTGTATGATCCGAAACACGTTATCCATCAAGATGAGATAGCCCTCAATCCACACTTGAGTTACAAAAATAAGCCAGAAGCGATTCTAGAACGAAATGTTCAGCTACTCAGAAACAAATCGATTACCTCAGTAAAGGTTTTGTGGAAGCACCATGGACAGGATGAAACAACATGGGAACTCGAAGATAAGATGAAGGGAAATACCCTGAGCATTTCATTTGAGATATGCAAAATTCGGGACGAAATTTCTTTTAAGAGGGGGATGATGTAATATCCCGTATTTTCCTAACTATCATTAGAAGCTTAATTACGTCGCTAAAGGAAATTATTAGCCTTTAATAATTCAATTCCACTTCCAACCGTTATATGTTATTTCGAGAATGAAGTTCTCAAGTAGCAACTTGATTACTAATCGCTCTTAGTTAATTAGTGACTAATCGATTAGATATTCAATTGAATAATTGGACTGAATATTTGATTATAGTTCGATTATCCTTGGCTAAGGATAAATTAACTAGAATACCTAGATTAATTATTGACGTATTTAATTATCGACTTAGTTATTGGGCCAAGCCCACTTTCTTATTGGGCCAAGCCGTTAGCAAGATAGCCACTCGGCCAGGCCCTTATATAATATATGCACGTACTTGAGTGAAGAATCAACCTATTTGTATATTAAAAGAATTTCATTACACTACAAATAGTAATTAAATAATATTGCAACACATCAACTCACACTCCAAAAGCTAAAATACAGTCTTTAACCAAAGAATTAAGAAAGGACCATACAATAGAGAGTTACACGCCTACTTCTAATCAAGGGAAAGAAATCAATCTTTCAGCTTTCCAAATCAGTCTTCTCAACTCCAACATTCAACCACTCTGGCAGCCATTCTTGAGCCCTTCAATTCTGCAAAAAAAGAAAATCAGCCAAAAGATGGTGGAAGATTATTGACCAAGAGATAAGCCATAGTTTGAACAAAGATCTAGTTACAAGGGTTGCTCACTACCATGTATAAATAACCCCCTTATAGCAGCCATTCTTTTCACTCAACACTTAACCAAAATTTGAAACACATAGAGAGTAGTGGAAAAGAGAAGAAAAATCAAGGAGTGATAGAGGAAAAGTTGGACAACAGCTGGAGGGGAGGAAATTGGAGAGAAGGGAGAAGCTACAGCCCCAAACCATTCCCTCAATCCTCAGCCTTAACAACTAGTAAGTTCTTGTTACATTTCCAACTAGAAAATTGAGGAGTAGAAAGCATGCTACGAGTTAAATTTTATTCTTTTGTTTAAATCACAAACTAGGCTAATGCTTGGACTCATAACTTCAATAAAATAAGAACTTCACAGCTTAATAACATATCATCGAAGCATGCTTGTGTTCTGAAAGTTTCAACCTAGTTAAGAATCAGCTCCACTTTCTAAAAACCAAGACTAGTAAAAGAACATACTTCAGCCCCTATGCACGAATCGGCAAACCAAGCAATATTATGAGCATAATTCAGCACTTCCAAACCAAGAATCCAAAACGACTTTAACGAAACGAAAACAAACCGAAAACTGAATGCATAAACCCACTCGAGTCTACTCGAACACCTAAAACAACTAAGTTTAATATATAACTTGGGAGGGATAGGAAAATCGACCTCCGCCGAGGCCGAAGCCCCGACGGGAGCAGACCAGCACCGACAGGGACAGAGCAGGCAGCGGCGGTGTTCCCGTCGTCTTCACCGGAAGCTGCAACACGAGGAGATGGTTATTAGTAATTAAGAAAATCGAAACTTAATACAACTACGAAAATAACGAGAATAAAATTTAGAGGCGCTGGCAGCCATCGCCGGCAGAGGCATTTTCGCTGCCGCCGAAATCGCCAAACGAGAAGGTGGGAATGTCCCCTGATTCGAAGAATCAGGGATTTTAGTTTAAGGATCAAATCCTAGGGATAGGCATCGGTCGCAGGAGTTGCGCCGCCGGAGGGGCGCTTACGCCGGCAAAACAGAGGTCGCCGGACAATGCCGAGACAGCGCCATCTCACCGCGCCGGCAAAACCTCGAATTAAGGGGAGAACTCGCCAGAAATTAGCAGAGGAGCTCTCCGAATTCGAAACTAGAGTTTCGAATTAAACGGAAAAAAACCACAAGGTTAGAAAGGGGAAAACGATCGACGGGCAATCATAGAGAAGTAAGAGCCCGGAAACGGCGACGATCACCGGAGAAGATGACGGAGAAGACGAAGTGAGAAAGGGCGAAGAAAATCACGAAAGCGAGAGAGAGAGAGAGGGCCTGTGTCGGCCGAAATGAAGAAAAAAAAAGGGGGTTTGGGGTGTTTGTCTTTCCGGGTCGGGTTCGGGTCTGGGCCGAATCAGAGGAGCTAGGCCGGACTAAATACTGGGCCGGGTGATGCAGATTACTTGGGTCGAGCTTGATTAAATCATTGGGCCGAGTTTAATTATTTTTGTGGGCCAGATTAAGTTAATTAATTTTATACCAACACTAAACAATTATGTGGTTCAAGAACTACTAATCAGATTATGCTACTCCTACAAATAATGATTTAGAGATTAATAATTTCTAAGTGAAATATTTTACAGTTTAAGGGATTAATTTATAGGATAAGTTAATTAACCAAGATTTAATAATCCAGAATAATTGATTGAGAAAATCAATTACACAATTACAAATAATAAATTATATTTCTTAAGTGAATTATTTTCTTAATTAACTTATAATAATAAGTTAATTAAACCAGAAGTATCTTAGCCCTCCGATTAATTAATTAAGCTAATTATTGAGAAGCATCTCAATTAATTAATTCTAAGATAACAATAAATCAATTGTTGATTTATTTAGAAACACTCTCAAAACCGTTCATATAACGGAATTTATAACTCGATAGATAACAGTAACCAAGTTACTGAAATTAGAAAAACCTTCAGTCGGATAAAAACCTACGAGCTTAGATAGGATTTACTCGTTAGAATACGAATCTTACTTCGATTTTTCAATCGAAGGTTACACAAAGGAAGGTCAGTAGCTGAGATGGAGATCGTCTAGTAGCAGTCAAGAAAAGCAAACGAGGTGGACTTTCTATAAAACAAAAGCATGTTTTATTAGATGTTAGCTCTTTTATAATTGTCATGCCATAAGTATTTTCAGTTTTGTATGATGCCTATCTGTTAAATGGCCAAGGCCAAATTTATGAATCGAATTCGGGTCCTTGCGTGATCAGATATCATGCTTGGACTAGTGTACACATCAATCGTGTCATTCCAGATAGTGACCGATCAGGTGATCGAGTGAGGTGGCCACCTCCTCGGACACAACTAGCTCAGATATGGTAGATTACACAAGAAGAGACTGCGCAGTCGATTTCAAGAAAATAAATGTTTTTGTGAACATAGGCATTTTAAAGAAAAACCCTATGATTCACTAAGTGTTGGCTTGACAATAAGATAAATGATTTTGGGCATGTGTCCACTGAGTACTCCGTACTCATGCCCTGTACATTATTTCCGATGTGCAGGTTGAGCAGTTGTTGAAGCGAAGTGACCAGCCAGGATTTTGTCAAGAACAGTTAGAAGTAATCACTCTTGGTAGCATATGTCTTCATACATATGTTTTAAACACATTTCCGCTGCGTACACTCTTTTATTCTCTTTCAATGTCGTTGTACTAAGTCAGAATCATGACATTTATTCTCATAGAAAAGTCATCGACAATGCCGTCTCTATTATATGAAGTCTTAATTCTCAAGTTATCGAGTCAATTCATTTGTTAATCCTTCATTCTTTTCGAAATTTACCTTATATCACCCATAGTCACGATTTATACCAAACTGAGCTATTGATTAGCAAAGTGCGGTCGTGACAGGCGGTCCAGCCGGTCGCCGTCCGGGTCGCCATCGGTTCGGCCATTTTGCGCAGCTCCACCATTTTCGCTCGTTCTCCCTCGTCCGAATTTCGATTCTCGATCCGCTTTTTGCTATGGACTCCTAACGAACCCCTCTTCGACATTGAATGATCAAATTGGCCAAATGAGTTCTCCATTGTTCATGAAAAAAGCATAAATAGACTCGAGAGAACGAGGAAAACATAATTGAAATCAAACTAGTGAAACCCTAACTCTATAGATTTAAATTCCACATTTCAAACCTAGGTTTCACCCTAATTAAGCTCGATTCTTCCTCATTTCTAGTCTTCGATCTTTAGCCACATGAATACTCTTTCCAATTCTTATAAAAATGGATAAAAAACCGAAAGGAAACGAGAAAAGTAAAAAGTATGCTACAAGTTAAGAAACTCTAGCATTTTTAACATTTAAGCACATAAATCGAGACTCAAACACATTCAAAAACACTTAACATGCACATAAAATACGTGTTAATCACCAGCCACCTCTTCCAATACCCTTATAGTAGTAATGTCTTCCTCTCCTGCAATACCATTTAAGGAAATTTATACCTCCTCCATAGGTTGCACTGGTGGTTCATGTTCTTCATCAACCAGGGAATGATCTTGGAGGTAAGAGAGTTCTTCCTCAGTCATAATCATAAAGTTGATCCTATTTTTGCACTTGTGGCCAAACTTATAAATTTCATCACAATTATAACACAACCCTTTCTCCCTTCTAGCAGCCATTTCCATTGTAGTAAGAAGCTTGGTTGGTTTCATCACAATGTGAGCAGGCATACTAGAAGAAGTAGGCACAATACCATCAGGTTTCTTGTAAGACAGTACTGATTGGAGTAAGAAAAGGTAGGACTCTTAATCTTCTTAGCCAAAGCATGAATAGCCAAAGATTGTTATAAACCCAATTCTATAGCATGTTGTAAACTCTTTGGGGCAAACATGTGCATGAATGATTGCAACTCATCAGTAAGTCCCCCAATAAAAGTGCCTACAAAAAATTCCTCAGAATAACCTTTCTTGCTTAAGAGAGAAACACAAGATCTGAGTTCCTCAAATTTATCCACATAACTCATATAGGATCCTGTTTGTTTGAGTTTAGCAAACTTAACAATTACTTTAAATCCTCAAATCTAGTTGCTATTGCATCCACAAATAGATTTCAAGTCAAATCATTAATACTAGGGTCAAAATTTTGATACCACAAGGCAGCCCTACCCTCAAAATAAATAGAAGCAAGTGTGATTTTATAAACATCAGAGTATGGAGGCATCAATCTAAAATACCCATTACATTTCATAACCCATGTTCTAGGATTGGAACCATCAAACCTTGGAAAGGACTTGAATAATTAGGAGATGAATGGGGTGATTAATACGTATTTTATGTGCATGTTGAGTGTGTTTTGCATGTGTTTAAGTCTCGATTTGGGTGCTTAAATGTTAGAAATGCTAGGGTTTCTTAGCTTGTAGCATACATTTTACTTTTCTCGTTTCTTTTCGGTTTTCGATCCATTTTTTGTAAGAATTGAAAAGAGCATTCATGTGACTAAGGATCGAAGGCTAGAAATGAGGAAGATTCGAGTTTGATTAGGGTGAAACCTAGGGTTAAGAATGTGAAATTTGAATTTATAAAGTTAGGGTTTCACTCGTTTAAGTTTGTTTATGTTTTCCTTGTTCTCTCGAGTCTCTTTGTATCTTTTTGCAGGTTGATGAAGAACTCATTTGGCCAAATTGATCATTCCATGTCGAAGAGGAGTTCGTTAGGAAACCGTAGCAAAAAGTGGTTCGTAAATCGGAGTTCGTACGAGAGAGAACGGGCAAAAACGGGAAAGGCGCGCAAAAGAGAAGACGGAGTTGACCGGTCAAAGAAGGAAGGCCGGCGGCCTGGCCGGCGGCCTGACCGGCGGTCTGCCAGACCGCCGGCCAAGCTGCCAAACCGCCGTGGAAGTGCAGAGAGTTCGGCGGTTTGGGCCGGCGGTCTGCCAGACCGCCGGCGACCTCCCAGACCGCCGGTTGGCCGGATTTCCTCAACTTAAAGGGTGAGTTCGGCTCGTCCAAACTCGCCCCGGTTCGTCCCATTTCGCTCCGATTCGACTCAAACTTGATTTTTAATGTATTTAATCCTAGAATTCACCCCATTTGTGTATCTTTGGCATATTTTATTTTCCCAAGAACCCTAGAATATTTTCCTCTTTCCTTTTTAGTTTTTTGAAGATTGTTGGAGCTATACTTTGTGGAATTGCAATTCAAGACCATCCTCTTCTTCCTTATTAAATTCTCTTTCTTTTAAGCATGGTTTTATTTACTTTCTATGGTTTATTTCCTTTAATTATGTCTAGCTAATTTCTTTTTGGTTTCAAATATATGAAGACATGATCTAGATTAATAGGTTTTTAGATATTGTAGTTGGATTTGCCTTCTAATTCATATGTCTTGATTTTATTGCATGAGTGATTGGCCATCATATAGTGCATACAAGATGTTTGGTTATATGTTTAGTAGGCTTTAGTTCATAACACTTGGCATCAAACCACAACATATTAGTAATTCTTGCTAATAGGAGATTCTAGATAATTAATTGAGCTTTCTGGAGTTGATTTATGCATCTTGAGACCTAGCGGAGATAGATGTCATAGGTTAACCCACTTACATTGATTGCTTTGAGAAAAGAGTTGATGTATAACCTATAAAGAACTCCCTTATGAATTGGATTAAATCGGTTTATCCTTGCAAATTCCAAAACCTATGTTTCTAGTGAATGTTGGATTATATTTGGAACCATAATTTCTTGTATTGATAGTTATCATTTTATACTTGTTTGCTAGTTGATTTTGTTATTTGAATCTGTCATTAATATTTGGAAAACACAAAAACATGATATATTGTAGCTTGGATAGTGATATAGATAGCTAGGTTACTAGTTGAATCTCTTACGCCCTTGCATTCCCTGTGGATTCGACTCGAATATACTATTCGATTATCATTGCTCTCTACCCTCACCACTAAAGTGAGGGCAGATCATGGGGATGTTCATTCTGCCATTTAAGAGGGATAGAAAATGGATTATGGCCTGAAGAAGAGCCTGATGGTGGGGTTTTAATGAGATTTAACAGATCCCTCTTTATCTTTGTTCATATTCAGCAATTGTAAGGAAATTTCACCCAAGGTTTTAGAGAGATGATCATACTTACAGCTCTTTTAATTGCTTCAGCTTGTAGAATACCATCTAATCTTTTATGTGCCTCTTGCAAATCCTTCAAGTGAGTGCCCTCAGCCATGCTTCAAGATCGTTGGCTCTAAGATACCAAATGTAGTGATTACTACAGTAGCTATGGAGAAATATATGTAATTTGCAAATACTTTTGTATTTTTCTATGTATTTTATGAAAGGAACGAATAACTCTATAAAAGAAAGGGGAGAAGCTTGGAGAGAAAGAAAGGAAGAATTAGAGAATTTTCTTCTTGTCTATTCCAGAAAATACCGTGCCCTTATATAGGGAGTGGTCCTAAGTTTTTAGCTATTACATATAATTGCATTAAAACATATAGAAATGAAATACTAACAATAAAGATAAATATCTCCAGTACACATCTCAAATGAAGACACGTGTACGGTGCTAATTAATTCCAACTCCAGCCACTTTTCTGTAGAACCACGCTTTCCTCTTTCAGCTCTTTCTCTTTATTTCCAATAATCCCTTCTTCCCAAACTTTCTTACTATTGAGCCCTTTTTCTTCATACTCCAAATCTTCTTCAACCAAATCTCTCTTCACCGCTCCTTTGTTCATGGCATCTCACATTCATCTAAATTTATGTGTTGGTCCCAGAAGCGAGTTTACGCGTGTAGAGAGGGGGGTGAATACACGCATTAGAGAAGTTTGGACTTGATATGATCGTTGACAATCGTATATCGAACACGCAAGAGGAAGACTCAAAAGATACCGATGGAAAATCCCCAAACCTCCTAGATCGAATCCAAGAAGTAATATACACGAGACGAAGCTCCCTATACCCCAACTGGTATTGTCTAAGCAACTCGGGAATGATGAATAACACACAAATGAGGGTGATGAACTCGATTGATTCGCCGGATAAGAATTCAACTTGGTTCACAAGAAGAACTTGAAAATTCTCATAAGAGAGAAAACATGTTATTTCTTATATCAAAGTAAGCTGATTTTCGTCCTACACATATGAGCCATATATATAGGCGAAAACTAAACCTAATCTAAGTAGGAAATATCAAAATAATAAGCCCATAACTATAGTCCACTAAACAGCTAACTAATAGAGCCCAAAAAACCCACAAATAATAAAAATAACAATAATAAAATCTTAGGCTAATAATAAAAACATAAATAACATAAAATAAGCATCTTCCATCTTCAGCCCATGTCATCTTCAATCCTTGACCCAAGAGCTAAAATTATCGATCCACGGGTTGCATCATTCCCCTCCTCTTGAAGAGGATTTGTCCTCAAATCCTGCCCGTCTCCCACATCAAAAGGAAAAAAATTATGCTCCTTCATCTCTTCACATTCCTTCATCTCCTTTAGTCCCTCAAACTCGATCCGATGTTCACTCCCTCGAATGGAAAAACCATCAATTGCACCTTTGGAAGAAACATCATTGAATTCCTGCAAGTGATAATAAATAGAATGAGATAGATAGTTAGGATCAATAGTGGAGCAAGCTCCTCCCTTGCTTGACCTCTCCAACTCACCACTTTGGTCAAGTAGAGATTTATGCATCAACCCATTCTCCTTTGTCTCTACTTTCTCATCCTTCGACTTCTTCACCTTTCCCGCCTCCTCTAGCAATTGCACTTGATCTTCATAAATTTGTTTAGGAGTAAAAGGAAGAAGGGACACCTTTTTCTGATTATACTTGAAGGAATACTTGTTGGTGAAGCCATCATAGATCGCTTACTGATCATACTGCCACAGACGGCCCAAAATGATATGACTCGCATGCATCGGGACCACGTCGCACAAAACTTCATCCTCATACTTCCCAATGTTGAATGGCACCTTCACTTGCTTTGTCACCTTAACCACTGCCACATCATTTAACCATTGCAGACGATAAAGCTTGGGATGCTTCAACATAGGTAGACCAAGTCGCTCAACCATGGAAATACTAGTTACATTGGTGCAACTCCCACTATCAATAATCATGCTGCACAACTTATCTTTCACATGACACCTCGTATGAAAGATGTTCTCTCGCTGCATCATCCCATCCGCATGATTTTGAACACTCAGAACTCTACGTGCAACACCAATGAGACCAGCAGGTGGATTGATCTCCTCCTCTTCTTCACCATCTTCCTCCAAGGCTGGCATCTTAGGATCAACGGCCTCATCATCAATCACGACCTCTCCATCGTCTCTCATGATCATCACTTTCCGATTTGAGCATTCACTCACAATATGCCCAAAGCCTTGACACTTAAAACACTTGCGATCACGATCACAAACATCAGACATTGCCGATTTGACTTGACTTGCTGAATTTGTCGAATCGGATCTCGGTGTCAAAATGACTTCCTTTCATCTCTGGGTTGTTCCTCCTTTTTCCATGGGTTCCCCTTGGAGAAAGAACCACTATTTTGCCTCACATTACCCCTCCTCTTGAGCTGGTTCTCTACCTTTATGGCCATGTGCACTATATAGTCCAAGTCAACATAATGATGCAGATCCACAATATCCTTGATCTCCCAATGTAGACCAGCCAAAAACCACCCTCGCCATCGTCGCCTCGCTATCCTCCTCAATATTGGCCCGAATCATGGCTACTTCCATTTGCTTAAAGTACTCATCCTCGCTCCTAGACCCTTGCCTCAAATTCTGAAGCTTATTGTACAACTCTCTGAAGTAATGAGTTGGTATAAATCACTTCCTCATGAGTGTCTTCAATAGGTTGCTCTCCATATCTCCTCCAATTCTTCACAGTCTGATCCCTCCAAATAAGAGCATAATCTGAGAACTCAAGCACTGCCAACTTCAACTTCTTCAGTTCAGAGTAGTTTTGAGCCTCAAATAACATCTCAACTTTCCTTTCCTAATCAAGATATGCTTCTGGATCATTCTTCCCTTGGAACGAGGGAATATTCATCTTGAGGTTGCCCAGATTGTTATCTTGTCTACTCCAGCCTCTATAACCGACATGCCCATCTTCATCAACTTCGAGGTTTGTATACTCATCATCACAATAATCAAAATGTGGATCTCTGCGTGGACGGTCGAATCGTGGATCTCTACGTGGACGGTCGAATCGTGGATCTCTGCGTGGATGCTGAAGTGGAAAACGTACCTCTATCTCTATCAAATCGTCCTCCTCTAATTCCACTGCCCTGAGGAGACTCTACATGTTTCTTCTCTTCAACCGCACAAATCCTCTCAGACACATCCTCTAACTTGTTTGTAATCTTGTCCAGTTGCGATGTCATGACCTCCCACGAAATTTTTTGTTTTGGATCAAGATCGGACGCATTTTCCGGCGTCTCTTTACCGGAATCATCCTTTTTCGAACCTGTCATACCTGCAATGTTTTTTTTCGAACATAAAAACAAAGAAAATGTTAGTTAAAAATAGGGTCCTCACCACCTCACACTCTCGTGTATCACTCAAGATGATTCACTCAGCACTCGTGTATCGCTCGATAACAATGGCTTTTACCCTACAATAATCTCACATCTCTTGCCTTTTTCCACTCAATTCTCTCTTATAAGCACTCAAATCCTCTCAAACCACCAAACTCTTACCGGCAAAGCAAAGAGCACAGAAGAGCACGGAATAGGAAGAAAAGAAATTGGAAAAACGCTACACAGAAACTGAACAGGAAGACTCTATATGATTCGAGAAACTTAGAAAACCAATTTGCACGTAACAAATTTTCAGAAAAGTGTTACGTAGAAACTAGCTTAGAACGATCAGCACGAGTCAAGGAACCCAGAAAACATAATTCCCCACAACCAGTTTTTTTTTTTTTTCCGGTAATTAACCGGTAAAAAGTACGTGATTTTTTTACCAGGTGATTTTTACCGGTGCAGATTTTTTATTTTATTTTATTTTTTAACTGAAGCAGACGAAACTCTAAAAGAACGAGGCCGAAAACTGAAATTCAGAACCTGAACGGAGCAATTTTTCCTTGACGACAAGAACACTATTGACGTGTATGATCCCTAATTTTGCGTAAGTATGGAAATAATCAGAAGGCTTAAGGAAAGAAATTAGCACAAATACTTCAAACCACTAGCTGACTACTAAGAGCACCAAAATTTGACCCTAATATTCACGAATATTGCTACCCACAATATGTTACCCAACCTTCAATATAAACGCTGAATACGAATAATTCAAAGCAATAACAGACTCTACTTAGATGTGGGTAACAAGACGGAAACAAGAACTTAAAGACAAGACAAAACGAATCTGAATTACAAGAACTTTTTTTTTTTGTACGATGCTACGTAGACACGAAACAAAAGGAATACAATGTATTATTGAGCGAGATCAATTTTGGACTGAAAAGAAGTGTTATGGGCTCTGGCCCATAATGTGACGCCTACTATATGGTAGGGGACGCCTGGTTTAACTTCTGTGTCCAACTGAGCTCAATAATTGCACTCTGGTTAAATATGTAATATGAGATAAATTAGTATCTAATTAATTAAGATTTATTCTTAATTATGGAGTTAGATAATTAATTTAAATATTTACATTTAATATCTTCCTATAATAATTAGGATTAATTCTAATTATTTATTTAATTAGAATTGTTTCGGTAATTATTAACCCAACCGAGCTTAATTAATTAAGCTCATATCTTAGTGGGAAATGAAGAAAGTGGCGCCCCTGCTCCTATAAATAAGGAGAAGGAGATTCTATAAACCCTAATCTCATTCTCAAGGAATAGGTGCCACTTGCAGAGAGCAGAAGGGGATTCAAGTTTCAAAGTTTAGAGATGCCCACACAGTTGGAGAACTTCGAGGAAAGGATCACATCTCAGTAATCTAGACCGGTAGATTACTCCATCTGCAATTGAAAGGTATAATCTCTAAACTCAATGTATGATGTAATGACATGTAGAATTATCACATCCAATTCGAAAATCTAGTAAAAAAAGAAATGCTTTCAAGAACTTATGTGATTCTACCTCTACACTATATATATATATATATATATATATATATATATATATTGATATTAATATTGATATTGATATTGATGTGGTCTCTTTGATCGTGACCGAGGGACCGAGGGAGTACTTTGTTTGTGTGAATGGTGTATTATAAAATAAAAACATCGATAGAATTAAAATAATTATATAATTAAGTTGCAAATTTTACTTGCAACCTTGTTTGTTTATTTTTTTTAGTTTGCATACCACTCTTCGCTTGGCTAAGCCAAGTCACTTGAGCGTCGTCTTCCCTTCAATTGGCGGGTGAGTGCCCCCTCAAATATATAAAGCTTCAAAATCATCCAAATCTACTCTCTCCCCATTTCTATTTATCTTCTGCACACTCCAACTCTACTTCGATCCGATTCAAATCCGATCTCCCCCATCGATTATGATGAATAAACGCATCCCCGATTGGCTCAACAGCTCTCTCTGGTCCGCTCATCCGCCGCATGACGACGCCGCCACCGCCGAGCCGCCGCCTCCGGTTCCGCCGCCGGCCGCTGAGAGACCGTCGCAGCCGTCGATGTCCTCTCCCGACGCCAAACAACAAAGTAGGAATCCGTTGAGTAGTGTTTCTGAGAATTATGCGAGTGCGTGTTGCAGTGATGAGGACAGCCGCTCATCCGAAAATTCCACGTCTCCTGCTGCTAAGGATGTGTCTCGGCAGAATCAGATTCTAAACGAGGTTTTTGGTGCTGGCTTTGTTTTAATTATTATTATTATTTTTTTATTTTTAATGTAGCGGGTAAATTCTAGTAAATTTAGGTATGAAAATGTATTTTTTGGAGGGAAATCTGTTAAAACATTTGTGCAGAACTCACTTTCATACTTTTCATGTCTACTAGTAGTATTTTTAGGCGCTATGCAGACAGTCTTTTGAATGTACGGCGGTTGTGATTGAACTTAAGCTTGAGATGTTGCAAAACAAATAAGATAAAATAAAAAAATACAGCACATATTAGGAGATTGATGCATTTGATTCTTTTATGCTGGCATTTGCAATTCTCGTTGTGGTGAATTTAATGAGTAATGAGTTTAGTTTTTGCATGTTTTATATTTATATGTAGCTGTCAAGGAAGGTTATAAATATAGAAGAAGTGCGGAAGGTAGCACTACAGGGCCTACCTGATGGAGCTGGTATTCGTGCAATGGTGTGGAAGGTATGTCCTGTGGTTATGGTGCCATGTTTTGTACTCGTGCATCTGAATTATAGTTGCTATAGATTCCTTGCTGATTATAGAACTAATGATCATGTTCGAAGAAAATTCTGTTCCGGTGCTTGTGCTTCTAGATTATATTCAGTTTTTCATTCACACTATAAGTTGATAGGCTGGGAATGATTTTACCTTTTCTTGGAATTCCGTTTTCACTTGGATAGAATTGAAATGTTTTGATTATATGAATTGACATTGCATGTAATCAAAGATGGAACAATAAAAAAATGGTAAAATTACATAGACGCGAGACTTTTTCTGTTGTCTTATATTAATGAGGATTTTAGTGTATATGATATTAGAAAGCATATTTGGAATAGGTACGTATGTGAAACTGTTGAAGCTCAGTCAATTACTTAAGCATTTGTTCCAATAGTTTTCTCATCATGGTAACATGTTCATCATTTGCTCATGTTTCTAAGAAATAATAAATTGCATGAATAATTAATCCATGCAATTGATAGATACTGGTAATCATTAAAGCTTCACTTATGAAGAGAAAGGAAATCCCATTGGTTGGATACTCCAAATGCAAGAACCAATCAGCCTATTAACTTGGCCTATTTACATGGGCCGTAATTTTCCTATTACCAGCAGCAGTCGAACAATTGTTTACTGTCATTGCACCATTGTATTATTTACTAATGATTTCTCTTATTCTTAATATTTCTCAATAGTAATAACTAATAAACAGAAAGAGCTAATCTACTTTGATAGGATAAGAGTGTGAGAGATAAAATGTGCCATCTCATGAACCCTAGGATTATTATATCTGTATAATTTCTTGTTCACACTGTATAATTAGTTAAGTTCAACATCTTCTTACATTATATATCTAAAAAGGAATTTTATATAAGATTGAAAAATAGAAAGACTAGTTAATATTGCATTGACTAGAGATTTTTTATGTCAAAATTGTACCATTATAAACATAGAGTAATGCTTCAATGCCCATTGTAGGCATACATAATGTGCCCGCGGTCGGCATGGTAATGATACACTTAAAGAAAATTAAAATTAATATATACCCTAAAAACTATTTATTAAAACTGCCAACGTGGCCCTGCCACTTTAGCGGTGGGCAATGGAGCGTTTTCATATAAACATAACATTTTTTGCCCATGTGTGCTTAGTTAAACTATCCAATCAAAATAACGATCCCAACCAGGCTTGACCTTATAGCTTGAGCCTCTCTGTCTAGAGTATAACTGTCACCACATTTTTAGCGTATCGAACTATCAAATTGCCAAGTAAATGAGACTAAAGGAGTTTCCGGCAACCTATTGAGTATTACAGAAATAAGCATTAGTTCTCATTTCTCAAACGCAAATCAGGGGTAGTCCTAAAATGTGGAATAAGTGAATGGAAACAGTGTCCCTCATTTTACGTAGACTATGTGAATGCCAACTAGGAATGTTGATTGTTTGCAGGTACTATTGGGGTATCTGCCTGCTGATCGTTCTCTTTGGCCTTCAGAATTGGCCAAAAAACGATCTGAGTATGAACAATTCAAAGAGGAGCTACTGGTGAATCCTGTAAGTCTTCACATATTACATAGCCTTCAAGTTGTAAATATTTATACCTTCTGCTTTAAGATGTATATTTTGCACCTGAAAAAACACAATAATATTATAATATATTACTCCCTCCGTCCACTCCATAATGGCACTTTTATTAAATTAATAGACTCATCTTGAATAAAAATGTGTCATTATAAAGTGGACGGAGGGAGTAATATATACTATTGAAGTCAGGTTAACAAATAACAAAAATCCAGGAATCTGAAAAAATCAGTGGTTTGGCTTTCTGGTGGATTGTTAGAATGATTGCCAATAAATTCATGCCATGTTATGTGTTTTGTGATTCTGGTAAGTGGTAACATCTTCTGCATGTTTGGCTTAGCTTGCTGGCCTTTTTAAGCATAAATAGACAAAATTTTGTGAAGGGGAACTGGAGAACAAAGTCAAATCATGAACTGGTGGATACTCAAGTAGGGGTGCTCTTGAAGAGAAATAGAATTGATCCTTCACTTTCATAAAAAAAGTTCTAATAGCTAAGAGACTGAGAACCTCTCTATATCTTTTATTGGATATTTTCCATCCGGAGGTGTGAGCTGCTCCTTTTCCACTGAATACTTTTACCTTTCTATACTAGAACCCACATTTTTGTGCTCACCTTCTGATGCTCAGTTTCTTACTCGGTTATTTAATTGATTTGAGATAATATTTATTTTTGCAATTGACACATCAGAACATCGGAATACATAGAGAAACTGTAATGAATGAGTTACCTATGCCATCTTCAATCTGTCGACATGTTCTCAACTGTTTTCATGGCTAGTCAGTCAGAGATTGCAAGGAGGCTGGAAGAGTCAAGTCCTGAGAACCATCAACTGGATGGGGGCAGTCCACAATTTCTCTCAAGATCAGAGATAAGCCATGGAGAGCATCCCTTAAGCCTTGGGAAGACTAGCATATGGAATCAGTTCTTCCAGGTAAAATTACATAGCATATCTGTTAATGGATGTCATGTCACCCTTCTGATGCCATCCTTTAGTATGCCCTTTTAATCGTTGTCTAACTGATTATCCTGGATAGTTCATGTCAATTCAAGCTCTAATCCCTTTCAACTCTGGCATGATTTACTTGTAGGAGACAGAGATCGTGGAACAGATTAACCGGGATGTCATGCGGACTCATCCAGACATACACTTCTTTTCAGGGGACTCAATTTTTGCTAAATCCAACCAAGTGAACTCCTAGAATCATTTCTTTTTCTTTCTTTCTTATAGCTGGTAGCAGTACAGATATATTTATTTTCCTTGCTCTATGCATTTCTTTCTTTTTTCAGGAGGCTTTACGGAGCATATTGATTGTTTTTGCAAAGTTAAATCCAGGAATAAGATATGTGCAAGGAATGAATGAAATCTTGGCGCCATTATATTACATCTTCAAAAGTGATCCTAATGACGAGAATGCGGTAACCTTCATTTTTCAATGATGCCTTATATTTTTGGTTAGGGTCTTGCTAAATGGCCATATTATGGCCAGCCATATAGGGATTTTTTAGTCATTATATGTTTATTTAATCTACTAAATTATATCAATGTCCTTACGTTTAATTATAGAAATATCTACTATATATAATTTCCAATCACAAGTCATCTCTCCCAACATTAATTAAGCATCTTAATTCCATAAATCCATGTACAATCTTGAAATATTTAATCAAATTAATAGACTCTATCTGATTTTTAGAGGACGTGTTTGCTATAAATGTATCTCTATTTTTCCCACATATATCCATATTTACAATAATTTTATAAAAAGTTGAAAATAGGCACAAATATATATATATATATATATATATATAGGTAGTAGATCATATGAAAACTAATTATTACGTGAAACATGCAACCCATCATAAAATGTTGCATTTTATGCATAAATGATGCATTTATGCATAAATGTTGCTTAATAAAATATATTATTTTATATAATTTTTATGCATATAATGCATCATCATGAGAATGCAACATTTTATAATAAAAATGCAACACTTTGTGTACAAAATGCAACATTTTATGATGGGTTGCAGGTTTCACGTAATAATTAGTTTTCACCATAACTCATCCCTATATATATATATATATACACGTATTTGTTTCGAACTAGCACTCAAAAATTCTTTATGCGTAAAATATATTTTTTAAATATTTATAATTTAATTATAATATTTGTGTTGGAAGACAACATATTTCGTCTAAATTTTTGTATTTGTTAGTTGAGATGTATTAGAGCAATAAAGGAGACAAAGAGAGAGAATATGTATTTCAATCTCAATTTATTTATTTTCTAAGGTTGGTTATTCTTTTTGTTAAGTGTCCAATATACATATAAAAAAAATCTAATATAGATTATTTTATTGAATTAAAATATTTATCGAAGTTAGAGCAAACAATTATGAGAAGCTTGTAATGTTATAAACTTAGTCTGCTGATTTTATCGTATTTGAGTATATTTTATTGATGATTTAATTGCCATAATTTAATTTTTTATTTTAAATAATACTCCAAATAAAACTTTAAGTGCTTTATAATTTACAACTCTTTTTTTTGTGGTCTTTATACACATTGCTCAGTCCATCTACTTCTTTTTCTTAGTTCGTTAGGTACCTATACAATACCCCTCCATTTTTTTTAATTATGTTATTTGGCTCTTGTTTTTGTTCGTTTTTAAGTTTTTTCGATTTTGAAATTTAATAATAAAATAGCTAACTTCTTCTCATTTTACCCTTATAATTAATATTAAACTCCGTATATAAGTTGTTGCTCATAAAAAAGAGAATAATAAATGAAGTTAAAATATAAATTTACATATTTTTTGGTATGTGTAATATGATGTTGGGGGACATTTATAAATAAATTAAAAAAAAAAAAAAAAAAAACTAGGGAGTATTTCATACATTCGACATCATCAAATTCTCATACAAAGGAATTGATTAATTTTTGTTATATTTTATTATTAAAATGATGTATCACTAACATAATTTATAAATTTTAAATATATCTTAATTTGAAACATATTAAAAAAGAAAAAACTTACATTTTTATTCCCAACAATAATAAATGCAATTCTATTCTTCCTCCAAACACGTTTTTCGCATTTTTGTTTTATACTGCATATAATTTTATCTTATTTGTTTTATGCAATTTCTCGCTTTAATTAGTATATGAGTTTGTTCTAATTATAAATAATTATAAACATGTAGTTTGAATGTTTTTAATATCAAACTATAGTACTATACTGCATAATATTAAAATATATAGGTTGTAATATTAACATGTAGTTAGACATTTTTTAGTGGTATGGATTTTTTTAATCAAAAATGTGTGTTATAAAGTATTGTATGTGCTCTAGAGTGTCGTTTATGTGAAGTTTGGCTCTTTATAATATTGATTTTAGATTAATTATATTACTTTAATTAAGTTTCTTAATTTCCCATATAAAATACTGTAAAGGGTATTTAATGTGATGGAATAGTTGACTTTATAAGTCTCTTTCAACGATTTTGCTATATTTAGATTGGGGTTATAATAGTCTACAAAATTTATTCAACTTACCTTATTTATTTTTAGTTAATATAAAGGGTATTATGGAGGGCCATATTATGGCCTCCTAGATTAACTCTTTTGGTTATTATGAGCTAGACTAATTTTCTCTTTAGCTAGTATTTACCCAAATGGACTAAAAATAAGCTTGTTATATTATTCACTCATCTGAAATATAAACCTTATATTTTTTTGTAAATTACATTGGTTCCTTTTCATTTTCAACTGTTTGACAACATGTTAACATTATCCAATCTTTTATCAATTTATCAAAACTGGGTATTCTGCATATACATTTTCGATCTGGTTTTATAATCCTCCTGACTTTTCAGCCCTAAATTAATAATGGTGGTGAAGAAGAATGACATTGAAAAAAAAATAGAGGCTGTGAATGAAACGTTCTAAGACTTTGTACCCAGAGATCTCCACAAATTTCCTAGCTTAATTGAATAATTCTGTACTATTTTCTAAGGTTTGAACTTTTATTAAGAACCCCAGCTCAATATTTAATTTGGATCTGCTATTTGTTGGATCAGAAATGCTCTTTACATGATGACTTGCTACTGCTACAGAAATCTTGCATTTTGATTCTCTATAGTATAGGGTATTTACTGCAATGGTAGAAAATGATATGACATACTTTACTTCTGTTTCTGTTTGAGGGTCAAGTTGTTAAAAATTGTCTGAGCTTCAGTAAAAGCATTTAGCTTAACCACTCAATGCCCCTGCAATAAAAGAACAGATGTGATTAATATAAAAATGTAGCAAAATTATGAAAGAATCGAATTCTGTAGGATATTTTTACATGTAGTCATTCAATATTATTTGCTTCTGGCTCACTTTCACTTTGACACCCCGTCCGTGTGAAGTCGTATGAATTTTGTATGCAATGATTGTCCCAAGACCCAAGTTACTTTAACTTGGTGACTTTCTCTATTTTAGAATGATGCTTTAAGATGTCACGTAGATCTTTTGAACTCACACTGATTGTAGAGTGTGTGACAACCTCTGGTTCTAAAGAACTTATGTGATTCTACACATGATAAAATAATGCAAAACCTAGCCTTTAAAGTAGCCAGTCCAGCAAGAGTCCTTACATAATAAGAACTCCAACATTCCATCACCATTTGTAGTCATTGACCTGTTATTAACTCGACTTTTTTGGGAACTCAGAATGATGGTTAAACAGTATGACTAGAGGCGCTGTGAATTTGTATATCTGCCATATTTCGAGGTTGCTATTTCAAGTAGGAACAAATCAATTATGTTATGTGATTTATTTCTTGTGATTCCATCTCTTGTGCTGCTATGGCTACTTTATTTTTGCATTTTCTTGATAGGTTTCTTTCAGTTATCAATTTCTTTTGGGAAGTTTGCAGGCTTGTGCTGAAGCAGACACTTTCTTCTGTTTTGTGGAGTTATTAAGTGGGTTCCGGGACAATTTTGTTCAGCAACTTGATAACAGTGTTGTGGGTATCCGTGCCACCATTACAAGGTTATCACTACTTTTGAAGGATCATGATGAGGAGCTCTGGCGTCATCTTGAATTCTCAGCCAAAGTAAGATTCTGTGCATGCTGCTTGATAGAAGACTTTATGTTAGGTCCTGTTCAATTGAATTTTCTATATTCTGATGCAAATATGATATGTTAAAGCATACTGAATATGGATATTTATAGTTAACCTATTTGAAAACTTGTGTTGGTGAATCTTTTATCAATATAGTGACATTTTGGCATTAGATCTTTAGATCTGATTTTGGATTTTGTAGCTCCTCAAAAAAGGTTCATATGAGGAAATTTATACATAATGCAAAAAAATCATGACTGCTCAACACTTGAAATAAAAATAAACTAGCAGGGCTTAGAATATAGGCCCAATAGACAATCGTTGTCTACAGATCACATGGAAAAATAGCAGGCCAAATTAAGAACTGATAAGCCCAGTTACTGCTGAACTGTTCAAAACTGGGCGAGCTACACATCTTTGTTTCATAGAATGTTGGAAAGAAAAGGTTTTCAATGTAGACACATGACAATAAAATGGATTAACGTACCGGATAATGGCAGAAATACTGCTCCTGAAAACATCAAATTTGAGAATAAAATGGGTATTGTTCATTGTTTAAGCAGTTGCAGAATATGTCAGTGGATTACCCTAGAATATTCCTCATGTTTCATATCTCTTACTCATTTCAGAAATTTCCACCTCGAAATCCCCTTCATACACAATCCTACCATTTTAGACATGAAGGGCATAAACAACTCTCATCTTTCGTTTCATGATTCTGACATAGCATACCACAAATTCAAGAATTCCATAAACAGCACTGGAATCTATTCCAACCTAGAGCTTAGAGTTCTATCACACAGAAATAAATCATGAAATAGACATATATACATACATTCGAATTTACACACACAAAGGAAGACTTGAGTTAATGTGGACTGAATATGGATAATCAAAGTTAACCTATTAAAAAACATGACTCTGAATCTTTTATTATTAAGAGTGACATTTCAGCTTTAAATTTTAGATTTTGTAGGCTTGTAGCTTCTCAGAAAGGGTATTACACCCGGGTAGTATACCCAGCAGTTGAAATGTGAGAAATCCATGCCATATTCCTCTATATGAGGAGAACTGCAATGTGAGAAAGCGTGTTATATTTTTCTTTATAATTACTTCTGCCTTTGTACCCTCCTGGGCTAATTGATATGAAAGAAAATTGGCCTCATGATAAAGCACAAGCTGCAACAACAGCTTCATTCCGCTGTCATTCTCTTTGTTGAAGTGAAATTCAATATAGACATTTCCATTTTTAGGTGCAGCACCAATAATTCATGGTGACATAAAGGCAGCATGAAATATATTTTCCTTTAACATGGTCTTCTTTCATTAGTGTTATATATCTACAGAGCGTTTTCCATCTTAGTATGTAAGTATTTGATTCCCGACTTAGCAAACCGAGAAGAATTCATTCTAGCAACTTCCACTGAATAAGATTATGTTTCTTCAAGTGTAGTAGGAAATTGCAGACTTGGAATGTTGCCAATTTATTCTAGTCGAGTTGTTTCTAGAGAATAGTTGATATTGTTGAGAGCTTTAGGATTTGAAATTTCTCTATATTCAATGTAAACAAAATTGAAGGCAATGTAGTGAACTGTAGCTAATCTACATATGCTATATGTCCAGTTGCGGCTGATCAGGAAGAATAATAATACATTTTGAGGACAATGGAGAATTCAATCAACAGTTAGCAATATAATAATGTTCTTATGAGTGCGAGAAGAGTAACTATCAATTAGATCTTTGTTTTGCGCAACTAGGATTGGATTTGTCCCATGGAAGTTAGAACTGTTTTTGCTGTCAATTTGTGCTACTTATGATTTGAGTTTTGTTGCTGAACACGAACCTGTCTATGAGTATATACATGTTCAAGGATTCATAGTGCAAACCATGTTAGCCCTCTTTTGCTTTTTATTTTTGTTTGCGAACTTCTAAAATTGCTTATATCCTCAAGCGTGTTCAAAATCATGCATATTTTTCTCACGCCTCCAGAATGTGCCTCTCCATTTGTATACTCAAAAGGCTGTATTTGCAGTTATTTTAATGAGTATTAGCCAGTGAATATATCTATTAATAATATTTTATTACACTCGAACAGAAATAAGAGAAGAACAAATGCAATTTGCTGTGTTTAAGAATAAAATTTGCAGAACACTTAATTCCCAAATCGGCAAAGCCGCCCAAGCCTCCAGGCTTAACAATAACTACCAACATAATAATAATAACTACCTTCTAAACTATTTATACTTTCCCAACAGAAACTAGAATAACCGACCTCCACCCCCCAACAGGCGCCTTATAACCGCCTTTTATTCTATTTACAAGATCTGCACTATATACAATATTTACACTATTTACACAGCCCACGAATGTGGACTCAATCCCGATCCTCACGCTTCTTCTTCCTTTGATACACGATCAAAGGTTTTTCCTTTCTCTCCTCTCCTTGCTCCATAACATATTTCCTGCCTGCTTTTAAAGCCTAATCCTCATGTGGTTGTGTTGCAGGTTAACCCACAATTTTACGCATTCAGGTGGATTACACTGCTCTTGACTCAAGAATTTAGTTTTGCAGACAGTCTCTTAATCTGGGACACGCTACTAAGTGACCCTGATGGTCCTCAAGTAAGCATTCAATTAATTATTTAATTGATTTCTCAGTATCTGTCTCTTAACTTTATATATTACTAATAAGTTAGAATATCTGCCATTTCTTTTTATAAAAAAATGAAAAAAAAAAATAAGACAGCGCAAGGAAGTTGATGCTGGGTAAGTTGCGAGTGGTATATGTAGGAGGAAGATGCCATTAAAGTTAAACCCAAAAACAAAAGAATGAAAAGAGCTAATATATCTTTTTCAACACTTGTGCTCTCGGTGCTGGAAGTCCATTCATAGCAAAACCTGAAATTGAAGGGAATTGAAATCATGACAAAACCATAATTATTCTTATATAGCCATTAGTTCTTGAATAAGTTGCATTTATACAGCATTGATTCTGAGTTAGTGTTTCTGTCCTCGTATCTGGTTGTGAACTACCGCCAGTACACTAAACTGGAAGTTGGATCATTCTTTTAGCATCAGCATCAATTTATTTCCTTAAATTCTAACTGTAAGATATCAATGAGTATGGAAATGATATATTGATGGATATCAATTGAATGAATGAATTGCAGGAAACACTGCTGCGAGTGTGTTGTGCGATGCTGATTATTGTGCGGAAGCGTCTACTTGCAGGTGACTTCACATCTAATCTCAAGTTGCTGCAAAACTACCCACCCACAAACATCAGCCACCTTCTCTACGTTGCCAACAAGTTACGGGTCCTCTGATCATGCTCATAGAAATATTTACCACGTCTTCCGATTTTCTCTCGTAAAACTGCTGGATGTAAATTTACAGTGATTTCTAGGAATCGTGCATCGGGTTCAGAGTCTTCAGACTTCTGACTTTGTAACTCTACCAGGAAAAGAAAAGAAAAAAAAGAAAATGAGAAAAGAACATTTGAACAAAAATTAACAAGCTTAGGTTACCTTCGTACCGTCGTCACTGCACTAATAGTGCTTCTAATTTTTTGATTGGAAATCAACTTTTTCTTCTCTCTTTCCCTCGATATAAAGGGTAGGTGCTTCCGTCGAATCATTTTCTACTTAAATTTGATTGTAATGGAGTTCCATTTCTTGTATCCTCTTTCAACTATTGTCACAAAGGATGTCGATTGAGCCGACCCGCTCGATTTTGGGTTAACCTTGTCGGATTATTTGGTCATGTTGAATTGGTTGAAGTATTTATATGCTTCGAATTTGAATTCTAGCCATTGGAAAAGTCAGTGATGGCAGAGAGGCTGTATTGCTGACTCACTTCTAACCGTTGGGAGATTTTGTCCTAGCTGGCAATCAGGTGCCAGAGAACAGGTCATCCAGATTCATGTAGGTGAATCTGTTTGACCTTCGATCTGTAGAGCTCCAGCGATCTTGAAGTCTTCAATTTCAAGGCAGGACAGCTGGACTCTTAGGACAGGTTGACTTAAAGAACAACAGGTTAGGTCGATCTCTATAGGTCAGATCGTTGAACACAATCTTACCTTTACAGGGTGATCAACATGTTACAGACATATAGACAGATAGTAATGTCGACCTGTAGAAGACAGGGCAGGTCGTTTTAATCAACCTAAACTCTAAGAGATTAAAACAAAACTAAGTGTGGTTTCGAAAAATATCATCAAAATTAAACTGCAAAGGGTTCCCAACAGTTACGCTGTATGGGACTATGGGTGACGGTTTCTGAAAGGTACCTCATCTATATGTGTGCTTAGAAGAGTATACATGACAGTTATTATATTGTAATTAAAGTTAATTAAAAAAGTTTCGGGTTCAAGTCCTCCGTGGTGCGATCTTTAAATTTCAGTTAATTATGTCAAAAAAAAATTAAATAAATTAATTTCTAGACGTATATAAAATAAAGTATATTGTTAATATAAAAAAGTAAAAGGCATTTTTTAATGTTAGTATCTTCCATTATTTGACTATATTATAGTAGTGTTTAAACAAATATAAATTTATTTTGCAACACTATTTAAAGGGATAATATAATATAGGAGACATTTGCATCCGCCCAGACTCATGTTGAGATCCATTAAATATTTTTATAAGTCTTTCTTTTTGGGCTGTGGGCCAAGTGGATTAATTGAGCCCATATAATTTATTATGCTTTCAAGGCTTGGCCGCACTATACGATCGGGCTGATACAAGTCTTTGTCATATAATATTGTGGAAAATGAGGGTAAAAAAGTTTACTTATAGCGTATACTATATTGGGACGAAAAAGTTTACTCCCTCCGTCCACGATCTGTTGACTCTTTTCATTTTGAGACATATGCCCCACAATCACTTTAACACTTTATCACTCTACTTTTTAACACTTTAACACTTTAATACAAATTATAAATATTAGATGGAACTACAATTATTCCACTTTAACACTTTAACAACTTAATTATTAATATATCATCAAAACACATTAAACTTCGTGTCCAAAATTTTGAGTCAAAAATTGGTGGACAGAAGGAGTAAGTATGATATTTTTTCAAAATTCATCCCTATTATTTAATTTTCTAGCTATGTTATCACATTCTTGCTCTAAATTTTATTTTTTTCTCTAGTTGGCGTGGTTGAATGTTGATGTCTATTATTATTATTATTATTATTTGGGGAACCCTTGCAGTTTGATTTTAATGATGTTTCTCGAAACCACACTTAGTTTTATTTTACTCTTTTAGAGTTTAGGTTGGTTGGAACACCAGTCCTGTCTGTTACAGGTCAGCACTTCATTAGCTTTTAACACATGATCACTTGTAAAGGTAAGATCGTATTTAACGATCTGACCTATAGAGATCGTCTTAACCTGGTGTTCCTGAGTCAACCTGTCTTTAGAAGTCCAGCTGCTCTCCTTGAAGAATTCAAGATAACTGGAGTTCCACACTTCAAAGGTCAAACAAATTCACCTACATGGATCCGGACGACCTGTTCTCTAGTACCTGTTGCCAGCTAGGAAGGAATCTCTCAACGGCTAGAAGTGAGTCAGCTGTACGGCCTCTCTGCCATCACTGACTCTTCCAACGGCTAGAATTTAAATTCGGAGCCTATAAATACTTCAAGCCTCATTCCAGAATTCTTAAGAGAAATTCATTATCAAAGCCAAAACTCTGCAGAAATCTCTATCGCTCAAAGCTCAACTTAGCACTCGAAACAAGACGATTTCCCAAGTGTTAAGTTCTACATATTTCTGATTCTAGAGTTCAAGTTCTTAAGCGATCACTGCTGCTTAAGAACACCATAGATTTCTTCATACTAAAGTTTGTAGTGTAGAAGAAGTCTGAATAGTTTTCTCCATTGTTAAGTTTAGCATAGCTTAGCAAGTTGCAGAAAATTTAGTTTGTAACAAGGTTGTAATCTCTAAGTTAAGAGAAGTTTGTAAGGGTCACAATCTAAAACTTGTGTTTGGTTTTTGTCAAGATTAGACGGAGACTGAAAACTGATTCTCAGTCAGTATAAAGAAGAAGAGGAATTAAGGAATTTCAGCTACGACGGTAGCTGACGTGGACGTAGGGAAGGTTACCCGAACCACGTTAAAATCAACTGTCTCGATCTCTCTCTCTCTCTCTACTCTATTTACAGTTGATCTTACTTCATTCACTAACCTGCATTCAACAACATACAATTTCCTTACTTAATCTGTTGAATACTAGTTAAAGAAAAGACTTTCAAAGAGAAGCCAAACACACTCACCAACTTCCGCACTGCACGTACGATCTGTTAAAGCTCAACAGTGAACCTATCTCTGCTTAACAAATCGTCCTCATTTGATCCAAGTTGACCTGACAAGTCAATCTGGTTGTAGATTTGTTTTGAAAGTCAAAACTGTTGACAATTGATGTATTCCCCTTTCCCCCTACAACAGATTACTCTTTCTGGGACCATTATTATTATTATTATTATTATTATTATTATTATTATTATTATTATTATTATTATTAATCTACGGCAATACACAAATACGGCATATTTTATTTTCGGCATATACCGATGTTGTGATATATACATTATTTACGGTATATGTTGAAATTTTGGTATGTAATGGTATATTCCGATATCTGAAAAATGACATATTTACCTTACCACAGTCTTATGATATGGTATGATATCATATTGAAAATTCCAATATACCTAAATTACGGCATTTTTAGTATTTGTTTTTTAGCATGATATGGACGGTATACTGAATTTTCGATATTTTTTTCTAGCCTTATTAAGAGTTAAGATATCATGATTAATATGTGAGGCAAAGTAATTATATTAACAATCGAGTTATGCAATTTTTTTGGTTAATCGAACCAACCTGCGGGCTAACTCTATCGCCAGGCTATTAAGTTTGACCTGTTCGGGTTAAAACTTTCTCCGGATTAAAAATTTCGACCTGAAGTCGCCCTTTTACTTGAGTTGCTCAGGCCAACCATCACTAATTGTTACTCCTTCCGTCCCGCTTGAGATGTTATACTTTTTCAGCAATTTTTTTAAGCGTTTTCGAGCGTCTTGATAACTTTTTAAAGAATTTTGTAGTATCCCGTAAAAGAAAAAATTCTTTAAAAAGTTATTTTAAAACTCATTATCAAGACGCTCGAAGAAGCTTAAAAAAATTACTAAAAGAAATGTAACGTCTCGAACGGGACGGAGGGAGTATTGAATATCTTCATGGTTCGGTAACAATTTCGCCATAAATAATGACAAATTTCATGGACGTGCATGGGATTGAACACTATGATTTCATAGTCTCTAACATGGATGTTAAAAAATAATTTTTTTTTTTTAATAAATCGGAAAAGTAAAAGTGTATTTTAATGGTACTTTTGTCAAACTTAAGATACAAAATAAAGTAATTTTTGTTGAGTGACAATAACATACTGTGTAATTTAATAATAGTAATAATAATTTGATTATTGTTTTTAAATTTGTGATGTGGATTTTTATAATAGCCCAGTTGGTAGAGCGGAGGACTGTAGTTGGTATTCTGTAATCCTTAGGTCGCTGGTTCGAATCCGGCAGATCGGATTTATTATTTTTTTTTCTTTCAATTTTTTAACTTTTCAAACAAAATTAAAATTTTATTATGTGTCTAAATGTAAATTTATTACTAGTACTACAAAACAAAGACAAAATTGCGCAACAAAATTAATCTGCAAAATCCAAGATCCGACATCACTTTTTACTCTTTGGTTTCTTTGATCTTGTGATTATGGTAAGTTTTTCCTCTAACGCAAATCCGTGTTTACTTTTCCTGAATCACAATCGTCAATTTGAATTCGGGGTTGTATAATTTAATTGTAGGCGAACTCATTACGATTGTACCTCACTTGCATTCGAAACACTCTAGAGGCCTCCTTGTGCTTGCAGGTGTGTTTGTTGTTTTCCTTCATTTTTACCATTTTTTTCTCTTTTATGTTGTAGCATTAAATTCTTTTGTATTGGGTTATTGCGTGATTGTGATTTCTATTGTTGTTTTTATCCTCAACTTATCGGAGTTTGTTAGTATTTGAATTAATTTGATCATTCCTCTAAATTATTTTTTCTCTTTTCCGTCTTTGTAGAATTTTCCCTGTCAAGAAGTGGAAAGGCACAATAAACCAGAAGTTGAACTCAAGTATATTATCTATCAGTAAATACCAAATTGGTTGTTACTTTCGTTTGTTAGCTGCAGTTTTTGGAATTTGATACATTAAAGAAAGTTGGAGGAAATTGGAGTTTATAAGTTGATCGTTTATTGATTTTGAGGGGAAAATATAGTTAATAAGAGGAAATGCTATTCGAGTGAATGTACATTCTCTTGAGCCACAGTCGAAATTAGGTTTGTAGAGCTGGATGAGTGATATTTGCATCTTGAGATTTGACTGGCTGTGAAAAGCAGGGTGAGTGGATCAAGTGGCTGGGCATAATTTGCCTTTAGTATTTCAACATTCATTTCCTGGGAAATATGAAATATGCAGTTGAAGCATGGGGGAATCTCAGAATTGTACTGGTTCTGTTGCAGACTTCATTAGAAAATACAAAAGCTGTGCCGGTTTGCAGATTGGGATGTGATTAGAACTTTGTAAATCGTCCTCAAGTTTGGAGAATGAACTACCTGTTACTAACAAAACTGCCTGCTTTTTTGTAGCTGCTCTTTGCTTTATAATGTGCTATGACTGACTTCTGGATATCTATTTGGCATATGATGAAAAAGAGATTATTAGATCAATTACATGGAATAATTTATAGTTTTCTTTGTGCTTTCAGGACCAGTCCAGAGCTTCTACTGAATCCAGTAAGAATTTTTATGGTCTTGTCATGCTGCACTTTTGGTTTCCACATGTTATTATCTGTATTTGATTGGTCTAAATTTTACTTGGAGGTAAAATGATTTGAGTTGTTTTTCCAAACTGGTCTCTATGGTCCTCTATAGTAAGTCAAAAACTTCTATCTGTGAAAGAAAATGTGTTTGTTTTAGGATTTTTTGTGAATAGGTGCATCATTCATGAACTTTTTGAAAGTGTCTTAGAGCTGGCTACTAAGTAAATTTAAAACTACCTCGGGTATTTTAGGACATGATATTTAGTTCCACCAGATCTAATGTAATTTCAGCCCTTTTGCAGAGTATTACTTTTCTTTCACTTTCTTTATTGTATGCTAAATTCATTAAACTTGATCGGGTTGCATAAAACATGAAGAAGAAAAGTCTGATAGGGCATTGTTTGAAGCATTCTTGGAGTTCTTGTGTAGATGAGAACATTTAGTTGGTGCTAATCTTCAGCAGTTTGTAACAAAAGTTCACCAACATCTGCATTTCATAATTGATTGCAAGTGCTATATGCACTTGATAGCTTTTGACCTGATTGGTACTCATGCAAATTGTTTACTCTTTAACTCCATCTTTTCTTTAAATTTTTTTGAGGTCACACTATTTCATTCATTAATTGATAACTTCTTCAGCTATTTTAAAGCTACGAGATGATGACTCACATCATGCTGTATCATCTAAATTTGGATTCTCTGAGCTGTGCCGCTAAGGCTTCTGTAATTTGGTTGATCGTTTTTCTAGATTAAGTACTAGGCTTTATAAAATTAATATATATGTTTCATGTGTACTACAATGGTCAAAATAGAAGAAGATTGACAAATCATATCCTACCTCTTTAAGTCAGATACTATTCATTCATTTGGTCATTCAAATTCAAATTAATCTCGCATCTCATGTTGTCTTCCATTTGAAATCAAGAAAATAAGAATTTTTTACATAGTTTGACAATTTATAGCAATCTACCCGTTTACACGAAAATAAATGAGGCCTAAGACTTTGACATGGGATAACTCTTTTATCGTTTGAAAGTATGGTTTCTTCTATGCTCCTTTGAGATTTTTTACTGGAATATGTGACCTCGTGTGTTCTTCCAACTCCAGGTTCTGATATGCAGAAATGAAGCTGAGAAATGCTTGATAGAAACATCTATAAATTCATTGCGCATTAGCCTCAAGGTAAATTTTTGTAAGCTTCACATATTTATTTCTTTCTATTTCTAAGTTTATTGGAAATGCAAGGACCTTTTTTACTCTTTGAAAGACTAAACTATTTTCCACCTATTCAAGAATTGAGCAAGGGTGCTAGTCATGTACTCCCTCCGTCCCAAACCAAATGTAACCCTTCTTTTGAATTTGTCTCACAGATTTAAAAGAAGGGTTACACTTGGCCTGCTGCTGATGATTCTGCATTTAAAGCATTGATATTGACGATATATTTATATCTGAATCCTCCATTTTTATT
Organism: Mentha longifolia; assembly: GCA_001642375.2. NCBI lineage: Eukaryota > Viridiplantae > Streptophyta > Magnoliopsida > Lamiales > Lamiaceae > Mentha > Mentha longifolia. Next base: position 368,256 of record CM038121.1, on the reverse strand, counting down.
GGTCCATACTCTTATGTCTTATTGATTTTCATCTAAGGTCAAGATGATCATATGCTCAAATTTTTTTCTTTTATATTTTCCTTCCAAGGGACAACGAAGCGCAACATAGTTGGTAAGACGCTTCCCCTCCAACCAAGAGTTCGGGGGCTCGGATGCGTGTGTCGGTGTATGAGTGTTGTATTTGCCTGATCAAAGAAAAAAAAAAAAAAAAAATTCTTCGGAGGAGAGAATATGCCCTGTCCAAATTGAATTGTTTGGTTTCTTATGCATAATTCACGCCAAATTAGTGTCTTTAGTTTGGTTAAATTATATATTGGGGGGGGGGGGGGGGGGCAGAGATGCTGAAGCTGTAAATATTGTGACTTGTCAGATGTGATAAGGAGAAAATTGTGACTGTTGTAGGCCTGGAATTTTTGATACAATAATTAGCATGTGACTGACTATTACAGTTGTAAAGAGATCTGGTCTCCGGCTGATGCTTCCCAGTTGAATATATCTCTGAACATAAAATCTTTTTGGATATCTCAGAAATGAGAAACTTGACATATTTTATCCTTATTGTTACAGGTTAAGCAAGCAGATGAACTTGAGAACATACTGACAAAGAAGTTTCTTAGATTTTTGTCTATGAGAGCAGAAGCATTTCAAGTATTAAGGAGAAAACCGGTGCAGGTATGTATTTTGCTTGCTTGTATTATTAGTTTCTGGTCGGTGTCGAGCATGAGAACCGATATGAAATATTCTGCCATTATAGTATTTTTCTAAAATCTCAATGGTTTGACAAGTTCATGACCGCTGCGCTTCTAACAATGATGGGTCAAATATTCGCTCAAGCAAACTACTTTTGCAAATTGCAACTGAACTTCAGGAAACCAAAAATTTAATCTCAAATTTCTCACTTGGGTGAGCTTTATGCAATTTTTCCAAAATGAACATGCAAACTTAAGACTGCTCAGAGGACTTGTTCATTGTTATTAATTTTTTTTTTGCTATAATACCGTTGTTTTCGCTTTAATCATTGATCATTAATGTTATTATCATCTTTCTTATAAAAATGTCACAATATTTCTCGAACCAAGGATACATGAATTGGGGTCTCGATACATATGGATACAATGCGGTTCAAGAAAAGAATGAATGAATGAACACAACAGCGATTTTGTGATCTAGAAGTCAACTGTAATCTTCCATCGAGTTCTAACAACTTGGGTTAGGCATTTTGGCAGTGGGGATGAGTGCAAAACCACTTTAGGCTAATCTTGTATTAGCACGACATTGCCCGTTTGATTTATTATTCTTTTCAATTTCTTTGATTCATCAGGGGTATGACATCAGTTTTCTCATTACCAATTATCACTGTGAGGACATGCAGAAGCAGAAACTGATAGATTTCATTGTTCAGTTCATGGAGGTAAATTATCTCATGTGATGATATAACTATATATCTGATAAAAATATAGAACGTACTTGGATATAGATGTTTTCTCTTATGCTTTTAATGCCGCATAATGATATCAATAGAGGAGTTATTTGACAAACCAAAGTAAACGCACCCTAAAAGTATGAGGGGGTGGATTAGTGGGATACATATTGATACATTCAGTGTTATGGTTATTGTAGAGTGCTGCTAATTGAGGCACAACTCATCAATGGCAAATGCCAATCTTTTTCTTTTCTTTTTATGTTTAGTTCATTAACTGTCAATCTTATAACCCTTTTGCCAAATCCCAAAAGAAGTGGGTGAAATCAAGGCGTCTAACTCATTAATATCTGTGAACTACTGCAGGACATCGATAAAGAGATTAGTGAACTGAAATTGTCTGTGAATACACGAGGGAGGCTAGTTGCTACAGAGTTCCTCAAGCAATTCATCTGACTACTACTCGTTTTCTTGAGGTGAAACCTCATCTTGTAGATGGCCTTTAGCATGTTGAAAAGTTGTAGCACATTCTGGAAAATGCAGGTTAAGAGAGTTTTTAGAACAAGAGGAGCAAGCTCCTCAATTTATTTGCATTGCTTGTGTAAATTCAAGAAACCTCAATTTATTTGCATTGCATTTTAATGAAAGATTATCAGAACTTGGAACCTCACACAATATATGTTAGTTATCTTTCGGCACCATACATTTTGACCATTTTATCATATTTTTTCTTGCTCTTTCATTGATCTATATACTAATACCTCAAAAACTATTAATAGTATCATTACATTCACAAATTACATAAAAATTAAAACTTCAATTTATTATTTTGATTCATTTATTTGGAATTCAAGGGATAAAAAATCAAGGCGATTTGCTAGTGCATGACACTCATCTTCCTCGAGCTCTTGAGTTAGCTCCCGACAGATGCTCTCCGACCGGAACAAAATAAAATATGAGTCAGAGAACCCATTTGAAGTAAAGCCACGATAAAGCAAAGGGTCTTACTCAAAGCCATTTGATACTAGGCCTAGGAGTTATCCAAGGCCGGATCCACCTCCAAACCCATTGTGCTAGAACTTAATTTCTTGTAGATAGCATCAACATTTGCCTCTGCCATCCGATCTGAGCACTTTAGCTGCTCACAACACTCCTCGATGGATGTGATCACCCATTGAGTTAGGGGTTCCATCATACGATCCATGAAGTTTGGAGAGTGGATGAAGGTGTTTGGGAGCTCTAAAACAATGGTATGCAAAAAGAGCTGGTCATAAGTATATATGCTCGACACTCGGCAGTGATGAGCTCCCCATGAGTTTGTCGTGGCTTAACCCCTCGGACTGTCCAATCTCATAGCCTTCTAGGAGGCCTTGTTCTTTCTCTTGCTAAAGGCCCGATAGCATACCCTCACTACGTTCTTCTTGTGGGCTAGTCATAATTCCAAATATTCTCCAAGGGGGCCATAGTGGCTTCTAAGAGCTCTTGATTTTGAATTAGCAGGTTATGCTTCTCCTCCTTCGCTTTTTTAAGAGACGACATTTGTTGGCGTAGGAAGTATTCTCTGCCTTGGTCCTTAGCAGAAGTCTCCTTTAGAGAAACTTCTAGCTCTGCCACTCTCTTTCGGAGCTTATGGTCTCAGACCAAAGGGTCTTGACATAACTCCTCAACTCCTGCAGATGGGCCCGTTGGTTATTACAAACTAAGGCTCAGACACCTTGCACACTGCTATAAACGTGAACCTATAAAACGATATAAAGTGTACCCATAAACAAATAGCAATGAGCTTACTACTTGAAACGAAAATTTTAAAGGAATACAAGGGTAACTTTACCTTCGATTTGTGATAACAGACCTTTTGCTCTAAACTAGCAGAAGATGAGGCATTTGCCTCGCACCAATCCTCCTCGTGCAAAAGGCCCATAATAATATGGGCACGAGTATGACTGTCTATGATGAGGGTCGTGTCCGGGAAGGAGACATGTACCTCTGAAGTTGATGAGGAGATGTGGGCTGCCTTCAAGCCCCTAGCACTAACAGAAGAAGCCTCCACTTCTGGGGAAGTAGTGGAAGGATTAGATATGTGAGAAGTCCAGGCTCTATCACAAGAGTGAGGGGAGTGCCAAAAACCCTCTGGGGAAGCCTCTCTAGTAGGAAGCTCCTCCGCATGAGCCTCTACTACAAGAACCCCTCCCTCAAGTACTACATGAGCTTCAAAAGCTATATCCACTTCAGCCGCAAGTGTATGTTCGCAGCAAGACCAGCTATTTTCGCTACCGCTTTCTTGGCCAAATGATGGGCCATTTTAGCTTGAACATTGTTGGAAAATCTATTGGCGTGAAAGCCATACATACGAAAGCGGGGCACCAAAAAAGGAAAAATAATGAAAATACATTAAAAATGAATTATATTTCAAACAACAAAATGAAAAATTGCATTGGAAACCCATAAACTTTTACCCATTTTTGAGACCCATGGAGTCTCTCGTGTTAGATCAGAAAAGGAAAACACAACTTCATCTTGCACCAAGTCACAAAGATACTCACAGAGGAGAAGCAACAAGGTATTCGGGATGTCAATACTTGTCAATAGAAGGATATTTCTCGTAAATGGGGCCAAGAGAGTTATAGGGGGAAATACAAAAATAATTCTTACTTTTCAGCTGATGACTCTTAAAAAATAAATCGAAAGACCGATCTTGACCATTCATCGTCATTATCATGTGAAAGAAAAGATCCTTCCGGATCGAGGCTGGTTTGACTTGGTTAAAATGCACTTTATAGGAAAACGATGAATCCACCAAAATTGGGGTATGTTAGGATATTTGTTAATGGGGAACTTTGGAATCAAAGTTCTTTGATTTTGATTAGATTCCAAAACCCTCACTAGAACATTTCCTTATTATTTTTGATGACTTTGCTAAGTTATATTTATGCTTTCAGTGTATAGCAAAGCTTATTTGTTAGGAAGCTTTCAATTTTAAATTGTTACTTATAAGCAATTCTAAAGACAAAAAGCGTATGAGAATTACAAGGAGAGTTGAAGTCTCACAGAGATTCTTTCAGTATCTCAAGCTTAGAGCGTCCTTGCATTTCAAAGCGAAAGGAAATGCTTTCAAGTTCGTGTACTTGGAAATCAAATCCAGCCTAAAGCCGCTCAAAGCATCGTTATTGAAGCAGTCCACTCAAGTGATAAATTGACCGTGACTTTGAAATTCAAAATTTGAATTGATACGAAACATGTCTCATCCGTACGTATCATTTAATGCTCTACAGTGTGAGAAGTCATGTATCATCATGAGATTGCTCAACAGAAAGTAAATACAAAGAAGTCAGAGAGAATTTGCTAGAAGACAAGTCAACCAACTATCTCTGCAATTAGGGTTTCTTCTTTCAAAAAGGAAACAAAACCACCCATGCTGACAAGTCTGCAAAAGACCGGGAAGGTGACAAACACATGCCACTTCTCTTTAACGGGACATAGGGTTTCTCCCTCTATAAATAGAAGATGTTGCTCACACATAAAGATACAATATTGCAAGCGATCAAATCTTCTACAAGAACTTAAGCATTCAAGCATTAGAAATCCTTAATTTCTCCAGGTTTCCAATTATTGTGTCCTTAAGAAAACCCAATTTTTCTTAAGTATATAAGCAAATCTTCCTTCATCTAGGTTAAACCGATTTATATCCAAAATCTAGATCGAGAATCATTAATCTTTTATGTGTTCTTCATTGTAAAAGGATTCTCAAGTTAGAACTTTTCAAAACCTAAACCTAAGACTAAGACTATTGTTGTTAGATCGAGTTGTAAGTTTGTCAGTTTGCTAAGTTGTTAATCGTAATTATAAAGCTTAAGTCAGCATGCGCACCTTAAGTGAAAAGTTATCAATTGTGTTAGAAGGTTGTTTGTGGTTAGGCTTCTTGAGAGCCCGTAATCTCTAGAGGTTTCAAAGTACAATTTGTTATTGGCTTTGGGACACTTCCCCTTGGAAGTATAAAATAAGAAGTACTGAGTGAAGGTATTCGTCCCGTCGAGGACCAAGTGGACGTAGGAGGTTGTCTCCGAACCACTCTAAACCGTTTGGTGTGCTCTGTCTTTACTTTGCTTTTTCACTGCATTTACGCTTTGATTATTTCATATTGCACACCACGCTTTAAACAAACATAATATTTTGCAAGACAACTTAACGCGAGTTAAAGCTCACCATATTCCGCACCGCACTCACACAAAGTGAGAAGCTTTGAAAGCGTAAAACCTTTTAAAATGTCTAATTTGCAAAGAGGCCGAAAATTGAAAAAGAAGTTGAAGGTTGTTGATCCCGTTTAGAGTAAGTCTTCACATGTGTAGAAGGGGGTGAATACATATGTGTATTGTCAGTGAAGACTTTTTGACGTTCTGCGTGCTCTTGACTCAGCCTTTTTCAGTGCATGCTGAGCCATTAGCAGATTGAAAAAATAATGCACTGAGGTGTGTGATGTTGAACTCAGCTTGCTGATGTTTGAACCCCAAGTTAGCAGACTGTTTTCAACATCTTGAGCGTGTGCGGAAGTGTGGGACCTAGTTCTATTCAGTTTTAAGTTTGCTGAAATATGTTTTCCTTTAATGCAAATCTTGTGAGTGCAAGTTTGTGTGTGAAAGAATGGCTAGTCACTGAATGTGATTAACGACTAGTTTTGCTATGAATAACTATGTTATTTAATGAAAAGCAGTTTGTATGGGTGCTTAACTTAAAAATACATAGATTTATAATTTTTAAAGTGGTTCGCCCAAACTTGGCTTACATTCACTGTCCTCCCGTCGGAGGTGAATTCTTATAGAATTCTTTGAGGATTTCAGTTGGCACCTTAGAGCTCTATACTATGGATTTAAATGGGCACCCACACAGCCGAACTATGAGTCGTTACAGGCACTCACAAAACTTGATCAAGGATAGCTTTCAGTGGGCAGCTACCATGCCAAACTCGCCTCCTCTTTCTATTGAGAGAAAGATTTGGTTTTTCAACTATTAAGAAATCCCTTTACAGTGAAGAACAGTGCAAAGAATAAGGATGCTCGACTAAGCTAAGATGTGCGTGTGGCTTAGTTTCTATGGAAAAACCTAAGGCTAGATCTCTAAAGACATGAAAACTCGAAGAAGGTGAGTGTTTAATGAATCTTGAAAAACTGGAGATCTTAGAGTAAACGTGAAATCTATATCAGTGCAAGACTTCGACGAAGTCTTCTTTTCTAGGCACGTCTGCTCTCTCTTCTCTGATGGAGAGGCCTTGGCTTTTATAGTGTGGGAGTCAGATGTAACCGTTGGAGGTAATTACATCTTAATCCTTGCTTTAATGACCGTGTCTTCATTAATTACTCTCCGATTTTCAATGCGAAAGTAACCATTGAGAGACTACAAAGTATAGCAGCGGCCGGTCTTGTCGGGTGCAGGTGAGGTAGCTTTTCAGTTGGATTTTTAGGATTTTAACTGCTTCGCCTCTTTCCAATGCACTTCATTATGCTTCTGCATTTCTTGAGGCAATGCTCTCTTCGTCGTGCAACTTCTGACTTGTACTCTTCTACTTGCTGAACTTATGTGACTGTTGGAGACTCTGCTGAAGAATTCCGAGTCTCCTTACTTGAATGTCAGCGCTAGTCCTCATGATTGATGCTGATGAACGGCTTTGCTTGGATATCAATGCCTGCTTGATCAGCACAATGATCAGCAGTTCTTTGAGTACTCTTTGGTCAGCAACAATTTCTTTTGTTGCGGCTCTGATCTTCACTTCATGATCAAGCCTGCTTTACAAACACGTGAACCTTGCTAAACTATTTTGGGTTTTGATCAGGGTTGCCTAATCTAGGGAATTGTTCTAAAAGGTTTTGTGATGGGTTTTGATATCTCATTACAAATTGTCCTAACATTATATCCCAACAAAGACTTCTTAACACATGTATTCACCCCTACCTATGTGTGTGACTCATTTTCGGGACCAACAAGTGGTATCAGAGCGGGTTTTAAAAAAGACCTATGTTTTTTACTACTGGTGACATGTCAAAGCATCACAGTTTGGTCTACCTGAACCGATCTTTTTAAATCTTGCATTAAAACATCACTCACTGCATGCCTACATTTTCTAACATTTTATCAAGTATGTTTACAACACAGCTTCCACAGTTATCCGTTGAGGGATACGCTGAATGGAGTTTCCGTGTAGAGTCACACCTTTATTTGATTCACGATCGTATGTTGAAGTGCTCGAGAACGGACCTATTGTCATCAAGAATGTGATAATGGGAAACCGTCCTACTTGCCAGATGGGACCCGATGGTCAACCGCTCCCAGAATAAGGAGTTCCTGATAAATACATGGAAAAACCACGTGAGGACCCCACAAGACTATCGTGTTGACAATCTTGATCTTGTTGCTCGCAATGTGATACAATCAGCAATTTCCGACGCCTATCTTGCATGCGTCATGAAGTGCAAGACGAGGGAGAAAATAAGAGAAACTATGGCCTTATGAAAAAGTTTTGTCTCGCCTATAGAGATCTTGGAGTTGTGACTCCAAAAATCTTGTTTTCAGACTTCAAAGCACTGGAGTTCGATTTAAACAAGAAAGTTATTCCTCATGAAGAGGAAGACAACGCTCCCACCCCCATCAAAGGTTCTAGCATTCAAAGCCACCACGGAGCTCGTCACCTCTGACACCTCTGCCTTCTCATCCTCTGACATATCTGACATGTCAAGAGAAGAGTCAGAGGATTACGCGTTGTACCTCGTTAAGGGGTTTAACAACTCGAATTTGAGGGTCGCCAAGTATAAAAGGTTCTAAAAGAACCATCAAGGGCATGAACCACTCTCCATGATGGCAAAAAGGATGATAAGTCCAAAGCCATTCCAAGGGACATTATGACTGTAGAGATAAATGTCATAAGATGGGTCACTATAAAAGTGGTTGTCCCAAACTCTTTGCCAAAGAGGGTGAAGAGCTTAAAGCTAGCCGTGAAAGCGGTTGTGCTGCCTTGATAGCCGATGAATCCACTGCTGAACCTACCCAAGCTATCAACCATGACGGTGATGAATTCACCGACGATGAGATACCGGAAATGGGCATGATGGCATTCAATGATTATGAAAATAAAGAGGTACCTATGCCTACTCCACTTCTTCTAATTACATATTCATACGAGCATTGTGAGGAAAGCACCTCACAAATAGAAAGTGATCTTTTTAGGACCATCGAGAGTTACTAAAAAATTATGAATCCTTGCAAGACGTGCTAGTTCATTACAGGAAGGAAAATAATAAGCTTGCAGCAGATCTTGAATAGAAAGAGATGGAGTTATTTGAAATGACAAATAAGTTCTAAGATCTCCATGAACACCACCAACATCTCAAATCTAGTGAGAACAAACTCAGAGCCACTTTTAATAAGCTTAACAAAGCATCTAACACTTTAGAAACTATTGAAAACTTTCTCAAACCCACTGGTTTTTTGAGAGGGATCGGCTTTGGTAATGTTCATGCTAGTGAAGCCTCTACCTCTACCGGTATCCCTATTGAGATACCTTTCAAGCCGAGGTTGAGCAAGCCCACTACTACTCAACCCGTGACCGGCAAAGGTAAACAGAAGGTTGAACCAAAACAAATTTTTCAAAGGGCCACTGGAAGGGCAACTTGTCGCTCTCGGGGCACCCAAGGCTGGAAAGCGTAATGCTTCTAAACACAATCCAAAGTGTGCCCGGTCGATGGTGAACCGAAAGCCGGTTCAACTGGGCAAAGCGCGCCCAAATGCTTTCGTTCCTCAAAAGGGAACACAAGCGCGTTTTCCCATACCCTAAAGCATTTTCAAAATTGGCATGCGGCCAAGGGGTACGAAGCATGGAATGAAAGGGTCCCTCCTCATTTCCAAAAGAGGAAGGATAAACGCTTTCACTCTCATGAATACACATGGTATGAAGGCACGCCGGATCATTATTTCCAAATGACAGTCCCACGCTGCATTCACACTAGAATGAAAGCGTTTGTCCTCAGTTTCAAAAAAGGAAGAACAAGCACTTTCATCCCAAGGCACACACTTATAGTGGATATGGTTCTGTCTTTTAACATGACCTATTAATTTCGATAGGAAACCCAGAAAGAAGGTGCCTTCACCATTGAAGGTTAACCAAGTATAGGTTCCCAAAACTCCTAACCTAAAAGGACCTAATCTAATTTGGGTACCTAAAACTTGACCGTGCATGTCAAAGCGGCGGACTTCGACCCTCGAGAAGAGAAGAAAAGGAAAGATGTTTGGTACCTAGACAACGGATGTTCACGGTACATGACTGGTGTGAAATCTCTTTTCACGGACTATGTTGAAAAGGAGAGTGTCCGTCGGTTACCTTTGGTGATGATTCGAAAGGCTTCACTAAAGGATACATTACATTTTTCCTTGGAAATAAGACTTGAAAAAGTCTTATATGTTCAAGGACTCAAACATAATCTGCTTTCCATATCGTAATTGTGTGATGAGAGTTTTAGCGTCGAATTTGTTTCTAACAAGTTTATTATCAAGAACAAAGCGACCTTGCAGATTGCTCAACTTTACTTTAAGCTTTGACTTCAGCTTATGTCAGTCTACGACTGGGAATGCAAGCTTCCCATCGGGTGAGTACACACAACAAGTTTAAGGAATATAATAAGTCAAGCTTCTTGTGAAGAGTTGATCTTCATTCTCCTAATCTTCACTTCAGCTGCCGCGATACTTCAGCGTTTGGATCCCAGCATGACTTCTTCAGCATCAGGATTCCAACGGCTGATGATCCGGCGTATGACCATCCCAATATGTTGGAAGCGTGAAATCAACATCTTAGCTTCGGCTTCTCCTTGAATGTATAGGTTGATTTTATTTCTTCAATCTTCTGCCTGTGAAGATATAATCTAATCATTTGCTCCTTACCATTCTAGCTTTCTAAGTTGCTTAAATATGGAGTATTTAACATCATCTTTTCAGAAGTTTAAAGAGGTTTTAAAATCATATTAAAACACATAAATTAATTCCATTAAAAATTTGTTCCAATAAGTTCTACTTAATATTATATCCTAAAATGAATAGATAATCAATAGAATGTACTAAATAATGCAGCATTATCTTATCAAGATCAAGAATACAAATTCAACTACCATATTTCTTTACGTAGTTTCACATAGAGTAAAAAAGATGATTTTGATCGGTGATCAATTTCTCGGCAAAATTATAATTTATGTATTAGTACTTTTGATCTAATTCGTAAAAATGACATGATTTTAATTTTTTTCTCCAAAATTAACCTAATCTTATTTTTGCGAAAATGGCATAATCTTTGAATTTCATTTGAAAAAACGGCTCAAGTTTCACCAAAATTTTAAGTGCATAATAACTATGATTATAAATACAAATTCTCGCAACATAACTTGTCGGATGCTGATGAACGACATATCATTGGAAAGCTCTTTAAGTGTAAACAATTTAGATTTTGATTTCATGATGATCAGTCATCAATTAGTCAAAAATTAAGAAAATAATTATGTTGCAACATTGATCTTTCGAAATAGATTTCATACAACTCCAGTAGTCAGTCAACGACCACAATAATTTAAACTGATGAGTTTGACATAAAATTTCTAATAATACAGTATATGATTCCTGACAATAATGACACATCACTTTGGAAAGAAAAAGAGGAGAGAGACAGAGATATATAAAATAAGATCAACGATAAAGACATAAACTAGAAATGGAAGATTACTAGGAAACTCATATTTGTGGATGATACCATTACATTATGAACTACGTGGCAGCCACTAATATTTAGTCAATTTCTATATCAGTTTAGTGATGCGCTGCATGATTGGGGGAGAAAGTTGAATTTTATTCTAATATGATACTCTCTCTGTCCTTAATTTACTGACCCTGTTGACTTTTTAGATAATTTTAAAGCTTTGTGATGATGGATTTAAAATTGAATTTTTAGAGTTTAGTTTTTTTTACAAGGTACTACGAGTGTTGTAATATCGTGTAAAAAAAATTAATCTCAAAAATTCAATTTAAAATTCATTATCACGAAGCTCCAAAATCATCTAAAAAGTCAATATTGTCAGTAAATCGAAGACAGAGAGAGTAATAAAATTTAAAATATTTACGTGTAAATATATTCTTGTGGAAAATATATCCAGCTTAGTTGATAAAAAACTAATCATTTGTTTCTGTTCGATCATAAAATAATAAGAGAAATAATCGCTGATAAATACCAATATCATGGAATTAATATAATTTCCTCTAAATAATAGCATGAAATTAATACTACATTATAGAGAGTCAAACGATCACCACAGTACAGAAATGCGTATTCAAATCTGACATTTTTTCATTTATTTTTAAATCATAAACGCCAACTCTCTTTCCTTTTATTTCATTTTGAAGCAAACTCACGTACTTCTTCCGTCTTAAACTTTGAAGCAAACTCACGTACTTCTTCCTTAAGTTTTACTAAATGTGTTAGGAATTAGGATATCTTTTTTTAGAGCTATAAATCGTTCACTTTCATTCATAAATAGATAGCTTCATCTACTTTTGCTACTAATAAAATTAGTTCTTAGTTATTCAGCTTCGTTTAAATAATAATCACCCAATTTTAATATACAAGAATGCTAAGACTCAATCTTAACAAATGAAAACTATATCACAATTTCACCTCCAAGTTAGAACTCAATACTAATTGCAGCAACGAAATTAAATAGCTAAAAACGAACATAAAACTCAAAAAGTAACTACCAGAAATCCTACTCAAAAACAAAAGAGAGTAAAGATCGATTGAAATTCTTTTGCTTACAACCCCCCAAATCTTGGTCAAGTTTATGTCTTACCAATTGCCTAGAACTAGAACAAAAAAAGCCTTTCAAGAAAACCGACGATCCAAATTCCAAAAGCTGACGCCCCATCCCCCCCCCCCCCCCCCCCCCCTCTAAGCTTATGTACAGAACCAATCAAGTCTGAGTTAAGAAGATTTGATGTTTCACCGTTTAACGCCTCAAGCATTGGCTGATTGTGAAGGCAGCCTCGGGTGATTGTGTTCGCCTTCATAAGTCACAATAAGCATCGAAGGATCTTCTAAGCATCGCTCCACATGTTTCCTAGCCGGGCAGCCTCTCATGCTACTGCATTTGTAGTATCCACTGCAAAGACTCGATTCAATTCAGCAATAATCAAAATAAAAACATTCAAGATTTTGATCAAACTGAGGTTAAGATGATGAAAATGAATCCCAAAATGCAATAACCATTTTCTGCAGATAACAAACAAGAGATACATACAAGTACCTACCAAGAAACATATACAATATAGATTCAAAAACCACAGCCAAATAATCCACCAACCGAATTCTAAACCACATAATGAGAATAGAGTAACTAACATGATAACGATAATGATCAGTTTCAATAGTTATCATAAACTACAATGCCACATTCTAAAATCTAAACAAAACTACAACAAGCCAAAACAATCAAGATCAACAAGCAACGAGCAATGCAGAGTTTGTCTAGGCATACCGAGGGTGAGGGGAGCCTTTGATCGGTTTCTGGCCATACTTCCTCCACGAGTACTCATCGGGAGGAATATCAGCTATCTTGTTACTAATAGCCGGCACCTTGATAGACCTTTTCACCCTATGCTTCCTTCATACACAACAAAGCACACAAATCAGACTGCATAACCATAGTGCAAATTTCGACTTGATTTTTATAGGGAAAAAATCAAACACAAGGGCACCTCTTCTTGGAGCAATGGCATCTACCACTGCCTCCACATTTCACACTCCCATCCTCTCCCCTACCAGAACACCTCCTCTTCTGATGAAACGACGCTTGATCAGCAGATTTTGCTGCACCAATCAAGCGAAAGGCGCTCCCATCTAAATTTGCAACGCTTCCATCCATACTCAATGAGGAGATAAATGACCTAGTCGAGGACATTGTAGGAGTGCACGAGGAGCTATTATCGAAGTTAAGGCTAATTCCACTATTACTACGCCTATACTTAAATTCAGCCTGATGTTTCAACTGCTGCTGCTGTTGCTGTTGCTGCAGCTGAAACCTCTGCTGCTGCTGTTGCAAGAAATGGTAATTAGGAGGCGAAGGATTTTGCTGGGAGAGGCGAAGGCTTTTGCCATGGGAGCTTAATTCCAAGGAAGGGTTCCCTAATGTGAGAGAATTCTTGGTAATGGCTGCAGTTTCTAGGCGTGAATTGGTCTCTAATAAGGTATTGATTTGAAGGAGATGAAAGGGTTTGGGGTGGTGATGGTCGTCGGTTCGAAAAATGGGGGTTTCAAGGAATATGTTGGGAGGTTGGATTTTGTTGCTCTTTCTCACTCTAGCATGGCCACAGCTTGAGTTGAGGAGAGAGACTACTTTCTTGAATTTCTGCACAGCATCCCCTGTTTGTTCAACTAAAATTCTGCTCAAATTTTGATCTTGAGGTTGGTTTAACAAGTTAATTACTCTATGGCAGCTTTCTACAGCTGCTATATTTGCTTTTTCAACCTCCTCCTCCATCATCCCTCTCCCACTCCCACCCCCTCAACAACTAAATAGAAAGAAAAAACCGGCAGTAATAATTCCAAACACACTCATTCAACTGAAAATCCAAATGCCGAAACCAAGAGATTCAAGTGGAGATGGAAAGAAGAGGTTCATTGTTGCAGACTGAAAATCAACCAAGCAAAAATATAATATTCAAACGAAAGCAGAAAAAAAAAAATCAAGCTAAGCCCAGAAAAATTGTAAGAAAAGTACAAAGACTGGAACAAACGGACCTTGAGTAGGGGGAAAAGAAATGGTGTGAATTAAATAAAACCCTAGATTCTTTCAAATTTTCCGTTGTGTGAGTTATGTTTATGGGATTGAAATTTGAAAGTGTGGAAGAGAATTAGAGAAGACTTTTTTTTGGTTTGCTTTGGCAGAGACCCAGAAAATGAAATTACAAAATAAATGCAATCTTTGAAATATTTATAGTCTCCTAGACTTGCAAATTATTGCTAGTGAGAGAAAGAGCAATAAATGCGTAATTCTCTGTAGAGAGAGAGAGAGAACTGGTTATTATTATGGTGGCGGCGGTAGCAGCAGCAGCAGGAGAGAGAAATAAAGCTCGGAAGTGAAACTGCCGTCTCAGTCGCAGATTTCAAAGTGGGGTCATATCTGGACTTTTTTTTTTTTTTTTAATTTTATTTTATTTTCGTGAGGTATATAATCTCTCCCATTTAAATAGAATTGTTTTCCTAATCAGGCATACCTCATAAAAATTGGATTGTTTCCTAAAAGGAAAAGAATTACACATTACTAATAATCAGTGTTCTTAAAAAAGACCAATTTGGCCGCCTAGAAGGCGTCTAGGTACTAAGGTGTCGAGCCGTCCCAATTAATGGCAAGACGGTTTTCTCTAGGCGGCGACGAATTAATCGGCATCTAGGCAGGTGCCTAGGTAGTCTAGGCATGTCTAGACAGTCATAGGAGAGTTTAGATGGGCTAGTCGGGGCTTGAAAGACTATAAGATTAAGTTATAGTTAAAAAATTATGGATTTATACTTTAACTTATGGATATCATGTTTAAATATATGAAAAATTTGACATAGACTTTGATTTCATACTAATCCGTGTAGGCACCGCCTAGACTCCCTCCTAGGCCGCCTAGACGTTAATCGCCCCCCACCGCCCTACTAGCGTTTAGCGACTTTTAGAACACTGCTAATAATAACATCATCCACTCATCTCTCAACACGTATCCCAATATAATTTAAATCGTACAAGTTTAAACTATCATAACTTGCTCGTTTATTTTTCAATTTTTATAATTTTTATACCAAATTAAAGGTCTTGATACGACCTCTCATTTAAGTTCAAACATCAATATATTTTTATAGATCTATAATGCTCTAATTTTAAAATAATAAAATTTACATTAAAATATTAAACACTACTCCCTCCGTTCACTCCCATTTGACACCTTTCTTTTGGGCACAATTTTTAAGAAAGAAGAGATTATAGGAGTAAGTAGTGTAATGACCTTTGATTAATAATGCTAAGTGATTATATTTGAATTTCCCACCAAATTTAAATATAAATTTTATTTCCACAAAACTTAAATTACAATATTTTTCTATCTAAATTATTAGTGATAATTTGCATATATACTATGAAGTGCAAAGAAATTCTAAAAGGCAAAGAAATAAAAGGCGCCACCTCAAATTTCAAACTTTTCAAAAAGCACCTACTTTTCATTCCAATACTTGAGAATTTCAAAGTTTCAAAGTTTCCCTCTAAATCTAAAAAGGCATAACATTGCCTATAAATATCTACACACCTCAACACACTACCTTTCACGTTCATTACAAATTCAGCCTGCAAACTCTCAAAAAAAACTAGCTAAAATAGAAGGAGCATGGTGAAGAAAGAGCTTTCCACACTTCAAAGGAATGAGGTCTACCATTTCCTCCTTGAAGGGAGCAAGGATGGAAAGCCAAAATATGGGAAAATGGTTGCTGCTCAACAGAAGTTTCAGATATCAAAAAGCACGTCTCCAGGCTTTGGGCCATAGCAAGGCTGCAAAAACAACAAGGTTTGTTCATCAACATGGAATCAAAAAAAATCCACCCAACAAGGAAGGTAAAATACAATCCCCCCTTGGTGTTCATTGTATCACTTAAAATGCATCAAAGGAGTACAATAAGGCGATTGGCAATTGAATGTAAGGTAAGCACATGTACTATGTTTAGATGGATTTGCAAAGGGCTGATCAAATCTCACACTTCAGCTTTAAAGCCTGATTTAACAGCTGCTAACAAGTTGTTAAGGATTAGGTTTTCTTTAGATGCAATCAAGTTTGATAGATACACAAACTCTCTCAAGTTCAGATCAATGCAAAACATAATACACATCGATGAAAAGTGGTTTTATATCACTAAAAAGAGCCACATAATGTATCTTGTACCAGATGAGGTGGAACCTCATAGAACTTGCAAAAATAAGGGTTTTGTTCCCAAAGTCATGTTTATGTGTGCTGTTTCTAGACCTGTTTTTGCTAGGAATGGTGATGTGCTTTTTGATGGGAAGATAGACATCTTCCCCTTCACAAAGCAGGTGGCTGCCATTAGAGGCAGCAAAAACAGGCCAAAGGGCACACTTGAAACAAAACCAATAGAGTCCATCACAAAGAATGAGATAAGAGAATGTCTAGTGAATCAGGTATTACAACTTTAACATATTATTTCCTGAAGGTTATTTACTTATCAGCCTATATTTCAATAGATTATTCCAGCAATTAAGGCAAAATGGCCAGTTTCTGCAAGCAAAACAATATGGATTTAGCAGGACAATGCAAGGCCACACTTGAAGGATGATGATCCAGAGTTCAGGGCGGCTGCATCCTCAGATGGATTTAACATCCATCTAATTCAACAGCCTCCTAACTCTCCGGATTGTAATGCTAATGATCTTGGATTTTTTGCTTCTATTCAAAGTATTCAAAATGAGTATGCATGCTCTAATGCTGATGAATTAGTTACAGCAGTGACTACAAGCTTTGAAAGGTTGTCTCCTGAAACACTTAACAAGGTTTTTCTAAGTCTATAAGGGTGCATAGTGGAGATTATGAAGGTAAAGGGGCAGAATTGCTACAAAATCCCCCACATGAAGAAAAGGGGCACTTATCAAGCAAGAGATGCTCCCAACAGATTTGGAAGTTTCTATAGAACTAGTAAGACAATGCATCCAACATTTGATAGAGAAGGGAGATCTTGCAGGTATTGAACTCCTAATGTGTAGGCTAGGTTTCGATTCTGATTCCACAGTTCCACTCTGTGAGGATTTGGGAATTTCTTATGAATCTGATTTGTAAAGTTAGACTCCTAAAGTAAGGAATATTTTGTGCCTAGAAGGCAGCTTTAGAACAATATTAGGCAATCAGATTTCTGCCTATACATTTTGTAATCTTTAGTTTCCTAATGTTGTGTAATCTTAATTTCCAAACAATTTCATGTTTAATCTAATGTAATCTTAATTTTCCTAACAATTTCATATTTTATCTGATGTACTCATAATTTTCCCAACAAGATATCACCACACATGAACAAGATATCACCATATATTTCCACCATCACACATGAACAAGAACTCACAAACTGAAAATAATTGGAACTTACAAACTGAAACAATTTGGGCCACTGCAACTTCAATATCTCCACCGTTCCTTCAGTCCACTTCCAGCCTCGCCTTCCATCTTCAATCTCCTGCGCAGCTTTCCTCTTCTTCACGCCATTTGCTTGATTGAGAGAGGCAGTAATGGCTTCCCGCTGGCTACGGTGGATTGTGTCGGGAGATGAACTATCGGTATTACTCGCATATTCTTCGGGAGGAGGCTCATCGTGTTCGAAACAAGTTTCTAGGATGATTTCATCCTCAGCAGGGTTGAGAGATGGGACTGAATCGATAGTTTCGGTCAGAGGGGATGAAGGTGGGCTGGATTCCAAATTCATTTCGGAGGCGGGTTGAGAGAGAAATCCGAGTCGGGAGAGAGACGGCGGCGAGGCAGACAAGAAAAGAGGCGGAGGAGTGAACGAAAATGGTGAGAATCGAGAGAGAGGGATGAGGAGTACTTGCAGTGTGAGAATGAGAGAGGGAGGCGCAGCGTGAGAATGAGAGAGGGAGGCGGAGGTGTAGGGTTAAGTTAATTTTTAGGGTGAGTGTTAATTAGGGGTAAGTGGCTTCATTAGGGGTAAATGGGTTGATTTGATGCTAATAAATGACCCAAAATAGAAAGGGGTCAAATGGAAAAAAACACCCCAATATGAAAATGGTGTCAAATGAAAAAAAACAGAGGGAGTACAATTTATCTCTATATACACTCTCCTAAAATCTCGTGCCGAAAAGAAATAAGTCAGTTTAAATGGGACGGAGGGAGTAAGTACTAGTAACTGACTCCCTATACAATAAACTGATATAATTTCCTTTTTACTACATGCATTCTCTTTGATGGAAAATTATTATGAGAAAATGAGAAAAAATATTTTCCGTCTATATTGGTGAGATAATATTTTCCTTCCATTGGAGTGAAAATAAAGGAGAAGAAAGAAAGGAGGTGGGAGAAAGGTGGAAAATAATAAAAAAAAATTAAAGGATAATTGTTTTCTTTTCCCTCATTTTTCCATTATAATTTTTTTATCAAAGAGAACGCAACATTAGAAAAATAAGCACTTTATATTTAATAATAATTCCAAATTTACATTTTTTTCACTTTATTTTAATATATTTATAGTACTACTTTTAGTTAGATCCCAACATCACTCGGTCACAAAATATTGTACTCTCTCCGTCCCGCCGAAATGGCCTTATTTTCCTTCTTGGGCCGTCCCACCGAAATGGCCTTGTTTCCTAAAAAGGAAATAATTAGTGAATTAAAAAAATTAATTAATGAATAAAAAATTTAATTAATGACTTTGTTTTCCTTGAAATATTTATTTAATATTAGATATATATATATATATATAAAATTTAAAACTTTAATTATCAAACACATTTTACGAATTAAACACTCCCTCCTTAAATCCCGTGCCGAAAAGAAATCAAGTCATTTCGGCAGGACAGAGGGAGTATTAAACTTGGTATGCATAACCGTTTATCCGGTAGATGGAGGTAGTACACCCTCCCTTCCTTTTCATTAATTATGTTTGTTATTTTCGTCTGTTCTATTTATTACTCCCTCCATTTCATTTAAAATAACACATTTCAATAGTGGTTTTTCTGGCACGTTTTTCCACGCTTCTTGATGATGGGTTTTAAGATGGATTTTTGAAGAATTCTTTCTTTTACGGGATACTATGACAGTCATAGTATCCCGTAAAAGAAAGAATTCTTAAAAAATCCATTTTAAAATCCATCAACGAGAAACGTGAAAAAGCGTGCCAGAAAAGGCAAAAAAGAAAAGTGTTATTTTATATGAAATGGAGGGAGTAGTTACATTTTTAAAATGACAGAATATTTGGTTATAATTAACTGTCTCTGTTATTAGAATTGATTATAACTACATATCCCCTCATTTCTCGATATTTGTGCCTAACTCAAATGTACGGAGTAATTAATACCAAGGGCTAGAGAGAGTATTACTAATTAAACATGTTAATTTAATGTAGAGATTTTTAATTATAATTTTTTGGGGTTTGTATTATTACTGCGACGCTTTTGCTTATAACGATGCAAGACTTATGTCTTGTCCTTTTGCTTTTGAGAGCATCTATTCCTATTTTTATTTCTTCTTTATTCGGACCAAGAGTTACTGCTTCCCTACTCAACACTTTTATAACCTCCTCTCCTCCTCCCCCGTATTTATAGCTCAGTATATTTTATACAAGAAAATATATTTATTTACTTTATGTAAACTTTTTATATACGTATCCTTCTCGTTTAGTATTTTTCAATAATTTTACAATTAAATTATAGTAAATTCATAATTGAAATGCTATTTTTTTCACAACTTTTGTCCAAATATTTAAACGAGGAAATATCCTTAATAATTGTTGTCCCCAAAAAACATAATCCAACTTTTGTCCTGTAGAGTAATATTTATTTTATTTTTTTCAAAAGATGATATTAATATTCATAAATATTAATGTGTTAATGTAGGTATGTTGAACATGAATAATCAGCTCCAGCCAGCTCTTTTCATACCTACTAACCAAATGAGACTTATTAATTTATTATTAGCAATTTTCCTCGCGGCTATTTATAGCTGGAAGAATATAGATTGAATCTTTTATTAATGCTCCAGGTAGTTTTACTGCATCTTTTTTATTTATTTATTTTGAAATCCACTTTTAAAAAATGGGAAAATACATAAATTTAGCCTAATAAATTCACCTCGTGACAAATTTAGCCTTAACTTCACCTTGTGACAAATTTAGCCATTTGATGAATTTTGGCACCGAAAACAATCAACGTGTATTTTACTTTCAAAGATAACATAAAGTTTTTAAGAATCGTTTTGCTTTGAGGCCTACGTACGTTGCCAACTAAATTTTATGTCAAATTTATTAAATGGCTAAAATCGTTACATAGTTTAATTTATTAGGTAATAATTGTCACACATTTTAATTTATAAGGTTAGAATTGTCATGTGAAGTTCATGCTAAATTTGTCACAAAATAAATTTATAAAGCTAAAATTGTCTTAAGATTAATTTTTTCACAAAGTGAATTCATTAGGCTAAATTTATGTATTTTTCCTTGAAAAAGTGTATAATTTCATCGGACAAAATGTGAGTAATGACCACTAACATTACACGTGATATATATATATAGAGAGAGAGAGAATTATAAGAGCACTTGCAATGGAGCCCTCCAATTCGGAGGGCTCCAAATATTATAGTATTATATATATTAGTATTTAATTGAAGTTGGAGCGCTCCCATTTTTCCCGCAAAGGAGCCCTCCGACTTCATAGTGGCTCTAATTATTTTATACTCCGTATTATTTTATTTTTTTTATTTTTTTAATTATTTTTTTGACAATTTAAATAAAAATGAGATTTTTTTAATTCGATTGTATTGCATATTTGAAAAATTACAATACAATAAAAGAAAAGACAAATAAAAAAATACATAGTAATAAAAAATCTAATCTTCCGAGGGAGGGGAGAGGCAGAGCTTTTGGCAAACGATTTCTACCATACGCTCGTGCCTTTGTTTCATCTTCGGATCCATATCGGAGATATCTTTGAAGTAGATGTCGTACATGGTCGATAACTCAAAGGTGTTGGCTAGTTTCAGAAGCGCCTCCTTCGCCGTCTCATTCGTACTCCCGGAGGCCGCCTCGTCAGAGTCGGACATTCTCGACTTTCCTCTTGCATTCGCCTTCTCCGCTTTCGATCCCTCAGGCCGGGGTCTGTATCCGCCTATGCTCGTGGAATACACCATCTCCGTCGAAGGAGTTGACTCCCTACTACTCTCAGTGGAGCATGAGCCGTCGATGCTAGTTTTGTATTGTTTCACAGCATCAAGAGATCCGGTGGCGGTTAAGAATTTGGGAGTTTCGCACACCTTATCCCAAGCCTTCGAGTATTTGAATGGCCTTCCTGTCGTCCCTTGAAACGGCAGGGTGCATCACGGAGAATATCCTCCGCACCTCTTCCGCTACCCAAGTTGGTTGAGCACAAACTGTAGAACGCTTCGAACAACTTCATATCTTTCATTGCACGTTTCCAATGATGACGTAATTTTTCAGAGCGGCGAGAAAACGTACGATTTGGGCGAATTTTGTTGTAGCGGTTGGCGATTCGAATCCACAAAGCACCCTCTTTTTGCTTGTTGCTCCGGTTTGGATCGTGGGATATATCGACCCAAACACGAGCAAGACACAAGGTCTCCTCCTCGGAATATGGCACGGCGCCATCCGCATCGTCCGTCGGCATCTCCGCTTCTTCAGCCGGTATTGCGCTGCGAGCTCGACCGCCTTCTCTTGCTCGAGCGCCGCCTCGAGCTCTTCCACCACCTCGAGCTACGCGCACCGGTACCTCTTCAACCTCTTCCTTCTCCTCCGGTGGATCGGATTCGTCGGCCAAACTCACTGCCGGAAGGGAGGAGTCGTCTTCCTCGTCGAAAGAAGACATGCGGTGGATGGGTGAGTGCCTCGATCGTGGAGGACCCGTCGGTGAGGAAAATAACAATGTCGGTGCGTACGCCGCTTGAAACCCGCCTTGGTTGGAAAAACTAAGCAAGTTGGGTTGGGAGGCGTAAGGAAGAAAATCTTGAGGCTGGGTAGGTGTTGGAGTGTGGATGGGAGATGTGGGAGTGTGGATGGGAGGGGTTGAAGAGGTTGAATTTGGATAATTTGGATAATTTGAGTAATTTTGGTTAGGATCGTTGTAGTCCGATCCAAACCAATACCATGGGTCGGAGGGATCCATTTGGTACAATAGATGAAAATATAGAGAATTTGAAGTTGAAATTGAAGAAAATAGAGAGAGTTTGAGGAAGAAAGTGGTGTGAAAATGTGATTATTGGAGGGGATATTTATAGGGAAAAATAAGAAAATTAAAAAAAAATAAATAAATAAATTAATTCACCGGTCAACGGTCAAACGACCGTTGACCAATAGGAACATGCCATGTGGCGGGCGCTGAAGAGGAGGAGGCGGGCTCGTTTCCGCCTGGGCCGTCGAGCCCGTCGAGGGCGGCAATGGTAGCGCCCGGGCGCGGATGGTGATGTGGCGGCGGGCGGGAGGGCGCAGTCCTCCGCGCTGCGAATGCTCTAAGAAAACAAAAGTTTGCAACTTATGAGAAAATAGAATTTTATTGAAAGTTTTAAGATGAAATTAATTTATTCCTTCATTTTAATCTCTTTAAGTTTTACCGTCAATACCATGATTTGTTTGTAATCATGGTTAATCACATACTCTTGTGCTAGTTCAGACACTATATAGAACAAGATCTCTCTTCACTTTTACCTATTTATTATTTGTAATCATGCTCGACTCGATTTGATACTTGTCACATACCCAACCAAACCCAACATGAATTGAGAATCAGAACCTAGCCGCTCAGGAACACATGTATATATTATTATACTCAAACCCCTGACCTCACGGGTGTTTAAATTACAATGCAATTAAGTCATCTTGCCCAAGACAGGTTGATAAACCTACTCAAGCATGCTTGAAAAGTAAATAACATTAAAGTAAAAGAAGGACATAATTCAACTAAAAAGAAATAACATTATAACAAAATAAACATTGTTGCCCGTAGGGCTAGTTTCCTGTTGTTTGGTAGAACTTTCCTTTCTTGCACCTTCTTGCTCCCTAAGCTAGAATCCGCCCTTATCCCCAAGATATTCAGCATGATGCAAGAAAACAATTCATTCCTTATGTGATTTCCCAGATAAGGACGTCCGCTATATGCCCAGAGGCCTTGCCTCTTTGCTTAAGGTGCACGTCTGTTTTCTTCTCTTCTGCCTTGCATAGCTGTAATTGTAGATCTTTGTGGATCGTGGCTCAGGCCCATATGAGCGGCTGCTAGGGTTTCTTCAGCTTCAAGTGAGACTTGCCTTGTGCGCATATTTCCTTCCATGTTGATCAAATGCGAAATAAGGAAATAAATCTAGGTTAGATCTTTCCTTTTATTCACTCCTTTTCACTCGATAACCTCTTCCTTGCCCATGATGGTTGTCACTCTGCTCACAATCACACCAGTGAATGCATTCCGTTATGCCTTCTTCCTGCCTTCTTCTTTATCTGTCCAAATACACCCCAAAATTGCCCAGTTTTTCCAACTATCTGCCCTGCATACCCTAAATCCAAAATGGTCCTCCCAAGCACAAGACTCAATACAAAAAGACTCTACTATACTCAAAACAAGACAAAATAAGAGCACAAAATGGGCTCGTCAAGGTCTAATTGAAGTGGCAAAGTTAATGCACCAAAAATCTTTTTTATATGGATTCAATTTCCATCAGTATGTGAGTTGTCGTCCAATCCTATTATATTGTATATGTTGGGGTTGTTGTGTATAGCTAAAGCAAAAACATGTTTTAGTATATATGACATGTATTCCACTATTTACAATCACCTATCTGATTAAATATATTAATAAGAATAAGCCCAATATCTCATATTTTAGAACGCGTGGACGGTTCGGGTGTCAGGGAGATCACGCAGTGTTCAATGATAATTATGAGATATAAACAGTGTCACAGTCGAGATAGCTAGGGAAAGCTATCGATTTAGACTACAACATGATGGTAGTGGCGGGTCTCAGTCGCTAGTCATGTTGGTACGGTGGAATGTATTGACAGGATCAAGTGAGATAATGTTCTTCTTATACTGACCCTAGCAATAGGTGAAGAACTAGAGATCTCGGTATTTAGAGATATGATCTTAATCTCGATAGGCTATTAGATATGTATGTGTTGTTCATTATTACTTTGATTTGCAAGATAAGGATCTATCGCAGCATCCCTGATGACTTACCTCTTGGGTAACATGAGGGCACATAGTATGTCTAATTAGTTGTATCGAGACACCGTGTCCGTATTAGGTTGAGATATATCCCCTCAGGTATAATAATAAGGGGTGATAATAAGGGGTGAACGGGTACTACTTGAGGAAAATAAGATATTAATTAATTAGGAGCAGTCAGATGAACTCTAATTAATTAATGGATATCAGAGTCATTAAACACGGGGATAACTCTAAATAAAGTATTAGCCTCAATCTACAAATTGGGATAGAGCGGTGATTCAGTTGTGACTCTTTAGTGGAATGCATCACAACTCTAATGAAATAAATGCTCTGGGTTGATCATGGAATTATTTCATTAGGTAAGGCTAAACTCTATCTGGTACATAGATCCCTGGGATGGCTCAAGAGCTCTTTAGGAAATGAATTCAAGGTATTATTGAGGGATATCAGTTTTGGACTGAAAAGGGGCATTATGGGCTTGTGCCCATAATGTGGCGCCTACTGTGGTGTAGGGGATGCCTATATCCTCTTTTGGTGTCCATCTGGGCTCAATAATTGCACTCTAGTTAAATATGTAATATGGAATAAATTAATATCTAATTAATTAAGATTTATTCTTAATTAAGGAATTAGATAATTAATTTAATATTTACATATATTATTTTCTTTATAACAATTAGGATTAATTCTAATTATTTATTTAATTAGAATTTATTCCAGTAATTATTAACTAAACCGGGCTTAATTAATTAAGCCCGTAACTTAGTGGGAAAGAAAGAAGAGGCGCCCCTCCTCCTATAAATAAGGAGGAAATTCTAAAAACCTAATCTCATTCTTGAGAAGAGGCACCGGTTTTGAGAGTGCAGAGGGAGTTCCAAGTTCCAAAGTTCCGAGACGCCCACACAGTCGAAGAACTTCGAGGAAATGGATCACATCCTAATAATCTAGACCTGTAGATTACTCCATCTGCAACTACGAAGGTATATTTTCTAAACTCAAATATATGATGTATTTGTATTTAAATTATCACATCCAATTCGAAGATCTAGTGGGAAAAGGGAACGCTTTCAAGCAGCGGTTCCATCAACTGGTATCAGAGCCATAGTTCTAGAATTGGCTATGTGATAATTTGATTAAATGTATGTTCATGAATTAGAGTCAATTATGCTATAATGTGTGCATGCTGCTGTCCGGGAACAACGTGTATTATTTTTTATCCTGTTTTTCATCCTTAATCGGTGGGAAATAAGGTACCGATTAGAATAGATTTATTTTTCTGTAAATTTATTTTGTATTATGATTTCTTGTAATTGTATGGTGGAGATCAAGTAAAGAGATTGAAGAATAATGACAAAAATCGAGACACGGCGGCGACAGCCGTAGGAAGCAGCGCGTCACACACACGCGCTATGTGACAATGACGACGGCAGCCGTTTTTAGCCGCGATTTCAGTGCTGCATATTCTCCGATCGGATGATGTCGGAACCCTTGGGTTCATTGATGTCGATTGGAGGTTGAAGCGGTGTCTGGGCAAAGACGGCGGTGGTCTGCGGCGGCAGAAGCGGCAGCGGCTAGAAACCCTAGGGTTTCCGGCTCACGATAGGCTACTCGAGCCCTGGACCGGCTGCGTCGAGCACCTAGGCTTGTGCCTGGGTGCTGGTCAATGTCGGGAAGTAGGAGGCGGCGACATTCAGAGGCGGCTGGCGGCACGGCGACGGGCGGAGAAGCACGGCAGTGAGCAGCTGTGCGCAAACCCGTTAGGGTTTTGCCTGCTTGCTCGCGCCTCTCCGTCGGGGCTCGTGTGATGCAGCAGTTTCATCCCAACACCTCCTCGTGGTGCTGAGCGGCGGTGGCAGTCGGCGGCAATGGCAGAAACGGGGGTAGCAATGGCGACGGGCGGTGGCGAAGCTATCACCGCGCGCGGCCCGTTCGCTTGCTGCTGTAAGTGTTTCTTGGTGCTGCTGTTTGCCGTTGCTTGAAACCGGTGCCTTCTCGGCGCCGGGAAACTCGTCGGACGAGTGGGAGCTCGGCAATGACGGTGGCGTCGGCTCGACGGAAAAGCTGCAGCGGCAGTGGAGAGGAGACAACGGCGGTGGTATTTCGGGCTGGGTTCGGGCTGGGCTGCAATGGAAGCAGCCGACCCGTTCGCCCAGTCCGTGCAATCCAGGCCTCTATTCGGGCTTCTCCGACGCATCCGACGACAACGCGTGGTCGGAGACGTGCCGAATGAATGAGGGCCATTCATTTTTCAATAATCGGTCCTCATCGTTCGACAAGGACTAAGGTTTTCCGAAACCCTAGTGTGATCATCGACGGTTAGGTTTTTTCATAACCTAATTCGTTCTAAAATTAATTCATCTTGTCTCATTTTGGAAATAGGGAATTCCGCGCCGTAATTCCATTTCGAGCTGCTTGCTATTTTTAGAAAGTGGACTTGAAGATCAAGAGAAGACTTTCCAAGACCGAAGCTTGTTTTGGAATTTAATTAATTAATTGTAATAGATAGGTTTTATCCTTCCCGGTTAGCAACCTATTTATTTGTTAGTGGATGGTTTAAATTACACAATGTGATAAAAACATGAATTTGCATGTTATTGTTGCTTTTATTAAATGCGTAATAGAAACAAACATGCCTAGGGTGTCATAGCATGAGTTTTTCGATTTCAAAAGCGAGCATGTTTTATTACTTGCGCTTAGAAATCATGCGATAGGACTTAATTGTCAACGTGCTTTGTATATCGCATAAAAACCCTTTGAAATAAAAAAGACTAAGCGGAAAACTCAATTAGTTTTAATTAATTAATTGGGAACCTTCATATTTGATTTTAGGCGAAGTCAAGGATTAGGATCGTGTAGACGTTCACCCTATGTGACCTGCACGATTTCGACCTCCTTGCCCGTATATTCGTCGCTAAAATTTCTCAATAACTTAGAATATTCTTTAGGAGAGCGGGAGTTGTACGAGTAAAAGTCCACCCTACATGGCTTGCTCGTGCGGTCTCTAACTCGGTCCTTAGTGGAAATTTTAAGTGAGATAATCTAAGAGGGAATCTACAATACCAGTACAGATCTCGTTTTCTGTGCTACCTTGTAGATAAACTCGGTTAGGTGAATAATATGGTTATAGCTTAGCTACTTATTGATAAATCCTTCCTACAAGGTCACTTCTCAAAATAGTAGGTTCCGGTTATGGTACGGGTTATTATTTCTTTAGTTCACAAGGGTCCATGTGATGATAAGAGAAATAAACTGACTATGTGTCATGGTCGAAAATTTTATGCTTGCCTGGTCGCCCTACGTGACCCTCGTATAAAATTTTTGGGCTACTCGTTTGTTGGTTCAATGTTATTTTGTCAAAGGGTTATAACATTGATAACATAAATTATTCTTATTTAATGAGTTGTTAACTGTCAACTTGTGTTATTTGGTTTCAGATATGTCTATGGATCCTTATTGCAATCAAGTATTTAATTATGTCACTTCCTCTAAGATAGTTCCTATGGATGTAAGAAACCCTATTCTAAGGTTCCAGACTTTCGGGAAAATATCCTCTAAGAAATTTGAGGATAATGATGACATGGAACGTTATGTCATGGAGTTTCGCGACTTGTTTCTGGCTTATGAGACATATGGTGCCACACTTTCTGGAAAAGTCAAGTGCGATATTGTCTTGGCTTCTCTATCGACTTCTTTCACTGCTCTTCGCATGGAGATCATCAAATCTCAAGTCGACCATACTGATGTGGAAGCTCTTTTCGAAGAGCTACTTAAGGTCGACAATGAGAGAAAAAAGATGGTCATGTGGTCGAGAGAAGTGAAGAAGATATACGATAGAGTGAGGGCCAAGAATGTGGGTGAAACGAGTCGTGATTGCGAAAGTGGAAAGGAACCACCTAGACGGAATAAGAAACAAAAGAAGGATGAAGGTATGTCTCTAAATGTGACATGGAAAACATAATAGCATTGGTTTAATCCTTCTTGGATGGATTTAACTGATGGATACTAATTATGGTTTTTTACATGTGTTTCCTTGTAGGCAACGCTACAAAGGAAGGTTGAGGCAGCTTCAAGTTCTGAATTTGGCAAGCATGGTCAGTTGATGCGGTTGCCAAATACTTGAAGATTTCATGTCTTTGTTTTATCTTTTGGTTTTGAGATGATGTTTGGATGATACATTACTATTTTGGTTTTTCATTACATTAGTTTTGCCAAGTTTTGGCGGTACATTGTTTTGAATTGTTTATGAATGATTTAGTTTTGACATTTGTGTTAATTTGTTTTAACACTAGTTGTTAAATATTTATCATTTATGTGTTAAAGTAATTATCTTGAAACGTGATAGATCTCAAAAGTGATTAGATAAATGTAGAAATTTCTTTTGTTTCTCACCTCTTTTCTCATCTTTGTTTGAAATATTACTAAACTATATCTAGTATCTATAATTCTACCTTATAATTTGAGTATTAAATGGTCTTAGGACCGATTTTTAGTGGATCAAATTGGAAATAAGGGATATTTGCACGTATCATAGTGCAAGTTAGTTGAATTTATATTGGTGATAAGTTGGATTAGTAAAGTTTTCAATAAAAAGACTTAGAAGGACAAGGTGACGAAAGGATCGTTCTTGAACAATGTTAAAAAATGATAGGGATATTCAAGGAACATCAATAAGCCAAGTAGTACAAGAATGAATAGTCACAAGTATTCTGCACATGTTCATCTTTATTATAGCGGGAGTGTTTTCGAAGAGAACACTAAATCGTTTTTCATATACATCAAGAAACTAGGTTTCTTGGAAAATGTACATGAGGAAAGAAACGACCACGTACACATAAAAGTTTTTGGATGAGATGGTTGAAATTATTGGTAAAATTCATGAATATGGTGGTTCATGACAATTCATTGGTTTGCATGTTTCGTTATTGTATTCAAATCCTTAATGGAAAGGGCAATGGCAATGGAGAAACAAAGGTAATATGGAAAATATAGAGAAAATGGACTCTCAAAGTTTTTATTTTTTTATTTTTTATTTTTTTTATATAAGTTCCCAAAAAGGTTCTATATTTCATATTAACACTTTTTGTATCTCATAAGTTATAATCCAATATCTGTCTAAAGGCAATGGCTAATTTAACTGGTGATATTCGGATATAACGGTTATGATGACACAAGTATGTATCAATTAAAGCACATTATTTCGAATGCTTGATCGCTTCATGCAAAAATTCGAATAATGGAAATATTTGTGGAATGACATGCATAAAATTAATTTTATGGAACATGTCAATAAATGTTACAGTTCTCATCATAATAAAGATGATAGACGTGATTTTCTTGTACATTATATGATAATATTATTAACTTTGACAACAATGTGAAAATATTATCGGACATAATGGTGATGGTTATCCGGACAATCTAAGATGCAGAATTTGAATATAGTGGGATATATCCTTGAGGATAGTATGCATTATTAAGTATTCTACATAGATTACTGTTATGACTAGGTTATTGATATAAGCTATATCGGAAAAGTGTCAGATATTTGTTATTGCTGCAAGGTAACAAATATAGTTCATTATCGAATTAATAAACACGGATAATCGGGGAGTATGATAGTAAATGAGATGATCGACCTTAATCTATGTGTTCACTTAGAAAGTAGAACCTGTAATATCCCAAATTTTCTTATTAGTTAGTTTTATTAAAATAAATATTTTAAGAAAATTTAGTTATTTTGATAAGATATTCTATTAGAATAATTCTTTTATTTTTTTTAACTATAAAAAAAATATTAATATTATATATAATAGAATATGCATGATTTAAAGATTTATATAGTATACGTACATATGTATACATAAAATAAGTTATTAATATATAAAATATAATGATAGGATTAACTCATAGTTTTTATGTATATATACATATATATTCTAACATGCATGCATGATTAATATTATATATAAGTATATAGGATTGTACAAAATGATATTATATATATAATACGAATGCATGCATATCTTTAGAGATAGCTGTCAACTTCTACTACCACCTCATATTTGCATGATATATCTACTAAGTGACTAACATAAGCTATATATGGTGACTAACGTGGGCTATAAACATGACTGAGCAGCTTAAGTTT
This sequence comes from Mentha longifolia, assembly GCA_001642375.2. Classification (NCBI taxonomy): domain Eukaryota; kingdom Viridiplantae; phylum Streptophyta; class Magnoliopsida; order Lamiales; family Lamiaceae; genus Mentha; species Mentha longifolia. The sequence goes on along the minus strand of CM038121.1, from coordinate 337,695 downwards.
TCCCTATAAATACTGAACCTACGCTCTTAACCTTTTCCATACTCTAAGCTTGAATACACCCACCCTTCTTCTCTATTAGTTTTTAGAAAAATATTACTACATCAATCTTATTTTCGAGGGAGTAATCTTTTCTTAAGGATCTACAGAAAGAAGATTATAGCGCAACAACTATTCTCTAGATTTGTTTCAAGTTTTAAGGTGGGGCTTTATTCTTGCAAATTATTATTTGAGTTAGTAAGCTCTGATAAAATGTGATTATCCATGAAAATGTTTTAATGTGTTATTACATGTTTAATGCTCTTATAATGTATGCGATCGGGTCTTTCGGTTGGTCTCACACACTAACCGGGAGGCTGTGCGCACAGTTAGAAATCGTTGGGTTGATCACCAATTGATTCTAACTTCGAGGGGAGAATCTCTGGATAAAATATTCCATTGCCTCCAAACTATGGCTCCATCATGAAAAGGGATCCGGCTGTGGCAATGTCCCGAGATTAGTATAAGAGTAACAGGGTAATACACATGTGCGCACAATCATGAAAATCGAGGTTTGGTATGCATGGAAGTAAATTTAATTTCAAAACCCTTCTATGTATACTTTATTATCATGGATATTCTTTTTATGACAAATGTTTTGGGTACAAGTCCACTGGGAACATTAGTACTTAGCCCTGCAATTCCTTTCCAAATGTTTTGCAGATTAGGGAGCTGGTGGAGCAGACGAAGCTGGAGATGACTGTTGTTGTTGCTGTATAAAAGAATAAAGGCTTCCGCTACGCCTATAAATAAAGTTCATCTCCTTATATATAATATTCTAAGTTAATTTCGTATTTTGATATAAAATCTCTACGTTCCTCTTACACCATTGATTATATATATATATTACGGGTATTCAGACAAGTCGGCCAACATGGGTTGTTTGGCTTAGCCAACCCCATAGTTTGAGCTATATGTCCTGATTCCGTATTTTATTAATTATGTCTACGGGTATTCAGACATAGGCGGCCGGTACGAGTGATATGGTTTTCTTATTACCTACCTCGTAGTTCGTGCTGTGCATCCCGATCCCGTATTTAATTTCTTAGTATTAAAGTTATATTATCTCAATTCATGAGCCCCTTTCTATCCCCGCTTCTTAATTCCAACCCCTTGCCATGTCCCGGCACACGTGCCTTCCCTCGGGAACTGGGGCGTGACATAATGGTATCAGAGCAATTCACCGCTCTGAAATCGTTTTCTTTCTATTTTAAAATTAGAATTGTATTTTCAATACTCTAAAAGAAAGCACAACAACAACAAGTCTCAAGCTCGCCGCTGCACCAGACTCCAAAAAGAAAAGAGAGAGGTAAAGGATTTTATTTTATGAGCATGCATGAAAGTAAAGGGGTCATGATTCATGTTATAGTTATGTTTGGGACAATCGAACCCAAGTAACTCATGTGTAAATAGTTCATGTTATACAATGTGAGTTTAAAGATTTGTTATCAAGGATATATCAGGAATATGCAAGTAGGTCGGAAAATGGTCACACATGGTTATACATAGTTTTTGACTATTATTATATACATGACATATTAAGTTACAGGTGTTGTAAGATGAATCCAAGAAGACAATGGATAAACCGTTATGTATTAGAGGATTATAAAAACCAATTCAGAAGTTGAGAAAGGATTCCTAATGAATCAGTAGGAGAATTTGTCAGGGCGTTTGGCGACGCTTTACACTAATGCAAAACTAGGAGGGATCAGTGAAGTTGAAGCCGTTCGTAAGATGATTCTGCAACTACCTGCTCAGTGGAGCGAGTGGGCAGAATATCTTAGATCAGAGATATGTGTAAGAGATCCAGTTACAGATGCGGAGATACTCGATTTCTCAAAGTTTGTTCACCTGATCTTTACAAAATGGATCATGTTAGGATCTCCAATTCAAACTGATATTGTTAGTACGCCAGCACCACCACCTTCATTTCCCCCTACAGTAGGTAGGAACGATGATGAGGCGGGTCCATCTAGAGTTAGAGTTCGGACGGAGACACCCCCACCAGGGTTCGAGCAGCAAGAAACGGTTGCATCACCAACACCAAGAATAGAAAATGGAAGAGGACCTACCAGAAAAGCCAGGATGAAAACTATAGTACCAACTGATCGTATAAGGATAAATATTAATGAAGTTGCAAGTGATCACTCAGATCCAAATGAAAATGGGAGCCACCATGGCTCATTTCAGGACAGTTCTTAGACGAAGAAGATCGAAGAAAATTATATATTATGTTACTAACATATTTTGCTGGAGAAGTCATAATTTTTGGTGTGGGCATTTTACGAGCCACTCTGACTTCATATCTTTTGACTAATATATATGTTGCTTGTTCTAAAAAGTCCTTGAAGAAGGCATACCCCTGTTTTGATAAACGAAGGCATATGTATATTATGTGAAATATGTTTGAATAGATGTATGTTGTTTAAGATTTATTTACCCACAACATGCCTTTATCATAACCTTTTGTTTATCAACAAACCATATTAACAAAAGTTATGATACAGAAATGGAACCAACAAGAAATGGACACCATGAGGCAACCCCAGAACGTGAGGAACGAATAGAGGCCCAATCTATTGTTAGGATCGATGAGTGTTTTCGTAGACAAAATCCACCTACCTTTAATGGATTTGGTGATCCAATTGATGCCGAAAACTGGATCAGATCGATGGAGAAAATTTTCAACTATATCGATTATGGAGACAAGAACCGACTAACTTTAACAACTCATCAACTGGTGGGTGAAGCTGACTTCTGGTGGGAGTCAGTAAAACAGACTATAACTCCAGAGCAGTGGGAGGAATATACTTGGGGAGATTTCATAAAGGAACTATGTGGAAAATATATGCCAGGTTGTTATCAACAACAAAAGCAGAACAAGTTTTGGAATCTCAAATAGGGAAGAAGGACGATCATGGAATATGACCAACTATTTAACCAACTATCACGTTATGCTCCACATTTGGTGAATACTGATGCAAGTCATGCCGACAGATTTTGACGAGGCTTACGTCATGAGATAGGGGTTTCCTTAGCCAGCCACAGACCACTTACATATGCTCAGATACTAAGCAGAGCTATGGATATAGAATCTATGCTTCCAAGAGAAAGAGAGAGGGCACCTGAGCATGTACCAAACCAAGCTAATAAAAAAAGAAAGTGGGAAGAGAGGAACACAGGAAGTTTCCACGGAAAACAGCCATGGAGGGGATATCCTCAGCAGTTTCAACAACCAAGGCAACATAAAGACAAACCACTTTGTCGTATCTGTCAAAAGTATCATTTTGGGGAATGCAGAAAGGGCACCAATGATTGTTTTAGGTGTAAAAGGCCAGGACACTTTTCCCGTGATTGTCCTTTTTCCAACGGAAACCAGGGAATGCCAAGATTCCAACCTTTACCGCCGCCACCTCCACCTCCACGGATGAATCAGGGATATCAGAAGCCGATGCCTAAACCTCTTCAACAAGTTAGGGCGTACGCCATAAACCAGGAGTAACCAGCCAAAGCACCTGAGAACCTTGCAGGTATGATTTACCTAAACAACATACCTATCTTAGCATTATTTGATACTGGAGCATCACATTCTTTCATTTCACAAATTATATGTGATATCCTAGACTTGAGACCTAGAAAAATAGATCAAGCCCTACAAATAACCATTCCCTCAGGAAAAACCATGTTATCAGAAAAAGCCTTTGAGAATCAAGAAATTAAAATTGCTGAACAGATTTTTGTAGCAGACTTATATGTCATATCTATGAAAGAATTGGACGTAATATTAGGGATGGACTGGCTAGAAAAGAATGGGGCAACGATTGATTGCAAGGAAAGAAAGGTGTATTTCCAAGGAAATAATGAAGATAGAGTAAGTCTCCATGGCATAAGAAGTGGTACGAGGGTACCAATCGTCTCGGCAATAAAAGCTGCGTCAATTATGAGAAAGGGTAATTGTCAAGCTTTCTGGGTTACTTTGAAAAAACAACCTCAGAAGGAGAAAGAGATTGACACAGTACCAGTTGTACAAGAATATGAAGATGTATTTCCTACCGACTTACCTGGATTACCCCCAGCTAGACAAGTTGAGTTCTTGATTGATCTAGAACCAGGAGGTGCACCAATTTCCAAAGCACCCTACCGGATGGCTCCAAAAGAATTACAGGAGCTGAAAGTTCAACTACAAGAACTGTTGGACCTGGGTTTCATACAACCCAGTGTATCACCATGGGGAGCACCGGTACTCTTTGTAAAGAAGAAGGATGGGAGTTTAAGGATGTGCATCGACTATAGGGAATTGAACAAGCTCACAATCAAAAATAGGTATCCACTACCAAGGATAGACGATCTCTTTGACCAGTTGAAAGGAGCATCCATATTCTCGAAAATCGATCTTCGATCTGGATATCATCAACTTAAAGTGAGAAAATAAGACATCCCTAAGACGACATTCCGAACCAGATATGGACACTACGAGTTCACCGTTATGCCATTCGGACTAACTAACGCCCCAACAGTATTCATGGATCTAATGAATCGGATTTTTCATCAATATTTGGATAGTTTTGTCCTTGTCTTCATTGACGACATTCTCATATACTCAAAAAGCGAAAGCCAACACGAAGAACACCTACATATCGTACTAGAAACATTACGTATGGAAAAGTTATATGCCAAATTCAGCAAGTGTGAATTCTGGTTAAAAGATGTTATGTTTTTTGGCCACATCGTCTCTGCAGAAGGCATAAAAGTCGACCCTGCAAAAGTGGAGGCAGTCAACGGATGGAAGACCCCAACAAATGCTAACGAAATATGGAGTTTTCTTGGTTTAGCAGGTTATTACAGGAGATTCATTGAAGGATTCTCCAAATTGGCTAAACCAATGACGCAATTACTCAAGAAGGGAATTAAGTACACCTGGACTGAAGATTGCGAACGAAGTTTTCAGGAGCTGAAAAAGAGACTAACCACCGCCCCAGTGTTAGCAATTCCTGAGAGCAACGAAGGATTCACTGTATTCACTGATGCGTCAAAACAAGGTCTATGATGCGTGCTAATGCAGAACAAGAATGTGATAGCATATGCATCACGCCAATTGAAACCTCATGAGTTAAATTACCCTACTCATGACTTGGAGCTAGCAGCAGTTGTCCATGCATTAAAAATCTGGAGGCACCACCTCTATGGAGTTAAGTGTGAAATCTTCACTGACCACAAGAGCTTAAAGTACTTCTTCGAGCAGAAGGAGTTAAACATGAGACAGAGAAGATGGCTAGAGTTGGTTAAAGACTACGATTGTACCATCAACTATCATCCTGGAAAAGCCAATGTAGTAGCTGATGCCCTCAGTCGAAAAAGCCAAGGAAAATTAGGATGTTTGATCACGGAACAAGAAAAACTTATTCGAGAATTCGCCGCTCTCAAACTACAAGTTGTATGCCCGCCAGAAACAGTGTCAAGTTACATAGCAGCAATAATGGCTAAACCAGATTTACGAGAGAGAATCATTGAAGCTCAGAAGAAAGATGAATTCTTAGAGAAAATGCGTTCAAAGGTTGAAACGGGAGAAGCCAAGGGATTTTTAGAAGGATTTGCAATTGCAAAAGATGGAGCTCTTATGTATAAGGAGAGATTGTGCGTTCCAAGAAACGATGAGTTGAAAAATGAGATTATGAGTGAGACTCATGATACACCATACACCGTCCACCCTGGAAGTACAAAATGTACATGGATCTACGTCGAAACTTTTGGTGGGAGGCCATGAAGAAAAATATAGCATCATTTGTGGAACGATGCCTTACATGCCAACAAGTGAAGCATTACACCAACGGTCATATGGAGCGTTACAACCACTGCCAATTCCAGAGTGGAAATGGGAACATATCAATATGGACTTCGTGGTGAGCCTTCCAAAGTCAACGCAAGGAAATACAGCTATATGGGTCATAGTTGATCGACTGACGAAATCAGCCCACTTCCTACCAATGAAGATGACTTTAGGACTAGATAAGTTAGCTCATCTTTATGTTAAAGAGGTAGTTCGACTGCACGGAATTCCTGTATCGACTACGTCAGATCGAGATACGAGATTTACATCAAAATTTTGGAGGAGCCTATAGGAAGCAATGGGAACTCAATTGAACTTCAGCACCGCTTTCCACCCTCAGACGGATGGACAGTCTGAAAGAACAATACAAGTTCTAGAAGATATGCTTCGAGCGGTTGTCACAGATCGTGGTGACAACTGGGAGGATGTTCTACCACTTGTAGAATTTGCCTATAACAATAGTTATCAGGCAACTATAGGGATGACACCGTATGAAGCCTTATACGGACGGAAGTGTAGATCGCCACTTTATTGGAATGAAGTTGGCGAAAGGAAACTATTGGGTCCAGACTTGGTAGAAGCTATTGATTTAATTCGACAGAGGATAAAGGAGGCACAAGATAGACAAAAATCGTATGCCGACAAAAGACGCACAGATCTTCAGTTTGAGATTGAAGATTATGTGTTTCTCAAGGTTTCTCCTACAAAGGGAATTATATGATTTGGAAAATGAGGTAAGTTACGCCCTAGGTACATCGGGCCCTTCGAAATTCTCGAGAGAATAGGTCCCATCGCTTATAAGTTAGCTCTACCACCTAACTTAACAGGTATACACAATGTGTTCCATGTTTCTATGTTAAGAAAGTACGTGTTTGATCCTAAACACGTAATAAAATATGATGAGGTAATACTAAGTCAGGACTTACAGTATGAGGAAAGACCGATAAGGATACTCGATCGCAAGGTACGAATTTTGAGGAAAAAAGAAATTCCACAAGTTAAAGTACTTTGGAATCATCATGACCAAGAAGAGGCTACATGGGAGTTAGAGGAAAAGATAAGAGCCCAGTACCCCGACATAGATATCCAGGTACGTGAAATTTCGGGATGAAATTTTTATAAGGAGGGAGGGACGTAATATCCCAAATTTTCTTATTAGTTAGTTTTATTAAAATAAATATTTTAAGAAAATTTAGTTATTTTGATAAGATATTCTATTAGAATAATTCTTTTATTTTTTTTAACTATAAAAAAATATTAGTATTATATATAATAGAATATGCATGATTTAAAGATTTATATAGTATACGTACATATGTATACATAAAATAAGTTATTAATATATAAAATATAATGATAGGATTAGCTCATAGTTTTTATGTATATATACGTATATATTCTAACATGCATGCATGATTAATATTATATATAAGTATATAGGATTGTACAAAATGATATTATATATATAATACGTATGCATGCATATCTTTAGAGATAGCTGTCAACTTCTACTACCACCTCATATTTGCATGATATATCTACTAAGTGACTAACATAAGCTATATGATGACTAACGTGGGCTATAAACATGACTGAGCAGCTTAAGTTTTCCCTATAAATACTGAACCTACGCTCTTAACCTTTTCCATACTCTAAGCTTGAATACATCCACCCTTCTCTATTAGTTTTTAGAAAAATATTACTACATCAATCTTATTTTTGAGGGAGTAATCTTTTCTTAAGGATCTACAGAAAGAAGATTATAGCGCAACAACTATTCTCTAGATTTGTTTCAAGTTTTAAGGTGGGGCTTTATTCTTACAAATTATTATTTGAGTTAGTAAGCTCTGATAAAATGTGATTATCCATGAAAATGTTTTAATGTGTTATTACATGTTTAATGCTCTTATAATGTATGCGATCGGGTCTTTCGGTTGGTCTCACACACTAACCGGGAGGCTGTGCGCACAGTTAGAAATCGTTGGGTTGATCACCAATTGATTCTAACTTCGAGGGAAGAATCTCTGGATAAAATATTCCATTGCCTCCAAACTATGGCTCCATCATGAAAAGGGATCCGGCTGTGGCAATGTCCTGGGATTAGTATAAGAGTAACAGGGTAATACACATGTGCGCACAATCATGAAAATCGAGGTTTGGTATGCATGGATGTAAATTTAATTTCAAAACCCTTCTATGTATACTTTATTATCATGGATATTCTTTTTATGACAAATGTTTTGGGTACAAGTCCACTGGGTACATTAGTACTTAGCCCTGCAATTCCTTTCCAATGGGTACATTAGTACTTAGCCCTGCAATTCCTTTCCAAATGTTTTGCAGATCAGGGAGCTGGTGGAGCAGACGAAGCTGGAGATGACTGTTGTTGTTGTTGTATAAAAGAATAAAGGCTTCCGCTACGCCTATAAATAAAGTTCATCTCCCTATATATAATATTCTAAGTTAATTTCGTATTTTGATATAAAATCTCTACGTTCCTCTTACACCATTGATTATATATATATATTACGGGTATTCAGACAAGTCGGCCAGCATGGGTTGTTTGGCTTAGCCAACCCCATAGTTTGAGCTATATGTCCTGATTCCGTATTTTATTATTTATGTCTACGGGTATTCAGACATAGGCGGCTGGTACGAGTGATATGGTTTTCTTATTACCTACCTCGTAGTTCGTGCTGTGCATCCCGATCCCGTATTTAATTTCTTAGTATTAAAGTTATATTATCTCAATTCATGAGCCCCTTTCTATCCCCGCTTCTTAATTCCAACCCTTGCCACGTCCCGGCACACGTGCCTTCCCTCGGGAACTGGGGCGTGACAGAACCATACCTTGGAGAAAACTGAAAACAGTAAAATGTTTATGAGAGTTCTTTCATGACAAGCTAAAATTGTAGTGGGAGCTACTAAAGCAGCTGTATGGTCGGGCACTTTACTTCGTGAAATGGTAGTAATCCTATTTTGCTAGAAATCTCACATGAAATGTGGAATTTCGAGTGCAGAAGCAAAATTTATGGATTTATTGACCGGGAACACACATAGGAGTACCGATTGGTTTATGTAACCATAAGGCGATATTGCGAGTGTAAAGGAACATTAAAGCATGAATGTTAGTATGGCGGTTCATTCACTAAGTTTTAGTATGCCGGCACCTCTGAAGCTCGTGGTGGACATTGTCTTAGTGATCCTCCCACGGTAAAATCTTTCAGTATAAGTGGGAGAAGATGTGAATACAGTGATGCCATATAGTTTCCTATATACACATGGGTATACTAAAAGTTTTTACTTTAGTATAAGTGAGAGATTGTTGGGGTTGTTGTGTATAGCTAAAGCAAAAACGTGTTTTAGTATATATGACATGTATTCAACTATTTACAATCACCTACCTGATTAAATATATTAATAAGAATAAGCCCAATATCTCATGTTTTAGAACACATGGACGGCTCGGGTGTCAGGGAGATCACGCAGCGTTCGATGATAATTATGAGATATAAACAGTGTCACAGTTGAGATAGCTCGGGAAAGCTATCGGTTTAGACTGCAACATGACGGTAGTGGCGGGTCTCAGTCGCTAGTCATGTTGATACGGTGGAACGTATTGACAGGAACTAGTGAGATAATGTTCTTCTTATACTGACCCTAGCAATAGGTGAAGAACTAGAGATCTCGGTATTTAGAGATATGATCTTAATCTCGATAGGCTATTAGATATGTATGTGTTATTCATTGTTACTTTGATTTGCTAGATAAGGATCTATCGCAGTATCCCTGATGACTTGCCTCTTGGGTAACATGAGGGCACATAGTATGTCTAATTAGTTGTATCAAGACACCGTGTCCGTATTAGGTTGAGAGATATCCCCTCAGGGAGTTCACAAGGTTTATTATACCAAGTCATGCATGCTGATTAAGTTCAGGTATAATAATAAGGGGTGAACAGATACTACTTGAGGAAAGTAAGATATTAATTAATTAGGAGCAGTCAGAGGAGCTCTAATTAATTAATGGATATCGGAGTCATTAAACACGGGGATAGCTCTAAATAAAGTATCAGCCCCAATCTACAAATTGGGACAGAGCGGTGATTCAGTTGTGACTCTTTAGTGGAATGCGTCACAACTCTAATGAAATAAATGCTCTAGGTTGATCATGGAATTATTTCATTTGGTAAGGCTAAACTCTATCTGCTATTTTTGAGGGATATCAGTTTTGGACTGAAAAGAGGCATTATGGGCTTGAGCCCATAATGTGGCGCCTACTGTGGTATATGGGACGCCTATATCCTCTTTTGGTGTCCATCTGGGCTCAATAATTGCACTTTGGTTAAACATGTAATATGGAATAAATTAATATCTAATTAATTAAGATTTATTCTTAATTAAGGAATTAGATAATTAATTTAATATTTATATATATTATTTTCTTTATAATAATTAGGATTAATTCTAATTATTTACTCCATCCGTCCCAATTCAATTGTCCCTATTGCCATTTTGGGTTGTCCCAATTCAATTGTCCATTTTCCTAAAATAGCAAAAATTAGCCCAATTAATCATCCCATCATCCCCTCACCTTTCAGCACGTATCCCAATATAATTTATATTCTAAAAGTTTAAACTATCATAACTTGCTCGTTTGTTATCCGATTTTTATGATTTTTACATCAAATTAAAGGTCTTGAAACGATCTTTCATTTAAGATCCGACATGAATATGTTTTTATGTATCTATGATGCTGTATTTTTAAAATAATGAAATTTGCATTAACATATCAAATAATATACTTTTTCTCTAAACACACTTTCATAAAATCTCGTGCCAAAAAAAAAGGGGACAATTGAATTGGGACGGAAGGAGTATTTAATTAGATTTTGTTCCAGTAATTATTAACTAAACCGGGCTCAATTAATTAAGCCCGTAAATTAGTGGGAAAGAAAGAAGAGGCGCCCCTCCTCCTATAAATAAGGAGGAGGGGATTCTAAAAACCTAATCTCATTCTTGAGAAGAGGTGCCGGTTTTGAGAGTGCAGAGGGAGTTCCAAGATCTAAAGTTTCGAGACGCCCACACAGTCCGAAAATTTCGAGGAAAGGGATCACATCCCAATAATCTAGACCTGTAGCTTACTTTATCTGCAACTACGAAGGTATATTTTCTAAACTCAAATGTATGATGTATTTGCATTTAAATTATCACATCCAATTCGAAGATCTAGTGGAAAAAAGGAACACTTTCAACAGCGGTTCCATCAGTATATGGATTTGTTTGAGAATGTTATAATTTTTTGAGTTTGTAATAGTTTAGTTTTGTTTAATTAGTAATATATATATAGTAATAGCTGTTTGAGAGTTTCCTAAGATCCAGATTAAACTTGTTAGATACAAGTTATTTCAAAGCACGAGATTTTTTTGAATGAAATACCAAGGGATTATATGTGGTTATGTAGTGTTAGGAAGTTTTCTAGTTCTAAAAATCAATTCACTTATACTTTTAAAGATTTTAATACTACAATATCTAGTAGTTAAACAGTTTTAGTGACACTATAAATAGTGTCACGAAATATATATGCTCCATATATCTTTAGTATAGTAAAATTTAGCTACAACTCTCACATACATCTATAATATTTTGTGATATATAAAATTGTAAGTAAATTTGTTACGTTTAAAAATATAGCAATTTGTGACATCTATACATCTATACCCTATTATAAAAGTGTCTTGTTTACAAAATTTAGTTTGCCTATTTTATCTTTATTATAAAATTTAATTTAAGGTCAATAATGTAAGACCATATTATTATATATGGATTTATAAAGATAAATAAAACACGGTTTGCTCATTACACGAATTTAAAAGAAAAGCCAAACATGGTTACCTTGTTAAAATTAGATATATACAATACTTTTGCATGTCTGGATTTATTAATAAAATAAAAAGTTTGTTTTTACGTTAAGTTTATTCAAGAGTTCCACATTGTTGGTCCCAGAAAGAGTTCATTGGTGTATTGGGGGGAGGGGGAATACACCAATTTCCAACAGTTTCGAAATAAGATTAAAATAGATTTTGCAATCAGACTAGCGAACTGAGTCAGGCGAACTGATCAGAGTAAGTTCAGTTTATTCAACTCAGATAGTGAACTGCTGAGTTTCTTAAACTGAACTGCGGTGCGGAAGTTGGTGGTTTGTGTTGGAAAACTCTTAAAGAAAATTCTTTTTAACTTATACTAACGGTTCGAATGATGAATAAAGATTGATATGCATGTTAGTATGCAAAGGAAGATCTTGAATAGTAAAGACTACTCAAACAGAGAGAAAGAGAGAGAGAGATTGAGACACGAGAGTTTATCGTGGTTCAGAGATAACCCTCCTACATCCACGTTAGGTTCCGTCGAACCTGAAAATCCCTTACTTTGGATTTCCCTTCTCTCTTATTTAAACTGGTTGAGTGCCAGTTCTAATCTCCGTCACACTTGACAAAGATTAAGTATGAGTTATGGGTCGTGACCCTTACACGCTTCCAAACTTGCTATGAACCTAGCTTACTACACACTACTACTTCCCAGAGCTTTGAAGGCTCAACAATGGAAGATAGACTACTCTTCAATCTACTGTAAGGATATCAGAAACTGTGTGAGTAGAGAGAGTTTGGATGAGTTTTTAGACAGTAGTAATTGTCTAGAACTCAAAATCCAGAATTTGAAATCTCTTTATCAACACTTAGGAAACTCGTTTGATTTCGAGCGTTATTGGATATGAGCTTGAAAGATTTCTATAGAGATTTGATTTGTATATTTAAATTTACGTTCTTGATTTCCCGTACTTATTCTAGATTGGGAGAAAGTATTTATAGGCTTGGATGAATAGAGTCATTGTAATGTGTCAGGTCCGTACACTGACATCTATAGTTTCTTCCCGTTGAGATAGATCAGGTTGCATCGGAGAATGCATGAGCCAGATCAGATCAACCCATGTAAGTAGGTTGATATTGCCTCTGTAAGCAGTAGTCTTTAGCAATCTTCCTTCGAGGTCTTCAAGGATAGATGACTAAGACTACCAACTAAACCTTATAACTATCAGATTGACTATAATGAGTAAGATCGTACTTCCGATCTGACTTTTACAGGTAGTCGATCTGACCTATGCTTAAGCTTGAACTTGTAAAGACTGATAGTATTGGTTTCGATAAACATCATCAAAACTCACGAACCAAGTCGGGTTCCCAACAATTTCCCCCTTTTTGATGATGTTGAAACTAACATGTTATTGCCATAAACTGGTTAAGAACGAAGTTTAAGTGGGTAGCAGTTTGGACATCTAGAGATTGTCATCAAGGCTTTCAAGAAAAAATAACAGCTTGGACAAGGAGAGATTGTCATCAAGGCTTTTCTTTAATAACGAACTTCGTTTAGCTAGATGGCTTACAATTGGACTGATAGAGTAGTTTACAAGTAAGCTAACATTTACATAGGATTTCCTAACTCTAGTTCTAATCTGTCTAGGCTAAACTGACTAGACCTAATCTAACTATCTTCCTCCATTCTCAATCTGTTGTTCGGAAAGAACATGTTAGTTCCCCCTTTTTAAACAAAATTCTTCATCCTCATTCATCGGCATGGCTTCAATTTCTTGCTTCAGATAAAGAGAAGATAAAGTAGAAGCATTTTATAATGCTTTTCTTGTTATAGGAGATCTGGATTATCTTCCTTCCTGTAACAAGCTACTTTCATAAACTAGAAGTGCCTCTTGAGGAGAATCTTTCTTGTTATATAGATCCTGTCCTAGATGGCACAGGATCTCGCCTTCCTTATTACAAATTTCAAGGACTCTTCTTTGTCTCAATGGCCTTAGTATTGTCATCTTCCCCCTTTTTGACATCATCAAAATGGGTTCGGATGAACTCCCAGAGTTTGGTGTTTTCAGCTTGGAGAGCCTCGAGCTTGCAATTCACATACTCCTTGCAGTGAAGTTCGAGGGTAGAAATATCCGCGGATTTAGCAATCCCATATGCTGCGAAGATCGAAGGTGCATGAGTTTCCATGGTTTCGGATTTGGCAAGGGAACTTATGTCATCTTGTAGCTCCTTGAGGGTCTGATTGAACTTGACGTTGAGCACTTTAAGTTCATCAGTGATGATTGAGTCAACTTTGTCAATCTTCTCATCGATGATCTTCTGCTTTTCTTTGTCAGTGAGTTCGAGCAGATTGACCTTCATGTTCATCTTCCTTAGTTTGGCTTTGACGAAGGCCATGATCCGGTCTTCAACTTCAGTTGAAAGGCAAACTGTTGAGGGATGGTCAGCTGTAGATGGTCCTTCTTCCAGGTTGACTGGTGTAGGAGGAGGGGAGGCAGATTGACTGGCTTCAGATTTGATGGCCAGGAGGGGAGAGACAGTGGGGATAAGAACTGCAGGGGACAAGAGAGAACTCAATGATCGAGTTATCCTCCTAGTGCCCAGGGGAATAGCCTCATCAGTGGCTATCCTTTTCCCTTTCCCTTTGGATTGACGAGAGCTTGATGGAGTGGCTTCAGTGATGGTGGCGTCCTCGGGCTGAACTGACTTGGAGGCCTTCATTTCCAACAACAGCTTCTGGGCAACACCATCAGAAGTGGAGATTAGGTGCGAAGTAACACCTAGCAGCATCTCCAACTGCTTCTGTGAGTGAGGAACCAGATGGCCCTCAGAGATAGCAGCTGCATGGGTCCAAGCACAGCTGGTAAGACGATTCAACAATATGAAGCTAATCTTCGTCCCATGATGAAGGATCCACTTGGCTTCAATCTCCACCAACTGGTCTCCTACATAACTGCGGTGATAAATCCAGCCTGCTCTATAAACTGGTTGACGAGCAACCTAGCCCAATTGACGTCTAGTTGCTCTATCACAGTTGACATCACCCTGAACTTGGGCAGAGAGACGAATTCATTGGAACCAACATACGAAAGGAGTACATTGTGGACGAAATCAAAAAGAATTCAGTACTCCAGCTTCAGCAATCTCCGGTTGAATGTCACCAAGTCGTACATCTTCTTAGGCTCGATAAGGGCTTGCTAATAGACCTTCTGTGCGGCGATGAGAGGGATTTCCTCAATCTTGCAAATGACTCCAGCATCCACAAGGTTGAAGGACTGCAGCACGAGCGGCAGCACCGGAATGGTTTGCTCTAGTTCTCCTTTGGGCACGAGGCGGATCGTCGCCGTGGCTGGGTCAGAGTTCACCGTGGTGAAGGATGTGTAGAACTGGGCTACGTACTTCTTGAGAAAGTGCGACGGCCTCGCCGTGATGATGTTGAAGAATCCTCTGCACTTGGTGATGGATTCAAACATCGGATTGAGGCCGGCATATCCGTAGTTGTCGAAAATGCCAACCTTCTTTGAGAAAATCTTAGACATAACTTCCTCAACCTGATGGGCAAATGATAATTCTGCTGCCATTGATATGAGAATGGAGAATAGAGAATTGAAGGTTACAAAAAAGAAGTTTTAGGAGATGAAAAGATTTTTGCACAATTATAATGATATGTTCTACTAGCCCCAACACTTCATATTTATAGGGATTATTCATCAACGGCTAGGATTAGTTCAGTAAAAATCGGGCGGTTGAGATCGTGGGTGTTGTGGATGGTGTGCAATCGTGGGCGGGAACATGGCCGAGTGGACTGCGAGTATTAAGGCGAGTGCGAGAGACACACGTAGCCTTTATACCCTAAGCTGTCGATTAATTGATGCAAATCCCTTAATAAATGCATAATTTTTCATATTCTTGGATATAGGATTCGCGGAAATCTTTACTGTGTCAGAGAAGTATGGTGATTAAATATGGCACAGATAAATATGAGAAGTTAAGGCATGAGAGAATCTCCAGTTCTCCCTCAGTTCATGATATGCTAACTGATCTTCAGTAACTCATCAGTTTGGCTAGAATTTCTGAACTGAATCCTCTTACTTTAGATTCACTCACCGGTTGAAATGTGATAGACTGAGATCCCATAGTCAGAGATTCAGATTAATATTTAGGCCACTTGAGTAGGTACCACACGTTGTGTTAGGTACTACTTTGTTGGGTCTTATTAATCAATCTGATGACATCACTCAAACTGGGTTCCCAACAATGATTATCAGTTGAGTATTCGAACTGGCTGGAGGGTTTTGATATTATAATGTTGAGCTGATGAAACACAATTTAGTGTGTGAGAGATAGTTCTCATCGTAGATGTATCCTCCTGCCTTCGTGGCATAATCTCTTATGTCAGAGCCAGCTGATCTTGATTGATCACGTATATACTTGGCAGGTTCATTCAGAAATGATCATCTTGCAAAATGTTGGTAAGAAAAATTTCTTTTCCTTCCTTAAATCTCACGAGATACTAGATTAGCAGAGTATTTTACTCATTAGCCAAGAGTAAATCTGGATGATGGTAGAATTGACAAATTTTAAAAGAAGTGATACGGATTACAGTCACATCTGATGATGATTGTGATGAAGCCATTTATGCACAGAGTGCTTTTAAGTAATTCCAGTCAATAAATCAGACAGATTCAGTGACAATTTGACTTATGTTCTTAGTTATTCCAATCTGCGTTTGTACAGGTTTTACGACTCATCTGAAGTTGGACGCGTAGTCAGCAGGTTGACCCTTTGTTGCAGTGTTAGTTCTCTTCTTCCTTATTGACCTTTTATGCCTGTTTTGGGATATGAATTGATACTGAGGTTCATGGAAGAAGGATCTTCATGATAGCCATACTGGTAGTATGCCAGTTGAGCTTGATAATAGTGAGCTGGATAGATAGGTGGCACTTCCCATACTGACACCATTGATTTGGTAGTTGCTTGGTTGATCGGGTTGATATCAGTTGTATTGATAAGGAAATTGGAACTGCTGTCGCTGATGAAGATATGGTTCATTATTCCACAGCCTATGGAGGCCATAATCATGTTGTCTTGACCATTGCTTATGTTGATTCTGCCTTAGAAAAATAGAATTCTTCCTTTTTGATCTTTAAGCAGCTTGCTTCTTCTTTTCTCCTATCTGAGCAGATTTGCCTACGGATGGCTTAGTTTGATCTGCCTTTTCTGCACAGGTGGCTTGGGTTGACTCTTGGATGTTGTAGATTTTTACTTTTTGATTAAGATGGCCTGAGGATGTAGAGCTGAATTCTTCAGTTTGATCCTTTTGTTGGGCAGATTCTGATGACCTGGATTTGTGGTTAGCTTGCTTTTTGACTTCACAAACTAAATCTTTCCGTCAACAATCTGTCCTTGGCCCTTCTTTTGACCTGCAAACCCTTGACCTTGACCAGTTTTAATGGTGGGGTTTCTTTGAACTGATTGAATCTCTTCCAGTTTGTCCTTCCCTTTAATCATACGATCGATCTTTTGTTGAAAATTGGTCAATCGTTCTGTTAGAGAGTTGATTACGCCATCTTTCTCATTGAGCATTTTCTTCAGGAATACCTCTTCTTTAGTCGATTCCTTCAGCCGTGCATTCTCCTCTTCTAGATTCTTTCCGACTACTACAAGCTCCTTGAACATGGTTGCAAGCTTCTTGTAGTTTGCAGTTTGTTGACTAAACTCCTCCCATGGAACCATCTCGGGTGGGTTGTTATCCACATTTTCATTGTTAGAAAGAGTTGTTGAGACCAGTTCAAAAATTACCTTAGCGTTCTCAGGACTTGTCATATTATCTAGACTGAGCTCCTTTGCATCATCATTTTCATCAACTTCATCGGCAAGAAGAGCTTGCACAGTGTAGTTGACAGAGCTCCCATCTGAGTGAGTATCTGTAATGTAGTTCTTGTATTCGAGAAATAATGAAGTTTCCATGAAGAAGGTATAACAAAATAGTAACTAAAAGAATTTTCTGAGAATCTAGTCCAAGTTGACCAAATGCTAAATATAAGTAGAAATTGGGCTTAAAAAAAACTTAGTATGCAGAAGCGATGGTCAAAAGAACCACCGCTCTAATACCACTTGTTGGTCCCGGAAAGAGTTCATTGGTGTATGGGGGGGGGGGGGAATACACCAATTTCCAACAGTTTTCGAAATAAGATTGAAACAGATCTTGCAATTAGACTAGCGAACTGAGACAGGCGAACTGATCAGAGTAAGTTCAGTTTATTCAACTCAGATAGTGAACTGCTGAGTTTCTTAAACTGAACTGCAGTGCGGAAGTTGGTGGTTTGTGTTGGAAAACTCTTAAAGAAAATTCTTTTGACTTATACTAACGGTTCGAATGATGAATCAAGATTGATATGCAGGTTAGTATGCAAATGAAGATCTTGAATAGTAAAGACTACTCAAACAGAGAGTAAGAGAGAGAGATTGATACACGAGAGTTTATCGTGGTTCAGAGATAACCCTCCTACATCCACGTTAGGTTCCGTCGAACCTGAAAATCCCTTACTTTGGATTTCCCTTCTCTCTTATTTAAACTGGTTGAGTGCCAGTTCTAATCTCCGTCACACTTGACAAAGATTAAGTATGAGTTATGGGTCGTGACCCTTACACGCTTCCAAACTTGCTATGAACCTAGCTTACTACACACTACTACTTCCCAAATCTTTGAAGGCTCAACAATGGAAGATTTAGACTACTCTTCAATCTACTGTAAGGATATCAGAAACTGTGTGAGTAGAGAGAGTTTGGATGAGTTTTTAGACAGTAGTAATTGTCTAGAACTCAGAACCCAGAATTTGAAATCTCTTTATCAACGCTTGGGAAACTCGTTTGATTTCGAGCGTTGATTGGATATGAGCTTGAAAGATTTCTACAGAGGTTTGATTTGTATGTTTAAATTTACGTTCTTGATTTCCCGTACTTATTCTGGATTGAGAGAAAGTATTTATAGGCTCGGATGAATAGAGCCGTTGTAATGTGTAAGGTCCGTACACTGACATCTGTACTTTCTTCCCGTTGAGGCAGATCAGGTTGCATCCAAGAATGCATGAGCCAGATCAGATCAACCCATGTAGGCAGGTTGATATTGCCTCCGTAAGCAGTAGTCTTCAGTGATCTTCCTTCGGTCTTCAAGTCTTGAGCTCTTCAAGGATAGATGACTAAGACTACCAACTAAACCTTATAACTATCAGATTGACTATAATGAGTAAGATCGTACTTCCAATCTGACTTTTACAGGTAGTCGATCTGACCTATGCTTAAGCTTGAACTTGTAAAGACTGATAGTATTGGTTTCGATATGCATCATCAAAACTCACGAATCGACTTGGGTTCCCAACACACACTTTTGATCATAATTCTAAACATGATTGAACTAGCTTTCTACTTATTCATATATCTCGATAGAACATCTGAAGGCGATGAGCATATTCATAGATCTTAATTTTCCTTCGAGCAATCACTCGAAGGTTGGATTAAGTCAAACATAATTCTTCTGTTGAACATTTTGTTGCTACAAACAACCGAGGTAATCGTCAATAATTACTTGATATCTACCGAAAATATTAATAAGATGCATATTTAAAAACTCATCGTCCATTGTTGATTGTATTTTGCTAACATAAAGATCAGAAATGACTACCAAATTATACTTCAATCTCGTGTATCCAACTATGATATTATAAGATATCATATCTTTCTTATATTTTAACTAAATTGTTTAATCGAGCTTCACAACTTACACTGACTATTTGCAATTTAAAATTCAATTCAAGAGGGATTGGTTATCAATTTGTATGCCATTCGGAAAATATGAGTATCAACTTACTCATCAAATTTTTATTTCATGAATTGAAATCTGTAAAGTTTCGTTATGCATCTAAACAGAGAGTTTGTTCCATGATTAAATAAGATAACTAGGCTATTAGTAATTGGATTATTTTTTCCATATAATGCAACTGAAAAATTGATATCTCAATTCTAAATGAGGGTGAGGATGATTGATTCAGGATACAATTATGCTTTCATAAGCAGCACAAAAAAAAAGAAGAGTTGCAACATGATGTAGTGGAAGGAAAGAGAAAACGAATGAAAAAGCTTGAAAAATATTTTGAGATTCCAAGCGACTGCGTGGACGACAAGACGTGGTATAAAGTATTTGTGGAAGCAAAACGAATGAGAACAAATATTCTCCTACCATCAAGGTCAAACAAGAACATATTTGATGTGAATTTAAATTCATTAATAATTACATACATAGTTTTAGTTATAATTTTTTGAATAAAATGTTTGTCAAATTTTCTTTTTATCACAATGATTTCTAATTTTTAACAATTCATAGGAATAGGAGGTTCAAAGTTTATAAAGGGAATTACAAGGTGTAATCCGCAGAGTCAGCATATATTCCCTTGGGACTTTCTTTTTCACTTTTTTTCTTGAAACAATTAGACATTCAAATACCAACCTTATCATCGTTTTTTTTGTTATATTTGTGTAGCCATGAACCATTATGAGAATATTGAGCTTAATGATAAATTTAATATTTTCTTCTCGTACTAAAAAATGGATCAAGGTGCAACGCATGTTATCCCTGTTAGTCTAACTAAATTTTGCTACACCTTAAGCTATCATAATTTTTTTTTATAACACATAAATGTTAGAATTTCTCTCTCTCTCTCTCTCTCTCTCTCATGCGCGTAGGCACACACATCTCTCTCTCTTTTTTCTCTAAACAACACACACACGCACACACACACACACTCTCTTTATTATATAACTTATAGTATGATTTTAATAAATAATTATAATTATATTGTCTTAATATGTCGTAAATAATAGCTACACTTTTATATGTCATAAGATTAGTTACACATTCAAATGTCAACAAATTTAGTGACATGTCTGTATTTTTGTGACACGCGTAATAGCTAACTAACTACAATGTGCCACAACTTTATCTAGTGACATTTATAAGTGTCATCATTAACGAAATGTATATATTTTCCTATTTTGCACATGACTTTTCAATTATTTTCTCAAAATACAGGAACTTTATACGTTTTCATGTTATCCACATGAGTTTTCAATTGTTAATATATATATAATTCATTTTCTCCAAATCAAATTGATGTGACAAAAATTAAAATGATTGGGCAAGCAATACTACCTTCTCTGTCACTAAATATTTACCATCACGGACTTCTACCTTTATATCTCTTTTGCCATCTTTGTCGACTATTGAAAAATACAATGTCATCGGTAAATGAAATGGCTTCGACAAACACAACATCTTCTAGACTTTGGACTGCATAATCATCTTGATGGTCATGGTGGTTGGCGGTGGCCAGAGTGCTTGTCGATGTTGTCACCTTTATCAATCACGTTTCAAATACTTCTTACACTAAGTCTTTAAAGGTCAATTTGTATGATGGTTCAATTTGATATGTGTTACAATTATGTGTACACTTTTTTTTTTAGTTTATAAATTAATTTATCAAATAAATTATGCTATCAACATAAATATATATCAAGCATTATTTTATTTTCTTCAATAAGTGTATTATTATCTGTAACGCCCCAATTTTCATAAATAAAGAAATTGGTTTGTTAATAAGAAAACTCCATTTATTAATTACTAAAAACTAACATAAGTCTTGGAAAACCCAATAAAAATAATAGAACTAGCAAAGCGGAAGTCTTGACTACGAAAAATAACATTATTCAAGAATTAATCTAGCTTCTTAATAATTAATTCCGACTCCACCATCATTCACCACGCCGCTCATCGCCCGAATCTGCTCCTGAAAAGATAAATAGTTTTGGGGTGAGTACTATAAACTCAGTGGGTTGCATTTATCCATATTATAAGAATTACTACAAAAGAATATGTGTAAACATGTTCTTCTTCTTATTCTCATTTTTACGTCCGTAGACGAACTTCCTTTATTTTACGTCCGAAGACGACACTTCCTTTATTTTACGTCCGAAGACGAAACTTCTTTATTCTCATTAGCTCGTAAGCTAAAGCTGCATATCACACATATCAATTGACCAAAACGTATAATAAGGATAAACACGAAAATGCAACTTTTTCCCCCACCTTAACCTTTCCTTGACTTGACTCCTTGAGAAACTGCAATTAAATCGTTAAGTCCTACGCGCCTCGCCTAAGAAAAGAATATAATCTTAATTACTAAATTTATAGAATAAAGTAATTAAACAGCATATAAGTAATTTAATTCTTATCATCTATTTCATAAAATGCATGACATTTTGTGTGGAAAGCTATATATATATATATATATATATATATATATATATATATATTCTAAGAATACACTTTACATAAAATAATGAGTTTCAAAGATGATGAAAGTTAAAAATCAACTTATACAAATATACGTATATATATAGATACATATATATAAATAAATAAATAAATAAAAAATAAAAAAAATGTGTTGGGCATACATTACGTATATGTATAATATATATATAAGAATGTGATTTAGAGAAATAACTAATTGGAATATTGGAGAAGAACAAGAATTTAGTCTGCGACTATTTTTCTCGAAAAATAAAAATCAGACCCGATGGCTTCTTCGAAAAACAACCATTAATTGACTGTTTTACAATCTTCCACCATAGATACGAAATTCAAAGAAACACAAGGGAAACGGCTGAAGAAGAAAAGAAAGTATTGAAGACGATTTGTTCATGGAAATTTCGGACTCGTGTATATGGAAACAGTAATAGAAACTGACTTGACAACAAAAGTTTTAGCAGTGGGAAAACTCAACCAAATCTACAAGAAATACGGAGAGAAAAATGAGATTTCGATTCTTGGCGGTGAGACATAACAATCGTCTTCCGCCATCGAGCCATAATTGTCGTCCAAAAAGGTGGTGAAGAAGAGTATTACCTTAGCCACTACTATGAACCTCTCTGTCGATGTGAAGAAAAGGTATTATGAAAGGTCCCTATTTATACTAGAAAATAGGAAAATGGATAAGCTTATCGTCAACCAAGTATTTGGAAAGAAAAATTTTGCCGGATCATTTCCTTGGAGAAGGAGATTTCTTAAGAAATATGTTGAAGGAGAATCTTGAATAATTCCTAATTACTCGGCTAAAAATCTGCTGCTGAGTGATTAAAGTCCACAAGAAAATTCTAATCACTAGGGCATACTGCAGGGCTCAACCAAAAAGAAATTGGACCAGGAAAAAAAAATGAATAATGCTTGGGCTTAATAAAAAAAAATGGGCTGGAATAATTAAATAATACTTGAGTTAGAAATTTAAATAAAGATGCTTAGTAAATAAATAATTATAAATATGCTTAAAATTATGTGACCATGCATGCATAAATTATTTTCTAGAGGCGCGATTTATGGAGCTCAACAATTTAATCACATATAAATAATAAATTAAAATAAATAATAAATAGGGAAATGTAGCTAAAAAATATTCAGGGCGCTACATCCTCCCCTCCTTTTTAAAATTTCGTCCTCGAAATTACTTACTTGAGTCTAGAAGATGAGGGTATCTAGCCCTAATGTCGTCTTCCTTTTCCCACGTGGCCCCGCTCTTATCGTGCCTACTCCATTAGACTTTGACTAGTGATACTTCCTTACTTCTAAGTGTGTACTATTCTATCTACCATAGAAATTGGATACTCCTCCTATGTCAAATTTTTATCTACTTCTTGCTCGACGTGGTTCACTATGTTCCTTAAATCGTGAATGGCTATTCTATCTATTTCTATAATTTTTCCGGAGTGAACGTATATCCTTAGGAAAACAAGTCTCCTCAACACATTTCTTAGCAACGACTAAGGTACCTTGGCCATCTTCATTTTCCTCATCATCTTCATTTTCCTCATCTTGGTTCATGGTGTAGACACTTGCATTCCCCTTTTGGCCAGTATTGTTGTTTTGATTTCTCCCACCGGCATTCTAGTTCCGCCCGGCATTGTTGTTGTTGCTGGGGTTGGCAAACCTTCCATTTGGGCAATTCGAGGCCATGTGCCCTCCTTGGTAGCATCTATAACACACATTTTCTCCAACTCTACACCTCCCAAAGTGATAGCGTTGACATTGTCGACAGAGTGGCTTGCTCGTTTCCAACCCTTGACTGCTCCCTTCGTTTAGCCTGGACTTCTTTTCTTGTTGGAAGTTGCCTCCATCATCTCAATTATCCCGGTGTCTCTTCTCACCCGAGTTTGGGGGTTTAGCTATTGGATTCTCCAATTTCAGGCGTGCTGCCACTGCTTTAGCACATTGCAGAATATCAGAGTATGATGAGAGGTTCAGGGCTGCCAAGTGCCCTCCGATCTCAGGCGTAACCCACTTTCAAATCTCCAAGCTTTCTTCTCATCAGTGTCAACTAGGTGCGGAGCATAGTGAGCAAGTTGAGTGAACTTCCGTTCGTACTCCAAGAGTGACATTGTCCCCTGCTCCAAATTCATCAACTCTGTTTCCTTTTGCTTGCGGAAAGCCTTAGGGAAATAGCGTCCCATCACCTTTTCCTTGAATACTCGCCAGGTAATGGCTCTGAGTTGCTCTTCAGTGAGTGCAGAAGTCTCAGACTCCCACCAATGACCTGCATCATCGGTAAGCTGGAAGACGGCGCAAGTAACCTTCCAGTCATCTGTACAACGCGTATAGTTGAAAATGCGCTCTAGCTGGCGAATCCACTCTTCTGTTCCAAGCGGCCCTTCATTTCCCTTTAAGGTTGGGGGTGCCATGCTTCGGAATTGGGTCAACACTCCATTTCCACCCGTCCCTTGATGGTCGTTTGCCTGTTGGGGAATTGCTCCCTTTAGAGCTTGTGCAAAAAGGTTTGTAAGATTGGTAAGGACTTCATGGGTGTTATCTATATGGTTTTCTCCATTGGTCATAGATTGTGTTCCTTCGCTATCTTCTGGTTGTTCTTCTCGTGGTTGCTTGTTTCTCGTTGGCCTGGTCATTCTGTTATTTCGAGGTCGTAAGGCATTTAGAAATAATATCATCTTTTTTCAAAAATATATAAAATCGAAAATGAAGGTCCAAACAATTTGAAAGTGAGACACTTATTTGAAACGCAACATACATCAAGATAAGAATCCTAATTTCCAACAGATGGTTCCTCATACAAGCTATTAGACCCTTGCCCCTCCATGAGTGCCCGTTTTCCATACACAAGACCTTTCCATTTCATGATAAGTGTTGCTATAAACTCTTCAAAGTAAGGAGATCTTTTCAACGTATTTGAGGTATACTTGTAACTTTCTGTATAGGCTTCCATAGCGAGACTCTTCAAATTCCGGTCTATAGTATTTATGACATTAAACATTGCTTCTATATCTCTAGATGCCCCTCCTAAATAGATATATTCCTTCCACATGCCTTTGAGAACCTCTAGTTGATCTTCTACTCCAAAATCTTCATTCCATGGTTTTGTCATGAATTGACGCCACAAATATTCCTTACTTGACAACCTATCTGAGCCTCCTAGATTAACCCCAAAAGTTTGACGTGCTCTAACCATCTATTTACATAAAAACAAGGTTAGATGTTTAAAATAAAACAGATAGGGAAAATAAAATACAATCGTAAGAACAAACATTCTCCTTCATACTATAGAGTCATTTTCAAAAATAAAGTATCTCCATTCCCCTATGAGTCGAGCTATGAAAATTTCAAAATTAATAGTTCCACGAACTCCTGGCGAATATTCATAAAGATCTCTGACAATCTTCTTAGCTAAAGGCTTCAATAAATCAGGTAAAGCTGCTATAACTATTAAGGTAGCGGTTATAGGGTTGAAATCTATTTCTTCTTCTTGCATCTCCTCCCATGTGCTTTGGATGATTCTCAATTGGCTTTCCACCCCAAATGAAAATGAATAGTCCCATTCGAAGTTTCAAAACTTTTCAACCAGTGCCTCCCTATAAATAGCAACCCGTCTTGCCTGTTGAAGATCGTGGTTTCTAAGCATATCGCTAACCATCTATAGGTAAATTATAGAGTAATTAAATTTCGAGGACATAAAAAAAATTATACACATCACTTGATAAAAACTTACAACTCTTTTACCTCTTTCGGCACGATGTAGCGGTGGTGATGATGGCCTTAACTTATTAAAATTTGCAAGTCTACAGGAAGGTAGACCTGCTCTGATACCACTCTATAACGCCCCAATTTTCATAAATAAAGAAATTGGTTTGTTAATAAGAAAACTCCATTTATTAATTACTAAAAACTAACATAAGTCTTGGAAAACCCAATAAAAATAATAGAACTAGCAAAGCGGAAGTCTTGACTACGAAAAATAACATTATTCAAGAATTAATCTAGCTTATTAATAATAAATTCCGACTCCACCATCATTCACCACGCCGCTCATCGCCCGAGTCTGCTCCTGAAAAGATAAATAGTTTTGGGGTGAGTACTATAAACTCAGTGGGTTGCATTTATCCATATTATAAGAATTACTACAAAAGAATATATGT
Organism: Mentha longifolia; assembly: GCA_001642375.2. Taxonomy (NCBI): domain Eukaryota; kingdom Viridiplantae; phylum Streptophyta; class Magnoliopsida; order Lamiales; family Lamiaceae; genus Mentha; species Mentha longifolia. The sequence continues at coordinate 311,431 of CM038121.1, read as the reverse complement.
AAACATGTTCTTCTTCTTATTCTCATTTTTACGTCCGTAGACGAACTTCCATTATTTTACGTCCGAAGACGAAACTTTCTTTATTTTACGTCCGAAGACGACACTTCCTTTATTTTACGTCCGAAGACGAAACTTCTTTATTCTCATTAGCTCGTAAGCTAAAGCTGCATATCACACATATCAATTGAGCAAAACGTATAATAAGGATAAACACGAAAATGCAACTTTTTCCCCCACCTTAACCTTTCCTTGACTTGACTCCTTGAGAAACTGCAATTAAATCGTTAAGTCCTACGCGCCTCGCCTAAGAAAAGAATATAATCTTAATTACTAAATTTATAGAATAAAGTAATTAAACAGCATATAAGTAATTTAATTCTTATCATCTATTTCATAAAATGCATGACATTTTGTGTGGAAAGCTATATATATATATATATATATATATATATTCTAAGAATACACTTTACATAAAATAATGAGTTTCAAAGATGATGAAAGTTAAAAATCAACTTATACAAATATACGTATATATATAGATACATATATATAAATAAATAAATAAATAAAAAAATAAAAAAAATGTGTTGGGCATACATTACGTATATGTATAATATATATATATATATAAGAATGTGATTTAGAGAAATAACTAATCGGAATATTGGAGAAGAACAAGAATTTAGTCTGCGACTATTTCTCGAAAAATAAAAATCAGACCCGATGGCTTCTTCGAAAAACAACCATTAATTGACTGTTTTACAATCTTCCACCATAGATACTGATAGGATACGGCCTAGCTCCTAGACCCAAGCATCAGACCCAATATAATTGGGCCCCGACAGTTAAGCTCGGCCCACGCAGCTCGGCCCAACTAAAGAAACTTCTTCACCAAGGCAACTCCTACATCGACTACAATTCAAGCTCCAAGAGTGATATAGAAGCTCGGTGTTTATCCATAAAGGAGGAGATCAAGCCAAAGAGTCAAAATAGGAGAAGAATTCTTATTATAGTTGAATTTCATGTAATTACCTATAAATTGGGGCTTAGAATAGATTGAGCGGGGAGAACAATCTTGTAATCACTACTCATACAAGCAATAAAGATCCATACTCTTTCCGCCCGTGGACGTAGATCTATTCCAATAGATCGAACCACGTAAATCACTTTGTGTTCCGTTTGCTTTCGTGTTCATTAATTCCTTGTCTACGTGCATTAATTACCTTACGAAAATAAGTTCGATCACTGGCGCCGTCTGTGGGAACCAAAAATTTGTGATTTTCGATCAAAAGTTTTCTAGGTAATTTACAGCCATGACAGGAAGACCAACGCGATCCACCCCAAATGCGAAATCGTGATTTGTTCGGAGCAGCTTCTGTTATTCGCCAATTCTGGACTGAAATCACCACCAAATTGGACGAAACCACCCAGAAACATGTTCTACTCGTCGAGAGGATTCCAACGGTAGGTTGCCCGTCGAAAGCCGATCACCGGTACGGCGGGAATCGCGTCTGGAAGTCCATGCTGCTGCATGACTCGCAAAATCGCGATTTGTTCGCCGCCGCTGCCGCCGCCAACAAGGAAAAGGATATTCGGCAAACCGGACAAGGTCCGACAGCAAATCCAACGGTTTAGGAAGCCGAAATCCACAAAGGCGAGGCAAGCCAGGCGCAAGATCTAAACCCGGCAATATACCGGCGATCTAGGAAGGAACACGCCAGAGGCCAGACTCTAGACGGACATGTTGAGCATGTTGGATAAGCATAGCAAGATTGTCTCGCCAAAAACAACACAAAGCTCAGCCGTGAAAAAGGACAACCCTCACGCAAAGATGGTGGAGAGCACGAAGCTACCTCCGGATTGCAGCATCGGCAAAAGTCCCCTAGCGTCAAGATCGTAGATGCACGGGACGCCGGGATCCGCCAACGGGGCCACCATCGCATCTCACCTCGCCGCAACGTCATCTCACCTCGGCATGACACCATCTCACCTCGGCGCGACACCATCTCACCTCGGCGCGATGAGGACAATTACCTCGCACTACGAAGCTATTATGGATCATAGCAGATCGGTTCGCAAGAGCCGGCGAAGCTGACAGGTGCAAGCGCGAAGCCGACAAGGGCGAACTATCTGATCGGAAGAAGGATCAAAACGACTGAGGCCAAAGTCGGCAAAGTGCCTTCGACAGGCTCCAGCGTGCACCCCTGGAATCCAGACTCGGACTTCGTCAAAATCAGGAACGAAGTCAATTCACTCCGTTGATGAGGCCGAGGACAGAGATCTACGAACTGCGTCATGGAGCAAGTGGTGCGCGATGGCACCCTTAAGAGGTACCAAAGTCGCGGCCGACGTTCTGACCAGTACGAAGCCCACACTAAGGCAAAGCGCAATGAAGACGATGAGGACCAACCTCAGTTGGAGGGAGTCATAATAGCCGTTACAGGGCTCCCTCAAGGTACTACGAAGTCCTCTCTCAAAGCTGAGCCCCGAAATCCTCAAACGGAGAAGCCCTCACATAAGAAGTTCAAAAAGGACGAGGCCATCACCTTTTCCGATAAGGATCCGGTACCAGCCTCTAGGAAAGATTGTACTAGCGTTAGTAAACGCTGCAAGGAGGCTGCGACCCTGTTTCCAAGCACACCCAAACAGGTTCTCACTGACCTGTCACTTCGGCAAGTGCTAATGAAACACCGAAGCTATCTGAGCCCACCTCGAAAAAAGCCGAAGCCATACCTGCAAAAGAACCGCCTAAAGATTGGTGGAAAGTATACGTGAACGGGGCTTTGGGAAATTCGGGAAGCGGGGCAGGCATCATACTCCTCGGTCCAGACGGATAGGAGACAACCTGTGCACTTCAGTTCGACTTCCTTACAATAAGCAAACGAAGTGGAGTACAAAGCTTTAATCGCCGGACTTCGCCTAGCTTAAGGTCTCCAGACATGAGCTATACAATTTTACAGTCTCTCAAGTCATAGTGAGCCACATGCTAGGAGGTTACGAAGCTAAAGGCGACAGGATGAAAATGTACCTCAACAAAGCCAAGAGCCTACAACAATACTACTCGTATTTTGAGTTGGTTCGCATCCCGAGGGGGCAGAACAGCCGAGCAGATGCACTAAGCAAATTAGCCTCGTCATCCACAAGCCCTCCCGTGGAAGAAGTCAAACACTGAAGTGTAGATGAAGCCGAGTTCAACCTAGTAACTGACAACGAGCCTAAGTGGATGACCCCTTCAAAATTATTTGGAAAAAGGCAAACTCCCAGTGATAAGCTCGAAGCTAGAAAAATCTTGAGCAAGTCTCCGAAGTACATTCTAGAACAGGAAGTGCTTTATAGAAGATCATACCTCCAGCCCCTCATGAGGTGCATAGGACCGAACCAAGCAGATTACACACTGCGAGAATTGCACGAAGGATCATGTGGGAGCCACATCGGAGCTAGGGCACTATCAAAGAAACTCATGCGGTGGGACCTCGTCATAAAGTGTCCAAAATGCCAGATTCATAGGACCGTGCCGAGGTTACCTCAGACCGACCTCACCAGCATGCAAAGCCCGTGGCCGTTCATGCAATGGGGGATAGACATCGTCGGTCCACTAGACAAAGCTCCCGGCCAACTCCAGTTCCTCATCGTAGCATCGACTATTTCACTAAGTGGGTCGAAGCCGAACCCTTGACAAAGATCACAAGCAAGAACACCCTCAACTTCGTATGGAAGAATGTGGTTTGCCGCTTCGGTGTACCTCGCATCCTCGTTTCGGATAACAGAACGCAATTCACCGATCGAACATTCAGAGAATGGTGTGAAGGGCTTCACATTCACCAAAAGTTCACTTCGGTAGCTCATCCTCAAGCGAACGGCCAAACCGAAGTTACGAACAGAACGATCGTCAAGGGACTCAAGACCCGCCTTGACAAAGCCAAAGGAGATTGGGCAGCAAATTTACCCCAAGTCCTATGGTCGTACCGAACAACTCCCCGGACCTTGAACGGCGAAACACCTTATAGTTTGGTGTATGGAACCGAAGCAGTGATCCCGGTAGAGATCGGCGTGCCGAGCCATCGCACACAACTTCTCTACCGAAGCCAATGAGGAAGGACTTCGAACCAATCTGGATCTGCTGGAAGAAAAGCGAGAGCTAGCCTACATAAGGGAAGCTAAGTACAAGCAGCAAGTAGCTCGGTATTACAACCAAAGAGTGAAGTATCAGCAGTTCCAAGTAGGAGACCTCATACTTCGAAATAACGAGGCCAGTAAAGCTGAAAGGCTCGGCAAGCTTAAAGCCACATGGGAATGACCTTACCGAGCAGAAGAAGTCCTCGGCAAAGGGTCATACAAGCTCGCCCACTTATCCGGTAAGCCAATACCCCGTGCATGGCACATTACTCATTTAAAGAGATACCTTGCATAAGTGGCTGAGAGTAATGTCCAAGTTCATATAGTTCATTTAGGTCATTTAGGTTGTCTTTTTAGGGTCTTGCATACATCTTGCATTTGCATACATCTTGCACATCTCTCTCTACTCCACTTATGCATATTATCTCGCCATTATAATTGAAAATCCTGTCGAGGATGACATAATACCCTTTCGAGGATGAACAAAACCCCAAAATTAGGGTAAATTCCAAATGCGCGTACCGACCTAACCTTGTTAAAAATAGAAGTACGAACTCCCTCTGCTTAAAACAAAGTCACCACCTTTGTTAAAAGCGAGGAAGAACTACTTTTGTTTAAAACGAGGAGGCGCTGCCTCGGTTAAAAATAAAGATACGGCCTTTGTTTAAAACGGAGAAGAGCCAAAACCTCATCTGAAGACGAGGTCGTGCTATTTAAAGCCTAAACCTTGTATGAAGATGAGGTCGTGCTAATTAAAGCCTAAACTTCGTCTTTGACAAAGTTGTGCTATTCAAAGCCTAAACCTCGTCTGAAGACGAGGTCGTGCTAATTAAAGCCTAAACTTCATCTTTGACGAAGTCGTGCTATTCAAAGCCTAAACCTCGTCTGAAGATGAGGTCGTGCTAATTAAAGCCTAAATTTCATCTTATGACGAAGTGAGCTACTTAAAGCCAAAAAGCCAAAACTTCATCTTATGATGAAGTGAGCTACTTAAAGCCAAACTTCATCTTATGACGAAGTGAGCAACTTAAAGCCAAAACTTCGTCTTGTGACGAAGTGAGCTAATTCAAGCCAAACTTTATCTTATGACGAGGTAGAGCTACTTAAAGCCAAAACCTCATCTTATGACAAGGTAGAGCTATCGAAAGTCAAACTTCGTCAAAAGACGAAGTGAGCTATTTAAAGCATTCCAACTTCGTTGAAATCTAATTTCCGAGGGGGCAATGCAAATTTTATACCCACCTCGTCTTAACGAGGTGGCAAGCATTCCAACTTCGTTGAAATCTAATTTTCGAGGGGGCAATGCAAATTTTATACCCACCTCGTCTTAACGAGGTGGCAAGCATTCTGACTTCGTCGAAATCCAATTTCTGAGGGGGCAATGCAAAAATTCTTACCCACCTCGTCTTAACGAGGTGGAAAGTATTCCTACTTCGTCGAAATCCAATTTCCGAAGGGGCAATGCAAATGCTTACCCACCTCGTCTTAACGAGGTGACAAGCATTCCGACTTCGTCGAAATCCGATTTCTGAAGGGGCAATGCAAATATTATACCCACCTTGTCTTAATGAGGTGGCAAGCATTCCGACTTCGTCGAAATCCAATTTCTGAAGGGGCAATGCAAATGCTTACCCACCTCGTCTTAACGAGGTGACAAGCATTTCCGACTTCGTCGAAATCCGATTTCCGAAGGGGCAATGCAAATATTATACCCACCTCGTCATAACGAGGTGGCAAGCATTCCGACTTCATCAAAATCCGATTTCCGAAGGGGCAATGCAAATTTTATACCCACCTCGTCATAACGAGGTGCCAAGCATTCCGACTTCGTCGAAATCCAATTTTCGAAGGGGCAATGCAAATTTTATACCCACCTCGTCTTAACGAGGTGCCAAGCATTCTGACTATGTCGAAATCCAATTTTTGAAGGGGCAATGCAAATTTTATACCCACCTCGTCTTAACGAGGTGGCAAGCATTCCGACTTCATCGAAATCTAATTTCTGAAGGGGCAATGCAAATTTCTTACCGACTTTATCTTAACAACACGGTATTATTTCTCCCTCGTCTTAACGAGGTGGTATTATTTCTCCCTCGTCTTAATGAGGTGGTATTACTTCTCCCTCGTCTTAATGAGGTGGTATTACTTCTCCCTCGTCTTAACGAGGTGGTATTATTTCTCCCTCGTCTTAACGAGGCGGTATTACTTCTCCCTAGTCTTAACGAGGCGGTATTACTTCTCCTTCGTCTTAACGAGGCGGTATTATTTCTCCTCATCTTAACGAGGCGGTATTATTTCTCCCTCGTCTTAACGAGGCGGTATTACTTCTTCCTCGTCTTAACGAGATGGTACACGATTGACTTCGTCAATTTATTTTTCGACGGGGCAATGTACTTTTCTTCGACCTCGTCTTAACGAGGTGGCACGCGATTGACTTCATCAATTCTACTTTTGACGGGGAAACGTACTTTAGACCACTCCTACCTCAACTATTTCCCCTACGTCACACCCTCGCTTCTACATCTTTTTGGGGGGGATGTGATAGGATACGGCCTAGCTCTTAGGCCCAAGCATCAGGCCCAATATAATTGGGCCCCGACAGTTAAGCTCGGCCCACGCAGCTCGGCCCAACTAAAGAAACTTCTTCACCAAGGTAACTCCTACATCGACTACAATTCAAGCTCCAAGAGAGATATAGAAGCTCGGTGTTTATCCATAAAGGAGGAGATCAAGCCAAAGAGTCGAAATAGGAGAAGAATTCGTATTATAGTCGAATTCCATGTAATTACCTATAAATAGGGGCTTAGAATAGATTGAGAGGGGAGAACAATCTTGTAATCACTACTCATACAAGCAATAAAGATCCATACTCTTTCCGCCCGTGGACGTAGATCTATTCCAATAGATCGAACCACGTAAATCCCTTTGTGTTCCGTTTGCTTTCGTGTTCATTAATTCCTTGTCTACGTGCATTAATTACCTTACGAAAATAAGTTCGATCAGATACGAAATTCAAAGAAACACAAGGGAAACAGCTGAAGAAGAAAAGAAAGTATTGAAGACGATTTGTTCATGGAAATTTCGGACTCGTGTATATGGAAACAGTAATAGAAACTGACTTGACAACAAAAGTTTTAGCAGTCGGAAACTCAACCATATCTACAAGAAATACGGAGAGAAAAATGAGATTTCGGTTCTTGGCGGTGAGACATAACAATCGTCTTCCGCCGTCGAGCCATAATTGTCGTCCAAAAAGGTGGTGAAGAAGAGTATTACCTTAGCCACTACTATGAACCTCTCTGTCGATGTGAAGAAAAGGTATTATGAAAGGTCCCTATTTATACTAGAAAATAGGAAAATGGATAAGCTTATCGTCAACCAAGTATTTGGAAAGAAAAATTTTGCCGGATCATTTCCTTGGAGAAGGAGATTTCTTAAGAAATATGTTGAAGGAGAATCTTGAATAATTCCTAATTACTCGGCTAAAAATCTGCTGCTGAGTGATTAAAGTCCACAAGAAAATTCTAATCACTAGGGCATACTGCAGGGCTCAACCAAAAAGAAATTGGACTAGGAAAAAAAATATGAATAATGCTTGGGCTTAATAAAAAAAATGGGCCAGAATAATTAAATAATACTTGAGTTAGAAATTTAAATAAAGATGCTTAGTAAATAATAATTATAAATATGCTTAAAATTATGTGACCATGCATGCATAAATTATTTTCTAGAGGCGCGATTTATGGAGCTCAACAATTTAATCACATATAAATAATAAATTAAAATAAATAATAAATAGGGAAATGTAGCTAAAAAATATTTGGGGCGCTACATTATCCAACGGCTAATTTGTAATTAAATTAGATATTTTGCAATCTTTATTTTTTTTTTCAATTTGTTATTGTTAATCTAACTATAATATACTTCATCTGTTCCAAGATTGGTGACCCCTTTTTTTCGGTACGAGAATTAAGACGAGAATGATTAGTGTTTTAAGTGTATTGTTTAGGGAGTGAGTGTTGTTTATGTATTTAGAAATATTTGTATATATTCAAATTAATTATAGAAATTAGTATTCTGTTTTTTTTTGTGTTAATTAATTAAATAAAATATTGTTATAATTAATTAATTAATATTTTTTTTTTGGCAAATTGATAAATTGCATAAAAAGAAATAGATTAGACTAAGGATTCTCAAATTCAAATCACTACTTTTATTCACTTTTTGGCCAACGATTAAAAAAATAAATAAACTTCAAATCAATATCCAAATAAAATATCCAAGATTATTTGCACATGGGGAGTTGATTATCTATCAAATCACCAAAAAATTAGAGGGAAATCACCTTTAAAAATTGAGGCGCCATTTTCAAATGGAAAAAAAAGGACTTCCTAATTTAAATCTATAAGTACAATACCCTCCTCTCACAATACACTCTTTCCATCTGCCAAAACTATAAATAATAATAATAATATAATAAATAAAAAATAAAATAAAAAAGACGGAGAGTTGAGCTCCAGTTTCCGGCAGAAGCTCTAGAAATCCGGCCACTGCTTCTTCATGGTGCAACGGCCGAAGGATCTCACAACTGATGAGAGGAATCAGATTGTACAGTTCATTCTTGAAGGCAGTTTCGGTGGAAAGCCACAAAGGGGCAGACTTCTAGCAGCTCAAACTAAGTATGCCATTTCAAAATCAATATGTTCAAGGCTTTGGAGATCTGTAAAATCACAACAACCACAAGGGTTAGCTATTCATGTTGTTTCAAAAAAAAATGCAGAAAAAGAAATCATGTGAAGCAACCTAACTATGAAGTGATGAAGGGGATGGACCTTAGTGAGAGAGGATGTTATAGAGCAATGGTTGAGAAGATGGGAGTAAGCCTATCTACTTTACATAGATGGAGCAAGGCTGGGTAGTTCAAGATATTTTTGCAGGCTATATCAAACCTTCTCTTACAGATGACTGTAAATTCTTGAGAATGAGATTCAGTTTGGAGACATTGGAGCTAGACAGTGTGCTGAACACACTAAGGTACTCATCTATGCACAATATAGTGCACATAGATGAGAAGTGGTTCTTCATATCCAAAGGGAAAAACAGGTAAGACACTTTGTTTTCAATTTTGACCTCAGCTGGTAACATTTGCATCATTGGTCATTCCATTATCACAATTTTAACCATGACACTGCATTTCACAGGTATTATCTTGCACCAGAAGAAGGGGAGCCATATAGGGCATGCAAATCCAAGAAATTTATTGGGAAAATCATGTTCTTGTGTGCAGTCAGTAGGCCAATAATAAATGATGATGGCACAGTCCTCTTTGATGGAAGGATTGGATGTTTCCCTTTCACAACTCAAGTTGTTGCCTTAAGAAACAGCAAGCATAGAGCCATGGGCACACTCTACACAAAAGCAGTGGATTCAATTACAAGAGAAGTAATTAAATCCACTATCATTGATAAGGTACTAGCTTGGCCTTGCTCAGCTGTTTCTTTTGAAACTACACAATGAGTTAAATACAATGAATTTACCTCAGAAGCAATTATACTTCATCATAGGTTATCATGCTAACCACATTTTCATTTTCATAAAACATGCCACACTAGATAATCCCTGCCATAATACAGAAGTGGCCACAGACTGCATCAAGAGATATCTTTATCCAACAAGATAATGCAAAGCCACACATTAAGGATTCAGATCCTGAGTTTAGAGCAGCTGCAACACAAGCTGGATTCAACATCAAACTAGTGCAGCAGCCACCAAACTCTCCTGACACAAACATTAATGACTTAGGCTTCTTCAATGCCATTCAATCACTACAACATAGGAGAGTATGCAGAACAGTGGATGATCTTGTGAAAGCTATGCAAGATGCATTTCATGACCTACCACTTATGACAATCAACAAGGTGTTTCTCACATTGCAAGGCTGCCTAACAGAGATCATGAAAGTAAAAGGCCACAATAACTACAAAACCCCTCACATGGCAAATGACAGATTGATTAGAGAGGAAAGGCTGCCAGTTTATCTCATAATTCCAATGGAATTGGCAAAGGAAAGCATTGAGTATCTTGTGCAGAATGGGCATATAAGGGGAATAGAGCAACTACATGCCAGGTTAGGGATGCAACAGCTAACTGGACTAAAATTAGACCTTGCAAGTACTTCTATGAATTAGAAGCAAGTATGAATGAAAGTGGAGCAGAGAAGGTGAAGTAATTTTTGGATTTTTTGCAGATGCAGTAAATATTCAGTAACTAACTATAGGATTCAAATATTTACATTTTAGGTTCAAAAGAGTAGTGTACTTATCATCTTTTGAATATGAAAACGCATTTTGCTATTTCTCTGCCCCTTATTCATTTTTATTTCAGTTTTCATCAAGTAGTTATGTCAATCATTGATCACCAAGATTCCAACCAATTTTTCATCAAGTAAATTTTACACAAATTGATCACCATTTAGAGAGGGAGTTTTCATCAAGTAAATATCCCAGAGCCATAACAAAGAGATCCATACCAAGCAGTTCTCACCATTCATCAAGTAAATTTAACACAAAGTGATCACCATTCATTAGAGCAAACAACACAAATCCAAAGACCATAAGATTGCAAACCGATCAGATCTCACCATGGTCTCATTGAGAGGAATTTTCCGGCGGCGTGAGATGGGGGATGTACCCTTCCCTTGCCATTTGACGATCGGCCTACAAAAAATTAGAGTTTCACCCACACATGCATGTGTGGCTGAAAATATGATTATGTGTGAATATTGACTATTACCTACACATAAAACAAGTGTCACCATGTGTGGCTATATTTCTATAGCTAAAGAGTTTTACCCACACTTAACTGCATGTGTGGAGAAACCGTTTACCCATACATATATATGTGTTACTAAATCTATGTTTTATATGTGGAAAATCTATTTTCGTTAATATGTAATAATGACATGGAAATGACGTGCACAATGACATGGCCAATTATATGTGTAGGTAAATATCTATATTATGTGTGAGTAATACTTTTTCTACTAATTAAATATAAAATATTGTTTTTTTATATTGATAAATGGTAAATTTATATTGTTTGTATATTATATTTTTATTAATACATATAAAACCTTAACTAATTAAATATAAAATTTATTATGAACAATATTCAACAATAATGAAATACAATTGGTAACCATATTAATTTGGGGTACAATCGATCATTGGTTTACATAATAAACAGGTGTAGATACCAAAGCAATAAGTCTATAATACGCAAATTACACTTCAACAACTTTTCCCTTGGGTGGCAACGAATCTACATAAACATGCAACATAATATCGCAGATTCATCACCCTATCACCTCAAACTACCAAAACTAGGAATATAGATAATAAACATATACTGACAACAAAATCATAATCTCAATAATTGTAGTTCACCTACATTTTAAGAAATAATGAAAAAAAATAGATCTACCATCTGTGAAAACATGAGATTTGGCCTCAAAGTTGCTCCAATGCCTGGAGAAAATTAAAACAGTCAATCAAAAAATATCAAATCAAAAATTAAAGCAAATAATTCATCAAATTTAGAATCATAGTGAAATCCAAAAATAAAAGTATTTTGGTTGCTTCTGGCGGATCATTTGCTACTACGTTGTAGTCACACCATAGCAGCCCTCTTAGCATTGTGGCCAGCTTGTGTCGACAGCTCTCGACAGCCTCCAACTCTGTTCGACGCCCGACGGCCCGACACAAGCACACCCGCACCTGTTTGACAAAATTCTCGAAAAACTTCATTAGAAAATTACAGTGTAGTGGTGACTTAAAGTAATACCAACACTACTTCATTCAATTTTTGTAGTGGTGACTGTGGCTGTAATTTTCAACTGAATGAAGTAGTGTTGGTATTACTTTAAGAAAAAACGGAGGGGAACTTGAGAAGAAAAATCCTAATTTGATGGATGTGACGACGTGAGAATGGGAATTAATTAAGATGAGAAAAACCGTCGCCCATTTTCAAAAATGAGTTTTTCGTTTGGGCGGGGTATTGAAAATTTTTACAGCGGATATTTTCTCATCGTGGCGGTATTTTCTTAATCCACTTTTTTCAACTCAAAAAAGAGTTTTCTTTTTAATTTATAAATTGCGCATTATAACATAAAATTATACATACAGAAAGTTAATATATTTGATTGACTAAAAATGTAAAAATAAACACTAGATTTACTTAGAAAAAAAAAAAAGTAAATCCGAAGTTAGATGAAACTAGGAATTTAATCTTTTATGCAAAATGTTTGAAATTTATCACAAATATTTTTGTTGATGCATATCTATCTCAAATTCCGGATCAAAAAAAAAAATCTATCTCAAATTATATGAAACCATTCGAGTATATCTTCAAATGAAAAATTAATAATAAAGTGTTTGCTACGTAGCGGGAATTTTAAAATTAATAATAAAATTATTCTGAACATTTTCAATTTATCAATTGGGATTCACTTGGGGAAGAGATTTATAATGAATATAATGCCCTAATATTGATTATAAAAATAAATAAATAAAAGAATAAAAAAAAAAGAAAAAAGAATGCCCAATAACCTGATATAATAATAACCGTAAAAGAAAGAGAAGTCCAGATATATCAGTGAAAAACACGTGTACTTTCTTTTGTTCGTTTTATTTTATTTTATCTTATCTTATCTTATTTTGTTTTATTTTATTGTGTTTAATTTTATTCTTTTATCAATTTAACATGAGTGAAAGAAATAAATGGAAAAGAAATAGCTAGAGATTATGAGTCAATAGCAACATATAGAGAATTGCCAATTATGGGTGGCGAATGAGTTACTATCAAATTATCACGCATAAAAAAGTTTACAAGAAATATGTTAATTGCTCAAAAAAAAAAATCACTAAGGCTAAAATATTGCCACATTAATTGTCAAAAATTAGTAATTACAAAAACTCATCAACCACACCTGCATTCTGATAGTAATGCGTTTAATTAGTTTTCCACGTGTGCAAAATAACTTAAAACTAAATTTGGTTGGAAAATAAAATGTGACTCTTTTTTTTTTTTTTTTTCCAGTAACGCCATATTACATATCGAATGAGAAAATTGTCCGGATGGTTCACCTACACATTTTCTAATCATGTGTTGTTAAATTAATAACACATAATTATGTGTAGCTGATGATGTGTAGCTGAAATGTATTTGCCACACATATCAAATGTCAACAATTCAAGATAATTGTCCAGGTGATTTATCTACACATTTTTTAAGTATGTGTAGCTAAACTAACCATACATAATTATGTGTAGTTGAGTATGTGTAGCTAAAATTCCAATTTCTTATAGTTCGTCTGCATCCCACTCCTCGGTGGAAGGGTGAACGGAAAATAAATCAGTGGCGGCAAGCTGTCCGTAGAGCCTTCCTCCTCCACGGCCATCGGTGGCGGTAGCGGCGGCTGATCCTTGGAATGTTGAATCGAGGACTCATCAAACTGGGGTCCATCGAGAAGCCTCCACCGCCGCCGCCGCCAATCCATCCACTCGGGAGGGGTTGCCGTCCTCAGCGCCGTGAGGTAGAGACGGCGTTAACTCCAAGATTCTCGGACGGAACTCGCTTGATAAACTAATTCGCGTCAATGGCGTCGCGGCCAAAGATTGCCGTAATGCCATGGCTCAATCGGTATTAGGATCCGACGAGAGCGTGGGGGGCTTGGGCTTTCCTCGTGAGGGAAAGCCCTTGAAATGAAGGATCCGTGCCGTCGGGGAGCACGGCAGCGCCGCTGCACTGGTGCATGGACCTCGCGGCCTGCAAGCTCGCCTCGACGGCGACTGCCAGAGACGGGGGGCTGCGAGTCGAAACCCAGCCTGACAGAGGCGATAAGCTTTCAGATCTGTGCGATGCGGCCTCCATGGCGAGAGATCGGAGGAGAATCAAAGAGTCGGAGAAACTATGGTTTTCTCTGAGAGAGAAGATGAACACGGGAAGATGAAAGAATGAGTGTTCAGTGTCTTTCCGTTTTTTTATTTTTTTATTTCATGTTTCAATTCATTAAGTGTAGAATAGAGAGGTAGGTGGAGCAGATGCATTTCTGTTTTTTTTTTTCTTAAGTTGATGAAAGTATTTTTAAATAAAATTTAATCATGTTAATTGTAATAAGGGAAAATTAATTGTGCAATTAGTGTGTTAATTATTTCTAAAAATAGAAAGAGGTCACAAATCTTGAAACGGACCGATAAGGAAAGGGGGTCACCAATCTTGAAACAGAGAAAGTATTAGATATCGGTGTGTCCTATAATTTTTTTAAAAGTTTTAATTTTTTCGCTTCAGTTTCAGTATATATATCAAAATTTAATTTAGGTTTGCAATTATCACTTGAGGTTCAATAATCTAATTAGAATTTTTGATTATTTTTTAACATTTAATTTTTATTCATTAAAATAAGGGTAATAAATTTAAAATTAAAGTATATAAGTTAAAAAAATATTCATTTTTAGTTATAAATATTAATTATAATTCATTATAGTAGCATTTTTATGATAAACATTATAAAACTAATAAAAATTACAAATATCTTGGATACCAAACTTGGGACTAAAGATACCATCCGATATTCATTTAAATGAAAAATGAATTTAATACAGTATATAAATATTTTTGAATGATTCAATTACGATTAAATGAGTAACAATTATACCCACACGTTCATTTAATATCTTAATCGAAAATTCTCCATGTGCACAAGATTTTCTATTATTAGTTAAATTCATCTTTATTCTCCGTATTTGCTTAATCCTTTTCTTATAATAGTAATTAACATAGATCACATCCTGTGCATCACACGGGCAACAATACTAATATATATATATATATATATATATATATATATATATATATTTATAGGGAGCGGTTCCTGTGCTAAAAACTCCTCCCGTGAAAAATGAGAATATATCTTGTTCGTAGATTCAGATTAATGAGTGACTGTGATTAATCCAAAAACTAGAACTATAAGCATAACCTTTAACAAATTGGGGGTAAAATTGATAGCTTTTATCAATAATCTCTCACTAGTAATCATGTTACGAAAATTGCGGCAATAGATTTGTAGAGAATCCAGAATTGAGGAGAATTGAGGGGAAAATAGATTATTTCTAGCATAACTTTCGTTTCTCCAATTTCACACTTTTTTTTTTCGTTTGTTTGCTTGCATTTGATGGTTATTTCCGCAATTCAGTCGACAAGAATGGCGATCACTTGGTAAAAATTGAATAATTAATTCAGTATAATGTCATGCTTAACAATGAAAATTTGTATGCTTAATACTATATGAAATCATGCTTAATATTGCAAATTTGTATGCTTAATTTTAGATAAAATCATGCTTATGTTTTTTTAGCCAAATCATGGTTATGCTTAATACTACTATTTAAAATTATTATTAATATTGCAAATTTATATGTTTAATACTACCTATGTCCTTTTCAAGTTGTTACTCTTTTTTCAGCAATTTTTTCAAGTATTTTCGAGCGCCTTGATGATGAGTTTTAAAATAACTTTTTAAAGAATTTTTTCTTTTATGGAATACTACAACATTTGTAATATCCCGTAAAAGAAAAAAATCTTTAAAAATTTATTTTAAAACTCGTCATCAAGGCGCTCGAAAACGCTTGAAAAAATTGCTGAAAAAAGTGTAACAACTTGAAAAGGACGGAGGTAGTACTAGATAAAATTATGCTTAATAATGCAAATTTGTATGCTTAATATTAGATAAAATCATGCTTATGTTTTTATAGCCAAATAATAGTCATGCTTAATACTATATAAAATCATGCTTATGTTTTTCTATATAAAATCATGCTTATGTTTTTCTATATAAAAGCATGCTAAACATTGTAATTGTATGCTTAAATATTATATAAAAATATAAAATCATGCTTTACCGATAGGTATTATGAAAGAAAATTTTGAAGAAGAAAAAGAAAGAAGAAGCTTTCAAAAAAAAAGAGAAAGAAAGAAAGAAAGAAGAAAGCGTTTAGAGAGAGAGAGAGAGAGCCGTTTCCCATAATTCTAGGGATATGGAAAATTAAAATATTATTCTTATGACCATAAAATCCCTATACTATTTGTAACTGTCAAATTATTGATTAATTTTTCATAATCGACAGTCATTGATTTTTAAGAATGGATGGATGATCGATCTTGTTTTCGTAGTAATTAATGAACGCCAATAAGAAATAAATGAACAAGAAAGTAAAAGGAACACAAAGGAATTATGTGGTTCGATCTATCGGAATAGATCTACGTCCACGGAGCGGAAAGAGTATGGATATTATTGCTAGTATGAGTATTGGTTACAAGATTGTTCTCCCTTCTCATTCTATTCTAAACCCCTATTTATAGCTACTCATATGGAGCTTGATTCTAATACAAAGTATATTCCTATAAGGACTATTTAGGCTTATCTCCATCTTCATAGTAGATATTCGAGTCTTCTACACTCTATTGGAGTCTGAATCGTAGTCGATCAAGAAGTCTTCCTTGCTTGGGCCAAACTTACATAGGCCGAGCTTAATATCGGGCCCCATTTATATTGGGCCTAATGCTTGGGCCTAGTAGTTGGGCCATATCCTATCACATCCCCCCCCCCCCAAAAAAAAGGGTGTAGAAATGAGGATATGCAGGGGGAATATCTGAATTGGGAGTGATGGCAAAGAGAAGTGTTTTGCCTCGTCGAAAAATAAATTTGACGAAGTCAAATGCACACCTTTCCGTCAAGAGACGAGGTAAAGAAGAAATGCCTTTGCCCTGTCGAAAAATGAATTCGACGAAGTGGCATGAGTATCATTTTGCCGAAGCCGAATACGGAATGTGTCAGTCACTTTTAATTAATGCGCCGGTTGGGTTCCTGATAAAGTAGGGCACGACTGTGCCTGAAAAGGCGGAATAGGGATAAAGCTTCTTTGATACGCCATTTCCCCATATTTTCTAAAACTTTCAAAATTTTCTCAAGTTCTTACCATCTCCATTGCCGCCGCTGTTCGTGTCTGCCCTTTTCATCACCGTCGCTCACCACCGTTAAAACTTCCACAGGTGCTTTACACAAGTAAGTTATTTCCTCCTTGGCTTCTTCTTCTTATGTTAGACATTCTCACTACAACGAAAGCCGTGAGGAGTCCAGTTCGCCGTCGGGCTCTCCAGCAGTGACATCGAGTCAGTCGCCTTACGTAGACGTAGAGTGCTATACAGTCGATTCCCTTATCCCTAGTGTACATAGGGTTCTAATTTTTGCCGTAGACAAAAATTCCGGTAGGGTTCTGGATTTTCCGTCGATTCTGGATGCGTCTAGAGTCCGAAAAATTGTGGAAAAGTATTTATTTCCTACTTCCGCTCTTCTTATTGTTCCTCGTCTGGATGATAGGGCTTGTGCACCTCCAGTGGGTTTTTTTACAGTCTACGAGGACTGCTTAAGTTGCGGTCTTCATCTTTCCCTTCCTCCTGTGATCGCTGATTTGCAACGGAGGTTCGACATCGCCCTAGGGCAGATTATGCCGAACTCCTTTAGGCAATTAGTTAGTCTTGGTGTCGAGGCCGCTCGCCTCGGTTCACCGCATACCCTAGGGATGATCCTTAGGTTTTTCCAATTCAAACTGAGTACGGGGTGGTTATACATATCCTCTAGTCTCGGCTTTAGAGTAAAGACGAAGTCTAAAATCCCGAACTGGCAGAGGAAAATTTTCTTCTACCGATCTGAAGAGGTTCCCCAGTTGATCTGGAAGACAGATAGGTTAGGAGACCAAGGCACCGAAGAAAGATTTGGTGACCTTGAGAGGAGTCTGGGGGAGCTCGGCATCGTCTCCGAAGAATATTGTGAGGCCGAGCTTGCCATGGTGGGGCTGAGCCCTTATGATCCTACTTCGATGGTAGATCCGGTGAAGGGTGGGGCCCTATTATGTGTTTCGCGCTTCTTCCTCTTTCAATTGTTGAGTTTGTTTTAATCTGTCATTTGCTTTGTTGCAGTGAACTTCGGTGTCAGCAAGAAGAAGAGGCCGAGGTCGGCTTTGGATCCGGAGATGACGATAGCCGCAGCGTCGTCGGATAGAACCGTGGACATTTCAGACTCTCCACGGTTAGGCGTGGGATCTCCTCCGCCTCATTCCGATGCGCATCCGAGCAAAGAGGCGCGGGTCTTCACTGTACCCTCCACGGAGGGTGCCATTGTTACTGGCCAACTCTCTGGCCAAACATCAGCTCGTCGGCGGCCTTTTCCCGAGGTATTACACTGCCATGTGTGCGTTATGTTTACTTTTGATGCCTTATTTTGATGCCATTTTAATGTTATCATAGGGGGCTGAGTAAATGGTTGCCGAACTGGCGAACTTCCTCAAGTACGGGTATGAAGTGACTTCGGGCGAAGATCTGCTTCGCTCCTACGCGAAGGCTTTGGTGGAGGGGATGCCGGCCTTTCCTGTTCTGAAGAAGCTTACCTCCATGTCCATGGTGCTTACTGCTGAGGCGATCCGAACCTATCCAGTGGATAGGGACGATCTTCTCGACGCTGTAATTGCCAGCCTTGATGCCGAGGTGGATAAATCGGTGGACAGGCCGAGCAGGAGGGACCTCATCAGGAGGATGAGGCTACTGGAGGGGTCAGTTGATTCCCCCCCCCCCCCATTTTTTTTTTGTAGGCCATATGTACTACGGCATCGCTAGGATGTCGCTTTTACCTGTGCCGTAATGGCCTTAATAAAATTTCCAATTTTATTGAAAATTTCTTTCGCCTTTGTGTAGTCTCCTGAGCTTTTTGATGTATCTCCTTCGATGGAACGAATCCATCAATCAACTCGTGCCCTCGAGGCAAAAGAGGTTGAAGTCCCCACCTAAAAGGAAAAATTGGCCATGTCCAGGATGAGGCCGAGGTTAAGATGGTCGCTGCACAAGAGAAGTTCGACGAGCTTCAAGCTCGGTTTCTCGAGCAGAAAGAGAGACTGGAGATCTGCCAAGAGGACGCCGAGCGGGTCCTCGAAGAACATTCTGAATACGAGGCGATTATCAGCCGAGCTGGCGGACTCACCATTTCCGAAGTGGAAGAGAAGGTGAAAGAGTCCTTGGCTCGATGCAAAAGCTATAAAAAGCAATATGGAGCAGGGTCCTGGGAGCTTCAGGAGCAAGTGGATGAGCTAAAGCGAGTAGCCGGGGTATATAAGATAACCCTAGCTTGCCGTCCGAAGTTGGCTTGACTTATTTCTGAAGAGGCCAGGCCTTCGAGTTCGTCCAATCCCGGCTCCAGCTCGAGGATTGTCGATCATCATCCTCGGGAATTCTTGGATCAAGAGTGGCAGCTGGTGGATGTTCGAGGCTGAGGACGAGGGACTCAAAGTGCCCGAAGTAGAGGTAGAGGTAGAGGTAGGATTAGTATAGACGACCTCTTAAATAGAGATTTTGCTAAAAATTGGCTTAACTTTAGCCAGCCTCCGGGCTCGTCTCCGTCATAATGTATATAACATTGTATCTTTTTACCTCTGTGAAATAAAATTTTAATTTTATTGTGAATGTACGTCCGTAATAGGGTATTAACTCATAATTTTTCTATAGTTCGTCCTCGTATGAAACAAAGGTAGAGATAGTTCATCCTCGTATAAAATGAAGGTAGTTCATCCTCGGTTTTAAACGAAGGTAAGCTTTAGGTAGCTCATCCTTGTCATAAGACAAGGTTTGGCTTTAAATAGCTCGTCCTCATCATAAGACGAGGTTTGGCTTTAAGTAGCTCTTCCTCGTCAAAAGATGAGGTTTGGCTTTAAATAGCTCATCCTCGTCATAAGATGAGGATTGGCTTTAAGTAGCTCTTCCTCGTCATAAGACGAGGTTTGGCTTTAGGTAGCTCTTCCTCGTCAAAAGGAGGTTTGACTTTAAATAGCTCATCCTCGTCATAAGACGAGGATTGGCTTTAAGTAGCTCTTCCTCGTCATAAGACGAGGTTTGGATTTAGGTTCCTTATTTGTCGAGAAGTATCGATAGGGGTGGTCCCCTTACATGCGTTTATAGTTTACCCTATTTTAGGGTTTCATTCATCCTCGTCAGGATTTTCACTTACATCCTCGTCAGGATTTTTAATTATAAGTGCGAGATAATATGCATAAGTGGAAAAGAGATGTGCAAGATACAATATGTAAAGACCAAACAATTGAAGGAAAAAAATTGAAACTTTATTAAAAAAAACTGAAGTTTTTTTAAAAAGAAAAGACGACCCGACTCGACAAGTACAAAGTATAGTACAACCTAAATGAACTATATGGACTTGAACATTACTCTCGGCCACTTATGCAAAGTATCTCTTTAAATGAGTAATGTGCTATGCACGGGGTATTGGCTCACCGGATAAGTGGGTGAGCTTGTACGACCCTTTGCCGAGGACTTCTTCAACTCGGTAAGGTCCTTCCCATGTGGCTTCGAGCTTGCCGAGCCTTGCAGCCTTGCTTACTTCATTATTCCGAAGAACGAGGTTGCCTACTTGGAACTGTTGGTACTTGACTCTTTGGTTATAATATCGAGCCACTTGCTGCTTGTACTTGGCTTCCCTTATGTAGGCGAGCTCTCGATTTTCTTCTACCAGATCTAGGTCGGTTCGAAGATTCTCTTCATTATCTTCGGCTGAAAAGTTGATAGTGCAAGGGCTCGGCAGGCCGATCTCTACCGGGATCACTGCTTCGGTTCCATACACCAGGTTGTAGGGTGTTTCACCGTTCGAGGTCTGGGGAGTTGTGCGGTATGACCATAAAACTTGGGGTAAGTTCGCTACCCAGTCTCCTTTGGGTTTATCGAGGCGAGCTTGAAGTCCCTTAATGATCGTCCGGTTGGTGACTTCAGTCTGGCCGTTCGCTTGAGGATGGGCTACCGAGGTGAACTTCTGCTGAATATGAAGCTCTTCACACCATTCTCTGAACGTTCTGTCTATGAATTGCATCCCGTTGTCCGAGACGAGGATATGAGGTATGCCGAAGCGACATACTATGTTTTTCCAGATGAAGTTGAGGGCGTTCTTGCTCATGATTTTTGCCAAGGGTTCGGCTTCTACCTATTTGGTGAAGTAGTCAATGGCTATGATGAGAAACTGGAGTTGGCCGGGAGCTTTGTCTAGTGGACCGACGATGTCTATCCCCCATTGCATGAACGACCACGGGCTTTGCATGCTGGTGAGGTCGGTCTGAGGTAACCTCGGCACAGTCCCATGAATTTGGCATTTCGGGCACTTTTTGATGAGGTTTACCGCATCCTGGAACATCGTAGGCCAATAGTATCCCCATCGCATGACTTTCTTTGACAGTGTTCTGGCTCCGATGTGGCTCCCACATGATCCTTCATGTACTTCTCGCAGTGCGTAATCTGCCTGGTTCGGTCCTATGCACCTTAGAAGGGGTTGGAGGTACGATCTTCTATAAAGTACTCCCTGTTCAAGAACGTACTTCGGAGACTTGCTCAAGATTTTCCTAGCTTCGAGCTTATCACTGGGTAGTTCGCCCTTCTCCATATAATTTCGAAGAGGGGTCATCCAGTTTGGCTCGTCGTCAGTTAGTAGGTTGACCTCGGCTTCATCTATACTTCGGAGTTTTACTTCTTCCATGGGAGAGTTCGTAGATGACGACGCTAATTTGCTTTGGGCGTCTGCTCGGTCTTTTCCCCCCCTAAGGATGCGAATCAACTCGAAATACGAGAAGTATTGCTGCAAGGTCTTGGCTTTGTGGAGGTACTTTTTCATTCTGTCGCCTTTAGCCTCGTACCTGCCTAGCATGTGGCTCACTATGACCTGGGAGTCGCTGTAAACTTGTACAACTCGTATCTGGAGAGCCTGAGCTAGACGAAGTCCGGCAATTAAAGCTTCGTACTCCACTTCGTTGTTTGTTGTTGGGAAGTCGAACCGAAGTGCATAAGTTGTCTCCTGTCCATCTGGGCTAAGGAGTATGACACCTGCTCCGCTTCCCGAATGCCCCGAAGCCCCGTCCACATAGACTTTTCAGCAATCTTTAAGCGGTTCTTTCGGAGCTTCGGCATCGGTTTTGCTTGGGGAAGGTTCAGTCGGCTTCGGCACTTCTGTGAACTTAGTTTCCACTAAGAAATCCATTAGGGCTTGACCTTCGATGGCTTGGCGAGGGCAAAAGGAGATTGTGTGCTCGCCGAGCTCAACTGCCCATTTAGCGATTCTTCCCGACGCTTCCGGTTTTGTCAGCACTTGTCGAAGTGGCAGGTCGGTCAGGACTTGTATGGGATGTGCATAAAAGTAGGGTCGCAACCTCCTTGCAGCATTCACTAATGCCAACGCGACTTTTTCGAGTGGTTGGTACCTCGTCTCTGGCCCTTTCAGTGCTCGGCTGATGAAATAAACAGGTAGCTCCTTCCTCCCGCCTCCCGCACTAATATTGCACTTATGGCTTCGTCTGAGGTCGCGAGGTACAGAGAAAGAACTTCTCCTTCCTTTGGAATGGATAGGGTTGGAAGATTGGCAAGGTATTTCTTGAGGTCTTCAAATGCCGACCTATGCTCATCTTTCCAATCGAACTCCGGCGCCTTTTTCAGGATCTTGAAGAAATGAAGTTGCTTCTCTGCGGTCCTTGACAAGAAACGACTCAGCGCGGCTAGGCAGCCCGTCAACTTGTGCACATCATGAATGGTTTTTGGCACCTTCATTTCTTGGACTGCTCGAACTTTGGACGGGTTGGCTTGTAATCCTTCTTTAGAGACCCAACACCCCATAAATTTTTTAGATCGGACCATGAATGTACACTTCTGGGGGTTTAGCTTAAGGTTTACCTTGCGCAGGAGGCCGAGGATGATCTTGAGGTCGTCGACACAGGTGGCTAACTCCTTGCTTTTGACGATGATGTCGTCTACATACACCTCTACAGTTTTGCCGATGTGAGGCTCGAATATCTTGTCGACCATCCTTTGATAGGTAGCTCCAGCGTTCTTGAGTCCGAAAGGTATTTTCTTGTACGCGAAGATGCCGAAATCAGTGATGAAGGCTGTCTTCGGTGCGTCTTCGTCACTCATTAGGACTTGGTGGTACCCTTTGTATAGATCCAAGAAACTGAAAACCTTGTGGCTAACCAGAGCTTCGACTTTCTTGTCGATGTTGGGGAGGGGGTAGCAATCTTTAGGGCAGTGTTTGTTGAGATCGGTATAGTCGATACACATCCGCCACCCTCCTCCTTGCTTCTTAACCATCATCGGGTTAGCAATCCACGTCAGATATTTGACCTCAAAGAGTATCTGTGCCTTCAGAAGCTGATGCACTTCGTCATATATGACTTGGCTTCATTCTGCTGCGAATACCCCCGAACTGGTTTCACTCCCGGGTCAATGTTCAGCTGGTGTATGATGATACTTGGTGAGACCCCGGTCATGTCAAGGGGTGACCAAGCGAAGACGTCTCTATATTCCCTTAGGAGTTGGACGATCTGCTTTCTGAGTTTGGCTCCACCAGCAAATCCCACTTTGACGACCTTAGATGGGTCATCTCGACACAGTGCGACATCTTCTACTGGCTCGTCAGATGCAAACGACGTCTTTTCCAGCTCCAACTCTGATTTCTGTAATTGCTATGCTTGTGGATGCTGAGGTGTTCCCACACCTCGTAAAGCAATCTGCATGCATTCCTTGGCTCGTTTCTAATCCCCACGAACCACAATGACTCCTCCCTTTGAAGAGATCTTAATTGTTAAATGGTACGCCGACCATATAGCCTTCACCGCAACTAACCAATCTCTGCCCAAGATAATGTTGTACGGTGAATGGGCTTTTACGACGAAGAAGGGTACCACTTTGGTGGAGGACATCGGATGTTTCCCCACCGTAACAGGGAGTTAGATGACCCCCTCCGTGCGTGTCTCTTGCTGTACGAAGCTCTTTAAGGGGATTGGTGCTGGCGTGAAGCGTGCCTCTTCGATCCCTAGTTTTTCAAAGCAATCTTTGAAGAGGACGCTCACCGAAGCTCCGCTGTCAATAAATACCCGCTGAACTAGCTTATTGGCAACAACTGCTTCGATCACGATTGCATCCTGATGAGGTACTCTTTCTGGCACCGGGTCCTTCTCAGAAAAGGTGATGGCCTCGTCCTTTTTGTACCTCTTATGGGAAGGCTCATCCGTTTGGGGACTTCGGGCCTCGGCCTTGAGAGAGGACTTCGTTGCACCTTGAGGGAGCCCCATGATGGTTGTGATGATTCCGTCGAACTGAGGTTGGTCCTCGTCCTCGTCATCATCATTGCGCTTCGCTTTCTTATCAACGTGGGGGCTGCAGTTGTTCCCCCCTATTCTGCTTGCGCTTTCCTTTGTCCTGAGGTCGGGCTTCATATTGGCCGCGACTTTGGTACTTCTTGAGGGTGCCGTCGCGCACTAATTGCTCTATATCCGCAACAAGATTTCTGCATTCTTCCGTGTCGTGCCCATAATCCTCATGGAAGCGACAGTACTTCTCCTTGGATCGGCTGTTTCGCCCCTCCACTTGACATGGGTCGAGGCTTCTCGAACATATCGGCGTGCAGTTCATAGATCTCTGTCATCGGCTTCGTCAATGGAGTGAATTGGCTTCGCTCCGGGTTTTGTCGAGGTCCGAGCCTGGATTCCAAGGGTGCACGCTGCAGTCTGTCGAGGGCACTTCGCCGACTTTGGCCTCGGTCGTTCCGATCCTCCTTCTTCCGATCCGACGGTTCGGCCTTGTCGGCTTCACGCTTGCACCTGTCAGCTTCGTCGGCTATTGCGAACTGATCTGTAATGATCCGTAATTGCTTCGTAGTGCGAGGCTCGTCCCTCACAATTTCCTTGTACAGAGCTCCCGACTGGATAGCATTTTGGAAGACAGAGATTAGGACGTCATTAGTTAGGCGCTCGACTTTTAGACTTTCTTCATTGAATCTAGTCATAAAGTCACTGATAGGTTCTTCTCGCCTTTGCTTAATAGTAAGGAGATGTGCCGAGGTGGTTTTTGCCTCGGCTTTTTGGAAAAAATTTCGCTCGAACGCATCCATCAGCTCATCGTACGACCCAACACTGCGAGGTGATAGACTGTCGAACCACATGCGTGCATTGTCTACCAACAATTCTGGAAAGACCTTGCACATGTAGATATCATCGCTGAGTCCCTGGTTGACCATGTTATATTGGTATTGGGACAGGAAATTCCTCGGGTCGCACGATCCATTGTATGGCTTGATAGGCGGGACTCTGTACTTATCCGGGAGAGGAGTGTAAAGTATTCGGTTGGTGAAAGGGGTAGAGATCCTCCCATACACGCCGAACCTCCCTCCTTGGTGATTGTCCTCATCGCGCTGAGGTGAGACGGTGTTACACCGAGGTGAGATGACGTTGCGGCGAGGTGAGACGCGATGGTGGTCCCGTTGGCGATCGTCAACAAATCTCCTAAGGGGAATCCCGGCATCCCGTGCACCTAGAATCCTGACGCTAGGCGACTTTTGTCGCGGTTGCAATTTGGATGTAACTTCGCGCTCTCTATCATCGCTGCGCGAAGGTTGGCCTTTCTCACGGTTCCAAATTTTTTTTTGTTTGGCGAACTGGAGAAAATCTCGCTTATTATGCGTGAGGTACTCCCTGACAGCATCATCGAATTCGTCCGGCTGGAGATGGACGTCGTCCTCCTCCTGGCTGTTATTGTGACCTTCTCCTTCTGGATAGATTGGCTTGCCATGCTTATCCAACGGCACGTGTTGAACGTGTCCGTCCGGAGTTTGGTCTCTCACGTGTTCCTTCCCGTGTCGTCGGCATGTTGCTGGGCTTGGATCTTGCGCTTGGCTTGCCTCGGCTTCGGGGATTTCTGTTTCCCGAACTAGTAGATTTGTTGCCTATCCTTGTCCGGTTTGTTTAGTCTCCTTTTCCTTGTTGGCAGCGGCAGCAGCGGTTGATCGTGTTGGCCTTGTCATGACGGCAGATTACCCAGAAAACTTTTGATTGGAAATCGAAAATTTCTTGTTTCCCACAGACGGCGCCAGTGATCGATGTTGTTTTCGTAGGTAATTAATGAACGTCAATAAGAAATAAATGAACAAGAAAGTAAAAGGAACACAAAGGAATTACGTGGTTCGATCTATCGGAATAGATTTACGTCCACGGAGCGGAAAGAGTATGGATATTATTGTTAGTATGAGTATTGGTTACAAGATTGTTCTCCCTTCTCATTCTATTCTAAACCCCTATTTATAGCTACTCATATGGAGCTTGATTCTAATACAAAGTATATTCCTATAAGGACTCTTTAGGCTTATCTCCATCTTCATAGTAGATATCCGAGTCTTCTACACTCTATTGGAGTCTGAATCGTAGTCGATCAAGAAGTCTTCCTTGCTTGGGCCAAACTTACATAGACCGAGCTTAATATCGGGGCCCATTTATATTGAGCCTAATGTTTGGGCCTAGTAGTTGGGCCATATCCTATCAATGGATGAGATTTATTCTTATTTCTCAAGTGGAGATTTTTTTCTATATAATTTATCCTATATATATAGAAAGTGGATCAAATAGAAACCAACCCTTAGGTGTAAACTAGAAACTATTTTACACCATTAATCTCATGTAATCTAACGATCCAAATTTGACATGATTAATAAATTATTATCTTCATTCTTTAATTATTGTCATATAGAAAGGATAAATGCGTAAATTAACACATCATGTCTACCACAATTAGTACTAGAAACTTGCCGTCAATACCGGAATTGCCATTAGAGTGTAGGATACGATGATATTGCAATTGAATATTTTATTTGAGATAAATTTTATCGACAATATTTATTGTATAATTTTTGCTTGCAATAATATTCTTATATAAATATAACATATTTTGAATTGGTTAATCATGGCAAATAAATAGACACTTAATTACAAGGTTTGAAATGCTTATTTACATACATCTATGTGTTTATTTTGTATCTATATCTCACCAATCAAATTTGCATATTTTCATTGGAAATATGTTTATCTGTATGTATATTTTATATTTTGAATTGTTTATTTATTCCTATCAAATTGATTATTTATACTAAGCAAATGCTTATATTGTAGATATATATTTCATTTTATAATTGCTTGTATACACTTTTTGAATTGCTTATTTATACCTATCAAATTGCTTATTTACTCTAAGAAAATGCTTATATTATAGATATATATTTCATTTTATAAATTGCTTGTATAGTCTTTTTGAATTGCTTATTTACACCTATCGAATGCTTATTTACACTAAGTAAATACTTATTCTGTATATATATTTCACATTTTGAATTGCTTATTTATTCCTATCAAATTGCTTACTTCCACTAAGCAAATGCTTATATTGTATATATATTTCATTTTTCAATTGCTTGTTTACACTTTTTGATGAATTGCTTATTTAAACTATTGAATTGCTTATTTACACTAAGTAAATGCTTATATTGTATATATATATGACACTTTTCAATTGCTTGTTTACACCTTTTAAATTATTTATTTACACCTATTGAATTGCTTATCTATAGCCTATACTAAACAAATGCTTATTATTTTTAATATAGATTTTTCTAATTATGTTCTTATTTACACCTTTTAAGTTGTTTATTCGCACCGGACACCGGACAAAACCTTATTATGTATATATACTCTTAAAAACAACTGCAAAAGAGATAATTAATAAATTAATATATTACGCTTTGTATTGCTTATTGAGAATTTCAATGGTGCTAACGGTTATTTAGATAATATTTTCTCACTTAATTTGCATCTCTTAATAAAATTTAATGCTTATGTAGATAGACACTTAATTTACTAAATGCTTAAGTTTTGAGAATCTATTGCTTATTTCATGATGAAAAAATATAAAAATCGGTCAACATAAATGCCTACTAGTTTTGTGAATATTTGAAATGAATGAGGGTTGACGTAATAGGATGAGATAAAAAAAATTAGGAACATACGTTGCGGTATCTTATAATTAATTATGTGAGAGAACAATATTTAATGTGAATCTCCTAATTAGTGGAAACCGTTAGTCAAGTAACTAAAATGACATTATTAACCTTTTTATATTTAGAGAGGGGAATTATTTTACCTATTATAAGATAGAAAAACTTAAAAAATTATAAAATTTATTCATATTTTTAAATTCATTCCCAATTTACCCTTACTTTTACTTTTCAACACACTCTCTCTCCTCTCTTCTCTCTCCTCTCTCTTCCACATTTGACTTTGATTGACACACACACACCACATGTCTCCCCCATCTTTTTTTTATTTTTTTGTTTTCTTTTCCCTGAATTGTTTTTGTCTTTATTTTTTTTATTTTTCTTTTTTTCTTTTTTTTATTATGTCTTCTTCTTTTCTTTGTTACTTTTTTGTTCATTTTTTCTTTTTCTTTTTTCCTTTTCCTCATTTTCGATGCTTTTCCTAATAGATTTTTTTTTTTTTTTTTTTTTTAACTGTAAGTCGATTTCGAATTAAGAGATGGAAAGAAATTGACAAGTTACCAACTATAGGTAATATTTCAAATTCATTCCAAAGTTGGCAAGACATCGATGAAATCTTGTTATTCATGGTAAGATATGGCAAGATGTCGAATTACACTTATCTCCACAAATTGAAACAACAAGAAGGCAAGAAATGGGGTAAGAAATCATTAGGTACTTGCCTACTGATAGTAAGAAATCGTTAGTTACTTACTCGCAGAAAGCAATAAATGAGGTGGTTTCTTAGTTTAATTGAGGAATTGTTTAAAAGTCACATTACAATCAACTTATAATAACTTCTTATTGAAAATAAATGCTAAACATTTGAAAGTTTTGTACACTCAGAATGCACAATCACGTAACAAACAAAAAAACACCATACATGATCACCACCAAATTCAAAATTCAGAAAACAAAACACTCACCACATATTACACCTCATTTATGGTAAAACTCTTACTTACTGATGACAAGAATTGGTTAACTTCTTGCCTTGATAAGGCAAGAAATGAGTAATGCAACTACCATTAACTGGGAAACAGACAAAACAAGAAATTATACCATTTATTACTTAATGTTGGTAAGAAATCATTAGTTACTTGCCCGCAAAAGGCAAGAAATCTATGTCTTGCCTATGGTTAGTAAAAAATTTGTACAATTATTTTCATCTCGACTTGACAAAAAAACTGCCTATTTCTCTCTTTAGAACCCAATTAAAAAAAAAAAAAAAAAAAATAGAATTGTCTCACAAAACCTAATTGATTACAATAGGTAAAACAATAAGAAATCATTTCCTTCTGCAAAATAAGTAACATGCTTAATTTTCTACATCTAGCAATTAATCAAGCACAATAATTACGACATTTGTACCATCAAATTTTGCATAGTTGGTAAGTTATCGATGAAATCTTGTCATTCATGATAAGATAGGTTGCAAGATGTCGATAATGCCTTGCCAAGTTATATGCAAAGAACGCAAGAACATGAGATTATGTGACATTCATGTGAAAGAAGCAAGTAATGAACATATTTTTACCATTCACGTTTAAATATTTGGTAAGTTATTGACTAAATCTTACCAAGATTATTTGCCGCTATCAAATCTTTACTACTTATGAGAACTAGACATAGCATTATCAAGAAATTGCAAAGCAGGAAAAAACAAATTAATACGAAAATGTAATAAAGATATTGTCGGGCATCGGATTTGTAATTCCAAAAAATACATATAAGTATTGAACAAATAACTAGAATAGTTGGTATTTCGTAACCAATTGAAAGTTTTGTACACTCACAATGCACAATCACGTAACAAACACATAAAAACTATATATGAAAACTTCAAAATCCAAAATATGATTACCACCAAATTCAAAATCCATAAACAAAACACTCATAACATAATACAACACATTTATGGTACAACTCTCACTTACTGGTGGCAAGAAATGGTTAACTTCTTACCTTGATAAGGCAAGAAATGAGGCAATACAACTACCATTAACTGGGGGAAAGACGAGACAAGAAGTTGACTATATCAATAAAGTTTTGATTTAATATTTTTCATTTTTGTTTTGATATTTTTTTTTAAGTTAGGGTGTTACACTCTTACTTACTGATGACAAGAATGGTTAACTTCTTGCCTTGATAAGGCAAGAAATGGGGTAATGTAACTACCATTAATTGCGTAAAAGACGAGGCAAGAAATTACACCATTTCTTACCTACTGATGGTAAGAAATCGTTAGTTACTTGCCCGCAGAAGGCAAGAAATGAGGTGATTTCTTAGATTAATTCAACAATGTCAAATAAAAATCGAGCACTCCATATTAATGAACAAAATCATGTCCCCATCAATACAACGAATTAAAATAATAGAATATAGATCAAGATGCAGAACAAGTAAAGAGATCCTGGCCACCAACCTTCTTCCACTACCGCATCACTTTGGGCATATGATTTAACATTAAAAAATTATAATAATCCCCAATTTCATAACTCAAACATTCATTCTAACCTAATCAAACACAATCAAATTCCTTATTGCAATCCTCTACGCGAAATAATGGAATTTAATCACAAAAAAAAGAACAAAAAGAACAAAATGATGAGAAATCCACACTTTCTCATCTTTACCATCCACTTCCGATTCAACCTCCACGCGTCTTCGGATTTGAAGATTTTGGATCTGGACAGCACCGTCGCCTCGCCTTGCTCACTGACTTTGAAGATGATGTCGTTCGGCAAGTCGGTGACATAGGCGTTGCCGGAGTAATCGACGGCGACATCGTTCGTTGCAATGGCGGAGGGGAGGAGGTCGTCGAGCGGGGCGAGGAAGAGCTGGTGGAAGGTGCAGAGGTCGTAGCAGGCCAGGGCGGAGAAAAGGAGGGGAGAGAGGAGGCGTTTGTTTCGGAGCACCTTCCACAATTTTTAGAGAAGATGGAGATGGAGAGAGAGTCGAGAGGAGGTAAGAGAGAGAGAATGAAAATGAAAATGAAAATCGTGGGGATATGTGAGAGAGAAGATGATAATAACTAAAAAGCTGGAGGGTAATTTAGTCCCACCTTAGAAAATATAGGTAGATTTTGTATTATGTTATATTTGTGATAAAAATTGATTTTCTTATGTGATATTAGGTAAAATGGGGTATTTCCTCTTATATTTAAGGGACAAATATAAATAAATAAAGATGTAAAAAAATAATAACCATAGATCTAATAAAATAAATGGCTAAGATTGGATCCTAGTTACTACCTAAGGATTAGGATCCCATTTGATCCCAACCTATATATATATATTGAGATCAAATAAAAAAACTCCTCTAATGTAAGAAAATAGGAAGCATCTTAAGCCCTCGATCATTAGAAATACACGGTAATGATTAATCCTTCAAAATTGCATATTCTAATTATAATTAATGATATTTCGGTCTAGAAGGACAAATTAGTAAAAAAAATAAATCTAACCACCTAAAGGAAATCGCAATGATCATGGATTTGAAATAATTATCCAATCTACCAAAAATACAGTTTACAAACTAAAATTTGATATATTCAAAAAAATATTACTCCTATTTGTTTCCAACACCAGACAATAAGACCATTTATTTATTATTATTTTTTTGAGAGGGACAAAACCAAAATATAATCGCAATAAATCATACACCAACAATTTCTTCATTTATAGTAGTAATGTAATGCACAGCCGTTTTAATTTATAATGCATTTAGTATTGTATTATAATTTCATTTTTTTAAATATAAAAATCTCCAGAAATATTTTCGCAATGCATTGATTGTAATATTATAATGCACCTTTTGTCTTAAAAAATTAAAAACATAAAATATTATTTTAGACAAGTCATACGCAAGCATTAGTAAATGCATTGATTTTGTAATTATAATGCATTCATTGAATTAGACAATGCACAAAAGTAAAACATCAAATTACATGCTATTAAAAATATTGTGTGCAACGATAAATTATACAAATACTACATTCATAATGCACTAATTGGATATTTTTAATGCATTTGTTGCATTAGTATAATGCATAAAACTTTAAATAGCCCAAAAAAAAAAAATTGTCTCACCATAAAATTAACGAAATAAATAAAAATACAAAATTAAACTACAGAAATTCTACATAATTTGACAAGAACTTTGAGAGCCGGAAATTAGTTGCACAATTTTCAATTCTATCATCAATGGCCAGGTCTACTACTTTCTCAAAAACAAAAAAAGGTCTACTACCATTCTCCTTTTAGGAATGGCAATTTTACCCGTGGGGTTGGGTACCCGCGGGTACCCGCCCCTAATGGGGCGGAGTTGGGGGGAGTTATTTCGGGTCAGGGTCGGGGCGGGTATGGAATTGAACACTCGAGTCGGGTTCGGGGCGGGGGTGGGTTTCTGGGTACCCGTCCCGATATTAAAATTTAATATTTTTATTTTTAAATTATATTTAACTTGTTAATTATTTTAATTATAAATTATTATTATTTAATTATTTAATTTTTTATATAATTTTTACATTTTGTTATTATTTTTTTTTTAAAAAAAAACCTTTTTTAATTAAAAAAAATACTGGCAGGTACCCGACGGGTACCCTTCCCCTGACAGGTATAACCCGCCCCGCCCCCGCTTGAATTTAAACGGGTTTGGGGATGGGTTTGGGGGGAATTTTCTGGGCCGGGTACAGGGGTGGGGAAGCAAAACCCGACCCCGCCGCCCCGCCCCGTTGCCATCCCTATTTCTCCTCTACCGCCGGTGCCACCATGCTAATATTATATTACAATACTTGAAAATCACCAAAAGTAGAGAAGGAAAATTGTGAATAATTAATAACAATTCAATGAATTTGTTGATACGAAGATATTATGATACGGAGTAATTACTAAAAGTAACTACTAGGGAATCCCATGATTATAGGGAAAACGTATACTCTCTCGTCTCCTAATAATTGTCCTGACAATCAAATTTTTTGTCTCTGAATAAGTGTCATATTTCAAAATTATATGCAAAATTTATGTCAAACTACCATATTTACCCCTATCATCATTATGTATTCTTTACTTTTTCATTTTTCTATGCAATAATTAGGGGTAAGGATGGTAAAATTACATACTTTCTTGGTTTTATCAAATTGGCAGTTGGGGACACTTATTGGGGGACGGAGGGAGTAACTTCCACGGCAAAAATACATAATTGACTCCTTTATGCCATTAATAGGTCATATTAAAAAGAATATATTAGGATTAAGATCAACCGTAGATCAATATATATATATATATATATATAGAGAGAGAGAGAGAGAGAGTTTGGTTTTAAATCATAGTGTGAGAAGTGCGAATTATGATTAAGCTGTATAAAATTATGCTTATGGTGCATTTTGTGCTTATAAGCACAAATAAGCCATAAGCACAATTATGTACCATAAGCATAATTTTGTATAACTGTAAGCATGATTTTGTATAGATTTAAGCTATGATTTATTTGCATGTGAACTCTTATATATATATATATATATATGTAGTAGATCATATGAAAACTAATTATTACGTGAAATCTGCAACCCATTATAAAATGATGCATTTTGTGCATAAAATGTTGCATAATAAAATATATTATTTTATATTATTTTTATGCATATAATGCATCACCATGAGAATTTGCATAATAAAATATATTATTTTATATTATTTTTAAGTATATAATGCATCATCATGAGAATGCAACATTTTATAATAAAAATGCAATACTTTTGTGCATAAAATGCAACATTTTATGATGAGTTGCAGGTTTCACGTAATAATTAGTTTTCACCATAATGCATCCATATATATATATATATATATATATATATATATAATTTTATCTTAATTTATTTGAATGACAAAAATGTCCTCTCTTACGGTTAATATTACAAATAGTAGTCTTTAAAAGAAAAAAATAGGGGCACACTTGGGTCAGCCATGGCTCACCGTGAGCCCGGCTAAAAGATTGACACTTTTATTCGTGTAGATTAGCACTTTTATGTATAAAGATTGACACTTTTTAAAATTGGCACTTTTATTCATAAAATAATTATGTTAAAGATTGACACTTTTATTCATATATATTAGCACTTTTATACATAAAGATTGACACTTTGACCCGGCCACACTATGTGACTGTCCTCACCCAAGTTTTTGCCCAAAAATATGCACACTACTTAGATAAATATGCTATGAATTATCTAATAGATTAAACTTATCCATGTCACGTTAGCATACATGTCATTGTATTTATAACTTAATCTACCAAACTTAGAAGAAAAAAGAAAGTATTGAAAACAAAAAAAAATACATGGTTGCTCAAGTCAAGCTCTAGTGGAGAAATATCGATTTTTTAATATTATCTCATGATACCACTAACGCCATTATCCACTGAATAAAACTAAAATAAAGATTCACTCAAAAATCCATTTCATTTACATTTGGTCAGATATATTGGTTATGTTAGATATTCATATTTTCATATTATAATTTAATTATCTTTAAATTGATTGTACAATCATGCTAAGAAATACTCCTATATTCCAAAAAGAAAACAGTCATCAATAATAACGCAGAGCATACGGAAAAAAAAAAAGCAAATTCTTGAAACTATTAACCTTTTAAAAAAAAAGAAGAATCTCGAAACTAGTTGGAGAATTCGTTCTTGAGCCCCAATTCTACAACTTCCAACGGCATTTTCCCAACGGCAGGATTTTTCTTTTATCATAACAATCTAAAATAAAAAGGAAATGAGGAACTTTTGGTTATTGAGAGGTGAAAACAAGCAAGAATTTATCGTACTTTGAACTTTGAAGGGAGATACACTTTACTTTTTTGCATGCCAAAAAGCATATAAAGGCAAATCTGCTCTTTGCTTTGGGATCCGTTTGCTTTAACTGATTATCCCATTATCATTACAATAATAATAATAATTATTATACACATCTTTAATTCATCTCGATAACATTATTTTGAGTCTCTGTCTGTTTAGAAGCATTTGTTTGCGTTTATTACTAGGATTAGGGTAAATGAGAAATTGGAAATTAATTGAACCGGATCGAAGCTAGTTTAATTATCTTGGTTCGATTTTCTTAGTTGAGAAGACCGAATTACAAGTGTATATTGGGTTTGTTTTGGCCCTACCCATGTCCTATTCTCCAACGACACAATCTTTCGATTTGAATTAGGAAATTTAATCTCTCTTTATTATTTATTCTTCTTTATTTGGCAAGTCATGTCAAGACGAAAGACTCAACGGGTCGAGACGAGTGGCTGCTGAACTTCCTGCCACAAGAGATCCTCAACTCCTTCTCCTGATATTGGATTCATGTATCAATTAAAATCTCTATGAAGTTTGGTAGAGGTGTTTGAACCGGAACCGTTGATTTTGGAATTATATATTTTCTGTTGTATTATATTTTAAAACATCACGCTAAATATTAAATATTGTTATGCTTAAAGTATTAATTAAGAGATAAAAGTAAAAAAAAAAAAAATAGAAATCAAAATAAAAAATCATAATTCAAATTTCAAAATTCAAAATACAAAATACAAAATGGATTCATAATTATAATATGCAAAATTCCAAAAATTCAAAATTAGCGGCAAAATTCAAAAATTTTAAAATCCTCCCTCCGAGTTTTAAATTTTTTTTATGAATCTTTAATTTTTAAATTGTTTGATTAGCATCTAATTATACCTTTAAAAATCATTTTAGATTTTAGTACTTAATTTGTATAAATAAAAAGTTTAAATTGATTAAAAAAACATATTAAAGAATTGGCAATTCCGATTCGGAACTGTTGAACCTATAGAAGCCGAAACAGACGAAACTGACATCTTCTAAGAAAATAATGATATTGAAGATTATTAGAACTTTAACAACATGCATGAAGAATAGAACTATCGAATAAAGACTTAGACGATTATTCTTTTCCATTGAGTTTTAATGAAGTTCGGCCATTGAGATATCGTAATCTACAAGGGTTTTAGGATTTATCAATTAAATAAAAATATTTTGGATAACTTTGAATCAACTCATATTCGAAATGATTATGGGAGACAACGAATGATTGAAAGATTCGAAGAAAATTGAAAGTTGAATTTTTTTTTTTGTTTTTGTTTTTGTTTTTAACGGCTTGATTCACCAAACTAGTGGTTCCGGAGAAGTGACGGTCAGTTGTGAACCGAAATCATAACCATGAGGTTAGCCGGTTCGGTTCCGATTCCTCGCCGCGGGAATCAGAAACTGTCAATTCGGTTCCGAACCGGAACCATAACCACCTTTAAAGTTTGGTATAAATTAATGCGTTCCTGAATATATTATAGTTGGTCCTTTAAACTACTCTCTCTGCGGATGATATTATTTGTCTCAATTTTGATATCTCAACCATGTTTCAAATCACTTATTTTTGTATGTATTTTTATAATGTTTATCATTATCATAAAGATCAAAATTATAAGAATTTATTGGATCATGCTTAATATTTATAGCTAAATACTTAAATTAAAAAAAATTATATACCCTAGTGTTGAATTTTTCAACTCTGTTTTAACTAATAAAATGCTAAAAATAATTATAAATCCTAATTTGGATGAGTGAAACCTTGTTAGTAAAATTAAACCAAATCATAAATATTGAAATTGAAGAAAGAAAATACATAAGTTTGAATTTGGGACATGATTGAAAAATTAAAATTCGGACATGGGGTCCAATGAGTTCTCTCTGTACTTTTTAAAGTTGTCCCAATATAAATGGCTGAGACCAAAGATAAAAATAATTAGGATCGATTACAAATTTTCAACTTGAAATGCATACTTTATTTACTTCATATACATTTCATATGTTGCACAATTAGGAGCACAATTAACTGTTAGGTTTCTTATGCACGAGTGCAGCGGAAGTCACGTTTAGAAACCTTACGTGTAGATCGTGATTTATGAACTAATTTACATGTTTAGAGATTATACACATATATGAACGAAAATACAAGAACTTACGTGTTATCTTTTCGTATTTCCGATATAGAACCGCTACTATAGTGTCCACGTGAAGTCGTTCAATCACGTGGAACAATTCCGGGATGATTTCTTCTCGTTGAAAGCTAGGAAATCGCCCAAGAAGAAACTCGAAGAAGAACAACCGTTCTTCTCCTTTGCATGCGTGCGTGTTAGGATTCGGATTAGGTTTTCTTTAATGTTTTTAATTATTTATACTAACCCACATTAACCTAGTTAATGGGCTTTAATATAAATAAACACTTAATAATTAAGTCCAACTTAATTATTAACTTAAACCCATTAATATCAATATCAAGTCCATATTTATTTCAATCTCCCACTTGGACTTGTAATTGAAACAACAACTAAGCACCACACAATCACCCATTAACACGATCAACAACAACACATAAAGTATGACCCTATAGGCCTTCATTATCGACGATAACCCAGTTAAAGTCTATACTAAACTCCTAGACTGCGTAGTATAGCGAACTCGATATATGAAGAACGTTTACGCGGATTCGCAAACTGAACCTTTATATGAAGTCTGTATGATATCTCTTCATTCACGTAACACTCGGTTAAGCCTTGGACTTGCCAAGTGTCTATCCAAATAGCTTAACCATTTTATCTCATCTTTATCAATTGATCCTTAATGATCATACTCAATTACTATAATTGAATATATCATGTGCACTGGCCAGTGACTTAGCATTCAAATTAATATAGAGAATATGAATGTTACTCTCGAAATTTAATCGAGGAATGAATCCTAATCTTGGCCCAACTACTATCTTCGATTACATCCTGATGTATCCAATCCAAGCCGTATCTACCCCAAATGGAGTGCAAGCTTTGAACTTGGTCAAAATACACCAATTTTGAACCAAGAAAAGCAATGACCTCAAGTCAAAGGACTATCATATACTTCACACACCAATAAACTATAGACACTAGAAACAAATAGTTTAAAGGTAGGGTATACCAATACTCTCCAAAGTATCCATGTGTCCATTACGAGTATCCAATTCTATATAGTGTTGAGAACCACTATATTCTCTAAGAACGTGAT
This sequence comes from Mentha longifolia, assembly GCA_001642375.2. Taxonomy (NCBI): domain Eukaryota; kingdom Viridiplantae; phylum Streptophyta; class Magnoliopsida; order Lamiales; family Lamiaceae; genus Mentha; species Mentha longifolia. The sequence goes on along the minus strand of CM038121.1, from coordinate 273,210 downwards.
GCAGACCCCATGCCAACCTATCACACATCATCAATATCCCATTCATGATGATTCTCGGTTGGGGCTATTTTAGAGTTAAACTATATCATTAATGTCTCACTCCATTAATGACAGTCTTAACTCAAGGGAACAAATCAACAATAACATTTACAAATAATTAAAATAAATATTCTGAGAAATGTGTATGCCAATAACAAATATCATCAAATGAAAAACGTATACATGTAAATGTGATCAAGTTTGTGTGTCTTCAATTACAAAATTGTTTCTAAGACATGCAAACCTACTCCCACTAACCTAAAGCATATCTCCAATATATCTAATACCCAAGCTCTCAAAATGACTCTTGTGTTTCACAAAACACAATGGCTTGGTAAATGGATCTGCTAGGTTATCATCAGTGGGTACTCGTTCTAATGTCACATCGCCCCTCTCGATGAATTCTCTGATCAAATGATATTTTCTAGGGATGTGCTTATTTTTGTTTGTGTCCCTTGGTTCATTTGCTTGCGCAACCGCACCAATGTTGTCACAATACAAAGGTATTGCACTACTAGCACTCGGAACCACTCCCAGTTCCTTCAAGAACTCCAGAATAGCAGCAGCCTCTTTTGCCGCATCAGATGCAGCAATATACTCGGCTTCGGTGGTTGAGTCTGCAGTAGTACCCTGTTTGGAACTATTCCAACTAACTGCTACCACCATTGAGGACAGAAACATGTCCAGACTACGACTTATAGTCATCATGGTATGTTTGGAAGTTAGCATCAATGTACCCTAGTAACTGATAACTCGTGCTGTCCACCATAGACTAGAAGATATTCTTTAGTTCGTCTAAGATACTTAAGAATAGTCTTGACAGCTTTCCAATGTGCCTCACCGGGATTTTGCTGAAATCTGCTCGTCATGCTAAGCGCATAGACCACATCTAGCCTAGAACTAGTCATGGCATACATGACTGATCCTATAGCCGAAGCATACGGGACCCTCTGCATGTATTCAATCTCCTTGTCTATAGAAGGACTATCCTTCTTTGACAATTTGATACCCTGCCCCATCGGAAGACTCTCTTTCTTGGAGTTTTCCATGGAGAAACGCCTTATCACTTTGTCGATGTATGTGGATTGTGACAACCCTAACAACCTTTTGGATCTATCACGATAGATCCTAATACCAAGGATGTAACAGGCTTCACCCAAATCCTTCATCTTGAAGGAGCTAGAAAACCATGTCTTTATGGATTGCATCATAGGAATATTATTTCCGAGTATCAAAATGTCATCAACATATATGATAATGAAAACAATGTTCCCACCCTTGCGCTTACTATAAACACAAGGATCTTCTTTGCTTCTGACAAAATCAAACGATTTGATAGCTCTGTCAAAACAAATATTTCAACTCCTGGAAGCTTGCTTAAGTCCATAAATGGACTTTTGCAGCTTGCATACGACATTTGGCCTAGATTTTGATGTAAAACCTTCAGGTTGCGTCATGTAGACGTCACCTTCTAAATCTCCATTGAGAAATGCAGTTTTCACATCCATCTGCCAAATATCATAGTCGTAGTATGCAGCTATCACAAGTAAAATTCTTATGGACTTGATCTTTGCAACTGGCGAAAAGATCTCATCATAGTCAATGCTCTCGCGCTGACTACAACATTTTGCCACTAACCTAGCCTTGTAGGTTTGTACCTTGCCATCTGCATCTGTTTTCTTCTTGAAAATCCATTTGCAGCCTATGGGTCGCACCCTATTTGGCAGGTCAACGAAGTTCCAAACTTGATTGTCATACATCGAGTCCATTTCAGATTTCATGGCATCCAGCCACTTCTCCGATTCAACATCTAATACTGCCTTAGAATAGGTCTTCGGTTCATCATCGTACATCAAATCTCCATCATCTTGCTTCTGAACCAATAGATTGAGTTTGTTTGGTGCTCGACGAATTCTCTGAGGCCTATCGAGTTAGTTCTGCATTTGGGTATCCACATTATCCTGAACGTGAGTAGGATCTTGAGTATTGGATAAACCAATATCATGAGAGCTCTCGGAAATTTCAACTCCATGCTCTTCCCGAGGAGGTGAAGGTGCAATAATTGCATCTTCATCTCTTTGATGACTCCCACTGTCTAACAGTTGTCTGTTTAAGGACAATCCTTCATCAAACGAGTCATCAAATACTCCCACTGAATTCTTGTTCGGACCATCCAACAAGATTTTATCCTTATCGATATTTTGTGGTTCTTGAATTTCTTCAAGATCTATCACCCTATGACCTTGTCCCTTGTATACATAGTCATTTTCTAGAAATGTCGCATTTCTAGATACAATCACCTTGTGATTTCCAGGGTGATAGAAGTAATATCCTCGAGTTTCCTTAGGATATCCCACAAAATAACATTTCTCACTTTTGGATTTCAACTTATCAGTCATCATTTTCTTGACATATGCAGGACAACCCCAGGTCCGTACATGCGCAAGAATAGGCACTTTGCCCCACCATAATTCATATGGTGTTTTCTCGACTGATTTAGAAGGAACCCTATTCAGAATGTATATGGCACTTTGTAAGGCATAATCCCAAAGGAATATAGGGAGACTACAGAAACTCATCATGGATCGAACCATATCTAATAAAGTTCGATTCCTCCTTTCAGATACCCCATTCATTTGAGGTATCCCTGGAGGTGTCCATTCCAAACGGACTCCATGTGATTTCAGGTAATCGAGAAACTCTTGGCTTAAGTATTCGCCTCCTCGATCCGATCAAAGAGTCTTGATACTTTTGCCAACTTGTTTCTCAACTTCTAACTTGTACTCCTTAAATTTCTTAAAAGCTTCGGATTTGTGTTTTATCAAATAAACATATCCAAACCTTGAGAAATCGTCAGTAAAAGTTATGAAATATGAATATCCACCTCGTGCTTGAGTTGATAATGGTCCACACACATCTGTGTGAACCAACTCTAGCACCTCTTTGGCTCGTATTCCTTTCCCAGAATGTGGCTTATTGGGCATTTTTCCTTTGAGACAAGATTCGCAAGCACCATAAGACTCAATGTCAAATGATGTGAGATAGTCTAACTTTCTCAATCTTGCTATTCTTTTCTCATTGATATGACCAAGCCGACAATGCCAAAGATAAGTAAGATTATTCGTATTACCTAGCTTAGGTCGTTTGTTTGAAACATTGAAAATATTTTGTACACAATCGAGCAAATACAAACCATTCACCAAAGATGCATTTCCATAAATAATCCCATTCATTCCAAAAGAACAAGATCCATTTCCAAAACGGAAATGAAAACCATCCATGTCTAACAAGGGAATAGAAATAATATTTATCGTAATCGAGGGTACAAAATAACAGTCATGCAAAACTAGTCTATGTCCCGAAGGAAGATCCAATCTAAAAGTCCCTACACGTTCGGCAGCAACTCTTGCTCCATTCCCAACGCGCAGATCGACCTCTCTGGGCCTCACTTTCTTGCTGTCACTTAGCCCCTTCACATTAGAACAAATGTGTGAGCCACAGCCGGTATCCAATACCCAAGAATGTGAGTTATCAATAGACATGTTTAATTTATGATCTAATTTACATGTATACGTATAGATCGTGATTTATGATCTAATTTACATGTTTAGAAATTATACACATATATGAACGAAAATACAAGAACTTACGTGTTATCTTTTCGTATTTCCAATATAGAACCGCTACTATGGTGTCCACGTGAAGTCGTTCAATCGCGTGGAACAATTCCGGGATGATTTCTTCTCGTTGAAAGCTAGGAAATCGCCCAAGAAGAAACTCGAAGAAGAACAGCCGTTCTTCTCCTTTGCATGCGTGCGTGTTAGGATTCGGATTAGATTTTCTTTAATGTGTTTAATTATTTATACCAACCCACATTAACCTAGTTAATGAGCTTTAATATAAATAAACACTTAATAATTAAGTCCAACTTAATTATTAACTTAAACCCATTAATACCAATATCAAGTTCATATTTCTTTTATTAACAACAATACCAAGTCCCCTCTGATGATTAATATAGTTGAGAGAGAAAGAGAGAGATTGGAGTGAATGAAAGACCCTTTCTCTCACTTCAGTACTCATTCTGTATGTCTCCCCACAATTCTGGGCAATGAAAAGGACATGATATTGCAGAATTAGCACATTTTCGGACAATGCATGCAACTGTATTTTTAGAACACTGCTACGTACATTTTGCCACACTTATTCAATCAAAAATGAATATATATATATATATATATATATATATATATGGATGCGTTATGGTGAAAACTAATTATTACGTAAAAACTGCAACTCATCATAAAATGTTGCATTTTATGCACAAAAGTGTTGCATTTTTATGCATAAATGTTGCATTCTCATAATGATGCATTATATGCATAAAAATAATATAAAATAATATATTTTATTATTCAACATTTTATGACAAAAATGCATCATTTTATGCATAAAATACATGGATTGCAGTTTTCAAGTAATAATCAGTTTTCATATGATAACAAAATATATATATAACTCAAATCTGGACAAACTTCACATCACATATAATATAATTAGGACAACAAAATAGACCATACTAATCAGGAGGAACCAATATAATAAAAACTTTGAACTGTAACATTATAAATGATATTGGAGCCACAAAGATTCAAGTAACATCAAATCTTCAACTTCAATAGCATAGTAACTAACAAGAAAAATATTTACGGCTTAAAATAATTAATTTGGTTAGAAAGAAAATTTATGTATGTTTTTCACACCTTCCGTTCAGAACTTAATATTAACGTACAGTAGGTGATTGGAAAGGAACTATATTGTTTCCTTTCTTCGATGGCTGTACATCTATTAAATTGTTCTTTTCCACCAACTTCAGATATACTCCCCCGTCCCGCTGAATAGGTCTTGTTTCTTTTCGACATCGGATTTGAGGAGAGAGTGTTTAATTTTTAATTTTTTTAAACTTTTTATTTTTCTAGATTGCATAAAACCTAGAAATGATTCAAGTATACTAGGAAATGAAAATTCGATAATTAAACCTTCCTAATTTTAACTAATTGTACCCTAATATTGACTAATTATTTACTTTTTAGGAAACAAGGCCTATTCGGTGGGACGGCCCAAAAAGGAAAACAAGGTCTATTCGACATGACGGAGGGAGAGGGATTATTATTCACTGCACAAAATACAAATTCAACGTTATGATTAGAAACAATAAGCTATATATCATCTTCAACAAATTATAAAAATGAAATTTATCTCAAATCTACGGGTGTCCATTACGAACAGAGGCAAAATACCAAAATTTACTTCCTAATATTAGTCTCAAATGAAGAACTAACTCAAAAATAAATCAACCCCTCCAAAATTAGCTAACAGTAAGTAGTAACTTTATGGATCATTATTATCTTATGTGTACAAGGAGGGTGAATTAGTTTCTCGACTAGTATTCATAAAAGCCTGTTAGTTTTGCACATACTATATGATCAATCTTGTTTTCCAAGGGTGATTAATGCACGTAGACAAGAAATTAATGAACACGAAAATAAAAGGACACGGAAGATTTACGTGGTTCGATCTACCAGAATAGATCTATATCCACGGAGCAAAAGAGAGTATGGATGTTATTGCTAATATGCGAGTATTGCTTACAAAGATTGTTCTCCCCTCTCAATCTATTCTAAGCTCCTATTTATAGATAATTACATGGAGTTCGACTATAATACAAATTTTTCTCCTATTTGGACTCTTTGGTTTGATTTCATCCTTTATGGATAAACACTGAACTTCTATATCTCCCTTAGAGCTTAAGTTGTAGTCGATGTAGGAGTCTTGGTTGCCTTGGTGATAAAGTCTATTATCTTCAATTGGGCCGAGCTTAACTGTCGGGGCCCAATTATATTGGGTCTGATACTTTGGGCCTAGGAGTTGGGCCATATCCTATCACATCCCCCCCCCCCTCCCCAAAAAAAGATGTAGAAGCGAGGGTGTGATTTAGGGGAAATAACTGAGGTAGGAGTGGTGTAAATTACGTTGCCCCGTCAAAAGTAGAATTGATGAAGCTCGTCGCATACGGCCTCTTTAAGACGAGGTCGATTAGAAGTAACTTGCCCCGTCAAAAAATAAATTCGACGAAGTCGAGTTCGTACTGCCTCGTTAAGACAAGGTCAAAGAAACGTAACTTGCCCCGTCGAAAAATAAATTCGACGAAGTCGAGTTCATACCGCCTCGTTAAGATGAGGTCAGAGAAGTAATTGTCGAGGACGAACACGGAGTGTTAGTTACTTTAATTAATGCGCCGTTTGGGGTCCCGATAAAGTAGGGCACGACTAGCGACGTGAGGAGCGGAAGAGGCGGAAAGTTGATAAAACTTCCTTCATACACCATTTCTTCTCACTTTCCCCCAGAATTTGAATATTTCTCTGCAAAAAAAAGAAAAATCTCTTCCGCCGTGATTTTTGCTGCTGCACATTTTGCTCTCCGCCCTCCGTCAAAATCGTCGAAGTTGCCATAGAAGTTTTCCGTCCCCACTTCCTCCTACACAAGTAAGTTACTTCCATGGCTTCCTCTTCACAAACTAGTCAAGGTTACTCTGGTGAAAACCGTGATGGGTCAATGTCGCCGCCGGCGCCATCTCGCCAGGGCGGTCCTGTAGAATTAGATGTATATACCGTAAAGTCCTCGATTCCATCTAGACGTAGAGTAATTTTTCCCCCTCCTTTAAAATCAGGCGGTAGGGTTTCTGAGTTTGCCTCAACCCTTGATATTTCTGTAATTCAACTACTTGCAAAAAATTATTTATTTCCCGATGTAATTAAACTCGTAGTTCCCCGGTCGGAGGATAGGGCTTCGGAGCCTCCGAATGGGTTTATCACTATTTACGAAGACTGTTTACACCACGGTCTTCTTCGTCTTCCTCTGCCACCTGTTTATACTGAGCTTTTACAGAAATTTGGCATTCCACTAGCCCAGATTATGCCGAACTCGTTTAGGCAACTAACGGGCATTGGCGTCGTAGCTAGCCGTCACGGGTTCAGCCTTACTCTAGGACTAATTTTTAGGTTTTACCAGCTTAAGTCTAGTGGAGGCTGGTTTTACTTGACACCTCATCTTGGCTTTAAAGTCAAGACGAAGTCAAAGGTCACAAACTGGCAATCGAAGTTCTTCTTTTGCCGGTTGGGTGAGGTCCCACAGTTTGTTTGGAAGATGGGGAAATTGGAGGATCAAGGCACCGAAGAGAACTTCGGTGACCTTGAAGAACTAATGAAGGGTCTGGTTGAGGGAGAATTTCCCGAAGCTGACCTTGCGAGGGCGGGGCTGAGCCCTTATGATCCAGCCTCCATGGAAGAGCTTGGGAAGGGTGAGGCCCCACTTCGACATCCTCGTCTTTTTTCTTTCTTTATGTGCGTTCACTTCTCTTGGTACAATGTACTATGTACTAAGTGTATTTGTGTTCGAACTGTAGTGAACCTGCTGAAGAATTTGAAGAGGCCGAGATCAGTGGAGCCTTCTACCACCGAGAAGGCTATGTCTGAGGCTTCATCGGGCCGAACTAAAAGTGGTCCGGGCTCGTCGCCAATGGGATCTCCTCCGGAGCAACCCCTTGTACGTCGGCCGAGAAGAGTTGAGGTCACGTCGCTCGAGGGTGGTAGTGCCCTGGTGACTGGCCGACCTTCCTCTGAGTTATTAGATCAGCCAGTTGGAGAACTGGTGAATCGGCGTCGGCCGTTTCCCGAGGTATGATAGCTAGCTGAGAGCCTTGATGTATTTCTTCCTTCTGTATAATAATACTTTTAAGGGTTTTTGTAGGGCGCTGGGGTTATAGCCGCCAAATTCACTAGCCTCGCGGAGGTGCTGATTAAGGAGGCTTCGGACTTGTCTTGTTTCCTTGACGAGGGGACTAGACGATTCTCCAAAGCATCTCCGGTCCAATGAACGAGAAGGTCGGTCTCGCCAACCGGCTGGCTGCTGCTGTGACCGAGGCGAAAGTTGCCTTGGCAAAGGAGGCTGAGGCTCGAGCTGCAGCTGAAGCAGCTAAGTTGGAAGCGGCTTCATTGAAGGCCGAACTGGAGGCAGCGAAGCTTCGGGAGGCCGAAATGGTGGCTGGGCAAGGGCCGCTGCTTCGTGCATACACGGAGAGGCTGTTCCGGTCCGAGATGTTCTTAGAACTGGCCATTAAGGTAGCTACGGTGTTGAACGCTCGCATTGCTGCCGACACCATCGACAACATTGCCACTGACTACCCGGACTTGGATAAGTCTAAGTATGGGTATCAGGCGATGTCGGATGATGCCGTGTACCATGCTTATGTTGGGGCCCTGCTGGAGGGTACGAAGGTCGTCCCTCTTCTGGATAGCCTGGCCTTGTCATCCGACGTCCTGACGGCCGAAGTTGTGCGGGACTGCCCGGTCGATAGGGATGCTGACTTGGAGGCATTAATCGCCAGCCTTGACAATTTTGCAGAGCTCGAGGCTGAAAATGCCGAGCAGCGAGGAGAGGAGGCCGAGGCTGGGGTCGGCGCGGGGGTTGCCAACGAAGTTACTCCGGCAAATGATGAGACACATCTTCAAGAGGAGGAGAATGCCGGAGTGGTCAGTTGATCACTTCCCTTGTATTTTTTTTTTTTTATCTTTGTATTACGTCGTCACTAGGATGGCGCTTTCTTTTGCCGAAATGGCTTTTAATGAAATTCCAACTTTAATTGAAATCTCTTTCGTACTTTTGTAGTCTTCTCCCGAACTTTTTGACGCTTCTCCATTAGTTGAACAAATATCCCATTTAACCCGAGTTCTTGAATTGAAAGAAACTGAAGTCTTACACTGGAAAGGCTAGGTTGGGCATGTTCAAAACGAGGCCGATGTCAAGCTTACTGCTGCTCAGGTGAAGTTTGACGAGCTGCAGGCTCGGTATTTGGAGCTTGAAGAGAAGTTGGAGATATCGTAGAAAGATGCCAAAGCAATCTCTCTGGAGCATGCTGAGTACGAAGCTATCATCCACCGAGCTAGTGGATTTACCATATCTGAGACCCATGACAAGGTCAAGGAGCTCAAGGCTCGGTGCCGAAGCTACAGGGAGCAATACGGAGATGACTCCTGGGAGTTTCGGGATCAAGTGAACGAGCTTATGCGAGTGGCGAGCACTTATGAGATAGTCATGGATCGTCACCCAAGGCTGAAGCAACGTATTTTGTCAGAGGCCGGGATTTCAACTTCAGCTACCCATGGTTCTGGCTTGAGGCTTCTCGATCGTACTTCTGGGGATTTCCTAGAAGGTGGACCTTCCAGTTCGGCAAATCCTGATTCTAGGATTGTCAATCGCCACTCTTAGGAATTTTATGATCGAGAACGGCAGTCGGCATCTAAACGAGGCCGAGATCGAGCGAGCCAAAGTACCTGAAGTCAAGGGACTCAGAGCGGCCAAGGTAGAGGAGCTACTGGACGAAGTAGAGGCGGAGGTAGAATTAATATAGATTATATCCTGAATCTGAACTCTAGTAGAGATTTTGCTAGAGATTGGCTCAGCTTTAGCAAGCCTAAGCCTCCGGGCTCTTTGTCTTCTTGATGTAATTGTACTTTTTCCTTTTTATGAAATAAAATGGAAATTTATGTACTGGTATTCAAGCTTTTCATCCTCGTTTTTAACTAAGGTAGTTTTCCTTATTTTAAACGAAGGTAGGCTTTAAATAGCTCGTCCTCATCATAAGACAAGGTTTGGCTTTAAATAGTCGTCATCGTCATAAGACGAGGTTTTGGCTTTAGATAGCTCGACCTTGTCATAAGACGAGATTTTGGCTTTAGATAGCTCGACCTTGTTATAAGATGAGGTTTTGGCTTTAGATAGCTCGACCTCGTCATAAGACGAGGTTTTGGCTTTAAATAGCTCGTCCTCGTCAAAAGACGAGGTTTTGGCTTTAGATAGCTCGATCTCGTCATAAGATGAGGTTTTGGCTTTAAATAGCTCATCCTCGTCATAAGATGAGGTTTTGGCTTTAGATAGCTCAACCTCGTCATAAGATGAGGTTTTGGCTTTAGATAGCTTGACCTCATCATAAGATGATGTTTTGGCTTTAAATAGCTCGTCCTCGTCATAAGATGAGGTTTTGGCTTTAGATACCTTGTTTGTCGAGAAGTATCCCCTTATGCGCGTTTGAATTTTACCCCAGTTTTGGGGTTTATTTATCCTTGAAAGGATATTAAGTTACCCTCGACAGGGTTTTAGAGTAAAAGGGCGAGATAATATGCATAAGTGGAGTAGTAATATTCATAAATGCAAAATGAGATATGCAAGACCAAACAAATTAAAGGAGAAATAAAAAAAATTATTAATAGAAAAACTGAAGTTCGAAAGAGAAAAAAAATCATAAAACGACCTGACTGCAACCTAGACAAACTAAATGGACTTAAACATTACTCTCAGCCACTTATGCAAAGTATCTTTTTAAATGAGTAATGTGCCATGTACGGGGTATTGGCTCACCGGATAAGTGGGCGAGCTTGTACGACCCTTTGCAGAGGATTTCTTCAACTCGGTACGGTCCTTCCCATGTGGTTTCTAGCTTGCCGAGCTTTGTAGCCTTGCTGACTTCGTTATTTCGAAGGACGAGGTCTCCTACTTGGAATTGCTGGTACTTGACTCTCTGGTTGTAGTACCGAGCTACTTGCTACTTGTACTTGGCTTCCCTTATGTAGGCGAGCTCTCGCTTCTCCTCTAACAAATCCAGATTGGTTCAGAGACCTTCTTCACTATCTTCGGCTGAGAAGTTGATAGTGCGGGGGCTCGGCAGACCGATCTCTATCGGGATCACTGCTTCGGTTCCGGACACCAAACTGTAGGGCGTTTCACCATTTGAGGTCTCGGGAGTTGTTCGGTATGACCATAGGACTTGGGGTAAGTTCGCTGCCCAATCTCCTTTGGCTTTATCTAGGCAAGTTTTGAGTCCCTTGATGATCGTCCGGTTGGTGACTTCGGTTTGGCCATTTGCTTGAGGATGAGCTACCGAAGTGAACTTCTGTTGAATATGAAGCCCTTCACACCATTCCCTGAATGTCATGTCTGTGAACTGTGTCCCATTATCCGAGACTAGGATGTGAGGTACACCGAAACGGCAAACCACGTTCTTCCAGATGAAGTTGAGGGCATTCTTGCTCGTGATCTTTGTCAAGGGTTCAGTTTCGACCCACTTAGTGAAATAGTCTATGGCTACGATGAGGAACTGGAGCTGTCCGGGAGCTTTCTTTAATGGGCCGACGATGTCTATCCCCCATTGCATGAACGGCCAAGGGCTTTGCAAGCTTGTGAGGTCAGTCTGGGGTAGCCTCGGCACTGTCCCATGAACTTGGCATTTTGGAACTTTTTCACGAGGTTGACTGCATCTTGGAACATTGCGGGCCAGTAGTATCCCCATCTCATTACTTTCTTTGACAATGCTCGAGCTCCTATGTGACTTCCGCATGATCCTTCATGCACTTCTCGCAATGCGTAGTCCGCTTGGTTCGGCTCAACGCATCTTAGGAGAGGCTGAAGATACGATCTTCTGTACAGCACTCCTTGCTCTAGAGTGTACTTCGGAGACTTGCTTAAGATTTTCCTAGCTTCGAGCTTATCATTGGGTAGTTCGCCCTTCTCCAAATATGCTCGAAAGGGGGTCATCCAGTTCGGCTCGTCCTCTAGGTTGACATCGGCTTCATCTATGCTTCGGCACTTGACTTCTTCCACAGGAGAGCTTGTAGATGATGACGCTAATTTGCTTAAAGCATCAGCTCGGTTGTTTTCCCCCCTTGGAATTTGAACCAACTCGAAATATGAGAAGCCTTGTTGCAAACTCTTGGCTTTGTGGAGGTACTTTTTTATCCTTTCGCCTTTAGCCTCGTACTTTCCTAGCATATGGCTCACTATGACTTGAGAGTCGCTGTGGACTTGAATAGCTCGTATCTGGAGGGCCTGAGCTAGATGAAGTCCGGCGATTAGAGCTTCGTACTCCACCTCATTATTTGTTGTTGGGAAGTCGAACCGAAGTGCATAAGTGGTCTCTTGTCCTTCTGGGCTGAGGAGTATGACACCTGCTCTGCTTCCCGAATGTCCTAAAGCCCCGTCCATGTAGACTTTCCAGCAATCTTTTGGTGGTTTGGTCAGAGCTTCGGCATTGGTTTTGCTTGGGGATGGTTCGGTCGGCTTTGGCACTTCTGTAAATTATGCCTCCACTAGAAAATCTGCTAAATCTTGACCTTTGATGGCTTGACGTGGGTAAAAAGAGATGGTGTGCTCGCCGAGCTCGACTGTCCACTTTGCAATCCTTCCCGACGCTTCTGGTTTGGTCAGCACTTGTCGAAGTGGCAGGTCGGTCAGGACTTGTATGGGGTGCGCATTAAAGTAAGGTCGCAATCTCCTTATAGCATTTACCAATGCGAGCGCAATTTTCTCAAGTGGTTGGTACCTCGTTTCCAGCCCTTTTAGTGCTCGGCTGATGAAGTAGACAGGCAATTGACGACGTCTTTCCTCCCGAACTAGCACCGCGCTTATGGCCTCGTCCGAAGCTGCGAGGTATAGGGAAATGACTTCTCCCTCCTTTGGAACGGATAAAGTCAGGAAATTCGCAAGGTACTTCTTGAGCTCCTCGAATGCCAACCTGTGCTTGTCTTTCCATTCGAAGTCCAGCGCCTTTTTCAAAATCTTGAAGAAAGGGAGCTGTTTTTCGGCGGCTTTAGACAAGAAATGACTTAGCGCGGCCAAGCAGCCCGTCAATTTGTGCACATCATGAATGGTTTTTGGCACCTTCATCTCTTGGATGGCTCGGACTTTGGATGGATTAGCTTTCAACCCTTCTTGAGAAACCCACCACCCTAGAAATTTCCCTGATCAGATCATGAAGGTACACTTCTTGGGGTTTAGCTTAAGGTTCACCTTGCGAAGGAGATCGAAGATGACCTTAAGGTCGTCAACATAAGTAGTCGGCTCTTTACTTTTAACGATGATGTCATCCACATACACCTTTACGGTCTTGCCGATGTGAGGCTCGAATATTTTGTCGACCATTCTTTGATAGGTCGCTCCAACATTCTTGAGTCCGAAAGGCATCTTCTTGTACGTATAAACGCCGAAGTCCGTAATAAAGGCTGTCTTCGGCGCGTCCTCGTCGCTCATGAGGACTTGGTGGTACCCTTTGTATAGATCTAAGAAGCTGAAGACTTTATGGCCGATGAGGGCTTCGACTTTCTTGTCGATGTTAGGGAGGGGATAGCAGTCCTTGGGGCATTGTTTATTGAGATCGGTGTAGTCGATACACATCCGCCACCCTCCTCCTTACTTTTTGACCATCACCGGATTTGTTATCCACGTTGGATATTTGACCTCAAAGAGTATTTGCGCCTTCAAGAGTTGATGCACCTCGTCATAGATGACTTGGTTCCGCTCTGCTGCGAACACTCGCTGCTTTTGTCGAACTGGTTTTACTCCCGGGTCAATGTTTAGCCGGTGTGTGATGATACTTGGTGCAACCCCGGTCATATCAAGGGGTAACCAAGCAAAGACATCTTTGTATTCCCGAAAAAGTTCGACGATCTGCTTTCGGAGTTTGGCTCCACCCGCAAAACCTACTTTGATGACCTTAGATAGGTCGTCTTCGTAAAGTGCGACGTTTTCTACTGGCTCATCATATGCAAATGACGTCGTTTCCATCGCCAACTCTTCGGGTATCCTTAGTTGCTATGCTTGTGGGTGTTGAGGTGTTCCGGCACCTCGTAGGGCGTTTTGCATGCACTCTTTGGCTCGCTTTTGATCACCTCGAATTACAATCACCCCACCCTTGGACGGGATTTTGATCGTCAAGTGGTATGCCGAGCAGATCGCTTTCACCGCCACTAACCAATCTCTTCCTAGGATGATGTTGTAGGGAGAGTTGGCTTTTACAACGAAGAAGTTGATTACTTTGTTGGACAACAATGGATCCTTCCCCACCGTAACGGGGAGTTGAATGATCCCCTCTATTTGCGTCTCTTGCTGGATGAAGCTTTTTAGGGGGATCGGTACCGGTACGAGGCGTGCCTCTTCGACCCCTAGCTTCTCGAAGCAATCCTTGAAGAGTACACTTACCGAGGCTCCACTGTCAATGAATACTCGTTGAACGAGCTTGTTAGCCACCACGGCCTCGATCACAATGGCGTCTTGGTGAGGTATGCTCGACGGCACTGGGTCTTTTTTAGAGAATGTAATGGCCTCGTCCTTTTTAAACCATTTTTGTGAAGGTTCATCAGTCTGGGGACTTCGGGCCTCGGCCTTAAGTGATGACTTCGTGGCTCCTTGAGGGAGCCCGGTGATGGCTGTGATAATTCCGTCGAACTGAGGTTGGTCATCGTCTTCATCTTTATCCTCGTGCTTCGGCTTCATGTCCATATGGGGGCCACAGTTATTCCCCCCTCTGTTCTTGCGCTTTCCCTTGCCCTGAGGTCGGGCTTCGTATTGGCCGCGACTTTGGTACTTTTTAAGGGTACCGTCACGCACCAAGTGCTCAATATCTGCAGCCAGGTTCCCGCAGTCCTCCGTGTCATGGCCGTAATCCTCATGAAATCAGCAATACTTGTCCTTGGATCGGCGTTTCAACCCTCCTCGTGACATGGGCTGAGGCTTCTCGAACATGTTAGCATGCAGCTCATAGATTTCTATCCTCGTCCTCATCAACGGTGTGAACTGGCTCTTTTCCTGGTTCTGCCGAGGTCCAAGCTGAGATTCAATTGGTGCCCGCTGGAGTCTGTCGAGGGCACTTCGGCGGCCTTGACCTCGGTCATTACGATCTTCCTTCTTCCGGTCTGACGGTTGGGCCTTATCAGCTTCGCGCTTGCGTCTGTCGGCTTCGTCAGCTTTTGCGAATTGATCAGCGATATTCCACAATTGCCTCGCAGTATGAGGCTCGTTCCTTACGAGCTCCTTGTATAGTGCGCCCGACTGGATAGCTTTCTGGAAGGCCGAGATAAGGACTTCATCAGTCAGACAATTGACTTTTAGACTTTGAGTAAGTGTGCCGCAGTGGTTTTGGGCTCGGCCTTTTGGAAAAATCTCCGCTCGAAGGCCTGCATCAGCTCGTCATAGGAGTTGATACTCCGAGGTGGTAGGCTATCGAACCATATGCGAGCATTATCAACCAACAGCTCCGGGAACACTTTGCACATATATATATCGTCGTTGAGCCCTTGATTGAGCATGTTGTATTGAAATTGGGAAAGGAAGTTCTGCGGGTCACACAATCCGTTGTACGACTTCACCGGTGACACCTTGTACGAAGAAGGGAGAGGTGTGTAGAGTATCCGGTTAGTGAAAGGAGTAGAGATCCTCCCATAAACGTCGAATCTCCCGCCTCGGTAATTGTCCTCGTCGCGCTGAGGTGAGTCAGCATAGCAACGAGGTGAGATTGCATCGCGCCGAGGTGAGATGCGATTATAGTTCCATTGGCAATCATCAGCAAATTGCCTAGGAGGAATCCCGGCGTCCCGTGCGTCTAGGATGCCTAACGCTTGGGCACTTTTGCCGGTGCCTCGATCCGGACACAGCTTCGCGCTCTCCTCCTCGGCTATAAGCTTTCTGCTGCTCGATGAACTTTAGGAAATCTTGCTGATTGTTCACCAGATACGCTTTTACATCGTCGTTAACTTCTTGCTGGAAGTTAGCACGGTCATCTTCCTTGCTGATGTCGTGACCTTCTCTGTCACGGTGGATCGGGTTGCCGAACTTCTCCAACGGAACATGATCGACATGGCCCTCTGGGATTTGGTCTCTCACATGTTCCTTCCCGGGTCGTTTGTTCGCTGCAAGATTCTGATCTTGCACTTGGCTTGCCTCTGCTTCAGGGATTTCTATTTCCCAGACTGGTGGATTTGCTGCCTGATCTTGTCCGGTTTGTTTAGTCTCCTTTTCCTTGTTGGCAGCGGCGGTTGATCGTGTTGGTCTCATCATGGCTATTGTTTACCTAGAAAACTTTAATCGGAATTCACAAATTTTTAGGTTCCCACAGACGGCGCCAGTGATCGATCTTGTTTTCCAAGGATGATTAATGCACGTAGACAAGGAATTAATGAACACGAAAATAAAAGGACACGAAGGATTTACGTGGTTCGATCCACCGGAATAGATCTACGTCCACGGAGCAAAAGAGAGTATGGATGTTATTGCTAATATTGCTTACAAAGATTGTTCTCCCCTCTCAATCTATTCTAAGCCCCTATTTATAGATAATTACATGGAGTTCGACTATAATACGAATTATTCTCCTATTTGGACTATTTGGCTTGATCTCCTCCTTTATGGATAAACACCGAACTTCTATATCTCCCTTAGAGTTTAAATTGTAGTCGATGTAGGAGTCTTAATTGCCTTGGTCATAAAGTCTCTTATCTTCAATTGGGCCGAGTTTAACTGTCGGGGCCCAATTATATTTGGTCTGATATTTTAGGCCTGGGAGCTGGGTCATATCTTATCACTATACCTGGTGAATTTTCTTTCTAGTACTAGAATATAAATTTTCAAGTGAAGACAACTCAGAGCATAAATATATATTTGAAAAATGTTATACTACTGTCTAATCAAGTGGTACAACAAGTTGATTTTGACAAATACGGAACTACTCCCTTCGTTCTTGTTCATAAGGGCCCTTTTCTTTTATGCACGTTTTTAAGAGAAATAATTAGAGATAAAATATAGAGCTTAATGTTTTAATGTAAATCTCATTGTTTTAAAACCAGAATATCATAAATCCATAAAAACATATTGATATTTGATCTTAAATAAATGATGATATCAAGATTTTTAATTTGCTATAAAAATCGTAAAATGCGAGCAAGCTAGGATAATGAGTTGGTAGATTAGATTAATAAGGCGATAATGCTTCAAATTATTTCCTTATTGAAAGATAACCCAAGATGAATGGGACGTCCAATAAGGAAAAAAGCTCGATAAAAACATCGGCTGATGTTTCAGGAAAGATAGAAAGAACCAAACGCGCGATGGCTGATTTTTCAGGAATGTGAATCAATATTTTGGCAGAACTCAACATTGTGCACTATTTTGGTGCAAAGATCACATTAAAATTAAGTGCTTTGAGTAACTCTGGGAGATATGCACTTATGATCCAAATGCAAATTGAAGATATATTAGCTCAATATTTACAACTAAAAAAAATCGTCAACAAAATTAGAAAAGGGAAACTCACGTGTGCTGTTAAAGTAGTCAAATTAATCATAACAAATGTGAATGTTAAATGTAACAATATAATAATAAAAAAGAGAAGAGGGGGGGAGGGGTGAGGTTTGACAATTCACATGTCATGCAGGTATCACAAACACAGGTGGTAATTAAAGTAGTAAAACCTGGCACATTTAGAAAACATAATCTAAACCTCATATCTTACAAATACATTCTCAAGGAAAAAAATTCAAGGCACGAGCAACGGTTAAGAATGAGGTCGTCTTCGAGCATAGCCCAACACCATCACGAAATCCTTGGCCGCCGATCCTATCGTGGCTTTCACTCTCTCTGTACTCGTCGTTTGAAGCCACAGCTCGACCAGATTGTTCAGTGTGAGAGTGGGAATCAGTGTATGGCCCATGCATTTGATGTCAACCTGTAGTCAATAATATCACATCAACTGGTTGGAGCTGTAAACTCAACTTTTTGCAATGCAAATACTCGTGCGTGATAACATGGATATTATAATGCCTTTAGGGTGCGTTTCATGCCAATTGCAAGTGGAAATCATGTTTGAAACAAGCATCAGGTTCATATTACTTATCTCGTGAATATTTTAAGCTTGTTGCTTAAAATTAAGCAAATTGGGCATGGCAGGATTCAATAGGAAACAAAAAAAATGGGATGTAAGTGTGTGCATACGCATGTTCTTCACAATAGTTGGGGACTGAAGGTGCTTGAATTAGAATGCTAAGTCTTGCGTATAGGGTTCTGATAGCGTGTTTATTATTATTGTTTTAGATTATTAATTGCTAATAGTTAAGGTTATTATGGAGTATTATTTATCTTAGATGGTTAGGTCAGGGCGGTTGTATTAGGGTAGAATAGAGTTGAGTTTTACTTGGGCCTCAAGTGATTAGTTTAAAGATTCTCTTAATAAGTTAGGGTTAGGGGGGATTATTATTGTTAGACTTAGCAGCTTTATATGGCTATGGCTGCAGGAATTATCCTGTGAACCTCTTTGAGGTGTTTTTATTTTATTTCAATTCAGTTTTATGATTCTCTCCATCTATAAGTGTATCGAGTTCCATGAACAAACTATACTTTTGCACAAGTGAATATTTATAAACTATAGAAATGAGGTTACCTCGACATCATTTGTAAGATCTAACTTCCTCTTGAGGTACTTTTGAATGAATGAAACAGGTATACTTCCATCCCTGTGAAGAACACAGTGAATGAAAATAACATCAGTTAGTTACAAGGTAATCTATCGTAGATACAATGTTGTGAACTATGTATAATGCAAGTCTAAGATCAGTGATCAATTGATACTGGAATTAAGAATTCGTATCTTTTCCTACCATATGATTGAACAGTTCAGCTGGACCTAGTGAAGAGCGGGTTTTGTATCATACTACTAAGTTTGGCAAGAAAAGAGGACAATACATTTTGTAATCATATTCATATAAAATTTTCCTCAAAGAAAGTGAATTCTGAAGAAACAGCAATAATGATATAAAAATATGAAGGCTGAAAATATTGTAAATTAAAGCACCATAAATTCCGCAGGCATCATCAATCAACTATATCTTCAATTCACTGAGGCAAATTATGGAATTGCAAGTCCAGACTCCCCAAACTTATTAAAACTGTAATCCATCTTGACTTCCGTTAGCAATTCCAGAAGGATCATCATCGAGTGTGTTACACCATCACTTAACACTTTAGCAGTACTTTTCCATTGAATCAGAGACATAAACTGACCACCAACATAGAGGATGAATCACCAAGAAGGATGCACAGAAAAAGCACAAGGAAGAATGGCCCAAGAGGGTGCACATCAAAGCACATGGATGAAAAGAAGTGCACAGAAAAGCATGAGAAAATTAGATGATTTGGTTCCAGCAAAGATACTGAAAAAATAATGCAAGCAGCAGATATTTCATGAAATTTGAGGTAATCGTCACCGCCCTACTATATACCACACACAATACAGTACAAGTATATGACTTTTTCAACAAGGATTGTATGATGTATCTCAGCTGAAAGTTCAACCTTCAAATTTTGCACATGGCTAATTCATAATGAGTTGAAGTATTACTGTGTATGATGATACTTTACCGAAAACACAGTCAAAAAACTGCCGGGACCCTCTAGCACAAAAAATAGCTATTGCCTAGATGTAACTACAAAATATGATATGTTGATTTAGTAAAGTCAGATATAAGCTAATAATCCAACAGTATGAATCAACCCTAAAGTCAATACATACATGCTGCATATATATATATATATATATATATCCAGTCGTCAACATAATCATAGCATCAGATTGGGTCCAACAGGCACTGCTGAAAAAAAAATAGCCCATCATCTCGACTTAGAAGGGCTAGTGATACATATAGGGACAGAGGGGGGTACTTATTTTAAAAAATATCGTGGACACACGGACAGCTTGCAATCTGCAGAACACACCAATGCTTTAAAATTACAGGACAAAGCAATTATTTAAGTGGATCCAAGCAAAAACAATGAAGGAAAATTCTCGCACTACTTAATGTAAGCTCCATAAGAATTCATCAATGGAAACCTAGAGTTTTGTAAGCAAAATCCTCCATACCTTGCTCAAGAAAGTAATTAAAACAGTTAGATATCTCTCTTGCTGCTTACATTTACTAAGATTATTTTCAATACAGTATCTATGGTGTCAAAGCATATTCACAAGATACAGGGGCAAATTTTACAGTACCACAAGCAATGAAGCAATTACATGATTGAAGGCCCGGACAATATAACTAGTTTCCAAAAATATGGTCAAACCATCATAACTAGAACAATATTGATACACTTAAAAACATTAACCAAATGTACGTGTCAAGAGATTTACAATGGCTTCTAAATTTGTTTTGTTTAAGAAACCTAAAAGACAGCTAATAACTGGCACTACATTATCAAGCTGGCACAGAAACATAATAGTGCTAATCACAATAACATAGAATGACAGAACATAAAAAGAAAACAATAATAACACACTACTTATCTCATTTTGCACAAATAAGATTTCTCGTTTTTAATTCCCATGCAAAACTCATATTATGATGCACAAGACACACAAGTGAACTTTTTTATCAGAAATCTCAAAGCAGAAACATTACATTCAACAGCTAGAATAACAAACCATTGTGATGACTTACTTTATTCTCAAGTAACTTGCTGAAATCTGAGGCAATGGAAGTGCATCTCCCTCACTGAAAAGTCATTTTAGAAATCAGATACGTGAGCAAATGATATAGCTTTCACTTCAGAAGATCCAATCCTCATAAATATCAACATGAGCTACTCACATATCATTGGAGGCCACTAAAGAAAACCAAATGGGGCAATTTTTTCTGTCAAATTTAGCACCGGCAGCATCAAGCACAACCTGAGGTGGAACCCTAAAGTTTCCAACATTTTGAGCTTTCTGCCGGACTTTGCGTAACTTCTTAGGCCTCTCAGTTTCTTGAGGGGTAGGGTCACTACAATTCTTCTCATCTTTATCTTTGGATTTCTTCCCATGTTCCTTATTTTTGAGTTTTCTGAGAAGTACCTCCTTCTCATAAGGATTCTGCACTTCAGATTTGACATGAGAATCTTCCGTGTTGAACTTAGAGGACTTGCTTCTGTTTGCTGCTTCCACCAAGCAAGTCAAAGGTTTCCAAAGATCAACTTTTCCTTCCCAATGCTCAGAAGAATCCTCTCTTTCTTTATGAGGACTACGATTAGATGGCTCACCAGCAGAGGAGTTCTGCGACAATGCCAGTAAGCATTAAAAGTGGAGCATGGAACATCTACAACAAGAAGTGAAACGTACACAGGAGCTGAAGTCTGCTGTTAACAATCTTGTAAACCACATATACCTGCCTATTATTCTGAGTAGATTTGTTCAGCATCTCTTGTGAGCTCGAGCTTTCAGGTTGGTCCTCAACAGAATTTACAACAGGTTTTTCTATGGTGAAGCTGGATCCTCTTGAAGCTTTTCTAGCAATGGATTTTGATCTTCTTCCGGTCATGCCAAGCTGTGTTGATACTCTTGGGGTACTGACCACCAATGATGAAAGAGATCTTTCCTTCCGCTTAGCAGGCAATGCAACAGGTATCATTACCTCAGGGGCCTTAACCTTTATCCTCTTATGAGGAAATATTTTGGCCCTCACATCTTGTAAATTATGATCCGGCCTGATCAGAACCAAAATATTAGGTCCAAATTTAGAAATCTGTGTGTGGGAATAACACAGGTAGACGTGACCAGTGAGTAAATTAAGAGTTCACTTTGAATGGAGAGAACGCATCATTCAGAGGAGCTTCCAGAGTACACGTGAGTATGTTGCAACAAAGGGAGATCTTTTAAGACTCAAACTACTTGCTTTTGAAGCTGCTTTATGTGGAATATTCTATTACAAAATCAATCAGCTGTTTCTAATCTTCATTCAAGATAGTAGAAACGTTGGCAATTTATTACAGGAAAATAGATACTTCAGAAATCTATTCTTGTCAAAAGAAAATTTAAAGTTCTAATATGTTTTTGATGCATAATTAAAGTAAGAATCATGTAAAGGAGTTGCTCTTCAGGACTAGCAGACCTTTTCTTGTGAATTTCAATGATGTGAACCTATCTTTTTTTTGATTTATTGTCATATCAGGCTGCATCACTGAAGTTCAGGTGGTGTAATCAAACGAGAACTTGTCCAAAATTCAGATAGTCTGACAAATTAAAGTAGTTGGCCTGACATTACTAACCAACCTTGTCGGGGTAATGTCTAAACTTGGGCTGACTAGAGATAAGCAAATCCATGAAAGGCAAATGCACTACGGAATTAAGCATACAAATCCACTTCGCTTCACAAGTAAACATGTTTTTCTATGTCCAACAATGGGCAATAGATATGAGAGCTTCTTTTATGCAAGATTGTACCCTTTTGTAGCTAAGTTGGAAAACAGAAGTTACTCTACCAAGTGAATCAATACAATCTAGTAGAACTGACCTCAGCTTCTCCAATGGTACACATCCCAAATCGATATTGCATATAGGACAACAATCCATTTCCTCGTCTGAAAGCTTCTTGTATATGCATTTCCTGCAAACTATATAGCATCATCGAACAGAATATCAGGTACCTCATAAACAAATATTCAGATAAAGATGTATAAACATACAAAACAAATTACTTATGGCCAAGAAAAGCTATGCATCATCAACATAAGCCATAGTAAATATACATTTCCTGACTAATCATACAATTGACCACATGTTGTGGGACAATTAACAAGCTTAAATGGTTATTACCAGATTCTAATCCACTGTTAATTGGCCCATTCATGTTTAAGGCATTTGATGAAGAATTTTTGACACTTGTCATGAGCTTTTGAATCATAATTAGAATGTGGTTGAAGAAATCCTTCAACTTTAGATCAAAAAAATTCAAACCGCCATTAGTTTCATGAATAAAACAAAAGAAGAAAGATGCTATGCACATATCCTTTCATTCAATTCGCCAGCATTCTGATTGCACAACATCTCTTAATTACGCATGGAGCGTTTTCCACACCTCAAGAACAAATTCAAGTATACGAAAGATGAATTCCCTACCAAAACCACACACACAGAAGCTCGTAAAATCAAAAATCAAAGACCAATTAATAACACATCTAAATATCCAGATCAATAGCACTAACAAAAACCCAGATGCCCACCAAAAAACACCCGGGTCGGTCAAAAAGGGCACACTCGAAACTCGAAAACCAAATAAAAATTCCAACAACCGCACCGATTACGGTTTACGACTAAATCACAAATCGAAGATTATCAGAGAAAGAAAATATGAGAAGCAGCAGCGGCTTACAAGTGTGGAGGCATTCGATAATAGTGGTGGCGTCGCGGAAGAGCTTGTGGCAGAGAGGGCATGTCATGCATGGCGCAACCGCCTCCCTCCTCACCTCCACCACCTGGTGCGACATCGTATTATCCAATTAACCCAATCCGACGGAATAACACCACCACCGCGCTCCAACCCACGTCACCTGACGCGGTGCATGCTAATCCCCCAAGCGCGCAGGATACGAGATTTACGTCCGTCTCCTTTCTCTCTCTACTGCACCTGCATTAAACCCATGACCCAAACCACACAATAATCAGCACGAGAGGTTGAGCTTCAGAAACCAACAGACATGGAGTGTGCGTGAGACAAGGAATAACACGCAGATTCGAGATGAATTGCTGCTAACAAGAGAAACCTGCAAATCGAGGACTGATTCAGGAAGAGGAGATTTGGGGGAAACGAGAACGCGGGCTGAAGGCTGAAGAGGTGCCGATGATCTGTGGACTGTGCGTGTGTGAGTGCGTGTTCTCTGTGTGTGTGTGTGTGTGCGCGCGGGGGGGGGGGGGGGGGGGGGTTGTTGGTTGTTACAATGAGCATGAACCAAAATATAAAGACTTTCTAATATGCAAAGTAGAATTCTACCCCTACTATAGTAAGTACTACTTACTACTAACCATTTTAAGACAAATTTCATTTTTCTTTTCCCAATAGAAGTGCAATGGAAGTGGAACAATGAAAAATAATTTTTTTTTGAAATTGAATTAGCCCTCAGATTTCATAATCGATTTATACTCCGTATGTACCTACAAAAATTGTATAAATACAAATATATGTGGGCATCGTATCATATTCTAAGTGGAAAATGCAATTGAGTTTTTTCACGATGTTTGTGAAATTTATTAGTAATATTTTTCTAAATTTGAAAGATTACAATATATTCTCTAATCTTTTTTTTTTTCCTAATGTCTTAGACAATTTTTGAAATCATTTATGCAGTTGATGATGACATCCTGTGTTTAAACTTTAAAGCCTCGTAAATTCAATGTTTTGAAATCCATACCGGACCGGGTTGATCCGTCATTTATCAAGAATATGTTATCTATTTTAATCGCTAAATATTTTGTCGAATCATTTCTTTTGAATTCTAATTAAAATTCTTAAAAGTAATACTCCTCCGGTATTTTTAAGTTGTTACATTTTTTTTTCCAACATTTGTGGTAAGCGTTTTCGAGCTTCTTGATGATGAGTTTTAAAATAACTTTTTGAAGATTTTTTTCTTTTACAAGATATTAAGACCGAAAGGAGTATTAAACTTTTAAGAGTTATTCTAAAAAAAAAGTTATCATTGTATGATTTTATTCGAGTTATATGTAGATTGGAATCTGCCTAACCCATTTAGGTGAACATGTTTTGGATATGGCATCGGAGCCTCCAAATTAGAATGATTTAGAGTTTTTCTCTTAGAGCACCCCCAATGGGGCGGTGTCGCTTGTCTCTTCCGCCGCGGAGACATCCCGGAGCGATACCGCTCTCCATTGGCGGCACCGAGATCGCAGCGGAGGGGAGCGCTCTAGCGCCCCCTTGTTGACACCCCCTGCTGACGTCATTATGACATCAGCAGGGATATATTTTTTTTTTTTAAATTGATTTTTGCCAACAAAAAAAAATAAAAAATAAAAAATAAAAATTCGGGAATGAGCCGTTGAAGGCAACGGCTACCTCATCCATCTCCACCTATAAAATTTCCTCCCCATTCCAAATCATCCACACCAACAACATTCATCTTATCTTAATTTTTTCTCTAATCTTTCAATTTCACTCACAAAAAAATCCACAAAAAAATGGGAGATCCTATTGAGAAATTCGTCGACAATTATTTAGGCTACTCCAACTACGGCAGTGACGATGCCACAACTTCGGAGGTTCCACCGAGCACGCCAGGGGCAAATTCCAACACGAGTCCAATGGGGTTCGGCCAATACGCTAACTCTCCCGCCCTGTTTATGGGATTTTCCGCCCAAGGCTATCGGCCTTACTCTCCGGAGGACCCAATCGGCTTTGGCCGATTTTCTACTCCGCCGGAAAATCAAGATCGACATCATTTTGCAACCCAAGGGCTCGAGTCGATGAATCTCTCGTCCTCATTTGAAAGCGTCTCCAACATGCCCGCCTCGATGCCGAGCAAAGGAAAGGGGAAGGAAAAAGTGAAGCCGAACCCGAAGGCGAAGGGGAAGCAAATGAAGCCGCAAACTGTGCGGCCGCCGGACAGAGGGCACCCACAATGTATTCTCAAGAGGAGACGAGAATACTGGCGAAATGTTGGGCGGCAGTGTCTCAAGACCCGTCAACCGGGAATGAGCAAACGGGGCAACGTTTTTGGGACCGAATTGATAAAGCGTACAACGATGGGATTCCTGACTGGGCGCCCAAAAGGGATGATGGAATGCTCAAGTCGCATTTCAGAAGAATTCAAGGAGCTTGCAAGGAATTCAACAGGTATTACTCTCAAGCAAAGAGAGATTGGCCTAGCGAAAACAACGATGCTGACGTACTCCAAAAGGCAGAAGCGTTGTTCTACGCTGCCAACAACAGAAATCCCTTCAAGTACACTGAGGCGTGGAAAGTGTTGATTCCTGTTCCAAAATTTCAACATATCATGGACAAAGACGACGACGAGGACGACTCCGATAAGCGCCATAAAGGCGTTGATGGCTCATCCCACTCTAGCCGAGAATATTCTGACGGCTTTCGCTATCACATCCGTCCAATAGGTGGAAAGCAAGCAAAGCAACAAGCCCGCAATAAAGGTAAACAACCGATGATTGATTTGGACGACGTCCCGGAGGAGGCTTCGGTCCAAGCTTACGAAAAAATATCCGCAGTGATAGAATCTTTTCTAGAATACACAAAGGTGAAGGCGGAGGAGTCTCGTTCGAGGGCCAACTCGGAGCGCATGAAGCGGCTCAAGAATTATCACAAGGTGCTCATGACGGATACTAGCCGAATGACGCCAGAGCAGCTTGAGCAACACGAAATTCTCTTGGCAACGATGAAGAGCTTAATTGATTAATTTCGTAGTTTTTAATTAGTGTTTTAATTATATAATTTTATTTCATGTAATATTTTTAAATTCAATAAACTATTAATTTTAAAATAATTGAATAAATTAAATAAATCAATTTAAATACTCAAAAAATATCAAATTTAAATTATCAAAAATAAAAATCGAATTAGAAATCGAAATAAAAATAAACGTGAAAATTGATTTTTAAATTAATAAAAACAAAAATAATCGGAGAGATCCCGGAGAGACACTCGATGCACTGGGGCAGTGGAATCTCTCCGCCATAAAAGTGGAGAGATCCCCATTGAGGATGCTCTTATTTGATGATGAAAAAAAGATGGGCATATAATGTTTAGTCAAATCTGCTTGCTTAGTCGGTATCAAGATGTCGATTGAATGCATTGATGGCTGCAATTTTCTACTTTGTAATTATAAGATTTCGATTATATTTCCTCTTTATATACTTTGTCGGTTTAACATAATTAAATAGTGTAATTAGATCTTCAATTTTATATTTATGATTTGTGTCCACCGTCGATGTAATAAAATTATATAAATGCAGATGGCTAGAAAGATTTATTTTTGTCGAAAGTCTTATATTAAGGTTGAAGTGAAAATATCCCTAAAAATTGGTGTTCAAGATTTGGAAATAATGTACTGTACTAGTTAATATGTGAAATGAGATTACAATTTTTAATGGACACACTTTTCAAGCAAATTGATCTACAGTTCAAACAAATTGGTATGCAGTTGATTTTTTATTTTTATATTTTAGGTGTGAGTGACATACACAATGGATGTGATATGCATGCATTGTACAACTTTTTTTTTTTTTATCGGGCAAAGTTAGTACTACTTTTTTTTTTTTTTATCGGGAAAGTTAGTAATTAGCGGGTTAGTAGTTAGTATACATCTCCCAGACTTCCAGAATTACTTCTCCTAGAATTCGTTCCCTCCAGGAATCGAACCCGGGACCTCCTGCTTTGCAGGCAAGTCCCGTGGCCATTTGGCTAAACCCAATGGTTGCATGCATTGTACTACTATATTGTATTTATTCTCTCCTTTTTCCTTTTTCCCAATTCCGAATCGATTAGCAATAAACTTTCACTCGACTTTTTTTTGTTTCTGTCCGTGTAGTATTTGTAAGAATCATGGTATACGAAGGTGTTCACAGAGGTAAGTTCTGTTACTTTTAATATGATTCTACACAAAAGTCTAAATAACAAATTAAGAAATAAATACAAACGTAAAAGGAAAAAAGAACAAAAGATCAATAAATAAAAGGAGAAGAAACTTGGTGCAATTCCTCCAAGTTAAACTGATGTTTGAATTTATACAGTTAGGATTGATTGCACAACTAACTCACAGCATTCTGGGAATGGATCCCCTGTTGTGGCCAACAACACAGCAATAGATGTTGTGAATAAAATTTGTATAACGCAAATCTAGACGAAACACCTTTTGCAGGAGTCAAATTTTTTTCTAAAAAATAAATAAAAAATCATCCATCCTTCTAGTTGTCTTCATCTTCACTAAGAACAATAACTTCAGGAGCATTATAACCGTCATAGAAGTCATCATCTTCGAGAGGTTCTTCCTCTGAGTCACTTACTTCAAATGTCTTGGTCTCGTCATCTGATAGGATAGGCCCAATGGCCCAGACCAGCTCGGCCCATCCAAAGGGAGGCCCAATAACACAGTCAACAAAGATCAGCAACATCCATGATCTCTCAACCACTGCACAGGCGGACGTGCGAGAGCAGCAACATCCATGATCTCTCAACCACCCTTGACCAAAACTATCTATAAATAAGAGTCATTTTGTAAGAGGAAGGGGTCGGCACTGTACTATTTAGAAAAGATACTTGAATATACATTCTTTCTCCTCCGTGGATGTAGATCGACCCAAAAGATCGAACCACGTAAATCCTTGTGTTCCCAGTCTTCTACAAATCTCACCATCACTAAAACACTCTAAAATCGACGATCGATCACTGGCGCCGTCTGTGGGAAACGAAAGAATTTTGTGAAACCGATCAGCACATTTTCGAGTGAAAATACGATGGTAAGACCAACCCGCTCCGCCACCACCGCCGCCGCCGCCGCTGCTGCCAAGGCGAAACAGAAACGAGCTGACCTCTTTTCCAATCCGCCTTACATGCCGGCCAACGAGGAAGAAGGTGACGTTAGTCAAGCTCAGAAAACTGCTTCCTCTTCCAACGTGACCAACAGCCCATTCGCCGAACTCCTGAAGGCCACC
The DNA here is from genome assembly GCA_001642375.2 of Mentha longifolia. Classification (NCBI taxonomy): domain Eukaryota; kingdom Viridiplantae; phylum Streptophyta; class Magnoliopsida; order Lamiales; family Lamiaceae; genus Mentha; species Mentha longifolia. The sequence continues at coordinate 244,817 of CM038121.1, read as the reverse complement.
TGGAGGATGTCCCGTCTGGGGGTTCAGCTAGCGGCGACGGACCAGATCAAAGTGGCAGCCAACGCGGAAATACCGAACTCCAACCCGAGCTGGGAGACGCACTGAAGGCGTACCTGAACCTCCACGAGCAGGATTTTCGCAAGTTCGCCGATCAACACCGACAACAAAGTCAAAGCAAAGAAGACGAAGTCGAACCGTCACAAAGGCCATCCCTAAGTCTCCAGATCGTTGGAGACAGGGAGGCCGAAGTTCCCCAAAGGCGACAAAACAATCGCCGTAGGAACGATCGCGTTTCACCTCGGCGCGGTTCAACGTCACCTCGTCAAAACGTCGTTCCTCATCGGCGTGACGAAGGGAACGTCCATCAGAGAAGATTCGACATTGAGGCCGAACTTCCCCGAAGGCGACAAAGCAATCGCCGCGGGAACGATCATGTTTCACCTCAGCGCGATCCGACGCCACCTCGTCAAAACGCCATTCCACCTCGGCGCGACGACGAGAACGCCTACCAAGAAAGATTCGCCGTCTACGGTCGAATCTCGACTCCCTTCACTAATAGGATACTCTATACTCCCCTCCCGTCGACGTATAGAGTACCTCCTATCCCACCTTACAACGGAACCCAAGACCCCAGCAACTTTCTATCCCGGTTCCAATACAACATGATGAACCAGGGGTTGGCCGAAGACGTTTACCTGTGTAAAGTCTTCCCCGAGCTACTAGTGGACAACGCTAGGAGCTGGTTTGATAGTCTCCCTAATTGCAGCGTAGGGTCATATGCCGACCTACTGGACGCCTTTGAACGTCGTTTCTCCCAAAAAGCCGAGGCAAAGATCAGCCCAGCCCAGCTCCTCACCTTAAAGCAAGGGCGGGGAGAAATGATCAGTGATTTTCTAGCCCGTTTTTATAACGAGAGCCTAAAAGTCGATCGTCTCTCCGACGACGTGCTTATCTCGGCCTTCCAAAATGGCATCCAGTCCGGAACTCTCTTCAGAGAGCTCGTAAAGGCACGTCCCGCGACCTCCAGGCAGCTATGGAGGATTGCCGACACATTCGCCGAAGCGGACGAGGCCGATCGGAAGAAACGGGCGGCAGATCGGCCCGAAAACAACGATAAGAGAAAAAAAGAGGAGCGCACTGACTTTGGGCAAGGCCGCAGAAGTGCCCTCGAAAGGTTACAGCGAGGACCCCTCGAGTCCCGCCTAGGACCTCGACCCAACCAAGACCGAAGTCAGTATACACCGCTGACAAAGTCCAGGGCCGAAATATATGAGCTCCACTCAGACTTGTTCGAGAAGCCATCGCCCTTATCCCGAGGTGGCTCGAAGCGCCGATCCAAGGAAAAATACTGCAAGCTCCACAATGACTATGGTCATGAAACTGAGGACTGCAGGGACCTCGCCTCGGACATAGAGCATATGGTGCGCGACGGTACCCTCAAACTGTACCAAAGTCGCGACCAGAAAGAGGCCCGACCTCAAGGGAAGGGCAAGAGAAAGAAAAATAAGGGAGGCCATAACTGCGCCTCCAAAACCGACAAAAGGCCAAAACGCGATGACGAGGATGAGGATGAAGATCAACCCCGATATGATGCAGTTATCACTGCCATCACCGGACTGCCTGAAGGCACGACGAGGTCATCGTTGAAAGCCGAGGTCCGAAGTCAACAACGGGAAGAACCTACCCAAAAAAGGTTCAAGAGGGAGGAGGTCATCACCTTTTCAAGCAATGACCCAGTTCCCCATGCGGTACCTCATCAAGATGCCACCATAATCGAGGCCGTGGTGGCCAACAAACTGGTCCACCGCGTATTTGTTGATAGTGGAGCATCTGTGAGTGTGCTCTTTAAAGACTGCTTCGATAAGCTAGATATCGAAGAAGCACGTCTGAGGCCAACACCCATGCCATTAAAGAACTTCACACAACAAGAGACGACGACGGAAGGCATAATTTCACTGCCCGTGACGATTGGAAAGAGCCCGTTGTCTACTACAAAGATAATCCACTTTTTCGTCGTAAAAGCCAGCTCCCCCTATAACATCATCTTAGGGAGGGATTGGCTAATAGCGACAAAGGCAATCTGCTCGGCCTACCACCTCACGATTAAAATTTCGTCTAGAAACGGAGTGATCACGCTTCGAGGAAACCAGCAACAGGCTAAGGAGTGCATGCAGGTCGCACTCCGAGGTGATAGGAATCAACACCCCCAGGCATAGCAACTACAGAAACCCGAAGAGGTGGAGCCGACGTCGCCTCCATCCGTCGAGCCGGTAGACTACGTCGGATTATACGAAAATAACCCTGCCAGGGTCGTCAAAGTAGGGTTCGTCGGCGAAAACGAGCTCCGAAGTCAACTTATCCTGCTCCTTCGGGAATATAGAGATGTCTTCGCTTGGTCGCCGCTAGACATGACCGGGGTGGCACCGAGCATCATCACTCATCACCTCAACATCGACCCTGCAATAAAACCAGTTCGGCAGAAGTAACGAGCCTTCACAGCCGAACGAGGTCAAGTGATTCACGACGAGGTTCGGCAACTGAAACAGGCCGATATTTTATTCGAAGTAAAATATCCGACCTGGTTGGCCAACCCCGTGATGGTGAAAAAGCAGGGAGGCGGGTGGCGGATGTGTATTGATTACACGGACCTTAATAAGCACTGCCCAAAAGACTGCTACCCCCTCCCCAACATTGACAAGAAGGTCGAAGCTCTTGTTGGCCACAAGGTGTTCAGCTTCTTGGACCTATACAAGGGATACCACCAAGTCCTCATGAATGCCGAAGACGCGCCGAAGACCACCTTCGTCACGGACTTCGGCATCTATGCATATAAAAAAATGCCCTTCGGACTGAAGAACGCCGGAGCCACATACCAAAGGATGGTTGATAAAATTTTTGAAGCCCACGTCGGTAGCATTGTCGAAGTATATGTAGATGATATAGTCGTAAAGAGCAAGGAGATCACCACTTGTGTAAACGACCTTAAAGTTGTCTTCGGCCTACTTCGTAAAGTAAACCTAAAATTAAACCCAGAAAAGTGTACTTTTATGGTCCGATCTGAAAATTTCTAGGGTGTTGGGTTTCACGCGAGGGGTTAAAAGCCAACCCTTCAAAAGTCCGAGCTATCCAAGAAATGCAAGTGCCGAAGTCAATCCATGACGTGCACAAACTGACGGGCTGCCTAGCCGCCCTAAGTCGTTTTCTATCTAAGGCCGCCGAAAAACAACTCCCATTCTTCAAGATACTAAAGAAGGCGCCGAACTTCGAATGGAACGACGAGCACAGGAGAGCTTTCGATGGCTTAAAGAAGTATCTCGCAAATCTCCCTACATTATCTGCACCAAAGAAGGGCGAGGTCCTCTCTTTATACCTCGCCGCTTCGAGCGAGGCAATCAGTCCTGGTACGAGAAGAAAGACGCCATCAGCTACCCGTCTATTTCATAAGCCGAGCCCTAAAAGGACCAGAGACGAGGTATCAGCCTTTGGAAAAGGTCGCACTTACATTGGTGAATGCAGCAAGGAGACTCCGACCGTACTTCCATGCACATCAGATACAAGTGCTGACCGACCTACCACTTTGGCAAGTGCTTACAAAGCCGGAAGCATCTGGGCGAATTGCTAAATGGGCTATAGAACTCGGCGAGCATACGATTTCCTTTGTACCTCGCCAAGCAATTAAAGGGCAAGCCCTGGCCGATTTCCTAGTAGAAGCCAAGTTCACGGGTACACAACAATCCGTTGAACCTACTAAGGATAAATCAAAGGCCGAGGCACCGAACCCACAACCGCGAGACTGTTGGAAGGTCTACGTGGACGGGGCATCTGGTAACAAAGGAAGCGGAGCCGGGGTTTTACTCATCAGCCCGGAAGGAAAGGAGGTCACCCACGCACTCCGGTTCAATTTTCCGACCACAAATAACGAGGTGGAGTACGAAGCTCTAATCGCTGGACTTCGCCTAGCCCAAGCTCTCCAGGTAAGGGCCATTCAAATCCACAGCGATTCCCAAATCATAGTGAATCATATACTAGGTAAATACGAGGCCAAGGGAGCACAAATGAAGAAGTACCTTCATAAGGCCAAGATCCTACAACAAGGCTTCTCGCACTTCGAGTTGGTGCGAATCCCAAGAGGGGATAACGGACGAGCTGACGCGCTAAGCAAGCTCGCGTCATCATCAACAATCTCTCCAGTGGAAGAAGTACAGCTCCGAAGTATCGATGAAGCCGAAGTTAATGTAGTAACCGAAGACGGACCGAACTGGATGACTCCACTTCGCAGCTATTTAGAGATAGGCGAGCTCCCCACCGATAAGGTTGAGGCTAGAAAGCTCCTGGCCAAGTCCATCAAGTATGTCTTTGAACAGGGAGTGTTGTATAGAAAATCCTACCTCCAACCTCTCCTAAGATGTGCGGGGCCCAATCAAGCGAACTACGTACTGCGCGAGGTCCATGAAGGTTCCTGCGGCAGTCACATCGGAGCCCGCGCCCTGACCAAAAAGATCATGAGGTGGGGATACTATTGGCCCACCATGCTCTAGGACGCTACCGACCTCGTCAAAAAATGCCCGAAGTGCCAAATCCATGCGACGGTTCCAAGATTGTCACAGACCGAACTGGCCAGCATGCAAAGCCCTTGGCCGTTCATGCAGTGGGGAATCGACATCGTCGGTCCATTCGAAAAAGCTCCCGGCCAACTACAGTGCCTCATTGTAGCAATCGACTACTTTACGAAGTGGGTCGAAGCCGAAGCGTTGGCACGAATCACAAGTAAAAATGCCCTAAACTTCGTTTGGAAAAACATAGTTTGTCGCTTCGGCATACCTCACGTCCTCGTTTCAGATAACGGAACCCAGTTCACAGACAAGACGTTCAGAGAATGGTGTGACGAACTCCACATCCGACAGAAGTTCACCTCGGCAGCCCATCCCCAAGCGAATGGTCAAACCGAGGTTACGAACCGAACAATAGTCAAGGGGTTAAAAACCCGGCTGGATAAGGCCAAAGGAGACTGGGCAGCAAACTTGCCCCAAGTCCTATGGTCGTACCGAACCACCCCGCGGACGTCACACGGTGAGACACCACACAGCTTGGTGTATGGAACCGAAGCAGTGATCCTGGTAGAGATCGGTTTACCGAGCCCCCGAACGCTTAACTTCGCGGCCCAAGACAACGAAGACGAACTTCGAACTAACTTGGATTTGCTAGAAGAAAAACGGGAACAAGCCTACATACAAGAAGCTCGATACAAACAGTAAGTAGCTCGGTATTATAACAGCCGGGTGAAGTATCAACAGCTCCAAGTGGGCGACTTCGTACTTCGGAATAACGAGGTCAGCAGGGCGGAGAAGCTCGGCAAATTAGAAGCCACCTAGGAAGGACCGTACCGAGTTCAAGAAGTCCTCGGAAAAGGGTCGTACAAGCTCGCCCACATATCTGGTGAGCCCATACCCCGTACATGGCACATTACCCACTTGAAGAGGTACTTTGTATAAACAGAGGGTGATGTCCAAGTTCATTTAGGTCGTAGGAATTGAGTTATCTTGATAAATTTTGTCTTATTTTGACTTCGTAAAAATTTTGTCTTATTTTGACTTCGTAAAAATTTTGTCTTATTTTGACTTCGTAAAACTTTTTGTTTATTTTGCATGCATTTTACATCTCTCTCATTTATACTAAGTACCCCGATTTTAAAAATCCTGACGAGGATACGCAAATAAACTCCGCCTCGGAGTCACACCCAAACGCGCGTAAGGGGACCACCCCTATCGATAAATTCGATAAATAAGGAACCTAGAAGGCCTAAACTTCGTCGTTAGACGAAGTGGCTACCTAGAAAGCCTAAACTTCGTCGTTAGACGAAGTGGCCACCTAAAAAGCCTAAACTTCGTCGTTAGACGAAGTGGCTACCTAGAAGGCCTAAACTTCATCGTTAGACGAAGTGGCTACCTAGAAAGCCTAAACTTCGTCGTTAGACGGAGTGGCTACCTAGAAAGCCTAAACTTCGTCGTTAGACGAAGTGGCCACCTAAAAAGCCTAAACTTCGTCGTTAGACGAAGTGGCTACCTAGAAAGCCTAAACTTCATCTTTGGACGAAGTGGCCACCTAGAAAGCCTAAAAGGCCCAAACTTCATCTCTGGACGAAGTGACTATGAGAAAGCTGCTTCGTTGAATACAAGGGAACCTGCCTCAGTTAAAGGCAAGGATAGAAAGCTTAAACATGCAAAAAAAAAAAAAAAAAAAAAAAAAAAATTGTTTTATTTGAATAGAAATAAATGTACAAGTGTTACATTAAGAAGACGAGGAACCCGGAGGCTTTGGCTTACTAAAGCTAAGCCAATCTCTAGCAAAATCCCTGCCGGAATTAAAGTTCAAAACATCGTCTATACTAAACCTGCCCCGACCACGTCCAGAAGCCGAACTTCGGCCTCTACCTCGGACATTCTGGCTCGCCCGACCCCGACCCCGTCCCGACGCCGATCGCCGCTCTTAACTATAAATTTCTCGAGAATGGCGTGTCACAATCTTCGGGTCCGGGTCAGCAGACCTCGAAGATTCACCTTCCAAAAATTCTCTAGAAGTACGGTCGAGCAACCTCGGATCCAGATCGGAAGAAATTGAAGCCGCAGAACCAGCTTGTAAAGACAGACGCCGCTTCAACTTCGGAAAGCGGTCAAGGAATGTCTCATAAATGCTCGCCACACGAATGAGCTCTTCAAACTCACCTCTAACCTGCCAGGATTCACTCCCATATTCCTCCCTGTAACTTCGGCATCGGGCCTGGAGCTCCTTGACCTTATCGTAAGTCTCGGAAATCCTGGATCCCCCAGCTCGGTGAATTATGGTCTCATACTCCATATGCTCCTCGACGATCTCTTTGCAAGTCTTGATGTCATCCCGAGCTCGCTGGTACTGGTCTTCAAGCTCCATGTATCTGGCATGCATCTCATCAAGTTTTTCCAAAGAAGCCCGAAGTTTCACCTCGGCCTCGATCTCTATGTTATTAGCCCGCTTCTTCCAGTTCGAAACATCGAGCTTGGCCACCTCTACAGCTCGGCGAAGCTCGGATATTTCTTGAACAATGCGGGAGGCATCATAAAACTCGGGAGCAGACTACAGAACAAATACAAGCAAGGTTCAAAAGGAAATCTTTTTATTTATATATAGCCGAGCACGGCGAAAGAAACGCCACCCTAACGGTGACGAAGTACAAAACTAAAAAAAAAAAAAAAAAAAAAAAGAGAAGAGGGAAAGAAGCCAAAAATCGTGAAGTGTCAATTCACTCCATCACGATTTTCTCCTTCTAGGCCGACCTCTGGTTCCTCGAGGTCGTCGCGAGCTGGTTCCTCGGCGGTCTGTGCAGCCGGGGTCTTCTTGAGGTCGGCAATGACCGTCTCCAGGAGTTCATACCTGTCGGCGGGACATCGCCGAATAGCCCCTTCAGTGAGCAGAACCCTCTGCGCGGCTGAGCTGCTCGACCACCGGGATTGAAGAACCGTGCTCCAAAAGCACCCCGGCGAAGTCCTGCAGCGTTTCCTCCTCCGTCATGACACCATACCCGTACTTGGTTTTATCAAGCTCGGGGATGTCGGCGGCGATGTTGTCAAGCGCTGCAGAGACGATCGGGGTACTCAAGGCACTCGCCAACTGAACGGCCATGTGGGAGAAATGCCTCGACCGGAAGACACGTTCCACCACAGCTCGGAACACGTCTCCCTGTCCAGCCACCACCCCGGCAATCTCGTTTGTCAGCCGGTCCACTTCAACCTCCAGCTCGGCGTTCCTCTTTTTCGCCTCTTCGGCGGCAGCCAAAGCCACCGCCTCCCTCTCCTGTGCTGCCTGTGCCGCGGCTTCGGCAGCATGGACCCTGGCCTTCAGCCGATCCTCCGTAGCCGTAACTTTGGCAGCCTGTGTATGGAACTTGGCGACTCCACTCCTAATGAAGCTCGCCAAGCCCTGCAAAACAGCCTCGGCTCCCTAAAACCCAAAAACAAAGGAGAAATTAAAAAGGGTACAATCACTATATATATGTAATATCCAGTTTTACACTTACTTCAGGGAATCCTTGGCTCGAGGTCGTGCCACTCTCGACGATCGTCACTTCGTCATCCAACGAAGGTACGGTTCCTCGAGGTCGTCAGCCGACCAACTGCAGTGGAGAGGGACCCCGGACAGGCGCGTCCAGCTGCGAGCTCACGGATACCGACCTTGGAAGGTCGGTCGTCCTCTCCGACGACGTTGCCGAAGTCGCCTTCTCCACCACGGAAACAGAGGGCTTCTGCCTCTTCCTCTTATTCTTGCCTTGCAAAGCGGCCTGGAAAGCTTAGGCATCCACTACAAAAAAATATATATACGTCAGTAAAAACCGAAAGAAATCACGAAACGCAAATCAGCGAAGCAGAGCCTCACCCAAGTCCGCGTCAGACACGGAGTTATACGGGCTTAACCCATGATTCGCAAGCTCGACCTCGGCATAATTCTTTTCAACGAGGCCGAGGTTCACCAAGCTCATCTCAAGCTCACCGGTCGGTTTCCCAGTGTCTCGAGGAGCGAACTTACCCTTCATCCAAGGGTATAACGGGACACCTTCACACCGGCAAAAGAAGAACTTCTTTTACCAGTTCGGCACCTTAGAAGGCGTCCCCAACTTAAACCTATTAATAGGGGAAAGGTAAGCCCACCCCGTCGGACCAAGCTTAGGCCTAAAAAACCTAAGGAACGACTCTACGGTAGGCGTACCTCCACGTCGGCTGACCTCGAAGCAAAAGCCGATGATCTTCTTGACAGAGGGTGGTTGCAACTGACCTAACGCCAGTTCAAGCTCTTCTAAGAGCTCGACAAAAAAATTGTTCAAAGGGAACCGTAAACCGAAATAAAGGTAATCTTCATATACGGTAAAAAAACCCACGGGAGGCGAACTACCCCTATCAACATCGCGAGGTAAAAGGAGTTCGACTGACTCGGGAAATAAAAAACTGCGGGCCAAACCCTGCATATGAGATACAGACATGGTGGAAGCCACAGCCAGAGACGCGTCAGACCCGACCAACGACGGAAATTCAATTTCCCTAAACGCCGGCGGGACTAACGCGCGGGTATATACATTTAGCCAAACCTTCGCCGGAAACTCCCTAACCGGCGAAGGCGAAACTTCTACGTTCGCACTATCAGTATCTACTGGGAGAAAAGAAGCATCCATTGTGAAGGAAATTACTTACTTGTCACAGATTTTCCGATCAAAAATCACCGGGAACTGACTGGACGGCGGCGGCGGTTGCAAAATTTTGAGGCTTAGGGTTTTCTCTCTTGCGCGAAATTGGAAATCAATTGAGGGGGAAAAATATTGTTTAGCGTACATGAGAAGCTTTTAAAAGCAAAGGCACGCCTTTTCAAATCCCGTCTCTTCATCTGCTCCAACAAAAAAGCGACGCGTGTCCTACCTACGCTGACAACACCAGTCGCACCTCACATCACGTCCATTCGATTCCAACCTCGTCAAAACGAGGCGGTATGTACTTCGACTTCGTCGAAATACCAATTCCGACGGGGACAAGTGCAATTCAAGCTCGACCTCGTCAAAACGAGGCGGTATACATTTCGACTCCATCAAAATCTCAATTTCGACGAAGCAAGTACAATTCCTCCACAATGACCTCGCTGCTCCGGTCTTTTGGGGGGGGAAGTGATAGGATAGGCCCAATGGCCCAGACCAGCTCGGCCCATCCAAAGGGAGGCCCAATAACACAGTCAACAAAGATCAGCCACCCCACGATTTCTCAACCACTGCACAGGCGGACGTGCGAGAGCAGCAACATCCATGATCTCTCAACCACCCTTGACCGAAACTATCTATAAATAAGAGCCATTTTGTAAGATGAAGGGGTCGGCACTGTACTATTTAGGAAAGATACTTGAATATACATTCTTTCTCCTCCGTGGATGTAGATCAACCCAAAAGATCGAACCACGTAAATCCTTGTGTTCCCAGTCTTCTACAAATCTCACCATCACTAAAACACTCTAAAATCGACGATCGATCATCATCAATCATGTATATACCATGATAATTGATTTCTAGTTTTCGACTTAAAGCAACAATAAATTGTTCAAATTTGATCTTGTCTGTCCTACCAGGTCTTTGTTCTGCAAAATTATTATACATTTCATAGGCAGCACACTGATATGTAGGTATAATAAATCTTATCACTTTGACCGTAGCTTCATGCCGGTGTATGTGTCTCCCAAAATCACTAGTTATTTGCCATAGGTTTCGTATCTTAGCCAGATTCTCTACGACACTAAGTATTTCATTCCATTTATGGTCAAAGAACCAACATTTGGAAGCCTTATGCATCTCACGCATGTTCAAGTTATAGTCTGCCATTCTAAGTCACCAATAAAATCTATTGTATTCCCATGAATCCCATCATAAGAGATTTATTATAAAAATTTAAACTCATAAATACATACCTAACTGCTAGAGCACGTGTTGGAAATAGATGGTGTTAAAAAAAATCCATAAACTTTAATTACAAGTATACATAAATGTAGATTTGCTTTGATACCACTAAATGTAACAACCTAATTTTATTTTAACAAAACTAGAACTTGTTTGCGGAAGAAAATAAAATAAACCATATTTTTAAAATAAGATAAGACAAATATTCTAGTGAAAACTTGACATTTTGTTTAAAACTCAAACACTCCGACTAAAATATAATCAAGTGAAATAGCTCTGTTTGCAAACCAAGAAATATCATACTAAACCACTCAACCTACGCTCTTTTATCATCCAAACACATAAATCCAATCTCAACGCAAATCGTAAACTACAAGTTCCAAACCATCCAAGTAACCAATATTTTTCTAAACATGTAAACTGCAATCTTTTGTAGATACCGAAACTCCAATAACATTAAATCCTAAATTTACTCTAACATCTTAAATAATACTTATAAACTAGATCATCATATTTCCGTCAGGACACTCCGTGCTCTCCACTTGAAAATATTTTAAGAAAAGTCGGGTGAGTATTCAAACATACTCAGTGAGGGAGTTTTTGTGATATCTCATTTTCTCGCCCAAACGTGTAAATATTGTATATGAAAAATATGGAAAACTTCAACCACAATTCAACAGAACTATGTGTTGGGATATTAGGTTAAGGGAAACTCTGGAATCAAAGTTATTAAACGCTTTGATTTTGATTAGATTCCAAAACCGTTTTCTAGAACTTTCCCTTGTTATTTTTGTTAAGTTTGCAAAGCTACAGTTGTACGCTTTAATTGTGTTGAAAATTCTATTTTTAGTAATGACTCTATATAAATGGGACGGAGGGTGTAGTATTTACTAGGCATATATATATATATATAGTGGAGAGATCACGTACAAAAGACATGTTTCGTAAAAAATGAGAAATGATCTGAATCATTAATCTTAGCGTGATCTACGGTCAAGATTAATTGGTGCATTATGATTACACTAAAAATGCATTATGATGACCGATGCATTATGATTGTATAGACAATGCATTATGATACCGATACATTATATTTTTACCATATCGTGGATTATCTTGTGCATAAGATGTATCATTTTTTATTTTTTACAGAAAATTTCTTTTGTACGGGATCTCATCCCTATATATATATATAGGGATGAGATCCCGTACAAAAGAGATTTTCTGTAAAAAAAATAAAAAATGATGCATCTTATGCACAAATATAATGTACCATATGTACAACTATAATGCATCGGCATCATAATGCATTTTTGTGCAATCATAATGCACCAGTTAACCTTGACCATAGATCACACTAAGATCAGTGGTTCAGATCATTTCTCATTTCTTACGGAACATGTCTTTTGTACGTGATCTCTCCACTAATATATATATATATATATATATATATATATATATATATTATTGAAAAGTCAAAGATATAACATTAATAGCTAGTACAAATGGTACTCGAATCCCTTATACAAAGATACAATTATAAACAATCCCTCTCTTTTGAGAATATTCGGACAACACTTAGAAGGATTTGAGCACCAATCGTGAAACGAGTATACAAAAGATGATTGAAAAGAATAACGAATCCACTTCCACAATCGGAACTTGATTCCTTCCACAATTTTGTCGACATCCGGCTTGATCCCCTTGAACATGACATCATTTCTTGCTTTCCTGATGCTCAAAAATCACACTGCCAACCAATAATCATAATCTTCTTCTTGTGTTTCGTCCATCAACACAAACAAATTGCAAAAAATGATATCTCAATCTCAAACCAACCGAAAAACTTTCGCCACACATCATAAAACAAGCTACACGAACACAGTAAATGATCGATATCCTTCGCATCATTATAACACAAAATGCAAAATTTGTCTCGATTATCGACAATGATCCCTTTCTTTACCAAATTATTTCTACTTGGAGCTCGATCGCGAAGAGCCTTCCAAAAAAAAGAAGAGACCTTACTTGGAATACCTTTGCACCACACTTTCTTCAACAATGGGTCCACTTCATCCTCATATACCTCCTTGGAAAATAAATATATACCTCCTTGAAGAGTAAATTGTACATGAATTTTGTTGAGAATTTTCTATCATTGAACTCTTTCTAAGCAAAGGAATCAGGCACTTGCCTAGTCATATTAAACTTGCAAAGAAAATGTCACATCTCCCAAAATTATGTCAATTCAATAGAGTTAAAAGCCCTCTGCCATCTAAACTCCCAAACCCAAGATAAGTTCCTTCTAATACCCATTTCCTTCACTTTACAATTTTTTTGCATAGATAAATTAAATAAATTGCGAAATTTTTGTTTCAATATAATCCCTCCCTCAACCCAAGGATCTACCCAAAAATAAGCAAAGTTCCCTTCCTCCAAAGAAAAAAGCCAAACTCTTACAATTTTTTTTTTTTACCCCAATCTCATTCCAAATAGAAGTAAGATCCCTCCACCAAAGAGACTTCAAATTATTAGTACCCTTAATTCTTGACTCTTGCCCAACACCCCATATTTAGACTTAAGAACTTTAATCCATAAAGAGTTACCCCCTTGCAACCATCTCCAAGCCCATTTAAGCAAAGAGAAATGTTAAAAGATCTCTCAACCCTAAACCCCCATCAACCTTAGGCCTACACACACTATTCCATTTAACCCAAGTAATTTTCTTACATAGCTCTTTTTCCCCATAAGAAGTTTCTTTGGATTTTAGTAATAGTACGAATGATACTTATAGGAGCTTTGAAGAAGGAGAGATAGTACAACTGCAACGAGGAGAGAATGGAGTTGAGGATTGTGATTTGGCCACCAATTGAGAAGTTTCTCTTATCCCACCCTGAAAGTTTTTTTTGAAGGCGATCAAGTAGAGGCTGTCAATGCTCTCTTTTTCTATGATTAACTCCAATGGGTAGTCCAAGATAGGAGAAAGGGAGTCTTCCCATTTTGCATCCAACAAGATTAGCCAACTTGTCACTTTTTGAGCTCTCAACATTAACTGCGTACAAAGAACTCTTGGAATAATTAATCTTTATTCCAGAAGCAAGTTCAAATAAGTGCAATATACATTTGATTGTTTTAGCGTTGTCATATGAGACATTGTCCACAATAATTGCATCGTCTGCGAACTGGAGATGACTCACCATCACTGCATCTTTACCCACTTCGACTCCTTTAAAAAATTGCAAACATTAAGCCTTCTTGTACAGCGCGCTGAACCCTTCTGCAACAACTAGAAAGAGAAACGGAGAAAGGGGGTCTCCTTGGCGAAGACCCTTCTGAAGGGCAAATTCACCCGATGGACTACCATTCACCAAAACAGATGCAGTTTCTAAGGATAGACAGCTTTGGATCCATTTTCTCCATTTGTCATAGAAATTAGTACATGCGAGTATTTCATCCAAGTAGTCCCACACCACAGTATCATAGGCTTTCTCAAAATCGACTTTGAATAACATGCATTCTCTCTTTTCTCTTTTCATGAATAATATGTAATGACCTGACTCAAGGAAATTAGGGCGCTACCAAACGCAAACGAAGAAAGAGGAAATATGAAAATGGGACGCCAAGAATAAATTATTCAATAACTATAATTCCTTCTTGAAAATTTGAAATTGAATAAACTTCATCTCAAATGAGTTTGCTCGTCAACCTCGAATAAAATGAGAGTTGAACAATCAAATCAAAAGCTCAGAACTACGACGGAGTCAAACATTTAATATATACTACTAAATAATTTACATCAAACGAGATACAGCCACATCGTCCTTGACTGTCAAAAGATCTTACAAGATTATAAAATATTTACAGTTTGACCAAAACATATATAGTTTGACCCGAATATACAAAAGAACCAAAAGTTGGGTCAACTAAACACAGTCCGTCGAGTCCATGTCGTCCGCCTTCCTTCACTTCATACCTATAAAATAGTTTGAAAATATTGGGGGGGTGAGTGCCAAAGACACTTAGTGGGTAATACATACATATATGCTTTCGTCATGAATATTGTATCATAGAAATATAGTTGTCATATAATGGGCTCGTGTATAATATTGTGTGGAGACAGACTCTATGTGGCCACATAAACATAGTATGTCGTGAACATTGTAGGAATTTCATATGCAAGTCATGTCAATCCACGTATGAGCATAGTAAAATAATTTGGATCATAAACAAAAACTTTTATAAAAATAGTAGTAGGTTTTGAAAATAACTCACCTCGTAGTTGTAGTAAACAGTAATAAGCTTTTGTAGTTGCTCTAGATCGGATTCCTTGCAGCTGGATCTACATTGAGAGGATTCTAGGTTTATACCAAGTAAGTATACCGTCTCATGAAGAAAATGAATATTCTATTGATCTTGGTTTAGTTCTCCGTTTGAACTAGTGTGCTTTAGAGAGTAATGCAGTAAGAGCCATTTTTGTATCTAACGAAATTAAGGAGCTGAATCTAGACTTTTAATAATTAGAAGTGAAATTTTGTTATCATTTGATTAGTTATCAAGTGGAAAGTCATAAGTTTAAATGTCCAAAACCGGCTGGGGCCAAAACCTAAGAATTAAGTTACATCCTAATATTAACCAAAGAAAATCCATTACTAAATTAATTGAGAGCCTAATCTGTAAACTAATCAATCAAATACGTAATATTGTTGAATTGATCAACTCTCATTTCCTTTCTATTAAAAGTCCAGTTCTTGAATAAACTAAAGGTCCAAACCATATCCTCTTGTCCAAGTTAATTAAAGGCCTCCGATCCATTAATTCTTATGATTTACACAACTAATTCATATGATTTATAACTTATTCAACCAATTTTGATTTTAAATAATTAATAATTATGGGTTCATTCTATTTCAAACACTCAAGTACATACAATGGCCCAAAATGTCTCTAAGTCTTATTTTTATGGCCGACGCCTGCATCCCTCAACACACAAATTTACGAGTCTTTCATCTTCAGCCCTTCCTCTCTCTCTTTTTATCTTTTTCCTTTTTTCCTTCTACGGTGATACTACAGCTGCCGTTGATGCCGGAAACCATAGCATATTATAAAAACATTGATCGCCAAGATCCTTCAGTGCAGCCGCGGTGCTGCCCGTCGCCCGCGGCAGTAGCCCGATGGCTTTTACCACATCGTTGGTCGCCGATAATTATACTTTCGACTACAGACATCTAGTTTTCTCAACTTTCAAGCTTTTCTTCTGCTGTTCTTCTCTCCTTTCTACTGAGTATAGTATGCTTCCTTAAATTCTTATTTCTTTTTCCTTAATCAAATTCATACTTGTATAAGATTTTAATCTAGTTCAATAATCATGCATATGTGTTTACGGATTTGTTTTGGGATAGCATGATATGGAGGGTGTAAAACTTGTATTTTATTCTTTTAATTGATTAAGTGAAGAGATTTAGTGCGTGTTTGGTAGGGGTGATATCATAGATTTGACCAAAATATCACACCCTTATCTTATGTTTGGTTTTCATGTTTCAAAAAGTTGAAGGCCCGATATATTAGCCCGGCCCGCTCTAAAAATACTATTTCTTCCCCAATTCTTATCAAACCTCCACCCCATGATATGGAAACATGATTGAAAAGTAGAGTTGGCCGGTATTATATCATGCTTTACTATTTAAATATGTTATCTCACATTTACTGCCAAACATGCACTTAGTACAATTTAGCTTAAATTTTCAATTGAACAAAATTAATGAAGACTTGTAGGAAATAGATGAACAATACTTACTTAAGATTCTGTTAATTTGAAGGGGAAATTGGCTTTGATATTTCAGAGGGTAATCGAAGAAGAGATTTGAGAGAATTGTTGAGAGAAACTGAGACTAAGTTGATTCGATATTTTGGCTGCGAATATTCGAGGAAGAAAGGCACATAAAGAAATAAGAGTTCTGATAATAATTCTATTGAAGGAAGATTGGAACCAGATGTGTAATTGTGTTGGCAAGGTGATTGATCGATCGTGTATTTTAGAGTGATTATACGAGAGAGAGAGAAGGTAGAACACGAGAGGTTTTTTACGTGGTTCGATCTTTGATTAGATCTACGTCCACGAAGGAGAGAATGTTTTATATTTTCGTGTTCTAGCCGCTATTACAACCTGCCTCTTTCTTTACAAATGATTCTATTTATAGAGGATGGAGGTCACGGGTGTTTCAGGAGTGGTTGGGGGTCGTGGGTGCTCCTGTCTGCACTGTGGAGTGGTTGGGAGCAGTTGGTTGACTTTCTTGACTTCCACTGGGCTTTATCCTTGTTTGGGCCGGGGGAATTAGGAATGGGCCGAGCTGATCTGGGCCTATTGGGCCATATCCTATCACATCCCCCCCCAAAAGACCGGAGCAGCGAGGTCATTGTGGGGAGGTGTAAACTGGTCGAGGTCGAGGTCGAATTGTACTTCAGAGCAGCTTCGTTTGAATTTCATTGATTCATCGGAAATGAGGTTTTGACGAAGTCGAAATGTATACCGCCTCGTTTTGACGAGGTCGAGCTTGAATTTCATTGCTTCGTCGGAAATGAGGTTTTGACGAAGTCGAAATGTATACCGCCTCGTTTTGACGAGGTCGAGCTTGAATTTCATTGCTTCGTCAGAAATGAGATCTTGACGAAGTCGAAATGTATACCGCCTCGTTTTGACGAGGTCGAGCTTGAATAGACGTGGCGTGATATGCGACTGCTGTTGTCAGCGTAGGTAGGACACGCGTCGCTTTTTGGTTGGGGCAGGTGAAGAGGCGGGATTTAAAAGGCGTGCCCTTGCCTTTTAAAAGCTTCTTATGTACGCTAAACAACATTTCTCTCAATCGATTTTCAATATCGCGCAAGAGAAAACCCTAAGCCCCAAAATTCTGCAACTGCCGCCGTTTAGCCAGTTCCCGGTGATTTTTGATCGGAAAATCTGTGACAAGTAAGTAATTTTCTTCACAATGGATGCTTCTCCTTTTCCCCAAGTAGATAGTGATAGTGAGAACGTAGGGGTTTCGCCTTCGCCGGTTAGGGGGTTTCCGGCGAAGGTTTGGCTGAATGTATATACCCGCGCGTTAGTCCCGCCGGCGTTTAGGGAAATTGAATTCCCGTCGTTGGTTGGGTCTGACGCGTCTCTGGCTATGGCCTCCACCATGTCTGTATCTCATATGCAGGGTTTGGCCCGCAGTTTTTTATTTCCCGAGTCAGTCGAACTCCTTTTACCTCGTGATGTTGATAGGGGTAGTTCGCCTCCCGTGGGTTTTTTTACTGTATATGAAGATTACCTTCATTTTGGTTTACGTTCCCTTTGAACCATTTTTTTTGTCGAGCTCTTAGAAGAGCTTGAACTGGCGTTAGGTCAGTTGCAGCCACCCTCTGTCAAGCAGATCATCGGCTTTTGCTTCGAGGTCAGCCGACGTGGTGGTACGCCTACCGTAGAGTCGTTCCTTAGATTTTTTAGGCCTAAGCTTGGTCCGACGGGGTGGGCTTACCTTTCCCCTATTAATAGGTTCAAGTTGGGGACGCCTTCTAAGGTGCCGAACTGGCAAAAGAAGTTCTTCTTTTGCCGGTGTGAAGGTGTCCCGTTATTCCCTTGGATGAAGGGTAAGTTCGCTCCTCGAGACACTGGGAAACCGACCGGTGAGCTTGAGACGAGCTTGGTGAACCTCGGCCTCGTTGAAAGGAATTATGCCGAGGCCGAGCTTGCGAATCATGGGCTAAGCCCGTATAACTCCGTGTCTGATGCGGACTTGGGTGAGGCTCTGCTTCGCTGACTTGCGTTTCGTGATTTCTTTCGTTTTTTGCTGACTATATATATATTTATTTTTTTTTTGTAGTGGATGCCCAAGCTTTCCAGGCCGCCTTACAAGGCAAGAATAAGAGGAAGAGGCAGAAGCCCTCTGTTTCCGTGGTGGAGAGGGTGACTTCGGCGGCGTCGTCAGAGAGGACGACCGACCTTCCAAGGTCGGTATCCGTAAGCTCGCAGCTGGAGGCGCCTGTCCGTGGTTCCTCTCCACTGCAGGTGGTCGGCCGACGACCTCGAGGAGCCGTAACTTCGTTGGATGCCGAAGTGACGATCGTCGAGAGTGGCGCGACCTCGAGCCAAGGATTCCCTGAAGTAAGTGTACAACTGAATATTACATATATATATAGTGATTGTACCTTTTTTAATCTCCCCTTTGTTTTCGGGTTTTTAGGGAGCCGAGGCGGTTTTGCAGGGCTTGGCGAGCTTCATTAGGAGTGGAGTCGCCAAGTTACAAACACAGGCTGCCGAAGCTGCGGCTACGGAGGATCGGCTGATGGCCAGGGTCCATGCTGCCGAAGCCGCGGCACAGGCAGCACAGGAGAGGGAGGCGGTGGCTTTGGCTGCCGCCGAAGAGGCGAAGAAGAGGAACGCCGAGCTGGAGGCTGAAGTGGACCGGCTGACCAACGAGATTGCCGGGGTGGTGGCTGGACAGGGGGACGTGTTCCGAGCTGTGGTGGAACGTGTCTTCCGGTCGAGGCATTTCTCCCACATGGCCGTTCAGTTGGCGAGTGCCTTGAGTACCCCGATCGTCTCTGCGGCGCTTGACAACATCGCCGCCGACATCCCCGAGCTTGATAAAACCAAGTACGGGTATGGTGTCATGACGGAGGAGGAAACGCTGCAGGACTTCGCCAGTGTGCTCTTGGAGCTCGGTTCTTCAATCCCGGTGGTCGAGCAGCTCGCCGCGCAGAGGGTTCTTCTCACTGAAGGGACTATTCGGCGATGTCCCGCCGACAGGTATGAACTCCTGGAGACGGTCATTGCCGACCTTGAGAAGACCCCGGCTGCACAGACCACCGAGGAACCAGCTCGCGACGACCTCGAGGAACCAGAGGTCGGCCTAGAAGGAGAAAATCGTGAAGTAGTGAATTGACACTTCACGATTTTTGGCTTCTTTCCCTCTTCTCTTTTTTTTTTTTTTTTTTTTTTAGTTTTGTACTTCGTCACCGTTAGGGTGGCGTTTCTTTCGCCGTTTTCGGCTATAAATAAAAGGATTTCTTTTTGAACCTTGCTTGTATTTGTTCTGTAGTCTGCTCCCGAGTTTTATGATGCCTCCCACCTTGTTCAAGAAATATCCGAGCTTCGCCGAGCTGTAGAGGTGGCCGAGCTCGATGTTTCGAACTGGAAGAAGCGGGCTAATAACATAGAGATCGAGGCCGAGGTAAAACTTCGGGCTTCTTTAGAAAAACTCGATGAGATGCATGCCAGATACATGGAGCTCGAAGACCAGTACCAGCGAGCTCGGGATGACATCAAGGCTTGCAAAGAGATCGTCGAGGAGCATATGGAATACGAGACCATAATTCACCGAGCTGGGGGATCCACGATTTCCGAGACTTACGATAAGGTCAAGGAGCTCCAGGCCCGATGCCGAAGTTACAGGGAGGAATTTGGGAGTGAATCCTGGCAGGTTAGAGGTGAGTTTGAAGAGCTCGTTCGTGTGGCGAGCATTTATGAGACAGTCCTTGATCGATTTCCGAAGCTGAAGCGGCGTCTGTCTTTACAAGCTGGTTCTGCGACTTCAGTTTCTTCCGATCCGGATCCGAAGTTGCTCGACCGTACTTCTAGAGGATTTTTGGGAGGTGAATCTTCGAGGTCTGCTGACCCGGACCCGAAGATTGTGACACGCCATTCTCAAGAAATTTATAGTCAAGAGCGGCGATCGGCGTCTGGACGGGGTCGGGGTCGAGGTCGGGCGAGCCAGAATGTCCGAGGTAGAGGCCGAAGTTCGGCTTCTGGACGCGGTCGGGGCAGGTTTAGTATAGACGATGTTTTGAACTTCAACTCCGGCAGGGATTTTGCTAGAGATTGGCTTAGCTTTAGTAAGTCAAAGCCTCCGGGTTCCTCGCCTTCTTAATGTAACAATGTACATTTATCTCCATTCAAATAAAACAGAAATTTTTGCATTTGCGTTTACCAGCTTTCTCAGTCACTTCGTCTTGCGACGAAGATTGTACTTTCAGTTAGCCACCTCGTCTGATGATGAAGTTTAGGCTTTTAAGTGGCCACTTCGTCCGAAGACGAAGTTTAGGCCTTCAAGTAGCCACTTCGTCCGAAGACGAAGTTTAGGCTTTTTAGGTAGCCACTTCGTCCGAAGACGAAGTTTAGGCCTTCAAGTAGCCACTTCGTCCGAAGACGAAGTTTGGGCTTTTAGGTAGCCACTTCGTCCGAAGACTGAAGTTTAGGCCTTCAGGTAGCCACTTCGTCCGAAGACGAAGTTTGGGCTTTTAGGTAGCCACTTCGTCCGAAGACGAAGTTTAGGCCTTCAGGTAGCCTTATTTGTCGAGTTTATCGATAGGGGTGGTCCCCTTACGCGCGTTTAGGTGTTACTCCGACGTGGAGTTTATTTGTATCCTCGTCAGGATTTTAAAAATCGAGATACTTAGTATAAAACGAGAGAGAGGTGTGCCATGCATGCAAATTATTTAAATGAACTAAAAAAAAAACTTTAATTGAATGGAAAAAAAGACAGAATTTACCAAGACGACCCGGCTCCTAGGACCTAAATGGACTCGGACACTGCTCTCTGTTTATACAAAGTACCTCTTCAAGTGAGTAATGTGCCATGTACGGGGTATGGGCTCACCAGATAAGTGGGCGAGCTTGTACGACCCTTTTCCGAGGACTTCTTGAACTTGGTATGGTCCTTCCCAGGTGGCTTCTAATTTGCCGAGCTTTTCCGCCTTACTGACCTCGTTATTTCGGAGTACGAAGTCGCCTATTTGGAGCTGCTGATGCTTCACCCGGCTGTTATAATACCGAGCTACTTGCTGTTTGTATCGAGCTTCTTGTATGTAGGCTTGTTCCCGTTTCTCTTCTAGCAAGTCCAAGTTAGCTCGAAGTCCGTCTTCGTTGTCTTGGGCTGCGAAGTTAAGCGTTCGGGGGCTCGGCAGACCGATCTCTACCGGGATCACCGCCTCGGTTCCGTACACCAAGCTATATGGTGTTTCGCCGTGTGATGTCCTCGGGGTGGTTCGGTGCGACCATAGGACTTGAGATAAGTTCGCAGCCCAGTCTCTTTTGGCCTTATCGAGCCGGGTTTTTAACCCTTTGACTATCGTTCGGTTCGTAACCTCGGTTTGGCCATTCGCTTGAGGATGGGCTACCGAGGTGAACTTTTGCTGGATGTGGAGTTCGTCACACCATTCTCTGAACGTCCTGTCTGTGAACTGGGTTCCATTATCTGATACGAGGACTTGAGGTATGCCGAAACGACAAACTATGTTCTTCCAAACGAAGTTCAGGGCGTTTTTACTTGTGATCCGGGCCAATGGTTCGGCTTCGACCCACTTCGTAAAGTAGTCGATGGCTACAATGAGGAATTGTAATTGGCCGGGGGCTTTTTCAAATGGGCCGACGATGTCAATTCCCCACTGCATGAACGGCCAAGGGCTTTGTATGCTGGTCAGCTCGGTCTGAGGTAACCTCGGAACCGTCGCATGGATTTGGCACTTCGGACACTTTTTGACGAGGTTGGTAGCATCTTGGAACATGGTGGGCCAGTAGTACCCACACCTCATGACCTTTTTGGAGAGGGCGCGGGCTCCAATGTGACTGCCACAGGAGCCTTCATGGACTTCGCGCAGTGTGTAGTTTGCTTGGTTGGGCCCCGCACATCTTAGGAGAGGTTGGAGGTAGGATCTTCTATACAACACTCCCTGTTCAAAGACATACTTGGTGGACTTGGCCAGGAGCTTTCTAGCTTCAACCTTATCGGTGGGGAGTTCGCCTATCTCTAGATAGCTGCGAAGTGGAGTCATCCAGTTCAGTCCATCTTCGGTTACTATATTAACTTCGGCTTCACCGATACTTCGGAGCTGTACTTCTTCCACTGGAGAGATTGTTGATGATGACGCGAGCTTGCTTAGTGCGTCAGCTCGCCCGTTATCCCCTCTTGGGATTCGCACTAACTCGAAGTACGAGAAGCCTTGTTGTAGGATCTTGGCCTTATGAAGGTACTTCTTCATTCGTTCTCCTTTGGCCTCGTATTTACCCAGTATATGATTCACTATGATTTGGGAATCGCTGTGAATTTGAATGGCCCTTACCTGGAGAGCCTCGGCTAGGCGAAGTCCAGCGATTAGAGCTTCGTACTCAACTTCGTTATTTGTGGTCGGAAAATTGAACCGGAGTGCGTGGGTGATCTCCTTTCCTTCCGGGCTGATGAGTAAAACCCCGGCTCCGCTTCCTTTGTTACCTGATGCCCCGTCCACGTAGACCTTCCAACAGTCTCGCGGTTGTGTATTAGGTGCCTCGGCCTTTGGTTTATCCTCAGTAGGTTCAACGGATTGCTGTGCTTCTGTGAACTTGGCTTCCACCAGGAAATCGGCCAGGGCTTGTCCTTTGATTGCTTGGCGAGGTGTAAAGGAAATTGTGTGCTCGCCGAGTTCTACAGCCCATTTAGCGATTCGCCCAGACGCTTCTGGCTTTGTAAGTACTTGCCGAAGTGGTAGGTCGGTCAATACTTGTATCTGATGTGCATGGAAGTATGGTCGAAGTCTCCTCGCTGCATTCACCAACGCAAGTGCGACCTTTTCCAAAGGCTGGTATCTCGTCTCCGGCCCTTTTAGGGCTCGGCTTATGAAATAGACGGGTAGCTGATGACGTCTTTCTTCTCGTACCAGGACTGCACTGATTGCCTCGTTCGAAGCGGCGAGGTATAAAGAGAGGGTCTCGTCCTTCTTTGGTGCAGATAAGGTTGGGAGATTTGCGAGATACTTCTTCAAACCATCGAAAGCTCCTCTGTGCTCATCGTTCCACTCGAAGTTCGGAGCCTTCTTTAGTATCTTGAAGAATGGGAGTTGTTTTTCGGCGGCCTTAGATAGAAAGCGACTTAGGGCGGCTAGGCAGCCCGTCAGTTTGTGCACGTCGTGGATTGACTTCGGCACTTGCATTTCTTGGATAGCCCGGACTTTCGAAGGGTTGGCTTTTAACCCCTCGCGTGAAACCCAACACCCTAGAAATTTTCCAGATCGGACCATAAAAGTACACTTTTCTGGGTTTAATTTTAGGTTCACTTTACGAAGTAGGCCAAAGACAACTTTAAGGTCGTTTACACAAGTGGCGATCTCCTTGCTCTTTACGACTATATCATCTACATATACTTCGACAATGCTACCGACGTGGGCTTCAAAAATTTTATCGACCATCCTCTGGTATGTGGCTCCGGCGTTCTTCAGTCCGAAGGGCATTTTTTTGTATGCATAGATGCCGAAGTCCGTTACGAAGGCGGTCTTCGGCGCGTCTTCGGCATTCATGAGGACTTGGTGGTATCCCTTGTATAGGTCCAAGAAGCTGAACACCTTGTGGCCAACAAGAGCTTCAACCTTCTTGTCAATGTTGGGGAGGGGGTAGCAGTCCTTTGGGCAGTGCTTATTAAGGTCCGTGTAATCAATGCACATCCGCCACCTACCTCCCTGCTTTTTCACCATCACGGGGTTGGCCAACCAGGTCGGATACTTTACTTCGAATAAAATATCGGCCTTTTGCAGTTGCCGGACCTCGTCGTGAATTACTTGACTCCTTTCGGCTGCGAAGGCTCGTTGTTTCTGCCGAACTGGTTTTATTGCAGGGTCGATGTTGAGGTGATGAGTGATGATGTTTGGTGCCACCCCAGTCATGTCAAGCGGCGACCAGGCGAAGACATCTCTATACTCCCGAAGTAGCCGGATAAGTTGACTTCGGAGCTCGTTTTTGCCAACGAACCCTACTTTGACGACCTTGGTAGGGTCATCTTCGTATAATGCGACGTCCTCTACCGGCTCGATGGATGGAGACGACGTCGGCTCCACCTCTTCGGGTTTCTGTAGTTGCTATGCCTGGGGGTGTTGATTCCTATCACCTCGGAGTGCGACCTGCATGCACTCCTTTGCCTGTTGCTGGTTTCCCCGAAGCGTGATCACTCCGTTTCTAGATGGAATCTTAATCGTCAGGTGGTAGGCCGAGCAGATTGCCTTTGTCGATATTAGCCAATCCCTTCCTAAGATGATGTTATAGGGGGAGCTGGCTTTTACGACGAAGAAGTGGATTATCTTCGTAGTAGACAACGGGCTTTTTCCAACTGTCACGGGCAGTGAAATTATGCCTTCCGTCGTCGTCTCTTCTTGTGTGAAGTTCTTTAGTGGCATGGGTGCTGGCTTTAGACGTGCTTCTTCGATATCTAGCTTATCGAAGCAGTCTTTAAAGAGCACACTCACCGATGCTCCACTATCAACAAATACGCGGTGGACCAGTTTGTTGGCCACCACCGCCTTGATTATGGTGGCATCTTGATGAGGTACCGCATGGGGAACTGGGTCATCATCGGAAAAGGTGACGACCTCGTCTCTCCTGAACCTTTTTTGAGTGGGTTCTTCTCGCTGTTGACTCCGGGCTTCGGCTTTCAATGATGACCTCGTCGTGCCTTCGGGCAGTCCGGTGATGGCCGTGATGACTGCGTCATATTGAGGCTGATCTTCGTCCTCATCCTCGTCGTCGTGCCTTGGCCTTTTGTCATTTTGGGGGGCGCAGTTATAGCCTCCCTTATTTTTCTTTCTCTTGCCCTTCCCTTGAGGTCGGGCCTCTTTCTGATTGCGACTTTGGTACAGTTTGAGGGTACCGTCGCGTATCATGTGCTCTATATCCGAGGCGAGATCTCTGCAATCTTCAGTTTCATGACCGTAGTCATTATGGAGTTTGCAGTATTTCTTCTTAGATCGATGTTTCGACCCACCTCGAGATAAGGGCGGCGGCTTCTCGAACAAGTTCGCATGGAGCTCGTATATTTCGGCCCTTGACTTTGTCAGTGGTGTATACTGACTTCGGTCTTGGTTGGATCGAGGTCCTAATCGGGACTCGAGGGGTCCTCGTTGTAACCTTTCGAGGGCACTTCGGCGGCCTTGCCCAAGGTCTGTGCGCTCCTCTTTCTTTCTCTTATCATTGTTTTCGGGCTGATCTGCAGCCCGTTTCTTCCGATCGGCCTCGTCCGCTTCGGCGAATGTGTCGGCGATCTTCCATAGCTGCTTGGAGGACGTAGGACGTGCCTTTACGAGCTCTCTGAAGAGAGTCCCGGACTGGATGCCATTTTGGAATGCCGAGATAAGCACGTCGTCGGAGAGACGATCGACTTTTAGGCTCTCGTTATAAAAACGGGCCAGAAAATCACTGATCGTTTCTCCCCGCCCTTGCTTTAAGGTGAGGAGCTGGGCTGGGCTGATTTTTGCCTCGGCTTTTTGGAAGAAACGACGTTCAAAGGCGTCCAGTAGGTCGGCATACGATCCTACGCTGCAATTAGGGAGGCTATCGAACCAGCTTCTAGCGTTGTCTACTAGTAGCTCGGGGAAGACTTTACACATGTAAACGTCTTCGGCCAACCCCTGGTTCATCATGTTGTATTGGAACCGGGATAAAAAGTTGCTGGGATCTTGGGTTCCGTTGTAAGGCGGGATAGGAGGTACTCTATACGTCGACGGGAGGGGAGTATAGAGTATCCTATTAGTGAAGGGAGTCGAGATTCGACCGTAGACGGCGAACCTTCCTTGGTAGGTGTTCTCCTCGTCGTGCCGAGGTGGAACGGCGTTTTGACGCGGTGGCGTCGGATCGCGCTGAGGTGAAACGTGATCGTTCCCGCGGCGATTGCTCTGTCGCCTTCGGGGAACTTCGGGCTCAACGTCGAATCTTCTTTGATAGACGTTCCGTTCGTCACGCCAATGAGGAACGGCGTTTTGACGAGGTGACGTTGAACCGCGCCGAGGTGAAGCGCGACCGTTCCCACGGCGATTGTTTTGTCGCCTACGGGGAACTTCGGCCTCCCTGCCTCCAACGATCCGAAGACTTGGGGATGGCCTTTGTGACGGTTCGACTTCGTCTTCCTTGCTTGGACTTTGTCGGTGTTGATCGGCGAACCTGCGAAAATCCTGCTCATGGATGCTCAGGTATGCTTTCAGTACGTCTCCCAGCTCGGGTTGGAGTTCAGCATTCCCGCGTCGGCTGCCACTTTGATCTGGTCCATCGTCGCTAGCTGAACCCCCAGATGGGACCTCCTCCGGGTGGCCTTCAGGAGTTCGGCGGATGGGCTGTTGGTCACGCTGGATCTGGGAAGCAGTTTTCTGAGCTTGACTAACGTCACCTTCTTCCTCGTTGGCCGGCATGTAAGGTGGATTGGAAAAGAGGTCAGCTCGTTTCTGTTTTTCCTTGGCAGCAGCGGCGGCAGCGGCGGTGGTGGCGGAGCGGGTTGGTCTTACCATCGTGTTTTCACTTGAAATACGCTGATCGGTTTCACAAAATTCTTTTGTTTCCCACAGACGGCGCCAGTGATCGATCGTGTATTTTAGAGTGATTATACGAGAGAGAGAGAAGGTAGAACACGAGAGGTTTTTTACGTGGTTCGATCTTTGATTAGATCTACGTCCACGAAGGAGAGAATGTTTTATATTTTCGTGTTCTAGCCGCTATTACAACCTGCCTCTTTCTTTACAAATGATTCTATTTATAGAGGATGGAGGTCACGGGTGTTTCAGGAGTGGTTGGGGGTCGTGGGTGCTCCTGTCTGCACTGTGGAGTGGTTGGGAGCAGTTGGTTGACTTTCTTGACTTCCACTGGGCTTTATCCTTGTTTGGGCCGGGGGAATTAGGAATGGGCCGAGCTGATCTGGGCCTATTGGGCCATATCCTATCAGTGATGAAGTGAAGGCTTCTCGTATTCGCAGAATTAAATTGACAGCTATCACTTGCTATTTTGTCTATTGACAACAAGCCATATACATTTTCTAAGAAATTAATATAATTTCTATAATATTGGGCTTAACTTATTATTTTGACCATCTTTAATTTTCTAAGGCTCCGTTGGAAAAACTTTCACTGGGCCTGAATAAAATTCCTTAACCCATGTAGCTAGTTAAAAATTCTTGGGGGGCAATTAAATAATGGGTAATTCTATCCACAACCCCCATTTTACTCCTCACAACCCCCTCTTTTAAAATAAATAAAAAACAATATTAATCTTCCTAATCTACCCCCACAGCCTCCATAAAATGCAAAACTCGTACAGCCCCCACCCCAAGGCGCAAACCTGTTTAGCCCCCAATTCCCCAAACTTGCATTTGGTCGCATTTTGATTTTTTACCATGATGATGACTGCATGGTTGATTTTAGCAAGGGATTAATTATCAGAGCTTTCGTCCTTGTTCAGTTCGATATACACCTTTCCCCTCTCTATTTATTGCGACAAATAGTTAATGTCTTTCTTCATAAATTTTAGGTGAAGTGCAGAGAAATTCAATATATGTTGATAAGGTTGCTTGATTTCATTTCAAATTAGTCTTGTAAACATTTGCTCTAAGTGAGGTTTCATCTTCAGTATGAAAGGCGGAAGTGTTACCAATCTGAAAAGCATCAAACCGTGGCTCTTGTATCCGGAGGAAGGTCTTCGTTGAATCCGAACGCGCCGATTTTCATCCCCAAGGCGGTGCAGCAAGTGGAAGACTTCTCTCTTGGGGGTTGTACGAGTTCTGCATTTTTTGGAGGATGTGGGGTAGATTAGGAAGGTTCGTATTATTTTTTATTTATTTTAAAAAGATGGTTTGTGAGGAGTAAAATGGGGGTTGTGGATAGAATTACCTTAAATAATTTTCTGCTCTACTACAATTTCTAAGTCCAATATTAAAGTTTTGGGGTGTTACCCCATCCAATATCTGCCTCCCTTCCACAAAAGCGCTTTGATTTTCTGATATTATTTTCCCAACGACCATAGCAAGCCTCTTAAAGACCACCATTGCAAGAATTTTATACGTGCATTCAATGAGAGAGATCGGTCGAAAATCATTCATTTGTGCATATTGCTTATTGTTGTGGTGCTTATTGTTCATATATTCAATTATGAATAATTGGATTAATGCTTATATTCTTGTTGTACTTATTGCGTGTTTGTTCATTGCTATTAATAATTTGTTTGATGCTTAAATCCTTGTTGTGAATATATATATGTTCATTTAAATATTATAATTTTTAAAACATTGCAGACGATAATAGAACATGTTATCATCGTCCCATAAAATTTTCCAATTTAGAAAGTCTTAAAAGAGATAAAGGAATATCCGTAATTCATGGAGTAATCTATTCTTTTATAAGGCAATTTTAATTCATAATGAATTCTTATAGATATTATTATTATTCTTAGTTTGA
This sequence comes from Mentha longifolia, assembly GCA_001642375.2. Lineage (NCBI taxonomy): Eukaryota > Viridiplantae > Streptophyta > Magnoliopsida > Lamiales > Lamiaceae > Mentha > Mentha longifolia. The sequence continues at coordinate 216,154 of CM038121.1, read as the reverse complement.
GATATACCATAATATATTATATTACATTATTATTCTTAATTTAACATATATTATAAGGATATTATAGGTGATGTATAATTTGTAAAATAAGGTTGTTTTTCATACAGGTATAAGTATAGAATGTATGTATAAATTTCTTTTATCTTCAACTAGCAGTGATTACATGTGTAGCACGTATAACCTCTATTGTACTAGAGTAATTTATTTTAAATATTAATATAATGTGAAACAATTTTTGATTTTTTTTTATAAAATTATTAACTAAGTATTAATTGTTGATTTCAACAAAATTTTGACAAGTAGATGTGAAGAGTAGACAAAAGATGAACCGTAGTAAACAAAATATATTTTCCAATCATACAATATTGATAATCATCATTTATATATTATTATCATATAATCAATCAAATTGAATAATCTTAGAAGATGTATAAGCGCATATTTTAAGATGGTTTTTATTTTCATAGTTTTCATTTAAAAAGATAATTTTCTATATATTACTTACGGAAATGCTTTCTTATCCACGGCTTCCTACGGCTGACATGGTAGTGCTACATCAATATCTTTTCCATTTAAGGTTTATTTTTTTAGTAAGCTTTAGTTTTTTTATTTTTTTGTTAAGGTTCATTTTTAAAATATTTATTTATAATAGTTTTCTTAAATATATTATCGTCACGTCAAATGTGAGCACACTATTATAAAATATTTATTTATAATAGTTTTCTTAAATATGCCTACGGTGTCAATGGGTAGAGAAACATTCCTCGTATTACATATACTTAGAACGAATGAGAGTAACATTTTTAGGAAAGACATTTTCACTATTTGTTTCTGGGTTTTTATGTGGGATCACCTACATATAATTTTTTGTATTAGATACTCTTGTTCTGTAACTCTCTACTACTTGAGCTCTAATGCAAAATAAAATAAGAGTTAAAAATCTAACACGTCATCTATCTTTATTAATTAAACTGATTAAATCAGAAGTAATTCTTATTTTAAATTTATGGCATTGAAAAAGAAACAAAAAGCTAATTTCTAATAAATTTAACATGTGTTAAGGATAAATATTAGTTCTCCTCGAATCGTCCTTTCACGTCCACACACGTGGCCATCGCTTTGGTCCTCGAGCACCTAGAGAAAGTGAAGAAGCTTTTCGAGCGGTTTTGACCTTATGGCAGAACCCATTTCCTTCTAACATTATCTTGTGATTCTGGCTTAAGGACAATATCTCGTTTTTATGCCAGAAGGCAGAATCCCGTCACGACCTCCATATTCTGCCAGAAGTCACAATATGTACAGAAGATCAAGGATCTGCTAACAAGCAAAACCCAGAACCTTAGCATCAGATCTTGCGTAGGATTTGGATATGCTATCATCACATACGGATCATAGCCCGAGCGGCTATGAGATTCCTATAACTAACATTTGGGACTATCTTACGTGGCAACATCCCATTGGATGACACCTTCGCTTTTACTGTAGCGCAAGGACATTATTGTAATCTTATGATTATACCCAGTAAAAGACGATTATACCCTCGGAATTATGGTAGAAAGGCAAAAATACCGTCGCCTCTCTCACACCTATAAATACACCATTTCCTTCATATCCAAGGTAAGCAATCTCTACCGTTCTACACGAGAGCTCCAAATTTAACGGTGGAATATCCTCCGAGCTCTTAACCACACTTCTCCACTGCAATTCTTCCTCTCTAGGTCTCTTCTACTTCCTTCACGTTCTTGTTACTAACTTGAGCATCATAGTCCCTTCCCCGGGAAACCTCCCCAAGGTTTGTTTTGTAGAGGACATAGCTACGGTGGTGGTGACAAACTTCCGTGAAGCTGGGTTGAGTGAAGGTTGCCGTCCTTCCCTCTTATTCCCAAAATTCCTATGTTGTTTTTGTAGATCTCTAACGTAGATCTAGTAACCTGAGAATTTGAAAATATCTAGTACTCCCTCCGTCCCACTTCACTTGTCTTGTTGTTAGAGAAAAATATCACATCTCCCCAACAGCGTATCACGTCATGACATGTGGCGTATATCTCAGTGTATCGAGATCTAAGGGGCACGTGCGAATCCCACAAAGGCACTATATCCTTACAAACAGAACCGAAAACCCACTGCGGGCAAATCCCTCTTTACCAGTTCTAATAAGTATATCGTATCTCATACCTTCTGTCTTGTTAACCAGAAGGTCATAACTCTCATCTGGCCATGATGCATGTCCCGGGCAGATGTCTAGAGATCCATTTCTTAGCAGATCTCTCGCCTCGATGACCAGATCCCACATAGGATCTGGCCTCGTCATCATCATATACGGCCTGTAGCCTGAGCAACTGCAGTTATCTCCCGGGACCATCTCATGTGGCATTCCGCCATTGGTCGACACCTTCGCTTTTACTGTAGCGAAATGACATTACTGTAGTCCTATGACAACAATGTCCCCCGGTAAAAGATGACTTTACCCTCAGAATTATAGTAGAATGGCGGTAATACCCTCTTCTACCTCATGAGTATAAATATCTCATTTTCTTCACACTCAAGGTAAGATACATTCACTCCACACGAGAGCTCTAGGCATTCACAGTAGAATCTCCTTGGAGCTCTCCCCCACACACTCCACTCACCACAGCTCTTCCATCCTTAGAGGTTTTCTCCACTCGAGGAAGCCTCAAATCTCTTCACATTCTTGTACTGACTTGAGCGTCAGAGTCCCTTCCCCGGAAACCTCTCCCGGGTCTGTTTTGCAGAGAGCATGGCGGTGGGGTGAAGACGGAGTTCATCTTCCATTGAAGCTCGGGTTGAGAGAAGGTTGCTTTCCTTTTGCCTTATCCCTAAATATCACTATGTTGTTTTGTAGATCTCTAACCCGGATCTAACACTTGTATACTATATTGAGATGTTCCATACCACTTGTCATGTTTCCTAAAATGGAAAAAATTAGCCATTAAATGGACCACTAATAATCTCATCATATACTCACCCTCAGCACGTATCCTAATAATCCCTCCATCTCACCCTAAAATGACCCCATTTTCTTTGGGACGTCTCAACATAATGACCCCTTTCCATATAAGGAAATAATTAGCCACATAAAATTACAATTAGTAAATCCCTTATTACACTTAACATTCCCTAATTAAATCACATCATACACTCACCTCTCAGCACGTATCCAAATATATAATCTAAATTCTAAAAGTTTAAATTATCATAACTTGCTCGTTTGTTCTCCGTTTTTAATGATTTTTGTACCAATTAAAGGTCTTGATACGATCTTTCATTTAAGATAAAACATCAATATGTTTTTAAGCATCTCTGATGTTCTAGTTTTAAAATATGCCTGAATACATAAATCACATTCTCTCCTCAAACACAATACACTTTATACCTTAAACACTTCCTCCTTAAAATCCGTGCCGAAAAGAAATGGGTCATTTAGGGTGAGACAGAGAGAGTATAATTTAAATTGTAAAAGTTTAAATTATCATAACTTGGTCGTTTGTTCTCCAAATTTTTATGATTTTTTATACCAAATTAAAGGTCTTGATACGATCTTTTATTTAAGATCAGACATTAATATATTTTTATGCATCTATGATGCTCTAGTTTTAAAATAAAATATTAAACAATATACTTTATCTCTAAACAAACTCTCCTAAAATTCCATGACAAGACAAGTGAAATGGGACGGAGGGAGTATTATATTTTCACATATATTTTTATTGAACTTTAATTATTCTGAGACAATATTCTATATTGTAAATTATATCATCTTAGTTATGTCTTCATCATATTTATAAGAAATATATGACTATATATAGAGATATGTATAAGTAAGAAATAAAAATGATCATATTTATTAAAGAATAAAAGTTTATGAAAATATTTTAAAATATAGAATAAATATATTGAATAAATAAGAATATGATAAATTATAAATAATTCACTTATTCCTCGAAGATATTATGTCTGCCATAATTTAATTGTAAATATACTCTCATACTCTTGGTAAATGGACCTAAATGGCTAAACTATCACATTATTAGTGGACAGATAGAGTACTATTTTACTGATTTTAATTTTTACTTTTTATTTTCCAATTTCTTTTCTTCATCGGATTCATCAATGTTGTTTAGCTTAGAACATTGTAATGTTAAAATATTTGTATTTTTTTTTTGTCTTAATTAGCAAAAAATTTCGAAGGTTTAAGAACTTATATAATCAAATTTGCTAATCGCCCATCACTTAAGCTTAATTGAAGTATAATTGGAATCACCTTCATTTACTATTGGATTTACTTGTTATTTTTGATCAGTTTATAGTTAGTTGGATTTGTTTTACTTTCATTGATTAGTAGTTAAACAAAAATCCCAAAAACATGTTAGTTGGTAGCTTGAATAGTGATTAGATAGTTAGATTACTACTTGAAATTCTCACGCCATAACATTCCTTGTGGATTTGACTCGATTATACTAAATCGATTATCATTGCATTTCTCTACCTCAAAAGTATAGCGATCAACTAATAATCTTTAATAGTTTATACCAAGAAAAAATATTGAGATAAGGAAGAATACAAAGATTAAAATGAGAATCTTTATGAAATTTATTAATTATCGATGAGCTAATTCTTGTTTCATTTTCCGACTTGAAATGATATATTGAGAAAGTAAACTATTCTTTTATAGTAGAATGTTTATTTTAAGTTAGTAAGAATTATAGTTAATTCACGGAGACGAAAATTATTACGAATTTTAACTCGTATTTGTCTTCTGTTTAAATTCTTGACCATTGAAATATAGAATACGAGTCCTTATAAATTTTAGGATTTGATATGTGTGTTCTCAGATAATCCTTTATGTTGGAGACGAGAAATTAGTGGATTTGAGATTTAATTAAAAAAAAATGTTAGAATAAAAGAAAAAAAAGAAAAGAGAAAGGAGTATATTAATAATAAAAATGAGTTAAGGATAAAGGTTAGCAGTTTTTATCTTCTTTCCTTTGTCTTGAATTACCGTCACTTTTTCCTTTCCTTTTTCTTTCTTTCCCTCAAAACACACACACGCGCACAGTAAAACTCCATTTACAACCTTGAAGCTTCAGCAATTCAAGAATTAAAAGGGAGAAACATAGCCAAGGGTAGATTAAGCTTATGATTAAGGTAAGCTAGCTCTATGACTAATTCTTATTTTTGAAGAAATAAACGACATGTCAAACCAGTGGAGCATAAAAATTCAAAATTAGTGTTGAAAATTATATGATCCTGTTTTCTTTGAATTATTGGATTCGTACAGCTTCTAAGAGGTTAAGTAGGATTGAATTTCAAAGAATTTCACTTTTTATCTTCAAGATTTCTAAAATTCAAAATATTGGGAAAATTTTGGGGTTTTTTATTTTCGAATTTTCTGTTGAGAAATTGAGTTTAATTATATGTTCATAGAGTTATAAGAAGCAGGGATTTAATTTTTGGGGCATTTTTAGAGATCAATTCCATATTTTTAAAAGTAGGTTTCTTGATGAATTTGGATTATTGAATTCGATTTTGTTTCTCTAAAATAGAAAAGATGCTATGATTAGAGCTGAAAATGTTAATGTAATCGAGAGTAAGTATGCTGAAACTTAGAGAGAATAATTAATCTCTCTTGTTGAGTTTGAATGGAAGATTATAATATATGAATATATAATTGATATTGCTAAAGTTCTAGATATGAGTTTATAGGTTAAGAAATAAGATATAGAATTCAGAACTGTGTGCAACACCTTTTGTTATGGAATCATAATACTTATTACCGGTAGGTAGTGTCTACACCATGATGCCTAAGTGAATATTGGATTTGCTCATGTTCAGATATGAAAATCTATATATTTATAGGCTGATTATTAATAAATCTAAGAACTATAGCTGATAAATGACTATTGTGATAAGAATTTGAGGATTATATAATCGAAGAAAGATTTTATATATGAACATTAAGCCAGCCTAAGAACATGTGAAATGAGGCTAATAGCTAAGAATAATTTTAAGTTAAGTTTAGAAAATCATCTACTTTTCTTTCCCTGTTTCTTTTCTCGCTCTTATTCAAACCTCAACTAATTAAGGTACGAGTGGGAATGTGAAGTGAAAGAAGAAAGGAGTGTAAATCGGTACAAGTACAAGAAGTTTAGGTGGGCTTTCGAACTAAAACAAAATGAATATGCCTCTATATGTATATGAGGATTATGCTTTTAAATGATTGACTTGCCAATGTTTGATGTTTATGTGTGATACCACCTACTAAGGAAGGACGATATCGGGTCCTGTGTGATGCAGAATTTGTGTACACGTTGTGATTGTGTGCTTTCCATTTATTTTGGTTGGCCGATCACGGTGATTGAGAGGGAGGCCTACCTCTCAACACATAAAATTATGTGCTAGTAGTTGTGGTGCATACATGATAAATGATGATATGATTTAAGACAACTGTCTATGAAGTAAAAGTATTTTAGCACGCACATGATATATTTTACAAAGAAATCTCTTGTGCTAAGCTTAAGAATGGTAAGTTCAATATATAGCTTTAAGAAGCAGCTTTCAATGTTTTGGCATGTGTTCACCGAGTACTAAGTACTCAGCCTTGCATGTTATTTTTAAAATATGCAGGCAAAGCTGGGATTAAGATGAGAGTGTGCCGAGCGGAGCTTTTATTGTCATTTTGTAAAGTTTCTTATATATATGACGATGTCAATAGTTCGAGTTCTAGGATTACATGTCTGCATACATGTAATCCTCTTTTGATGATCCATTCCGCTGTAACACTTTGATGTTATTGTTGATGTTTTGATGTATATAAAGTTGAGAGTTATTATCTTCACCTAAACACTGAGATAACTTCACTTATTTCATTGAAAGTTATCTAATATTGTTAATGTATAAACGCGTATTATTTCTAGACGACTTTGAGTTATTGTTGAAAAGTTGTCTCTAAATTTTGAGTATCCTTGATTCGGATTACCGAGTCCTTGAATATCCTTGTGTACAAGTCAATTGATAAAGTTTTAGATTTGTTGGTACACAAATATTATTGTCTTGTTGTCAAGGTTTGATTGATTATTGATTAATAAAATATGTTCACGTTTTCTGCTGCAATGTCCTGATGTCTTTTTGCTAATGAATCATAGTATCGACTTGATGTACTCCCTTTGAGCTTGAAATAGGCAGGTGACATTTCTTATGGTCGAAATTCCCTTGAGATAATTTGATCTGATTAATTTGGGAGTTGTTGTTGAGATTCTTATGCCTCATTTCAGTTCATTTGATTAAGTTGCTAAATGAACGTCTCTCTTATCTTGATTAATAGTGATGATTTGAAAGTAAAAATCTGTATTTTATTATAATTACGCTCAAGATTTTTTGTCCGAAAACTTCATGATATCCATACAAGGTCAGTTCTACCTCTCCAATTTCGAATGTTTAGTTTGAATTTTGTTTTCGTTAGTTTGAAAATTTTGGGAATCTTCTCTTATTCTAACTTTTTTTTTTGTTATTAATGATTTTTGCCCTTGATTATGTAATACGGAGTATTATTTTAATAGGAAAGGTCAGATATATTTATGCCGGGAGAATTTTAACTAAATTTTGTTCTCACCTCTAAACGATTTGAGGATTAAATAATATGTTATCATAACTAGTACATGTATGTACCTGCGCGATGCTCGGCGATTATTAAATATACAAAAATTAAAAGCAAACAAAGATAAGTATTATCCCTACTAATAATAATTAAATCCTATATGAAAAAAACTTAACAACATGACATTGTGTTGGTGAGTAATGCTTGACTTTAACAATTTAATTAAATAATTTGACAAAGTGGAATATCAACTAAATCTAAACTTGTACTGAACTTATTATAAAATCATAATTTTACTTGTTAAACATATTTGTTAAATCAAATAATTTGATTAAGAGGAATATCAACTAATTAAAAATGGGATATGAAAATAAATACTAAGTCTGAAAATAAAAAATGAGATATGAAAATAAATAAAAGAGGAAGCCGGAGGATACGGATGATATTGTAAATGAAAATAAATAAAAAATGAGATATGAAAATTAAAGTTAACTATAACTAATAATAAATAAAAGAGGATGTAGGCGCATGATGTAGTGTTTGAACGCTTTGTGTTTCTTTCAACTATAAAATTCATTATAGCGTATACTTTCCCTTCTTTTAGCATCCCATCAAATGCAGAGATTGACAATTTTTGTATTGTTCCATGGATTCTGCTTCCCTGAAACGTTTGGAAATAAGAATCAGTATTTAATATTGAAAAAAATAGATATAAACTTTAAAGAAATTGAACTAACCTCTACATCGTGAAACACTAATTCTTGAGAGTAATCTTCATCTCTGTTTTGGATCTGGGGTATTTTGTAGCTTCGTATTACTCTTAGCTTCAGAGCTATCTTCGATTTTCCCAGTTGTAGATCCTTGATCATTCCAAAGAGAGGTGCCATATTCAGTATTTTTTTTTTCTCTGCCTTGTGTTTGTTGTCGCAGTATTGGAGTTTTTGTAGATGAAAAGATGGAAGTTATTTTAGTGGGGTAATGGTGGGTTAAATTTTTTTAGTGGGTTAGTGGGGCATTTTATAATTAAAATTTTATTATTAAATAGTAAGTTAGAGAATATTTTGTACGTGAATTGTGCTTTTAATTTTCCACTTCCATGCTTGTTGTTTGTAACTGAAATATAATTATTTTATTTATATTTAAATATCTATTGTATCATTAAAATTAAATTAACAATTTCAGAAAGCTTTAATTATCCCCTACTCTGGCCGCCATTGTTTTAAATAGTTTTTACTAAAAATATTTAGTTCATTTTAATATTATGATTTAAACAAATCATTAATATGCGATTTTTATAATTTATTAATGCATTGTATCTCTTGTTTTTTCTTGTATCTTAATTTTTTTTATATTGATCTTAACTTTGCATGTTCTACCATTAAAATTAAATTGACAATTTGTGAAATCAATAATTATCCAATGTTGTTGTACGTCATTCTATTAAATAATTTTGAATCAAAAAATTAATGTCTTTTAATAATATGAATATAATGATAACATGAAGTTTTTTTATATCTTAAATTTTTATTTGCGACAAAAAATATAGGAATAAGAAAGTGGGCTAGTGGGGTGTTTTAAAAAATTAATCTCTTCCATTCAGTTTCCGATAGTGTTGAGAATAATTAGAGTTAAATTTGGATTATTAAAATAAAAGCTGAATCGTAAACTGTTTTTTTAAATTTAACTGTTTAATTCTGAAATTACAGATTTGGCCTAAATTTGGTGGGAAAAATAAACTGCCAAAATCATTTTGTTTTTATATTATGGGGCAAAAAATATTCTACTTTAGTAGAGATAAAAAAACCAAATTTTGCCCCAAACTTAAAAACACACAAATTATACCCAAGTTTGAGATGAACTTCCCAACATACCCCTAAATTTAAAAAATGGTAAATTTTTTTTGAAACAAACCATTTGAAATAGAAGAAAAAGAAGAAGAAGAGGACTCCGGTGAAACCCTAGTTCATCCCCTCTCAGTCTCTTTCTCTCTCTACTTCCCGGCGAAACCCTAGCTCCACCTCCGACGAACAACAGCGCACTGCCGTTTCTCACAGCCGTTTCTCGCAGCCCCTGACATGGCGACGCGAAGTTCGAAGAGACTCCAACAAGAGATTGAAGCAGAAACGTCAGGCACGCCGGAGAAGATGCAATTGACCACTGGGCTTTGTTCTCCTCGAAAAGACGAAGAGATGAAGGGGTGGTTCGCTCATATTGGTGAAGAAACGAGGGAGAAACACGCCGGAGAAGATGAAGCTGTCGGAAAATCGCGAGTTGTACGGTAAGAAATAGTAAGAAATGGTAAGAAATCAAATAATAGGTAAGAAATCGCGAGTTATGGACCAGTGGTAAGAAACAATGTCAATTCTGACCACATAAAGTTTGCAATAAGAATTGACACTATTCTTACATGATCTACTCGGGGACGATTCTAGAACTACATCTTGAAAACAATGACAAAACTTACTTAATAAATTCCTACAATAAGAATTAAAATTATTCTTACAAAATCTACTAAGGATAATGACAAATCTTACCACATAGAGAAAAATAATCTTGTAGCTCCTTTACAGTAAAAGAAAAATGGTGGACATATTTTTGTGTATGAACATGTAAGAAATGATCCAATTCTTGCGATCAATGTGTAAGAATTGATACATTTCTATGCAACTTTTTAATTTGAGTTGTACGGTAAGAATGGTAAGAAATGGCAAGAATTGTAAGAAATGATAAAAAAATCAAATAATAGGCAAGAAATCAAATAATATATAAGAATTGATACATTTTCTATCTTGATTAACATCGAATAAACGATGGACACATTTTTTGTGTATGATCATGTATGAAATAATCAATTCTTGCAATGTATATGTAAGAATTGATATACTAGATTAATATCGAAGAAACAATAGACATATTTTTTGTGTATGATTATGTAAGAAATAATCCAATTCTTGCGATCTATATGTAAAAAAAATGATATATTTCTATCTAGATTAACATCAAAGAAACAATTGACATATTTTTTATGTGTGAATGTGTAAAAGTGATCCAATTCTTGTGATATATATGTAAGAATTGATACATTTCTATCTAGATTAACATCGAAGAAATAATTGGTATTTTTTTTTTGTGTATGCATGTGTAAGAAATGATCAAATTTTTGCGATCTATATGTAAGAATTGATATATTTCTATCTAGATTTACATCGAATAAAACAATGGGCATATTTTTGTGTATGATTATGTAATTAATGATCCAATTCTTACGATCTATATGTAAAAATTGACATTGTTTCTTACCACAGGTACACAACTCGCGATTTGAGCATTTTTTTGTTGTGTATTATGGAATTTGATGCTACGGTTTAATTGATGGTAAGAATGACATCAATTCATACATATATATAGTAAGAACTACATCAATTTATACTTATAGATGAGACGAATTTGCATGTTTATGTAACTATACCTATGAGTGGTATGATTTTTTTTTACGGAATACTTATGTATTGAGTGGTATATGGTAAAAATAATATCAATTTATACATATGGCGTACCACATAAAAAATATATATACAAAACACGGCAAGAACTGCATCAATTCATACATAAAAAAGGTAAGAATTGTATTATTTCTTACATATAAATGGTAAGAATTGCATCATTTCTTATCTAGTTATATAGCAAAATAACTTATGATTGTACGATTCATAGATACGTATACCCCTACGCTTTCTATCGAGTTATTCAAACTGTGATTGAGTTGCAGTGGACATAGTGAAGACGTTTCTAGCGGGAGCATTAATTTCATTGTTTTCTTCATTATTTTTCTGTTCGTTTTTTTTTTACTGAAAGGAGCTACAAATTTATTTTTAATTACGTTTTATCAAATAATAGGATAAGAATTTGTCAATTTCTTACCTCGTATCATAAGAATTTGACAATTTCTTATGTTCGTTCTACCCATTCATTTGGTAAGAATTTTTCTCTATGTGGTAAGAATTGGATCATTTCTTACATAATTATACACAAAAATATGTCCATCATTTCTTCAATGTTAATATAGATAGAAATGTATCAATTATTACATATATATCGCAAGATATGGATCATTTCTTGCATAATCATACACAAAAAAATCATACACAAAAAATATGTTCACCGTTTCTTCGATGTTAATCTGATAGAAATGTATTTATTCTTACATATCGATCACAAGAATTGGATCACTTCTTACATAATCATACATAAAAAAATGTGCTCACCATTTCTTATAGAAATGTATCTATTCTTACATATCGATCACAAGAATTAGATCACTTCTTATATAATCATAGAAATGTATAAATTCTTACGTATCGAACGCAAGAATTTGATCATTTCTTACATAATCATACACAAAAAAAATACATTTGTTATTTTTACCGTTATCTCTTGAATTCATACCTTTATAAATGGATTCTTACTTGGTTATCCATGAATTCTTACCGGTCAAACAAAATTTTTTCATGTCTCATGAATTCTTACCTATCTGATTGAATTCTTATCTATATAGATGAATTCTTACCACGTTTTTTGCATCTTCTTACCACGAAATTGTCATTTCGTGTTTATAATTTCCAGAAATAAGAACACTAGTGCAGTTGTACAAATAATCCTTTAAAAAATATATATATTCCTTCAAATCCCAACATATAATCCTTCGGATTTGCGTCTCTCTCTCCCTCTCCCCTAGCATTAGATTCCATAAAAATACAACAAAAAAAATGCTTAAATCCGAAAACCTAAAAATGACTCTTATCATAAGAATTTGACCATTTCTTACCTCTACCCTGTAAGAAATCGTCAATTTCTTACCTCTACCGCTGTACAATTCGCGATTTCCGGCATGCTTCATCTTCTCCGGCGTGTTTCTTCCTCGTTTCTCCACCAAAATGAACGAACCACCCCTTCATGTCTTCGTCTTTTCGAGAAGAACAAAGCCCATTGATCAATTGCATCCCAAACATTTGGATTTTGCCGAAAAACCGCCAAAAACAGCAACAAAACCCTAGTTTCCCAAAACCTCCCAAAACAGCTCCGGCGAGCTCCGACGGAGAGGGAGGCGACGTCGACCTCGGGCGTCTGAGGGGGGAGGCATAGGTGGATGTGAATTTTTGGAGCAAAGAGAGAGAGAGAGAGAGAGAGAGAGAGAGAGAGAGAGAGAGAGGATAATATTTGAATGAGAAAGAAGTGAGAGATGATAAAATGTATTTGTTGGGAGTGAGGGTATTTTTGACCACTCACATGAAAATTGGGCATATATTGTGTTTTCTTAAGTTTTGGTCAATATTTGTCTTTCTTATGTGCACTAGAGTATATGGAGGTATTTCCTCTTATATATATATAGATTTGGATAGAGTTTTACTCTTATTAAACTACTTAAAATGATATAATTATTTATAATGCTATATTACAATAATGTTCTTACAATTAAATATATTATAAAGATATAATAGGTAAACCAAATTTTATAAACAAGATACTTTTTATAATATATATATATATATAATATAATATAGATTAGATATAGAATTTTGCTTTCCAATATGTTTCGATTATACCTCAACGATATCCTAATATTACTAACACTGTAAAAAGAAACATCCTACTTTCGAGATCCGTAAAAGATTCTTACAATTTTTCATAACAAATTTGAAAAATGTCGCAAATTCAAAAAGATGAAACCACCAATTCATATGGTTCCGTTCTAATTAGAATTTAGGTCCATTACATGTCACGCTAACCAACTTGAAAAATCAAGATTTACCTAATTACATAATAATATAATTTATACAAAAATAGATGATAATTAAATGTAACACATTGTATCAAGAACCAACAAGTCCCTTATGCCTAGCATAAGAAATCATCCCCAGGAAAAGAAATCCACAAACAAAAAGAGTGATCATGACCACCTGCATTTCACAAATTATTATTATAATTTCTAACTTTAGTTAGTAGATATATATAATATTTAGATTATAATGATGGTTACATTACATACCCATTTGAAAAGGTAACCATGGTTTTCCCTCCATGGATATTGAATATTCATTCCAAAAATAGCTGCAACTAAAGAATACACAGCCAAACATATTGTGCCTGAACTCAGAAACAGCTCCAACTGCAGAAGGAAAGATTAAACGAGTTTATATTTCTTATTCGTGAAATGAAACACGGGATGAGATATGAACGAGATACGAACCTGAATGAGCTGATTCCGATGATTATCTAGCTGCATTCGAAGAGATAAATTTGTCAACAACTCGCGTAAAATTCACACGGATCATAGTTTTTCCTATTTTACTGTCAAAATCTGCTAAATCTATTAGTGAAAAACTCGATAATTCATGGTACGTTTGTGTTCCATATATATGCATATGGTACTTCAAATTAGCTTTACATTACCTGAATATTGATGTAATCTTCTGTATCATCTATGTACTCTCTCAACTGAAAAGGGAAAAGGAAATTAGACCAAGAAAAAAAATAAAAAAGAAGAGAAAATCTTGCTTAATTACTCTCACTTAATTAAAACTAAAGAAGCTACAAGAATTGACGAACCGTTGTCAGCTTGTTCATCGTGCTTTCAATTTGCATAAAATAAGCCTGAAAAACATAACAAAATGAAAAATTTAATCCATCCATTGTCTTCATATATAAGACAAAGATTAAGAAATGAAGCTCGACTGTAGAAGACCTCAAGCAGCATCTCAAGTTCATCAACATTATTCTCTTCTTGAGTAGTGTTTGCAGCACTACTTGTGGAAAATCTTGGAGAATCAACAGAGGCGGAAGCTGACATGGCAATCTTCCTCGAGAGATAGAGATCTGCCATGTCATCATCATCGTCCAATAGTTGCTCTAGTTCATCTCTTACCTATTAAACAAACAACATATATAATGAGGAAATCAAAGAGAAAAACTCAGAAACCAGCTATGAATCCAATCCTAAAACGCACTTACTTTTTGGACCCGATTTGTCAATCTAGTCATAGAACTCTTCATCTTACGCACACGATCCAGGTTTTTACTATTAGTCTGCATATGCAAGATCATTACCAATCACATAATCAAGAATTTCAAAGTTAATTTCTGAACGTACTAACACTAATAAGTCACTAACTATACTCTGATGATAACGAGTGATCGGACAATTATACCTTAGCAGTGAGTTCATCTAATGCAGGATAAGCAGAAATCTCGAGTTCTCTAGTTTGTGAGTCGAGGGAGCTACACACACCTTCTAATGCTACTTCTAGTGCTCGAAATTCGAAGGGAAAATCTAGCATGGTTTCACCTACAATTATAAAGCAAGTAAAACAATCATCCAAAATGCAATAAAAAAGAGGCAAATGTGAAATTTCTGAATATGTAGTGAAACTACTATTATTTCAATTTTCACACCGGTTTCTTCATTAGTCTCGACTTCACTACTACGTGATTCAAGAGGGTCCTCTTCGTCTCTTTCACCTCGACCAATGCCCAAAGGCAGCCTCCTCTGCAGCTCCTCAACAATTGGGGCAACATTTTCATCAAGAGGATCCCTCAACAACACCTACAAGAGAGAGAGAGAATTTTTTTTTTTTGGGGGGGGGGGGGGGGGGGCAAAACCACATTCAATTTCTACACGGAAATATTCATATTCATATTCAAATCAAGATTTTGCACAAAACTTCAATAGCACCTCTCTAGAGAAAAGCAAAACACATTTACATTCAACTTGGAGGTTAATCTAATTCATATCGATATTTGCATACAAAATTCAATAAAATCCCACATAGAAAGAAAAATCCCAGAGAGAGAGAGACTATACTCTCACAAACTCACCTCATCTGTCGTTATAATCGCCTTTATATGCTGCAAAAGAGAAAAAGAAAAACTAATTAAATATCGACCACAGAAAAGAAAAAAGGAAGCAAAAAATGGAGAAGAAAAAAATAGAAAGAAAGAAAAGGGAAGTAGTTACTTCCAAATTGAGGACAATGGCTGTTTCTCTGACTAGAATAGCAGAAGGGTAAGAGAGTAAAGGATCAAGAATTCGGAGGTCTCTGCCATTAATGGGGACTCGACTCATGATATCAAACTTATCCAAATCAAGAATCATCCCTTCGCCGCCGCTGCTGTCCAACACTATCCAATTCCTCGAAACCGCACCTTTCTTCTTGAACGAAATCTCGATCTCTGCAGTTGCACCACCCAATTCCTGTTCATCGCTCTGCGTCTGCACCATTAAATTAGAGTTTCTTGCTTCTTTTCAGCAACAAGAGAAGAGAGAGATACTGCTCCAAGTAAAGTGTAAAGTGTAAAGTGTGCCAACTCACTCACTCAGTAATCAATCATGATATTTTTTTTTGTACGAATTGTTGATGGAGTGTGTGTGTGTGTGCGCGCGCGCGCGCGAGCGCGCTGGGTGGTGCAGAGGGGCCATTGATATTGATGTACAGGTAAGTATGTGCGTTTTTCGCTAATCTGTGTGCAGTGCATGCTTGTCTACTCATCTTAATTTGCAATTATATATACTTTCAATAATTAGTTACTAATATTTTGGGGAAAGTATTTCCATACTTTTGTAATGTCTCAATATTTTTATTATCAGCACCTTAAGTCCTATTGATTGTATCACATTGTTTCCTGTTTATTGTTTACTTATCAATCATATTTTGTATTTAAATTATGTTACAGATTTGTTAGTAAAACGATATTAATTGTTGTTTCAATTTCGAGGAGCAGCAAGAAGCTAATGAACGAAATTTTATATATACTTTAATATATAAATAAGATTCGAAAGAGATTTTATTCATTTGGCATCAAATTCTGACATGTAATGTGATTAGTAAAATTTCAACTCAAAACATAAAGTATGTATCACTCTCTCTTTGTCTCATAATAATGATTCAATATCAAAGTCCATTTAATTTGTAATAGTACGTGTTAAAATTTTACTACTCAATAACACGGTCTGAACTAACTACGTACTAGATAAAAGTGGTACTCCATGAAAAAATAACAAAAGAAAAGATACGTATATGTAATTCCACTTCTTTAGAGTGATTGAGTATATATTTTTCATGTGCACCGCTATTCAGTTTATGTCGGTCAAAATGAAATGGAATACGTAATACGTGAATATGAATAATATCCGAAAATTTCTCGGACCTTTGTATCTTGTATGTGAAGTTATTTTTTCATGGATAAATATTCAACTAATACAGTTTAAATATCAAATTAGTCATCATGTGTAATCAACATTCTGAAATATTCATAATGTATTTAATCATGAACTATTATTCATTTGTCGTTAAATTTATCTAGGGTGCTATTTTTTGGTGACTAAATGCCGGTGAAATATAATGAATTTTATTAAATTTTATAAGATTTGAAATGACGTTGTTAAAATTAAATAACTTTCACCATGGATTAAAAGATACAATAGTATTATAGCAAAAAAAAAATACAGTAGTATTTTTTTTTAATTAAAGGAGCTTAAAATGACATATTCTCAAACCACGTTAGATTTAATAAAATTTACTAAGGGTAATTTTTGATGTGCCACACTGATATTCCGTCGTCAAAATATTGCACATCCATAACGAATCTGATAACAGTTTAATAATTCTAAATTAGATTAATTATTTTTCGATATCTAAAACAATTTTGATAAGAAGAGAATAGTTTAGATTTTGAATAACAAAATTACACTATTTTAGCCAAAAGAGAACATTTCATATATATGGGTGACAGAGTAACCAATGTCCACCGTGAGCATATTTAATATGTACACGGATGTCGTGGTAATAATTTAAATAAGAAAATTAATTTAAATATATACTATAAAAATTAAACCTTACAAAAAAAAATTAAACCCTACTAAAAAAATTCAACCCCAGATAGAAAGGATTACGGCGTGACACTGCCACATAAGTGGTGTGCACAGTAAGTGTGTCCACCGTAGGTAGGGGAGCGTCTCTGGGCAGGTAACAGAAGTAGAGTATAAAACTCTACTTTTATACGATAATTATACTTCCTCCAT
The DNA here is from genome assembly GCA_001642375.2 of Mentha longifolia. NCBI lineage: Eukaryota > Viridiplantae > Streptophyta > Magnoliopsida > Lamiales > Lamiaceae > Mentha > Mentha longifolia. The sequence continues at coordinate 198,464 of CM038121.1, read as the reverse complement.
CCCATTTAAACTGACATGTTTGATTATTTTATACCACTCATTTGAATAAATAATAGGCCAGTTTAAATGGGACGGAGCGAATAGTATTTTTACAGATCGTGACAATTGACCACTTGGGATTTTGTATCCCAACTTTAATATATTAATTGTGTCTCAAATCCAATTTAGTCTTTATGTTTTATCAAAAAATTTTCTCTATTTTAATGTATTAAAATTTTAAGGAAATTAAATTTACAATAAATCGTAAAACATTAAAATAGAGAAAAAATGATAAAAATAAGGACTAAATTGGATTTATTAATTTAATTAAGATTTATAATTATATTTTAAAATTTATTTTTAATTTTATTAGTAAAAATAAATTTGATAAATTTAAAATGAAGATATACTATAATTAATTTATAAATAATTCATTAAATTATTGAAGTTATAAAATATGGCACAAACTTTTTCACCTATAATTGGATAAATATAATTAATTATATTATAAGAGATAATTATTATTGTCACCATATAATTTTAAATTGTACACAAGATCGAGCATATAAGTAGCATAGAGAGGGGTGGCAAAATTGGCCCGGCCCGGAAGCCCAGTCCGATTTAGGGCCGAGCTAGGCATCATAATAGTAGGCCCGATTGAATTTAGGTCCGGGCCGAGTAGCCCGAAAATGGCAAAAGCCCAATAAGCCCAGGAAAGCCACGCGGCCCGGTCATTTTACACTAAAACCACACTTTCGGGCCAGCTGGGCATTGAAAAGTGAGGCCCGAAATGATTTTGGGCCGGGCCATCTTGGCCCGCTACTTTGTCACCCCTAATAGAGATAGATTTATTTTTCTTAAGGTCTACTCTCTACATCTATTTACTAGGGAAGGGAATACAGCACGCGTTGGATACCAGTCCCAAAAATTTCAGGGACTCTAACCCGAAAATTTCAAAACTCTTATCCCGAATTTGAATTCGATTTTTTTTTCGAGTACTCAAATATCCGAACGAGTAAACTATTCGGGTATTTGTGTGCTCCAGAATATCTTAAAAATTTGAACATAAAATAAAAAAATGTGCATTGTAATTTTTTTGTCCTATTTTAAAATATTATTTTTATTGAATAAAATTAATTTTAAATTTTACAAGCACATATGCACAATATTTTTTTTTTTCGTTTTCAATTTATGATGTATTGGTTTGTAAGATTACAATGACTAATTGTATTGTCTAATAAAAAAATATTTTCTATTATATTTATTTTAAATTTTAGTTTGCAAGCTTGCAATTATTGATATATATATTTATAATTTTATTCACCTTATAAAGTTTTGTTGGTCCCAAAAGCGAGTTTACGCATATAGAAGGGGGATGGAGGTGAATACACGCGTAAGAGAAGTTTGAATTTCTCTAACTTTTCTTTGAAAAACTATGTGCTTTTAAAGAGAGAAGCGTTTCACTTTTGAAGAAACGTGAGCTTTTCAGAAGCGAATCGCTTTCAGAAAGTAAACCGCTTGTAGAATCTGGTGAGTGATATTATACTCGCTTTTATAAAAATCTTGCATTAGTTAAAAAAAATGTGTTGGTTGCTTAAAGTGAGTATGTGCATTATGCAATAATTGAAAGCTAGTAAATGTATAGAAATGAAAGCGATAAATACTTATCTAGAAAGCAGTAAAGAAAGCAATAAGGACACAACGATTTATAGTGGTTAGGAGATTACGCTTCTACATCCACTTGTAGCCTTCACTCAGTAACTCGAAATTCCTTTACTCGGAACTCGAACAACTACAACAACACGTCCTAGTTTTATCCTTTCCAGTGAAGTGATTTGAACTCAACACGTGCTCAAATCCTTGAGATTATAGCGGGTTCTCAAGGGACCTAACAACAAACAAACAACCTAAACTCTACCTTTTACTTGTGTATGCAAACACAAGCTTCACAATCAACAAAACAAACACAAACGTACAACACAAAAACAGACTTTGGTTGAGGTTTGGTTTTTGAGAGTTCTAACTTAAGAGAATCCTTTTACAATGAAGATCACGTAAAAGGGTAAGGATTCTCCTCCTAAAAGATTTAGGGATGAAGGGATTTAGATGCTGTGGACTTGGAAACTTTTGAGGGTTTCTAAGGACTCAACTAGACTCTAGAACTTAAGAACTTTGAACGATGAATGCGAGAGAGCTCTGAAGTTCTTGCTGTAAACTTGTGCGCGAGAGAATAGTTTCGTAAGTCTTCACGTTGAGTATGCACCCCTATTTATAGTGGAAGATCGCCAGCTACCCATTACAGAGGTTGGTGGCGCGTGCTCTTCACTTCCCTTTAGTCTAGCGACAATGCAACTTTTTGCAGGTGGTCAGTGATTTTCCGGCTTGTCTTCTTTCCGGAAGAGGAAACCCTAGATATCTGTAGATTTTCGACTTGGAATGTAGCGGAGACAGCAGCTGTGCACTATTCCGGAGATAACTGTTGGCTTATAGCAATCTTCCACGCGTCCTCTGACCTCCGCGCCGCATTAATGATGTGTACAAATTGTTGCAGAGTTTGAATTTTATAATTCAAACTCCAGTTCACTTCTTCGCTTCTCGTGCTTTCTCACAAGCGCTTCATCAGTGTTGGATACTGTTTGATTTTACGCTTGTACTGATGTTGCTTTCTCAGAGCAGCTTTTACACGAGTGCTTCTGTTCAAGTTGCTTTTAACTGTAGTCGCTTCTCACTTTGTAAAAGTGATCGCTTGTGACTTGTCACTTCCAACATACTTGAAAAAGTAAAATCATCTTAGCTTTTCTTCACTTCGCTTTTTTTTCGCTTCGCTTTTCTTCACTTTGCTTCCCTTAACTTCGCTTCGCTATTTTCGCTTGGTCCGCTCCACTTGTGCTGGAACAAAATACACTTAAAAAAAAGTATAGCTCCCTAACAAGTGAGCTATTCTAATATATTGAAAGATTACATGAAGTGATGCTTGCATGCATCAAAAGTAATAAGGGAAAGATCTATTGGGTTCTGGAATCTAATCAAAACAAATTGTAACCCTTTTAGAAACATAAAAAATTCCTCTTCCCCTTAACAAATATTCCAACAAGTTCAAATTGCAACAATACAAGTAGCTAAATAAACACATATCCATATTCAAATCCAACTTCTAGAAAGGAAAAAAAAAGAAGACAAACTTACTTTTCAAAATCTTAATCCCGAACCTGAACTTTTCAAGTATCGGACACTCAAAATCCCGATCAGGTTTGGGTGTTTCGGGTTCTACCTGAATTTCCATCCCTAGTACTAACATTTGTTGAAGTTAGTACTCAGTAATTTTTTATATTAATTTATAAAGATAATTCTTTTGTCTTTCATAATAAAACTTCTACGAGTATGTGTTAAGTAACGTTTTAAAAAAAATATATATATATATATATATATATATATATAGAGAGAGAGAGAGAGAGAGAGAGATGAGATCTCATAAAAAGTTCATCTTGTGTGAGAAATGAGAAGTGTCTTAGACCATTAATTAACTCAAAATCAACTGCCTAGATTCAAACCAAATTAATTTCGGCTATTAATAAATTATTGAAACCGTTATAATTAGCTTTTGAAATCACTGCAAAAAACACCCGGAATAGTGATGGATTTAGTGACGGAAACAATTCCCTCACCAATTAGTCACGGATTTAATTACAGAATGGTGACAGATTTTACTTTTGAGGGCTGATTACGAAATTAGTGACGGAATAGTCACGAACTTTGGCGCGCATTCCTCGCGCCATATTTAGTGACGGATTTTATGACGGACGTCCCGTCATTATTTTCTGGTGACGGAATATTCCGTCATTAAATGAATAAATTTATTTTTTTGTATTTTTTTAAAGTTTTTTTCACTGTTAGTGACGGACTTTGTCCGTCAGTGTCACGCCCCAATTCCCGAGGGAAGGCGCACGCGCCAAGGGTGTGACTAGGGGTTGGAATAAAGAAGAGGGGATGGAAAGGGGATTCAATTCATTTCAATTATCGATTGATACTTCCCGAAAATTTAGGCAGTATCTCTTTTGCAAAGGGAATAAGCCAGAATAAATACAACGACAATATACCCAACATAACAACATATCATTATACTAGGATCGCATAGGGTTCGATGGCTCAACGAATTAACATAAGTCCATCATTCAATAGATATAGTCGAGTTCAAGATCTCGAGATTAGATAATAACAAGTTCAGAGTGCAGTAATTCAAGTTTCAAAACGAGAATACATTTTGCGGAAGCTTAATCAAAAGAGATTTCCTAGCCTCAACTCCGCACCGTCGCCACCACAGCATCAACCTGAAAACATTTTAAATATTTTGGGCTGAGTACTAATGTACTCAGTAGGCTGCGCATTTTATCAAAAGCTTGGAAACATAGCAGTTTATCCATATCATAGGCATGCGTTAGAGGTTTTGGAAAACAAAGATCAACTAAGCATGCTAAATGAATTTTACTTGCAGCTGCTTCATGTCGCACTCTACAGTTACTCTTACTGTGATTCCGGACCTCTAGCCACCGACGAATCCATATATCTAGACTTCGGGTCGAAACCAGAGAGTCTATTTGAGCTGGTGAATTCCGAGTCGAAACTCAGGAATTCCATTGAAATAGTATGTGAGAGAGATCAACCAATCACATAACTACCAGGGGAGTGTACACGATTCAAGGCTAGTTTATAAGGCTAAGCGATGAATCTCGATCGATTACTTTCAGAGCATTAAACATGTAGAGCGCACATTAAATATTTTCATGGATAACCAGTTTTTCATCATTAAAACCTTGAGCATACATAACTCATATACTTTGAAAAAATAAGTCCACCTCTTGTAGCGTAGAAGAATGGCCGGTCTTGATAGGCAACGTCTAAATTAATGTCCTCGTCGAACCGCGCCTATTCATAACGATATAATAAGAATTCTAAAATTCTTAAAATAAATCTAAGGGAAAATATATATTCGCCTTTCTATTTTTCTTGATTATAAATCCGTTACGGATAACAGATTTGATTGAATCATTTACATCTTTTTATTAAAAGAATAATCATTTCCTTATTATTAAGAGAGTTCAATTAAATAATTAATTGAGTTCAAATATTCGTTAAATTATTTAATCCGAAATTAGGATAAATTCCGGAATTTATTTATGGACTAATTAGAGCTTAGTAAATTAATTAAATCTTAATTATTTAGAGCCCATACAAATTACAACCCAGCCCACACCAAATTAATTAAAAGCCCGATTAACCACCTTAAGTCCGGCCCACTCGTTGAAGCCCAGCCCAAACAAAAGAAAAACCCATTTGCCCAAAGGGAGAAAATCCATCATTCCCCAACCCTCTACAGCAATTCCCAATTCGACAATACGCACACACACGAACAGGACCGCACCCATTTCTTTCTCGAACTCATCCTCTTCCTCTCTTCTTCGTCCGATTCAACATCGGCCAAAGGCTGAAGCTTCGCCGTGTCTGAGCCTCGGCGCCGCCGTCGTCGATTCTTAACCCGCGCTGCCTGCTGTTGTCGTCCTCCTTGTTCCAGCTCCATCGCCGACAATGCCCGATGCTGCCATGGTTGCTGCAGCGCCGCCGCCATCTCTTTTTCCTGCCGCTGCCGTCGAAGCTCGCCCGAACGCAGTGTCTCTGCCAAAACGCCGCTGCTCCGACCCTCTCCTTCGACTTCCGCCATCGATTTGCTTCTATCGCAGCACCTCCGCCGCTGCAAGTTCGCCGGTGCCGCAGCCACACCCCTGTTTCAGCACCGCCGCCGTGGCTGCCTGCTCGCGACGCCACCGTCCTTGCTGCAGTGCCACCGTCATCTCGCCGACAGCGCTGCCGCCGATGAGCTTCTTCAGCCGCCACCGCTGCAGCAGTACAGCGGCTGCACCTCCGTGCTTCGCCCCGCAGTTCCCGTACCAGCATCGCCATCGACAGCAACAACCAGACGCGATAGCGATCAAGTTTCGTCGTTGCGCCCCATCTCCGGCAACAACCCATGAGTAAAAACCATTTCCTCACACAGTAACCCCTTTCACTCTCCTCTCATTCGATAGCCCGATTTTCAGATTATGAAGAAGTGTTTAATGTCTTCGATTCTAGTTTTGTTTGCCTCTATTCTTTAGGTTCGTTTTAATCATCTTGTTTGCCTCTCGATTATAAAACCATAAATTTTTAGAGTTTGTTGGTGTTCTTGTTTCAATTTTCTAGCAAGAAGAAAAAAGAAAAAGATAGGCAGGGATTCTTACTGTGGATTAACTTGGAATGGTGGTGATGATTGTAGGTTTGAGAGGATGTAAGCCTGCAGCTCCTTATTCTTCTTCTCCTTCTTCTCTTTTGCTTCTTTTTCTTAAATTTTCTGCATTGTTTCCTTACAGAGTTTGGTGTTTGATTCGTGCAGAGAATGAAGTGATGAAAGGTGATATAAGGATGGTAAATCGGATGTGATGTGTTGAAAATGTGGTGAAGAAGCCATGCCTACTACTGTACATCATGATGAAGTTCCAGGATTGTAGGGATCATGTAGGGATTGGTGTACTTATTAGATTTGCTGAAATCTTCTATCTCCTTATGTAGGCGACAGATGATTCATAGTAAAGTAGTTTGGATAATAGATTTGGTGGGATATGACTTTGGTGGTGAGTGATGTATTGTTATTTATTATTGTATTTTCTTTTGTAATTTAATTTGGCCATGGTTTTTGGGCTATAAGTTAGTTTGTGATACATTGTAATGAGCTTGGCCCAATTTTATATTTTATTCGATAATATCGTTCTTGACCCAACATTAATCGAATTTGGAATTTAATTAAGTATTCTCTGATTAATACATTTAGAAATATTATACATGTATATAATATTTTAGTTCGTTATTTCGCAATAAAAATTACGAGATATAAATATAAATTTATATCTATTTTCTAAATTGCAAAGTGAAATGCAATTTCATATAAGTAGAACAACAATAACCCTTTTATTCATTAACGATCGAAACAAAGTTACACAAAATTTCAAATTTTTATGCATTTTCTATTTATTAAAAAGTCGGGGTATTACAGTCACGGATTGAAAATTTTATTTATAAAATTATTCATATTATTTTATCATTTTCACAATTCGACTTTGTTAACTATAAATTTATAATGTGAGATAATATGTTTTACTAGGGTTAATTAATTAAGAGGAAATATAGTTATTTACCTATTCAACACTAAGTTTATCAAGTTTTGCCTACAACTTAAGAAAAATCAAAATCTACCTAAACGTTGTACAATGAGACTAAAATACCCCTGTTTTTGTTTTGTTTCTCCCTCTTCTCTCTTTTGTTCTATGCGTCTTCATATATCTTCTTCCCCATTATCTCTTCCATTTCAATTCTCCACTTTTCCCTCTCCCCTCTCTCTCAAATTTTACATCCGGTCTTCTCTCTACATCTCTCCAAAAGCTAGCCTATCCTCCCTCTCTCTCGATTTTCTCCTTCTCCGGCGCAGGTGATGTGGCTGCGCCGCCACAATCCTATGTATTTTCTCAGTTTTTTGCGACTAGGATTTTTCACTATTTGCAACTAGGGTATCAGCAGGTATCCTCCGTTGCCTCCCTCCTCCGATGCCACCGTTGCCGTCTCTTCATCCACTGTCTCCGGGAGATGTCCGTCCAGAGCCCTTCTCTCTCTACCGCTCTTTCTATCTGTATAACTGGGGTTTCTTTCTTGCAATAGTTCTGTGCAACAATAGTGGAGATGTACAGAATATGAAAAACAAGGAAGAAGGAAGGAGAAGCAATCGTGGTTTGCAATAGTAAAGCGTTTTGCTTTATTCTTATTTGGAATGAAGAAGAAACGGTGGATTTGGGGAAAGTGGGCCCATTATGAGGTTTTTGATATCAAATAATTAATAATTATTTCAATTTTTGTTGCAAATAATATTTATTTTTTCCCCCTCAAAAGATTCACTGCCTTTTCTTTAATTGAAGCTTTTTTTTTTTTTTTTTTTTTTTTTGTTTTGTTCGTTTCTTTTTTGGTTGCTTAGTATTTTTTTAGTAGTTTTTGTGATGATGCAATGTTGTTTGTTTTTTTTGCTTGATATTTCTTTCTAATGAATAGGTTAGAAATTGATATTTCTTATGAAGTTTGTTAAACAAATACAAATTCTTACTATATAATAGGTAAGAAATTTGAATTTTTTTATCAACTTATAGTCGCACATATATAAATTTAAGATAAAATTTAAGAATTCTAACAAATATTTACCATACGACCAAAGAATTGATAAATTCTCATTATTATAGCAGTAAGAATTTATCATTTCTAACCACGGGCAATCATAAGCCATAAGAAATTATTAATTCTAACCATGATGATAGTACGAATTCAAACGGGTAAAATACATGTAAGAATTCATATCTAAATTTGGATACTTTTAGACTACAGTCTGAAGCTACAATGCTTTTCTTAACATAATTATGATAAGAATTTAAGAATTCTAACAAATATCACCCACAGAACATAAGAATTGATCAATTCTCATTATTATCGCAGTAAGATTTTATCATTTTCGTATAATATCTCCAGTCAAACATAGCAGTCATGACTATAATCAAGTTAGATTTTCCACGTGGCTGTCTTCTTCTTCTTCTTCTTCTTCTTGTTATTCTTCTTCTTCCCTCGGTCTCCTCTTCTTGCTTTCGGTGGGGTTGAACGTGAAGGCAAACAGTTTTTGAGCTGCATCAACTTTGAGGGATTTTCGATATATCGTGCGGCGCTCGCTTTTGTATGGCTTAAGCATCGGCATTACCAAATTCTAACCAACTTAGACATAACAACTTGACAAATTCTTATCGATCAAGTTTAAGAATGTAAGAAATGTACAAAAACTAGAGAAGGGGGTGTTTTTTGTAGGGTTTTTGATTTTGGGCGAAAATATGGGAGGCTCTCTCTCTCTCTCTCTATCCTCTCTAATTTTTTGAGTTATGAGTGTGTTTTTTTTGTAGATCTAGGCCGAATTCGAATGTTTGTGGTGCAATCGACCAATGAGCTTTGTTCTCCTCGTAAAGACGAAGAAATGAAGGGGTGGTTCGCTCATTTTGGTGGAGAAATGAGGGAGAGACACGCCAGAGAAGATGAACTAGTCGCGCTTGTAAGAATTTATCAAATTCTTACTATCTCTGAACGTAAGGTTTTTACCTTGTTTTGTTTGATAATAATTAGTAAGAATTTCACATTTCTTACTTTGGTTTGGTAACAAAAGACGAGGATTTTATGGTTTAAAATTGATGATTATTATTGTTCTTGACCTGTTTTGTTGCGATAATTACGATTTTGTGATAAGAAAATGCAAAAAACATGATTTTGGTGCGTTAAAAAGATAGAGTTTAGGTTTTAATGCTTAGGTTTGATAATATTAGTTAGTAAGAATTTGATATTTCTTACCTTTTTTTTAAACTATGTAAGAATTGCATCGTTTCTTATCGCAGGAAGTGTTCGGCCGACGACGACGACTATGATGAGAAAGACGAGAATATATCAATTTCTTACCAGCGGCATGAAGAGATTGCACGAGGAAGATGAAGTGGATCGCTGGTGGGAATATTTTTTTCTAGATTATGTAGGGTTTTTACTTTTTGACTTTTCCGGTGGGACTTACTAGTAAGAATTGTTAAATTCTTACGAAACGAGTTGATGAATGTAATAAATTGAATTTAGTGTAGAGATTTGGTAAGAAAATAAAATTTCTAACCGATATTAGAGGTAAGAATTTTAACAAGTGAATTGGTACAATATGAGAAATTGTGAAATTCTAACTAAACTAGTTGGAGAAGGTTAGAAATTGATAAATTTCTACTAATCGAGTTGGACAAGATAAAATTTAGCAAAGTGCGGTCATGACAAAAATTTGGTAAGAAATTGATATTTCTAACCAAAGTTAAAAGTAAGAAATTAAGATTTCTTATTGAGTTACGGACACACATACAAATTCTTACGAGAATGTAAGAAATTAACAAATTCTTACAGAAAATATGGTAAGAACTTAAAATTTCTAACCAAGATTAGAAGTAAGAAACTGAAATTTCCAACTACAAATTTACGAGCAAACATACAAATTTTGTTCCAAACAACTTGACAATTATTACCAAATTATGAGATAATATAAGATATTGTCAAATTTTTACCAAACGAGTCGGAGAATGCAAGAATTTGATAATTTCTTATCAAGTTTGACTTTCCTTATAGTAAAAAAAAAAACGAAACGAAAAACAAAAAAAAAATGAAAAAAAGAAATAAAAAAGGAAAAATAAAAACATGAAAAGGAAAAAAAAAGAACTGAAAAAAAAACGAAAAAGGAAAAAAATTGAAAAATAGAAAAAAAGGAAAGGAAAAAAACATAAAAATAATATATTTTTTGTAAAAGAAACAAGAAAAGGAAAAAGGAAATGAAAAGAAAAAATAAGAGAAAGCGGAGGAGTGTGTGTATGTACTCAATACATCATGGTAATGTGAAAGAGAGAGGTGGAGGAGAGTGTGTGTGAGAGTGTGTGTTAGTGTGTGTGAGAGGGAGTGTGTGTGCGCGTCAGTGTGTGTGAGAGGGAGGAGGTGAAAGGGATAAAGTAAGAGTATTTTAGGGTGATTTTTTTGAAAGTTTAGGTAGATTTTAAGTTTTATTAAGTTGTATGTATTTTTATATAAACTTAGTGTTCAATAGGTAACTTATTTTTTGCCTCATTAATTAATTCATTTATCGTATAATCGTAATTTTCAAATATCCATTTTTGTAAGAATTAACTATTTCATAATTAATGTTAGCATGATTTATAGCCCAAAAATATATCTCAAAAAATAAAAACAATAAAAACAAAAAAGAAAAAGTGTGCTGAAAATTTATGTATAAGAAAAGCAAAAAAAATTGGAATATTGCTAATTGCTAAAACTAATTAGCAAATCTTATAATTTCCAGTGGAAGATGTATTCCCACGTGGCAATGAAAATCCAAAATAATCAAAATAAATATTATGTATTGATTAATTATAGGCATTAGTGAAAAATTGAAGTTTGAAACCCAGGTGAGATGAAGCACCCGCGCGTTCCCCCTCTTCCTCTTCGAGCAAAAACCCTAACCCCAATTTGAAACCCTAGATTTGCGGCGCCACGCCGCGCTGCTACACCATAATGGCGCCTCGCTTGGTGCTCCTCCACCACTATCTCGACAGCGTCCGCAACAATGGGAGAGCCACTGCAGCGCTTCTCTCAAATTAGCGATGTCGCTGATTCCTCCACCGCCACCGCCACCGCCCCCGAACGTAAGGGCAACCTCTGAGCTATGGTAGAGATAAGGAAGACTGCTCCTCCGCCTTTCCTTCTCCTCCACGTTGATCGATACCCCTATCTCGGTCTCGGCATTCTGGCCAGCTTAGAGAATCGTCGCTGCCGTCACGGCAGTCGCTCCGCCAGAACAGCGTCACTCTTTTCTTCATCTCGACAAACTTGCAGCGGCATAAGAGGTGAGTAAAGCTATCTCTTATTTTCTCCCAACTCAGATCTGATCCCCAATCCCTTTTCTATTTCGCTTATGTATCCCTTTTTTATTTTGATTTCAATACTTTAGATTACTATAGGTTTTATGTTTCTAAGTGTTATTAGAAAGGGAAAAAAAACGCAGCAGTTGAATTTTATGAGCAAGGGGATTTAAACTCATTTTCAGTTTTTAGTTCTTAAGAAATGCATTTTTAGAATTCATTTATCCACACTTTTCTCTGAGGTTGATCACTTTAGTGATCACCGAGTTCATTGTAGCTGAGTTAGTTAATGAAGGTTTACTGTTTCTAATTTTGGGATAATGCCTATAAGGAGAAGGCAGAGTTTGGTATTGAAGTGGTTTTGCTAAGGTATGAATAATGTTGGGAGTTTATTGGTTGTATTGTAGCTCCATTAAATTTTTATGTGATGTTAATTGAGTTGTTACTTTGGAAATGAATTTACTTGAATATGAATAATGTTTTGGGTTTATGAATATTACTTTGGAAATGAATTTACTTGAAAAGTTATGTGATTAATTGCTTAATGTTTACTTTTTTTTTAGAATATTATGATTGTTTATAAATTAATTTTTGATTACCAATATGCCATGGCATAATTTTGTGTAGGAAGACAATCATTAATCCTTTGATGCCCATAAAAGCCTTATTCGCTAGTTAACTCATAAAAATGTATAAATCATATTACTGGACTTCTCGTGCTGCCTTTTTGCAGAAGTATATTGCATTTTAATTGTTTATTGAATGGGGTTTATTCCACTAAGTGAAACAGTGGGATGATTGGTTTAAAGCAACTTTTTGGCTAGGTCTTGGGAGTCTTCGGTGCAAAACTTTGCAATGCAAAGTCTTCATCCACGCTGCCACATCGTCATGGGGGGTCCAGCTGAAACCGGTGTTGTATTACTTTACCTTTATGGTTTTGCAGATAAAGTAGAGCTGTGGGTCCATTTTTCTTATCCACCCTCCCAAACCCCTCCACCCCAGCGGGGCCCAATTACTGTAGCATGGACCCCATGAATTTTTTTATTCCATACTTTTTTAGCAGGTCCGCATGTGATATGAGGTTCTAATTTTTATTTTTTTCTTGCATGATTGCACTGAAGCTGACAAAAATGTATTTTTTTTTTAATTATTTGGAACAAGTAATTATGTAGTTTTGGTTTGATTAATTAATATGTTCTAAATTGAACTGCTATTGTAATTTTGTTTTGACTAGTGTTGCATCCGTGTATTGCACGAAAGATATAAATTATAAAGAGTAATAGAATAAATAATTAAATAAATAAAATTATAATTCTTGTATGTTAAAGTAATATTATACAAATTAATAAACAAAATTAACATTAATAGACAAAATTAACGTCCATATTATATAATATGTACTTACATAAATACTCTAGTATTCACTATGAACACATTTCATATATCCACAGCATACGGTGGACATGTAAGCATTCCTCATAATATATATTATACACATTTTTATTATTTTTTTATATAAAATATTTAAAAAATACATAACTTTAGTCTTGTATATATCGATCATGACTTTAAAATAATATATCTTTGAATTACTATATTTTTTGGTATTTTATATAAATCTGTATAGTTATTTAAGTACTTAGTAATTGCTATATTCTTTTAGCAATTTAATACATTTTTTTAAAAAAAATATCAATAAATTAAGCAATAAATCATGATTATAGTAAATTTAGCGATCGATTGCTTTAAATCTAACTTGGTTTTATTTCACAAAATTTCAATTATTAATTAAATTTGTTTGTGACCATGTATCTAAATTTTCTATTGTCACAACAAATTAAATCCTATAAAAATTATCAATAAAAATTTAGAATTGAAAAAGTAAACAAATAACATATGGATGTAACAAAATAAATAAATCCATAGAATAATTTAATGCAAAAATATATATATTAGCAAATAATGAAATACCATTTATAATTTATAATACATATATTATCAAACCTATTGGACAATTCACAACTCTTTGGAATAAATCATGTTTATAAATCCATTGGATAATTATGTACACTTTTGGAGGGAAAATGACAAATTTACAATTATTGTCAATAATTCTACTTTTATATATTGTATAGATTTTATTTTTGGTGTGTCGTGTTGTCCATGATGTAAGTATACATTTTGGGGGTGCTCACCGTATTTTATTGAACAACTTAACTTAATTGTTTCCCTAATTATTTATTGATTTAATTCATTTGTTGGATATGTGTAATAGCAATGAATTTGAATTGTATTTAATGTAATATTTATAATGAGACTAGTTTGTATTCTGTCAAAATTCGACGGGTATTATTTTATAGTAATTCATAAATACAATTGTAAAATAATAGTATAATGTAGTTTTAACCAAAAAATTTCAACCCAAAAACACAAAACAATTTATCCTATCTAACCTGATTCGAAAATAGCCCGAAGTGTTTGCCAAACCAATTGAAAGTTTTAAAGCGATGCTCATTTAATGTCAAGTGTCTTAAATTAAAAGATATATTTTTTTGTTATAGAGGTGGCCAAAATAATCGTACCCGCCGACCCGTACATGTACTCGTACATTTATCTGGAGGATTTGTACTCGTACTCGTATTCATACTCGCCGGTTCGAGTTCGGAACCGTACCAGTTGGTTCCTATACCCGCCGACCCACCATTTCGATATGTATTTCATCTAAAATTTATATTTTTTTAATTTCTTAATTTTAATTATACGTGCACACTTTATCCTACTTTAGCATTTTTTCCACTATAATTTCACCAAATATGTTTTAACGGTGCTAGGCCCTTGTAGATTATAGTTTTAAATAACTTGGTCTCCAATGATTTAGTATTTAAAGGTATAGTTTAGATTTAAGTTGTAGGAATCCTTACTATATAATTAATATTTTTCTATTGCAAATAATTCGAGTTACAACTAATCGAATTTAAAATGAATCTTTAATATTATAAATCGTACTCGTACCGTCCTATACTGCGGGTGTGGTATATGTCCGGTTTAGTGGAACCGTACCCGCTAGTACGGGTACGGTTCCGTATTTGAACCTGCATTTGGCCACCTCTATTTCATTTAAAAATTTGACAATTATTATTATCGATACATACTAAAAGAATTTCAAAAACTTATTATCCAATGCCATCTCAATATCGATTTTATATCTAATAATATATTGTTAAATGTCTTAAATCAAAAATATGATTTTTTACAGAGGAATGCTCCTTACCCACTATGTTCATACATAATTTGCAATGACTGATGAGTCAGTTATATATTTAAGGAAAATTATTATTAATATACCTAATAAAAAATAAATCATGTAAAAAAAACTAAACTCTTAATTAATTTATAATTTAAAATTTAATAGATAGTTTAAAATTTTATTCACGGTTATCTTAACAACTACGAATTGATTTGATCCTATAAATTGATTTGTGCGCACTACCACTACAAATTCATAAATAGCTTAATGGTTATCTTATAAACTTACAAATATATCAATATAATATTCTTATCATAATTCTATATATTTGCAATTTCTCGTAATATATAGAATATAGAATTAAATATAAGTTAAACATGAAATAAAATAATAGTTTATAAGAATTAATTTGTATGGATATATAGATTTTAGATAAATAACTAATGGAGAATGTAGGAGACACCATGTAGACACGTGGATCGTTGTGGTGCTTCGAATCCCCAATAGTTCTTTGACAATATATTATTTTTTGTATATTATTTGTGTTTTGATTTTTGATTTTTTTTAATTTTTATCTAACATAGTTGCTAAAAAAAAGATAAAATTAAAAGAATGTGAAAACACTGAGAAGTAATGAATTATATATTTTTTTTTCTTGAATCATGACTACTCTCTGAATCATAATTATTTCAAGAGAGGGTAAAGAAATGGAATGATGAACAATTCTAAATGATTTTGTTTTTGTTCAATTATCTTTTAGAATCTAATAAATTTAATTTAATACTTTCAGATCTTCGGACAAAAAATTATATTACTCCATTTGTTCATGATTTTCGGATAAAAAATTCGGGCATGAAATTTAATGTATTTTGATAATGTGTTAATAAATTAAAGTGTTAAAATATTATATTTGAATAGATTAAAGTGTTAATAAATGAAATGTGTCGTCCACTGCTATTACATTAATTTGGCTACATTATCTGACTATCTTATCTTTTTAAATATTTTTCTAGAATTAAAGACCATACATATATAAATAATATCAACATTTCTATTTATTCATATACATTAAAAGATGAGGCGATTCTTTTGATACCCATCTAACATAAGAAATGTCAAATTATACCTATCAATATAAAAAATATAAATTATACCTATTTGGACCAAAAGCCTTTACTGAGTTGGCTTTGACTTATTTTTGACTTATTTAATTTAATTTAATTTTTATTTATTTATTTTACATTTTTTCAAATATTTTTTACATTTTTTTTATTTTTGATGTTTTTAGGACTAGGTTTATTGGGACTATTGGAACCAAATACTCCTAATAGTCCCAATAGTTGAATGTTGAATATTTTTTTGTTTTTTTATTATTTTTTTTATGTTTTTTTTAATTTATTTTTTTAATTTTAGAATTTTAATTTATGTTTTTTTTTTTCTTTTTGGACTGGAACTATTGGGACTTTTAACACTCAATAGTCCCAATAGTCACAATAGTTGAATAAACCCTGAATTAGAACTGACATTATTGAGACTATTAGCATCAAATAATCCCAATACACCTAAACAAGATGAAGGAATCCTAATTCAGAAATGAGACTATTGGAACTATTAGCACCAAATAGTCCAAATAGACCGAAACAAGATGAAAAATTCATAAATCAGAAATGAGACTATTTGGACAATTAATACCCAATAGTCTCAATACGCTCAAATGGACTATTTGAGACTTGATAGGATATGACCTAGCTACTGGGCCTAAGCATTAAGCCCAATGTAATTGAGCTTAATGGGTCCAGCTCGGCCCACCTTAGATGCAATCTAGATCGGCCCATTCCAGATCGGCCCATCCCAGTACTTGTTCAGCAAGGCAACTAAGACTCCTACATCAACCACAATCCTAATCCTAAAGGAGATCTAGAAGCTCGGTGCTTATCCACAAAAGAAGGAGATCAAGCCCAAGTGTCCAAGTGGAAAAAGAATTAGTATCATAGTAGAACTCTAGGTAACATATCTATAAATAGGGGTTTAGAATAGCTGAAGAGGGGAGAACAATCTTTTGTGAAGCCTTACGCATATAACTAATAAAGCATATATCTTTTCTGCTCCGTGGACGTAGATCTTTTGATCGAACCATGTAAATCTTTTGCGTTCTTTATTTTTCGTGTTACATTGGGCTTAATGCTTAGGCCCAGTAGCTAGGTCATATCTTATCAGGACTATTAGCACCAAATAGTCCTAATACTCCCAATATCACGAGACTTCCGGCGCGGTGGACATGCTGGAGATGCTGCAATTGTTGATGGATCGGGCGTTTAAGGCTTCGGCAGGAGTGAGGCGGAAGGTAGAAGAGCAAGCGGGAAGGGAGAGAGAAAATTTAAGTTTTTAGAATGAAAAATAAAATGTGAATATAGGGTTTTGTATTTGAAATTCAAATTGAGGATAGTAAAAAAGTTTTTAAAAAAAATCAAAAAAAAAAACCAAAAAAAATATTCAACTATTGGGGTTATTTTGTCCTGATAGTCCCAATAGTCTCAGTCATAAAAAAGTCAGTAATTAAAAAAAAGTAAAAAAAATTAAAAAAAAAATGTATAAAAAAATTCAAAAAAAAATAAAATAAAAAATCAAAGTCAACTCATTAAGGTATTTTGGTCCGAAATGGCAAAAATTTGATGTTAATAAATATTATTTGTACTTTTTAAGTTCGTGGGTACAATTTGACATTTGTTAAGTTGGATGGGTATAGATATGCAATATCAAAAGAAAACATTATTTTGGTTAAGCTCAAATAAAATTTGTTTTAAATTTATATTTCTCCACTTATCGTATATGCATAAAAAAATTAAATGGGAATTGAACTCCAGCATGTCAACCCAATCCCAATATTTAAAATATTATACGGAAAAATATATTTTAGGATTAATACTTTTACCACGTAAACTAACCAAAAATCAAATATTACGAATTAACAAAACTAACATATAACAAATCACATACGAAAATATTGAATGGCCAACAATAAATACATTGGATGGGGTGGTAATACAGTCCACGTGGGATGGGGTGGTAACGGGTTTCGTTGGGTGGGTGGGTGGGTGGGGGGGGGGGGGGTTTCTGCTAAAGTCTGCAAAATTAGAAAAGTTGGCCGAATATAATATTCAAAACAACTCACACTTTGGGGCCAAAGAAAAGCGGTTTGCACGTGGCCGCACGGATGAAGACTTTGCATTGCAAAGTTTTGCAACCAAGACTTTCCCGTCTTCTATAGTCTACTTTGTAAACTGATGATTTATATTGTTGTGTTTTGTAAGTTTGTATCTGAATAAATTAAATAATAGTCTGCTTTCTTTGAACTCACAATGTGGGAAAATACCCTTTTAAAAATACAAATGTAAAAATTACCCTTTTAATTGATGAAATGTAAAAGCTACCATTTTTATTATTTTATTTAGTTGGAGGTCCCACTATTTATGTTTAAAAACTATCCATGGGACCCATTTTCAATTATTTTGGAATGATTAAAATGTGAAGTGACAAATTCATGTTTTTTTATTTATTTATAATGTTTATTTTGAATAGCAATTAATGAAGGAGAGTTGATCATACTACATGCATGCATGCGGGTAGCTGTGAGTTAAATTTGCTGCTTTATACATGCATGCGTAGCAGTACAAATAATGAATTTTCGTCTGTTATATCACAAACGAAACAGTAATAATTTTTGGTATCCTATGCCAACCACACCACACGAAACTCAATATATACCACACTGAAATTTCAATTGAATTCCAAAAAGAAAAGAAAAAGCAACTCCGCATAAATATTGTTCTGTGAAGAAATTTTGAGCTGAGGAAGAGGAAGACGAGCGATTAACTGAGGAGGATATCGAGTCATATTGCTTCATTGTGTTTCCGGATTATCCAATAATATAGGTAAGTGCTTAATCTCGAATTTTATGCTTAGTAAGTAGTTTATGTATTTATTTTGGAGATTAATTGATTTTTTTAACATGTCGTATTTAATTTAAAATTATTAGAAATTTTGTAGTTTTTTTAAATAAAAATTTTATATTTAGGTTGAGAAAAATAAAAAAAAAAATTTAGGCATTGCCGGCCGGTCAATTTCGCGCCGAAAAAAGGTTGTCCGGCCAATTATTCCGGTGGCTGGAAAAATCCATTTTCCGGCCACCGGATGGACCGGCCGACTATACCTAAAAATTTCTCTTTTTATTCTTAGTATGTATAAGTAATCACATGTATTTTGTAGATTAAGTTATTTGTTTATTGATTTTTTTTAAATTAATTGATTATTATTTTGTTTAAATTAATTCTTTTAAGTGATTAAATTCGAAATTAGTACAAATATGTAGTTTTTGTAATGTTAAAATTCATATTTATGTTCAGAAAAAAAAGATAAAAATTCTGGTATATCCGGCCGGTCAATTAGTCGCCGGAACATGTCCGTCCGGCCTTATATTCCGGTGGCCGGAAAAATCACTTTTCCGGCAAGATGATGGACCGGCCGGATATTCCAAAAAATTTCTCTTTTTTTTCTTAGTATAGATAATTAATCACATGTATTTTTTAGATTTAGTAATTTATTTATTGATTTTTTTTAAAATTAATTGATTATTATTTTGTTTAAATTAATTCTTTTATGTGATTAAATTCGAAATTAGTACAAATATTTAGTGTTTGTAATGTTAAAATTACATATTTAGGTTCACAAAAAAAGATAAAAATTCTTGTATAGCCGGCCGGTCAATTAGTCGCCGGAAAATGGCCGTCCGGCCGTGTATTCCGGTGGCCGGAAAAATCACTTTTCCGGCCAGATGATGGACCGGCCGGCTATGCCCAAAAATTCCTCCTTTTTTCTTAGTATGGATAGTAAATTACATATATTTTATAAGTTAAGTAATTCGTTTATTGAATTTATTTTAAATTAGTTGATTATTATTTGATTTAAATTAATTATTTTATGTGATTAATTTCGAAATTAGTACAAATGTGTAGTGTTTGTATTTGCGAAATTTATATTTGGGTTGTGATATAAAAGAGAAAAATTCAGGCATAGCCGGCCGTTTGATCCGGCACCGGCAAAGGGCCTTCCGGCCGTGTATTCCGGTTGCCGGAAAAATCGTTTTTTCGGCCACCGGATGGAGCGGCCGGCTATTCCCGAAAATTTCTCTTTTTTCTCTTAGTATGGATGGTTAAGCACATGTATTTTATAAGTTTAGTAATTCATTTATTATTTTTTTTTGAATTTAATTGAATATTAATTAGTTAAAATTAATTCTTTTAATCGATTTAATTCGAAATATTTATATATTTGTAGTTGTTGAAGAGGAATTTGGAATGTTAATGAAATTAGTATTTCATATTTATCTATTTAATTTATTGAATTTATATTTAATTTTTAGTTCATAAATTATTAATTAAGTTATAATTATTTGACTACAGATGGATGTGGTCTACGTCAATGTTAAATACGAGGGTACCTGGGATGATTCTAGTTATGAAGGCGGCAATGAGATGAATATCCCATTATCAGTATCTCATGGGATAACAATTTATAATTTGAGATACATCATATCTCATTATTGCAACCTGGCGGGCTCCGATTTCGATATTTTATATATGAGGACGAGCAGCCGCGGACGTAATGCGATCTCACGGTTGACAAGTGACAATACATTATTTGAATTATGCAATGGCTTTATTCCAACGATACTCGTGAAGCCGAAAGACGGAGCATCATCTTCACATGTCGGGGCATCATCTTCATACGTCGAGACATCCTCTCCATATGTCCCTACCTTCGATCAGTCGCAGGCGTACGGTGGGTCAAATGATTTTTTCAGCCATAGCACCGACGATTGGCGGGCATACTTGGATGAAGTCGGGAGGGCTATTGCTTCTAGCAACTGGGTAGGGGACGAGTATCTCGGCCAAAGCAACAACGTCCCGGAAATAGGTAACATTCCAGACCTCAATCAAGAGGTCGAGCACGACGAAGAGCAAATACATGATGAAGATTATGTCCCGGAACCTGAATAGGACTTGGAGACCTCGGAGAGTGAGGGCGAGACTAATCTATACCATGATGGTAGGCAGCTTAACAGGGCTTTATTCGCGGAGTGGACCGCTTGGATACAGGAGGAAGGGGGTATGCAGAAACTCCTTGGGATGATCTTCCCAAATCCCGGTGAGGGTGAACAGGAGTACGATTCAGACACGGAGTATATAAGTAATTGGCTTGTCCCGATAGTCCCTGCCCGGCCCCGTGATTCATTAGTGTATCACGATGATCTCTTGAATGTTGATGAGCTCTCGAGGACCTCAGTTTTCTTCTCCAAGGATGAAATCTGGATCGCAGTGGGTTTATGGCATTTGAACAGGAGGAAAGAATACCATGGCACTAAATCAGATAAGACAAGAATGGTCATGGTATGCAAATTATCCGGAGATTGCCCCTTCAGACTTTATCTCACTAGCGAAGGCGGGCCTTGGACTATTAACACATTTGACGAGGAGCACACATGCGATGAGGTAGGTCTAACAGATACCACTCATGTGAGGAAGATCCACGCGTTGGTGATCGGTTCAATTTTTGCGAAAAGATTGATCCGTGATGCTGAAATAATAAAGCCCCGTATTATTCAGAACGAGCTCAAATCCGAGTTCGGCATCGATGCCAACTACGATGTGTGCTTGAAGGAAAGGAATGCTGCCATCGAGATGGTATACGGCAAACATAAGGATTCCTTCAACGATCTGCTCAGTTACCTTTACATGCTGAGGCTCACTAATCCGGATACGATCACCCAGCACGAGATTAGCCAGGATTGCTGGTTCAAACAAGTCTTCATTGCTCTAAGCGCTACGCGTTTTGCTTGGCGAAATGGATATATCCGGCTAGTCATTGTTGTTGATGGCACGCATCTCAAGGGAAGGCCCACGGGTTAATGTTTGTAGCTGTGGCGAAGGATGCGAACGAGCAGTTATTCCCACTGGCGTACGGAATAGGGCCGACTGAGGATAACGAATCGTGAACTTGGTTCATGGCTTACCTCCGAGAAGCATATGGTCCATGTCCGGGTACGTTGTTCATCTCCGATCAACATGCGTCTATCATACATGCTATCCGAGAGATCTTCCCCGCAGCTAAGCACGAGTTCTGTTACTTCCATCTTGCCAAAAATCTCACCCACTACGGCAAAAATGTAGGCATCCAGCTCCAACATGCCGCGTACACGTACGACGACCATGATTTCCAGACCTACCTTGAGGGGATCCGGCGCACTAGCAGGTTGGCTTACAACAGGTTGATATAGGTTGGAGTAACAAGGTGGTCCCGATCGCAGTGCGAGGCAAGACGATTCAGCAACATGACGGCTAACGCAACAGAATCTTTTAACAATAGCCTCCTATGGGCGAGACGTCTGCCGATTGTCGCTT
The DNA here is from genome assembly GCA_001642375.2 of Mentha longifolia. Taxonomy (NCBI): domain Eukaryota; kingdom Viridiplantae; phylum Streptophyta; class Magnoliopsida; order Lamiales; family Lamiaceae; genus Mentha; species Mentha longifolia. Next base: position 176,250 of record CM038121.1, on the reverse strand, counting down.
GTCTAGATGCTGTAAGGCTCATCATTGAAGAATGGTTCAATGAGCGACATGAAAAGTGCAGGAATGATACTCACCCAATCACAGAAGAGGCTCGGAGAAAAATGGCAATGCAATTGGAATACGCAAACATCTACAAGGCCACAAGGATTGCCAATACTCTTCACTATAAAGTGAAGACGTTTAACCGGGAAGTGATGGTTGACCTGCAGCAACACGTGTGTCAATGCAGGCGGTGGGAGTTTGATTGTGTCCCCTGTGCTCACGCGATGGCAACAATCAAGTAATGAAATTCACTTTGCATTATTTGAATGCAATATATTTCAGTATAGAATTTATATTTTAACCCATTTTTTTTTATTAATTGCAGGAAGAATAGAGAGAACGTGGTGGATTACGTCTCGATATTCTATAGACGAGCCTCGTACGAGGCTTGTTTCAGCGTCCCAATTTGAAGTGTACCGAAAAAACATCTGTGGACAGTGCTGCAGTCCATCAAGGACGTTGACGTCCAACCACCAATCCTAAGACGTCTACATGGTCGGCCAAAAAAAAGAAGAATCAGAGGCAGACTTGAACGAGGCGGCCGTCGAGGTCGTAGACCTCGTAGATGTCTGCATTGCGACGCTCCTGATCATACCGGCCCTAACTGCTCCAATATATCTGATTAGCATATATCAATAATATAGTTTAAATGCTTTTTTTTTGTACAATGTTTAGTGTTTACAACTACGTATTTTCCCTGATTTTAAATTAAATTAATCAAATCAAGGTCTGTCTCATCAAATTAAATTAAATCAAATTAAATTAATTAAATTAAATTAGATGAAATTAACGGCTAATATAGTTTGTTTTTTTAAATTACAATAAATTAAATCGAATCAAATTAAATTAAATCAAATTAAATTAATTAAATGAAATTACATTACATTAGATGAAATTAACGGCTAATATAGTTTGTTGTTTTAAATTATGGCGAAATAAATTAAATCAAATTAAATTAAATCGAATCAAATTAAATTATATTAGATGAAATTAACGGCTAATATATTAATCACATGTATTTTTTAGATTAATTCAAATCAAATTAAATTAAACAAAATTAAATTAATATACCAATTCATTATATCAATCCAATATACGATATGCTTCAATTAGTATATATTGTCCAAAATAAATGAATATTCACATTCACAAGAAAACCCAATAGAATTAAACTGTAATTCGAAAAAGAACCGAATATATCGTACCAAAGAATTCAGATTACAACTACGTGCGGTGACTGAAGATCCTGCACGCAACAATCTTTCATGCACGGCTAACATATCGTCGACATTAGTTACATCAGGGCACCACTAATCCAGCGCTCGATATTCATTATGGCGATTGGACCATTGCTGTTTTCTAGACGACTTGAAATGACTTGATCCCTCGGAGCAAATTCAAACGCAAAGGAATGTGCCTTATCCCGCCAACCATGAATATTCGAGGCCCAATAAAGCCCACCAATTAACCAAAGTGGCAAAAAGAATCTCAATGGCTCCAATTCGTGCCGAACATATCCCTGTTCTTCGGCGTTGAGATCCCAATACTCCGGATCCATAACAATGACTTTTTTCTTATCCGGGAGGACAAAACAAGCAACATATCGGTTGCCACGTTCAATAACCCATGGAATGACAATCTACATAGTGATGGAAACAACGTAATTAATATCCAGAGATTTAATAACCACATGATAAATAAATTCATTCATAATGAAATATCCGGAGATTTACTTCTAAGACTTACCGATCTTGCAGACCACCAGTTAGGAGAATCAATTCCTCTGTACGTACCCAATACTAATCAAATCAATTGAGGGTTGGGTTTCCAGTGGGTTCGCATGTAATTCACAACGAGAAGACCATGATGAGGGTTACTCATCTCTTCAGCGGAAGTACCAAAGAGCTCTCGTGCCTCTTCAAACAAGGTCTGTCAGTCCGCTTTAAGCTCCAACTACATTCATGAACAATGATTACATATTAGTATACATAATCAGCGAAAGTAGAGAGGCAGTTAAATATATCAAATGAAAAATAAAATTCAAAATATTACGATGACGAATATAGGGCATATGACCAATCCTCCATCCCGCCATTGAGGATAAACATCGGTCCCACTTTTAATTTTCTGGCGCAAGGTCATTAGGGCAAGGTCGAAAGTCTGCGCAGTAAATACATATGTGTTAGAACCACTAGTGCGACAATTAAATTAAAATGATATTGAATAATTCAATTAAGGCTCAATTTTGCGTATGAAGATATCCCACTGCCCCTTCTTGTCTAACATATGAGCGAAATGTGCAACAGTCCAATCTTCTAATGCTTCAGGAATGCTGACTTTTTTTCCTTCTGTCTGGTCAGCAAGAAATGCCTTCCAATCATTCACCACGTCCTGAGGGGGCATAGCCGGCATTGTGGACGGCAAATATGTACTTCTACTTCCTGAAGCGCCTGAAGCACCACTCCTCCATTGCTTTGACTTTTTAGGAGGGGCGGTCTTCCTCTGTGATCCACTAGTCCTCGATCTAGTAGACTACATGAGATGTGAGGAAATATTAATATACTAATATGGTAATCCAAAGTATACGATGTTAGAGTATAATTTAGCAATAGATATAGATTGCAATTAAATCAGATATTCACATCAATTTTGAAAAAAATACCTGCCCAAGCTCCACCGACGAAGCACGTCTCGGCTGTTCACGAATCGTAATGTTCGGGTGAGTGGCAGTCGAGGATGTGGGGATTGGAGTCGAAAAAATAGGCATGCTAGACCAGAACTCCGGCATAGAGTTCCTCGGCGGTTCATGTGTATCTTCAGGAATCAGTACATAATCCTGACCGAATGGCGGAATGAAGGTGGAAAGGGGCCCGCTGGTAGTCATCGGCAAGAATGGAGTGTCCTGTACGATAAATGAATATTCGAATAAGCATGCATGAAACACGAAATTCAATGAAACTAAATGTGAAAGAAAGACAACACTCTAATTTATTATACCTGCTCAAAAATGGAAGTGAATGCTGAAGGGTGTACAGTGCTCGGGTTCTCGCCAATGTAGGAGTCAGTGAAGGCACCCGTGTAGAGAGGGAGAGAGGTGTCTGCTCGAGCACCTACAGGCTCGAGGGGCTCGGTCGCTTCAGGGCTCGTCGAAACAGCAGTGGCTGCATAATCCGATGCCCGTGCTGAGAAAACATTGAGGGGCGGGCTCGAACGTCGAGGCGAGTGAACTGGAATGGACATAGAGGTTTTTTTCCCTTCCCTCGTACTCTTGCCTCATTGTCTGCATAATGCGCTCATTTTCGCGACGAGTGACGTCCTCTACAATACTGACCAAGTCCTCCCTAGACATCCCGGGAAGAGAATGCTCATGTCCACCACTCCTGCTTTGAGAACCACGTTCGTGCCGGGATGAAGATGTACCTTCCTCAGCTAGATTCCCGGCAAATTTCGTAGACCGGAAACTCCATCTACGTTGACTTCCCTCGTAGGAATCTCCAACGACATGTTGGGACCCGGGATCAGCTCGCTGTATACGAGGGCGTTCGTCGACAATGTACGAAGTCTTCGGCACGTGAAACTTCACCAGTAAGGCCCCTGGTTCATGCACCGATTGGTAGTAACTTTCTTCAATCTCCTGATCTTCCGGTTCGATCCGAGTAATACCTCTCTAAGGATCATTGAACGGCGCGTACAGCTCTGCATCGGACACACCGGTGAAAGTATTGCGGAATCTCCATCTGAGACACCTCGGCACGTCCGTCGTGGAAGCCCTCTCCGCAAATTGCTCACCGAACCCTGGCATCACCTCGTAAGCCCATACCATCAGTGCCCATACCGGCCCATAAATGTGATACTTCCTAGACCTCGCCTGAAACGTCCTCAAGTAGTACTGCAAGGTCTTGTAGGAGTACGCACCCCAAGGAAAAGAATTGAACTCATCAGTGTCGTCGAACAACTCCTACAACCACTGGTGGGGTGGAGCCTGCCCGTCATGACCGAGGATAAAACAATTGGCCATCAACAAGTTTGCCAGCTTCAATCGAAGTTGCCCGTCTGGATCATTCTCAGACGTGAGTGTTCCCAACTGGGAGTGCAAGAGTGCTGCCTTCTGACCATGGCCGCCACAGACGTCTTGAAAAAAACGGGATGCTCTTGGCTCCCTCTGAATCCTGTGATCAAAATCTGTAGGGCCAAATCTCAACCCTGTGATCAGAGCGTGGTCCTGAACGGTGTACTCTACGTACTCGCCCCTAATGTAGAACCAAATTCCCACCTCTGTAATGACAGCTCGAGATAACACGGATTGGAGCAAGGGTTTACTGTTCTGCCCCGGCTCCCAATCGAGCAAATGTCCGAAAGGTCCCAACTGAAACTCATCGACCAATTTACCACCTCGATATGTCTCGCTCAGTGCCAACTTTATATCTTCCAAGATTTTAACCCTATAATAGTTGCCGACATCAAATCTCCGGTTGATCAAATTGCTTCGACGGTACCATGGCGCCGGAGAATCCTGTAAGACAAGATCAATAAAAATTAACCAACTCATCAATTACATATTTAATTAATTTAAACAAAATAATAATCAATTAATTTCCAAAAAAAATTCAATAAACAAATTATTAATCTTATAAATTACATCTCAATATTTATATATAATGAGAATAAAAAGGCAAAAATTCGGATGTATCCGGCCGGTCAATCGGATCGCCGGAAAAGTTATTTTTCCGGCAACCGGAATATATGGCCGGACGTCCCTTTTCTGGCGCCCGATCGACCGGCCGGCTATGCCACAAAATTCCACTTTTTTTTGTGAACCTAAATATGAATTTTAACATGCCAAGCACTACATATTTGAACCAATTTAGAATTTAATCACATAAAACAATTAATTTAAATAAAAAAATAATCAACTAATATTAAAAAAACTAATATGCGAATTATGTAAATTATAAAATACATCTAATTTACTATCCATACTAAAAAAAATATTTGGAATTTTCGAGCATAGCCGGCCGGTCCATACCATGGCCGGAAAGGTGATTTTTCCGGCGAACGGAATACACGGCCGGACGGCACTTTTTCCGGCGCCTGATCGACTGGCCGGCTATGCCAAAAAAGTCTCTTTTTTTGTGAACCTAAATATGAATTTTCACATGCCAAGAACTACATATTTGAACCAATTTAAAATTTAATCACATAAAACAATTAATTTAAATAAAAAAATAATCAACTAATATTAAAAAAACTAATATGCGAATTATGTAAATTATAAAATACATCTAATTTACTATCCATACTAAGAAAAAAAGTCGGAATTTTCGGGCATAGCCGGCCGGTCCATCCCATGGCCGGAAATGTGATTTTTCCGGCGACCGGAATACAAGGCCGGACGGCACTTTTCCGGCGCCCGATCGACCGGCCGGCTATGCCAAAAAATTCCTCTTTTTTTTTTTAACCTAAATATGAATTTTCACATGACACACTACATATTTGTACTAATTTTGAATTTAATCACATAAAACAATTAATTTAAATCAAATAATAATCAACTAATTTAAAAAAAAATTCAATAAATGAATTAATTAACTTGTAAAATACATGTAATTTACTATCCATACTTAAAAAAAAAGTTGGAATTTTCGGGCATAGCCAGCCGGTCCATCTGGTGGCCGGAAAAGTGATTTTTCCGGCGACCGTAATAAACGACCGGACGGCCATTTTCCGGCGTCGGATTGACCGGCCGGCTATGCCCGAATTTTTCTATTTTTTTCCTTAACCTAAATATAAATTTTAAAATTACAAAAACTACAAAATTCTAATAATTTCGAATTAAATCACAACAAAATAATACAATTTAAACAAAATAATAATCATGTAATTTAAACAAATCACTAAGCGAATTAATTTCAAATTAAATCATAACAAATAATACAATTTAAATTCATAGCAAAAAAAATAATACTACATTCACCGGAAAATATACCGATATTCATCGTGGTATTACTTCGACGGAGATCCCCGATTCTTTTTCCGGCAAGATAAAGTGGTCGTTTTCAATTACGTATTGTGACCCCATTACTCCGGTGAGGTTGTATGCTTGAGCCGGTGTTGTTAGTTGCTCGTTGCTAGACTCGGTTGGGAGAGTAGGGAGAAGAGAGTGCCGGTGGAAAGTGTTAGGATTTTTTGAGGGAGAAGGAGAAGTGTAATAGCCGTAAAAATCCGTATTTGGAAAAATTGGAATTTCGAAGGAGGAAATAAATTTTTCGAGTAATTGAGATCGAGCACGGACGAAAATGAGCTTATGAGAATTTTTATAATATGTTGGAATTATTTCCAATGAAATCTCGAGAATTTTTTTAGAAGGAAGGAATTATGGCAAGGTAAGAAATTGCCCGAAATGATTTGCGGAGAATGTTATTCTGTAAATATTTTACGGAAATAAGATGAGATGTGTGACTTAGTAGTAAAAGACTACATGTATTTATAATAGTGCAAGTGAGAGGAATTAAAAAGAAAAGAGGGAAGAAATTGTGTTGTGTGTGTGTGTTACGTGTAGAGAGAGAGAGAAAGAGAGAGAGAAGAGGGTGTTGTCCTCTCTCCTACCTCACAATTATACTTAGCACTCATCACCACCATTACCACCACACACCCACACCACTCTCCCTCATTTGCAGACCATCTCTCTCTCTAAGATCATCTTCCTCATCCCTCTCTCTAGAATCTCGCCGGAAAATCTACCCTACTCACCGGAGCTCCAATCGGCCACTTCCCGACCTCCGATCGACTCTAAAATTCAGCCACAAGCTCCTCTCAACCTCTAAATTTATAATATGTAGAAAGATTCATGATCAAGAAGCTCTAAGTTTGACTTGCAAGGTTCAAAAGTTAGGTGATCAAACAAGTGTTCGAATTTCATCAAGCTTGAGGTAGTTCTTGTTTCCTCTTGTTGGTTCGAACTTGATTTCACGTTGTATGATATGATTCGAACTCCCCTCATCATGATTAAGATTCGGCCTTCTCAAGAAAAGTTCATGAATGATGGTAATTCTTTCATATTTGTGTTCCTCTCATCATTTGAAGATCATCTATGTATGTATTGTTGAAGCTCCCTTCGATTTCCTTCATAACCAAATGAGTATAGCTATTATATGAACTTCCTTTATGATGTTCTTGACAAATCCTTGCTAAATTGATAGCTCAATGTGTGATAGAGTCGAATTCCTAAACATTGATCACGTTTTTAAACTAGTCATTTTATCGAACAGTTGGCGTGCACGTTTTGTTCAGCATTTTCGAACCCTTTCCCGACTCTATCTCATTTCGAGTCCTAAATGAAAGTTGTAGCTCATGTTCTCAGCTATCCGTAGCTAAAATTTTGTCTCGATCCAAGTCCAAATGAATCGGTTATGACAAATTGAAATTTGTCTCTCATCTCTTTTGAAATCTGGAAATCAGCCCACTTGCGGGCTAAACTGAGAACAGCTCGTTTAAAATTTGACTTCAATTATTATTCCATGTTGAAGTACGTTCCATTAGCATTCTATATATATTTCGTTCACTCAAAACGGAGTTCGTATGAATTTACTATGATTTTTCAAAGTTTGTATCTCAAATCTGGAAATTCCGACGAACAACTTCTGTCCCGTTTTTCCAACCACGTTTTGACCACTTTCCTTTGGTCGAATGAAGAAAAGTATAACTACAAAGTTGTTCCTTGTTTTCTGAACTTCAGTTTTGATAGCTCATTCATTCGAATCCATCAAGAAACGAGTGAGAAATCCTCACTCAAAGTTGGTACCAGAATCTGCCAAATTTCCGATTTTCAGATTCCGAGTTCTGGGAATAAATGCTTCAAACTCCCAGCTCATTCATGGGGAAATTCTGAAATTTAAACATGTCATAGCCCTATGTGTTATCTTTCCAAATCAATATCATATGCTCTGTTTCGATTTATAATGAGTGAGAAACAATTATTTTCCTAGAGGGTCGCAGAATTTCCAAATTCTCTTAGAATGTTGAACTTGTGTTTTTCATATGACGGACCTTCTACTGCTTTGTTAAGCGTCTTGATCGAGTCTTGGGACTAGTTCGAATGGAGAAATTGAGTTCTCATTTGAATTAGTCGAATTTAGCTGATTTTAGATAATTTAGAATTATCGAGTAGTATCATCGAACGTTGAGGCCATGCCGAATTTTCCGGGTGGACTTTTCTATCTTCTCGATTAATATATTTCTAATACACGATATGAGTTAGAAGCGATGTGAGTTCCTAAAACTCTAATGAGAATTCTAGTAATAATGTATTTCTTCTGAAACGAGATTTTTCCCTAAAGGTCAAGCAAGGGACGAGAGTCGAGGAACGTGAAGAAAAACCAGGAACCGATCTATCACTTTGCAATCAGGTGGGCGTTCTAACAAAGAAAATTATATTGTTGCTATAATGAAGCATGTTTTGAAAATAAAGCAAGTTGACTCAAAACCCTTTCATGCATAAAATGTTTTTGGTTTTATGTGTGATGCCTATCTGTGTTGGATTGCCAACGTTATATCGATCGAGCCTGAGTTAGACAAAGGTCGCTAGCCAGGTGATGTGTACACGAAGTCGTGACTGTGTGCTCCAGAGGTGGGCCGGTTATGCATGGAAACGTCCGGTGAGGTGGCCACCTTGCCGGCGTACTTACAGATATGGATAATACAGATGTGGAAGAAAATGGGGAGTGTACTCCAATTATTTATGGAAATAAAGTGGTTTTAGTTACACAAGAATTTTGATAAAACCTTGTGATAACTGTGAAATGCATGATTGGTGAATACTTTAAAAATAATATTTTTGGGCATAACCTCACGGAGTACATCAAGTACTCAGCCCTGCTCGTGTTTCCAAAAACTTGTAGGTTGAGCGAGGTGGCAAAGGCGGCAGTGTTGAGAGGAGATTCGTTCATCTTTTGAATTTGGTTCAGAAAGAGATACATATCTTCATATATGTATCTATTTTGTTAAAGACTTCCGCTGTACGCTTCTATTATCTCCTTTAGATAATTATGTTTAACTGGCTTCATGAACCAGTAAATTGAGAACTACTCTACTCGTATTCCTTCATGAACTTGAATTATGTTTGACTTTGCAAGGTTTCTTCTCTTGAATACTTGTATAACATTTAAGCCATGAGATTTTCTCGTTAACTTCGTTCATCTCCCAAATCTCTATTGATCGAGTCTATTCAATGGTTCATTTTGCTAATTACCGAGTTACAAGTCATTTCCCCTTTCTTTCCCGCTTCTTATATCCAACCCCTAGTCATGGTTTCCCGTCTTAGCTATCCTTAGCAAAGTGCGGACGTGACAAGAAGAGAGTGCCGGTGGAGGAGAGTGTGAGGATTTTTTGAGAGAGAAGAGAGTGCCGGTTGTGAGAATGAGTGTGTAGAATGTAGGGTGGTGGAGAGATTAATAGAGCAACATACATCACCCTAAATTAGGGTTTTTGCACCAAAGGCCAAAAGGACCCCAATTCCCTAGCTTTGTTTAGATGTATGCTAAAGAGAATATATTCTCTCTAATTAGCCTAATTGGGGGGTAGGCGGTGGTGGTTGTTTTATACTACAAGAATATATTCTCTCAACTTTGATCGGATCATGCACGAAGGATACATTCAATTAATAAGAAGAGATTCTCTAATTTCCAACTTTCTTTCATGCACAATATGAGAGTGGGGCCTACTACTTAATAAACAAACAAAAAAAAACAAATTTCATCGGCACAAATTTCGCAGTTATGATGTGATGAATTGAAATTGTGGGGCCCAGGCATATTATTTAATTCAATGAGGGCAGTTTTTACATTACTACAATTTTGAGGGTATTTTTTACATTACTTGTTTTAAAAGGGCAGAAAAACGGAAGCACCCTTCTTTGAAATTACCCTGTCACGCAATAGTAGGATTAGATTGACTTATTATGTCAGAAGAATTGACTCAGCCTATACACTAGTATAAATTTTTGAACTTTGAACACTTGCATGTTGCAACTGGGAGTAAGATGTTTGTCCCTTATTTTTATAATTTCTTTTTCAGGTTTGTGATAATGTAAGTTTGCAGCAAAATAAATATTTCCGAATGTAAGTCTTATTCTTTAGTCCTAGTACTATTGACATCAATTTCACTTTTTTTGCAAGGAGTTTTTCTAACAAACATTGGATCAACCGATCAAAAAATCCCTGCTGAATTTATACAAGTAGTCTTCTCATATTTTTCAAGGTAAAATTTCTTGAACTTCTATATATTTGCATTTAATTTTCTTGTTTGCTTAGAAGGCTCTATATTTTTGTCATGTGTTCTCAATCATTGTCGGATTTTTTTTTTTTTTTTTTTTTGCCTGATTCAGTCATGAAATGGCTCCCCTAACCAACTGCAATATTATGCTTATGATAATGCACATATATCACAATTTGCCTTTTTATAAATCATCCCTTCTTTCTGTCTCCATGTTCTTCACTTTATTTTAAGGGTCAAATCTTCCTCAGAACAACGTGCTAATCTTTCTAAGGTGACAAACTCTCTCTCTCTCTCTCTCTCTCTTTGTGTGTGCTCCCTCATATGCTTATGACTGTTGAATGTTGCAGTGTGGGTTGTCTCTTACTCCTAAGTTGAGCAGCTTCAAGTGCAGCAGAAGCTAATCGAGTAGTTTATGTCGTAGTCATCTCAGTCTTCTAGACGTGTAACACCTACACCACCTACTTTGTGATTGCTTTGTTTTACAAACTGAATACTATTTGGGCCACACTTGGATCAGCCAGAGGCACTGTGAAGCCGGCTAAAACATTGACACTTTTATTCGTGTAGATTAACACTTTTCTGTATAAAGATTGACACTTTTAAAAATTAACATTTTATTCGTAAAATAATTATGTTAAAGATTGATATTTTTATTCATATAGATTAACACTTTTCTGTATAAAGATTAACACTTTGACCCGACCACACTATGTGGCCGACCCCACCCAAGTTTTTGTCATACTATTTTGATTTGGATATGGTTTGAGTTCTCATATACTTTAGATATGGATATGGTTTGGAGTTAGGATATACTTATGGTTTGGATATGTATTGTTGACTTGTTGGCTTTCTATTAGTATTATGGTAATGATTGTTTATGTTTCATTACTGTGTGTTTATATTATTAGTTTGCTTGTAATATTGGAACCAATTTTTTTTTGAAATACGTTTCATTACTACGTATTAACAGGTTTAACAAAAAAAAACAGAACTGAATAATTTTGAAATATGAAATTGAGTTTAGTGACGGAAAATTTTGTCACCAAATCTGTAATAAACACTGAGTACAATAGTGACAGATGCTATCCGTCACCAATTCACAGGGGTGATGGATATATTCCGTCACTAATCCGTAAGCATTGGTTGATGACGGTTCAAGCGTCACCATTTCACTTATGACAGACTATCCGTCACTATTTCCGTTACTAAATTTTAGTGACGGAACTTTTCCGTCACAATCTGTTTAGTTACGTGTTTTCTAACAACGAAATTCGTCCGTCACTATTCTGTCACTAATCCTGAATAGTGACGGATTTTTACACTTTAAAGACATAATTTTCTGTCACTAAACGCTGAATTTCTTGTAGTGAATAAAAAGGGGTAAATGACTAAAATTTGAGATATCTATTTATATGGATGATGCATGAATCACGATCTGCCACAAATTAAGGCGATTCGGAAGAAAGAGAAAACTCAATTATGAAATTAAAAGATATCTATAACTCAAATATAATTGGAAAGAAGAATAAATCATGTACACACTATGTATTACTTTAATACCTTGACTAAAGCAATAAATGCATTAACTAAAGCAGTAAAATGTATTGTAATTTATTTTTGTAATGCATTATATAATTAATAACTTAATGCATAATGCATTACAATTAATAACTTAAAGCACTATACGGAATAATAATTTATATATCAACAAATTAACATACTTTTCATTAACAAACTTATAATCATTGAATAATGCTTTGCGACAAATTAGGTAATGCATTCAATAAATTATTACAATGCATTTAGATTGATAATGAAAAAAAAAAGGAGTTGTTCTTCATTTTTTTTATTATCGAAATTTTGTACTCCTTATTAAATAATTTATTGAGTAGAAATATTGTTAAATTATGATTGTAGAACTAATATATTGATCGATAAAATAAAATAAACAAAAAAAATTCGGTTTAGGGTAATTAGAAAATAAACACTGAAAATATACAAATCAACATAATGCACTATGAACTATTTATAATGCATTTTAAGTTTTAAGGATAATGCATTTCTCAAATCTAAGCTTTGCATTTCGGATTTATACTAATGATATGCTACCATAATTTAATAAAATGGCAAAAATAAATAGAAATCTGGATACAATGATTTGATATAAATCTTTCAGACGTGAATATTGAAAACTAAAAATCCATATAATACATTACGTCTGTGATGCATATAATGCATTGTAATGCAATATCGACAGAGAAATTAAATATATAATGATTAACAATTCTAATTAATGGAGTTATTCTTTGTCGATGCATTGAAAAAAATCCATATAATGCATTATAATTAGCTCGATGCATTACAAAAACCCATATAACGCATTATAATTATGATGATGCATTATGATAATGATTATGGTAATGCATTTAAGTAATATGGTAATGCATATTTTTCTAATTCATCCAAAGCCATGAAAAATGAAATCATAGTCGATGAAAATTAAACCTTAGTAAAAAAAAAAATAATAACACTAGTCAATAAAAAAATAAACCCTTGTCGGGAAAACTATACTCTAGTTAGTTTAGATTTTGAATATGGTTTATGGTTTAGTGGTTAGGGTTTCGGCTGGGGTTTAGGGTTTAGATTCTCATCTTGGTAGTTGGGTTCAGTAATCCTGACTAGGTTTAGTTTTCATGTGTAGGAAAATTAGAAAATTTTAATTTTCCTTTTTCAATTTTTTTTTTCTTTCTAAATTGTAGAATATAAGCAATATTTGTCTAATGCATATGAGACTATGAGAGACATATAATGCAAATTTCAATATTTATAATGTACGTGTATTAGTTATATAATGCATGCATTGCAAAAGTAAAGAACAAACGAACCAAAATGGTATTTTTTTACATAAAAAAAACAAAATATTTTTTCTAGTGCATTACAAAGTGTGTTATGATGCATTACAACTAAAACCTAGTAGTTGAAAACTAAACCTAGTAGTTGTGGAAACTAAACCCTAGTCGGGAATATGAAACTCTAGCTAGTTTAGATTCTTGACTAAGGTTTAGGGTTTTGGGTTCTGAGTTAGGGTTTTGGCTGGGGGTTATGATTTAGATTCTCCTTTAGGGTTTAGTTTTCATGCTTTATTTTAATAGTCAATGTTTAGTCATAATGCATTTTGAAATAATAATGAATGCATTAATTTATAAAAAAAATGCATTTACTTAATACAACAATGCATTTTGCTTATAATCATCACCATTGATCTTCAAATCTGGACGGCCGAAATTTCATTATAATGCATCTTCAAATTTTTTATTATGCATTACATGGTATCATATAATGCTTCGAAAATTCATGATTTTAGATTCTCAAAAAAAAAAAAAAATATCACGATTTTAGCAAGACAAACAACATCGATTATCTGTTTTTATTATTTTTATTTTTTATTTTTTTTAGCCACATATAAACGAAATAATTCAAGAAAGTTGATTGATTTTCCTTCCAATAAAAACTTTGGAAAACACAAAATGTACATCAAAACTATTAAAAACGTCAATCAAAAATTGGAAACTAAATAACTAGAGAAAGTAATGCTCCAATGACCACCGTGGCCATGCTTAATGTACCCATGGATGATGTGGCATTGGTATAAATGAAAAAGTTAATAAAAACACATACCAAATGTAATTAAACTTTACTATAAAAAAACTAAACCTACCTAAAAAAACTAAACCCTAGAGAGAAGAATTGCCGACGTGGCATTGCCATATCACCGGTGCCCATGGTGGACATCGGAGCGTTTCTGCAACTAGAGATAGTTCTACAAACAACAATCTCTTCTCCATTGGAAATATATGCAAAGATATGGTAGAATAAAAATTTGCAATTTACCTTTTTTAATTCATGTAACCGTCAGCTGTGTTAGATTAAAAGTACAAAATTAACCCCTCTTATACAAATAAGATATTATTTTATTCAAATATTGCTTAATAATCATCACCGTTGATCTACAAATTTGAACGGCCGAAATTTCTTCTTATTTCTTGCGGAACTAGACATTTGTACGTGAACTCCCCTATATATATATATATATATATATATATATATAGGAAAATGGCTAATTTGATATAATGCCGTATTGCCGTTTTTGATATTTAACCTAAAGTTAATATTGAGAAAGCTTTTCTATAATTTCTTTATTTATTTATTTTATTTTATTTTATTTTATTTTATTTTGAGGATTTTCTATACTTGTATAGTTGTATTCTTCTGGAAATAAAAATACTGACAATTTTCCATTAAAAGAAACTAAATAAATTACTGATAACAGGCCTTCATTCTTGGCCGGTACTCAATTTGGAAGCGCCGGCAAAGCTCACCTGCATGCTGTTGTACGAAGATACTGATCGAACTTATTTTCGTAAGGTAATTAATGCATGTAGACAAGGAATTAACGAACACGAAAGTAAACGGAACACAAAGGGATTTACGTGGTTCGATCTATTGGAATAGATCTACGTCCACGGGCGGAAAGAGTATAGATCTTTATTGCTTGTATGAGTAGTGATTACAAGATTGTTCTCCCCCCTTCAATCTATTCTAAACCCCTAATATAGGTATTTACATATGGAATCCGACTAGGATTACAAGTCTTTTCCTATTAGGACTCCTTTGGCTTGATCTTCTCCTTTTGTGGATAAATACCGATCTTCTATATCTCTCTTGGAGCTTGAATTATAGTCGATGTAGGAGTTGCCTTGGTGAAGAAGTTTCTTTAGTTGGGCCGAACTGCGTGGGCCGAGCTTAACTGTCGGGGCCCAATTATATTGGGTCTGATGCTTGGGCCTAGGATCTAGGCCGTATCCTATCACATCCCCCCCCAAAAAGATGTAGAAGCGAGGGTGTGACGTAGGGGAAATAGTTGAGGTAGAAGTGGTCTAAAGTACGTTGCCCCGTCAAAAGTAGAATTGATGAAGTCAATCGCGTGCCGCCTCGTTAAGACAAGGTCGAAGAAAAGTACATTGCCCCGTCGAAAAATAAATTGACGAAGTCAATCGTGTACCACCTCGTTAAGACGAGGAAGAAGTAATACCGCCTCGTTAAGACGAGGGAAAAATAATACCGCCTCGTTAAGATGAGGAGAAATAATACCGCCTCGTTAAGACGAGGGAGAACTAATACCGCCTCGTTAAGACGAGGGAGAAATAATACCGCCTCGTTAAGACGAGGGAGAAATAATACCGCCTCGTTAAGATGAGGGAGAAGTAATACCACCTTGTTAAGACGAGGGAGAAATAATACCACCTCGTTAAGACGAGGGAGAAATAATACCGTGTTTTTAAGATAAAGTCGGTAAGAAATTTGCATTGCCTGCATTGCCCCTTCGGAAATCGGATTTCGACGAAGTCGGAATGCTTGCCACCTCGTTAAGACGAGGTAGGTATAATATTTGCATTGCCCCTTCGGACATCGGATTTCGACGAAGTCGGAATGCTTGCCACCTCGTTAAGACGAGGTAGGTATAATATTTGTATTGCCCCTTCGGAAATCGGATTTTGACGAAGTCGGAATGCTTGCCACCTCGTTAAGACGAGGTAGGTATAATATTTGCATTGCCCCTTCGGAAATCGGATTTCGACGAAGTCGGAATGCTTGCCACCTCGTTAAGACGAGGTAGGTATAATATTTGCATTGCCCCTTCGGAAATCGGATTTCGACGAAGTCGGAATGCTTGCCACCTCGTTAAGACAAGGTGGGTATAATATTTGCATTGCCCCTTCGGAAATTGGATTTCGACAAAGTCGGAATGCTTGCCACCTCGTTAAGACAAGGTGGGTATAATATTTGCACTGCCCCTTCGGAAACCGGATTTCGACGAAGTGGGGATGCTTTGAATAGCGCGACTTCGTCAAAGACGAAGTTTAGGCTTTGATTAGCACGACCTCGTCATCCGACGAGGTTTAGGCTCTTCTCTGTTTTAAACAAAGGCCGTATCTTTATTTTTAACTGAGGTGGTGCCTCCTTGTTTTAAATTAAAGTAGCTCTTCCTTGCTTGTAACAAAGGTGATACCTTTGTTTTTAGCAGAGGCAGTTCGTACTTTTATTTTTAACAAGGTCAGGTCAATACGCGCGTTTTAATTTTACTCCTATTATGGAGTTTTATTAAGTACACTCGTCAGGGTTTTACTAGCTCACTTCGTCTTTTGACAAAGTTTGGCTTTATTAGCTCACTTCGGAAATTAGATTTCGACGAAGTTTGGCTTTAAATAGCTCACTTCGGAAATTGAATTTCGACAAAGTTTGGCTTTAAATAACTCACTTCGGAAATTGGATTTCGACGAAGTTTGGCTTTAAATAGCTTACTTTGCTCACTTCGGAAATTGGATTTCGACAAAGTTTGGCTTTAAATAACTCACTTCGGAAATTGGATTTCGACGAAGTTTGGCTTTAAATAGCTTACTTTGGAAATTGGATTTTGACGAAGTTTGGTTTTAAATAGCTCACTTGTCGAGATAATATGCATAAGTAGAGTAGAGAGAGATGTGCAAGATGTATGCAAATGCAAGATGTATCTAAGACCCTAAAAAGACGACCTAAATGACCTAAATGAACTATATGAACTTGGACATTACTCTCGGCCACTTATGCAAGGTATCTCTTTAAATGAGTAATGTGCCATGCACGGGGTATTGGCTTACCGGATAAGTGGGCGAGCTCGTATGACCCTTTGCCGAGGACTTCTTCTGCTCGGTAAGGTCCTTCCCGTGTGGCTTCAAGCTTGCCAAGCCTTGCAGTCTTGCTGACTTCATTATTTTGAAGAACGAGGTCGCCTACTTGGAATTGTTGGTACTTCGCTCTTTGGTTGTAGTACCGAACTACTTGTTGCTTGTACTTGGCTTTCCTTATGTAGGTGGGCTCTCACTTTTCTTCCACCAGATCTAGGCCGGTTCGGAGACCTTCTTCGTTGCTTTCGGCTGAAATTTTGATAGTGCATAGGTGGTGCCGCGGCAAAGGGCAGCAGCTCGTCGCGGTGGTAGCTCGGCATCTCTCCGACGGAGTCAGCCAAAGCGTGAGCTCGGCATCGGTACAGCTCGGTTACCCTTCGTCATGATAGCTCGGTTCTTAGAGCTCGGAGGTTCGGTGGTGCTGCAGCTTGGCGGTGTGCACCGAAGTCGGAGGAGCTCGGCATGACACAGTTGCAGCTCGGCGGCTCAGAGGAGCTTTAGTTCGGCCAGATGTTATTGCGGCTACATCGGCCCATGCAGGTGCAGCTTGGCGGTGCTGCTCTTCGGCGAGGGCGAGCTCGGCGTCAGGTGCAGCTTGGCGACGCCGGGTGCGAGTTGAGGGGGACGCCTATGTACATGTCGCCGGAGATGGTCTGTCAGAAATTTGCACTTCAGCGTCGAGTTCCAATGGTTTTTAATTGCGTTGTCCGTACGCCCATTGAGCAGCCTCGCGATCGTCGCCCACTTGTTCCCGATCTCCGCGTCGGTGAAGGATTGCCTGTTGTGGCATCAGAATCTTCACGATCTTCCTCACCATGCTCAGTCACAGCCGATCCGCTATGCCAAAGTTCCAAGGCAGATTCTCATCAGCATCACCGCCATGTCGGGAGCGGGGGCGGGGGGGGGCGGCTATCGCAGGTACAGATGCGAGTGGACATCGGCGACGTCTCGATGGCGATGAGAAGCGGCCTGAAGTTCAGTTCCCCCACAGAGACTGTGCAGAATGAGTTTGAATCTGTGTAGTTAATGAGCTTCGGCCCCTTTGTGTGAGAGCCCGCTGTTGCAGGGGAGGCTGATAATCTCACCGACGCCAACGCTGAAGCCGTGGGTCAAGCTCTCGGTGTTCTCGTTTCGGGCGATGCAGTCAGAGGCGCAGGAGTTAACCATGGCGCGAGAGTAGCTCGTAAGGCTGAGGATCTCCGCCATGTAGCACTGGTTGGGCGGGTTTTGGCCATGGCACGTGGCCTTGACGACGGCGACCTCGAGGTCGGAGAGTGATCTCCTTGACGGTGGTCAGGAATCTGTCGCCTACTTTAAGCTCTGCGTGTATCGATTCGACCTCGGGCATGCCGATGCAGTTGCTGAAGTAGGGGGGAGGGAACTGGCGGATCCATGCGCGACCGTGAGTCGACTGCGAAGATAAAGTGCTCCGGCTCATCGTCGTTGACTTCCTCGTGTGTTTTGCGCGGAGTTTGACTCTACGCGCTTACGCCGAACTGGCTAATGCCGAGCTCATGTTTTGCGCGGAGTTTGACTCTACGCGCTTACGCCGAGCTGGCTAATGCCAAGCTCGTGTTTGGCCGGACGCTCCAGCGACAGCTTACTCATCTCCAATGACGGCGGCGATGTCGGAGAACAGAGTGATGAAGCAGGCGTCGACGGCGAAGGTAGCGGTGGAGCCTGTGCCGATGCTGAGGCAACATCGAAATCATCGCTGCCGAGGCTCCGTGCCGAGATCGGACGCCAAGCTCGTGCCTAGCGCCGAGGTCGGACGCCTTGCGGTGGTGTACCGAGGTCGAGCGCCGAGGTCAGACGTCGAGCTCTATCTCTCTCTGTGAATGTGTTGTGAGTGTGGGGAGATGGGTTGCAGTCACAGATGAAGGAGGGGCTCCAGGGGCTGCCTCGGGCCGGCCGGCGAGCTTGCCGGAGAAGGTTGCAAAACAAGCGGCGGCGGCCTTCGAGCAGAGGGACCTTTTCTCTTTTTTTTTTTTACGTTAATGGCGGCTCTCTTCGTCCGGAAATAGCGTTATCTGTGAGCTACCTTCGTTGGTTGCGGGGATGTCGGTGGTGGCACGTGGGCTGAATAGGGCGGACTTCAGGCTGGACTTGACGATGTACGTGAGGTCAAAAGATTGCCTCGTCTAAAGATTTTGAAGGGGGCGCCGTCGAGCATCTTCAGCAGCTGAAGGCCGAGGGGAGGAGCTTCTCCTTTAGCTGGTGGTGCTTCGGCGGCTTGGTGCACTTCTTGCCGACAGAGAATGCATCCGAGCCCAACGGCAAGAACGGCTCCACGTTTATGAGTCTGGAGCGTTTCTTCGACATAGCTGCTGACTACCAAAAACCCTAATTCTCTAAAAATTGGGGTTTTTAGCTTAGGGGCGTCAGCTTGTGTGTATGTGTAGGTTCTTTCCCAGATCGCCGGTATGTCCATCCGGAGTTTGGCCTTGTCGTGTGTTCCTTCCCGGGTCGCCGGCGTGTTGCCGGGTTCAGCCCGGAATCGTTGAATAACAGAAGCTGCTCCAAACAAATCGCGATTTCGCGTTTGGGGGGAATGCGTTGGTCTTCTTGTCATGGCTGTAGATTACCTAGAAAACTTTTGATCGAAAATCACAAATTTTCGTTTCCCACAGACGGCGCCAGTGATCGAACTTATTTTCGTAAGGTAATTAATGCATGTAGACAAGGAATTAACGAACACGAAAGTAAACGGAACACAAAGGGATTTACGTGGTTCGATCTATTGGAATAGATCTACGTCCACGGGCGGAAAGAGTATAGATCTTTATTGCTTGTATGAGTAGTGATTACAAGATTGTTCTCCCCCCTTCAATCTATTCTAAACCCCTAATATAGGTATTTACATATGGAATCCGACTAGGATTACAAGTCTTTTCCTATTAGGACTCCTTTGGCTTGATCTTCTCCTTTTGTGGATAAACACCGAGCTTCTATATCTCTCTTGGAACTTGAATTGTAGTCGATGTAGGAGTTGCCTTGGTGAAGAAGTTTCTTTAGTTGGGCCGAGCTGCGTGGGCCGAGCTTAACTGTCGGGGCCCAATTATATTGGGCCTGATGCTTGGGCCTAGGAGCTAGGCCGTATCCTATCAGATACTTTCACACTTTAAACTCTAACTCAGAATATGGTAGACTGCAATACCAGTGGTGGCAGTGCAGTGCGATTCCATGGAGTTTTAACATCACTCACGCCTGTCTCGAATCATTCGTCGCCGTCGGTCGAGTCTTCTGACGATCAGATCGCAGAATCCGATCCCGAAAAAATGGCCTTTAAATCGTCCATGGTTCCGAAGCCTCATGGTTACGATTCTGGCCCCTGCGAAATTAAGAGTAATTTTCGATTTTTTGCCCGTCCTTTGTTTGTTTGTTCGAATTTACATACTGCGTGTTTTTTTTTATTTTAATTATTAAATTTTTATTTCCGGTGCATATAGGGGGTTTTATGGGGGAACTGTATGCCTTTTATTGTGGATTTGTAGTGTTTATGGTGATTGTTGGTTTGAGTCATTATGTATTTAGATCGTTTTAAGAAGTTGGTTGAAGGTTGAATATCCAGAAACTAGATCATGTGAAGTAGTTGTGGAGTTGGATAATGTTCTTCTACCTAGATGGTGTAAAGATAGACCGTGGAAAAAAGAGTTGGGCAGTGGCTGTTTAGGTGGAGTCTTGGAGTTGATGTTCTGGAAACAAGGTTAACTAGAATATTAATTTACTGAAACAGAGATATGATCTCTGAATATCCTTAGGGGCCGTTTGTTTTGTGTAAGGAAAGGGAGAGGGAAAGGGAATAGGAAAGGGAAGGAATGTGAATGATTCCCTATTTTCCAATTCGTTTGGTTGAGACAGGAAAGAGAATCGAAATTCTATTATATATATTCATATCTATCTGAATAGCATAATATATTTTACAATATATATAAGTAACACAATATATATATGCAGGAATTATCATTATTTAAATAATATAATATAATATTAAATATTATTATATATTATTATTATTATTATTATTATTATTATTATAAAAGTAACACAATATATATTTGCATGAATTATTATTATTTAAATAATATTATATTATATTATTTTAAACATTGTAATAATATTTATTATTATTATTATTGTTGTTGTTATTAGTATTTTAAATATAATAAAAATCGCATAAAATAACAATATTATATTATAATATTATATTATTTTTAATATGAAAATAATAACATATGTTAATAATTTTTGAACATAAGTTTATATTATTAAAATATGTCATACATTATAATTTAATAATATGGAAAAACCGGCTGATAGAAAATATTTTGATTGGTCTTAGATCAAAACACTATGTATGGATGGTAATAATATTATTATTATTATTATTATTATTATTATTATAAACATAACAAAAATTGTATAAAATAATGATGATTATTATTAATATAATATAAATATTATATATATAATATATTAATTTATTATTATATTTTAATATATTTATTTAATTATTCTATATTTTAAATATAAATATAATATTTTTATGTAAATATAATACTAATATTTGTTTAATTATACTATAATTTATTTTCATATAATATATACATAATATTATTTAAATATAATATTTATTACATTATTGATAATTTTATTTAAATATCATATACTACTATTTATAATATATGTATATAATAATAATAATAATAATAATAATAATAATAATAATAATAATAATAATAATAATAATAATAATAATAATATAATATAATATAATGTGTTACTATCATTATATAAAGAGGTGGAAAATATTATACCTTACTCTACATAAATAATACAAAATTTACTCAAAACTTAAAAAAACACAAATGATACCTAAATTTGGAGTGAACTCCCAAAAATACCCTTGAATCCAAAAAATACCCCAAAACTCAATTCATACCCCCATTTCCCACAACCCCCATTTTTCAAAGAGAAATTGTAGGTTTTTATCCCTTTAGTTATAAGAATGCCAAACTTTGCCCAATTTATAAGCCCACACTAATTTTGCCAATTTCATAAGTTAAAGGACTATTTTGCCCCTTACATGTTTTATTTTGAAAATAAAACAACATTACTTCTTTTTCATCTTACTATTCTTTCTTCTTTCATCTTCTACGTCATCTTCAGCATGCTCTCCCCGACTTCAGGTAGACTAGGGTTTTTGCCGGCCACGTCGAAGAGCTCGAAGAAGATTACCACGCCGGCGGCTTCATACGACGGCGACTAAGAGTCGACGACATTCAGTCGGAGCTGGAGACGTCGCCCGATGACATTCAGTCGGAGTTGGAGACGTTGCCCAACCCATGTCGACGGGTATGAAGTTGAACCCTACGTGGCGGACGTCATAGAGATTTTCCGGCTAGGTTCAGGTTGTTCCCGACTTGCAAGACGACTTAGAACTATTCTGATTGAATAAGTTTTATCGCCGATCTCAGTTTTGGATTTAGGTCCAGGTTTTTTGTTCATTTTCTATCTGGTTTTTGTTGCTGATGCATCTGCTTTTGCTGATTTTGCTGCATTTTTTTTGTGTTTTTCATGATCTCAGGTTTTTGGAGGATGTATTTGTAAGTTTTTTGGGATGTGTTTTGTTTGTTTCTTGATGAGTTCTTATTTTTTTTCATGTTTGTCTAACTTTCCTATCCTTTCACAAGCAAGTATTTCGTAATATTCACACAGTATCTGATTGTCATAAATAACAAAAGTTAGGTTTTAAATGATTGGCAATAAATGCGAAGCAGGCAAATTAATTTCATTTGTCGTAGGAATGTTTGATGCATGTGGTTAGAATTTCTATATTTTCTTATCATGTAGTGTGGATTTTCATATCATGTGTAGGTATTTTCTTATGATTTCTTTTCTAACGATACATCTCAATTAATAATTTTGTTTTGTTGTTTTTGCGTTGTAAGAATATTCGTGCATGTATTCTTTTGTAAGAATTTAATATTTTCTAACTTTTTTATGGAACATGATATGAACTAAGCAAATTAATTTGATAAGTCGTAGGAATATGTGATGCATGTGGATAGAATTTGTGTTTTTTCTTATCATATGGATGTAATTCGTTTGTAAGAATTTCTAATTTTTTAACTACATCTAATTTTTGTTTGTATTCTTTTGTATTCGTGCATGTTATTTTTCTTTCTTTTTGCAGCACATGGCATCCTGTCACCGCCCCATAATGGATGTTACAAATTACCACTGCGGGTCTAGCCAGTGGAGTATAGTTGGCGCATCTATTCCAGATTTTGCTGATGAGGATGTTATCTCCATGCTATCGGAACCTACGGTTACGGGGCAGCTTGTTCGGGGTTCATCATTTCGGTCCAGGGATAGCATGGTTTCAACAATTCATGCATATCACTTGAAGAATTTCCTGGAGTTCCGTACTAAGAAATCTGATTTTCGAAGATATCACCTCATTTGCAAGTTTGGCGAACAATGTGCTTTTTTATTGCGATGCACATCACTTGGCAACTCATGGAGAATTAAAAAGATGGTCGAACACACATGTGCGAGAGATATCCGATCGTGTGCCGAACCCAAGGTCACTTCGAGAGCCGTAGCTGAGTATGTTGCCCCTAACATGTCGACGGATGGATTTGTTATTAGGCCATCCGATATACAAGGTCAGGTACTTAGGGAATTCGGTGTTAGATTGAAGTACCCAGCTGCTTTAGCGGGAAGGAATCGAGCCTTGAGATCTATATTTGGAGATCATGACAAGTCGTTTCAGGTTTATATTATATTTTTGCTCTCTTTATTATTTCTTGTTTTTGTAAGAAATAACATTTTTCTTATCATCCATTAGAATATGTAATTTTTTTATTGTTAGAAAATACTTATTTTCTTACTTCATTGAATAATACATTCTTACTGTCTTTTAATTTATTTTTCAGATGCTACCAATGTATTTGTTCATGCTTCAACAAATGAACCCCGGGTCCGTTGTGGATTTACAGACTTCTGATGATTCATCCTTCCAGTATTGTTTTTTCTCGCTAGCTGCATCAATAAGAGCTTTGAGTGCGTGTCGCCCTATTATTGTCATTGACGCCACACATCTCAAGGGCAAGTACAGGGGAGTTATGTTTGTTGCGTCAACTAAGGATGGCAATGAACAGATTGTGCCGCTGGCTTTCGGTATCGGTGACAAAGAAAAAGACACATCTTGGACATGGTTCCTTCAGCAGGTTCGTAACAGCCTCGGAACTCCCGATAGTCTGTTGGTTGTCTCAGATCAACATTGTAGCATACAGAATGCAGTGCAGGAAGTGTATCCGGGTAGGTTTCTTACATTTAGTTTGAGTTCAGATAATAAGATTTTTAGAGCATAAGTGTATATTTCTTACTTAACTTCTAAAATTTCCCACCATATATTAGGCACGCCTCATGGTTTTTGCAAATACCACATTCAAGGGAAACTGCGTGGTTTCGGGGAGGCTGTTATTGACGAATTCCAGGCAGCAGCAAACGCATTCAAGGAAGCTGATTTTGAAGAGCATATGCAAAATTTGCTAAAGGATGCGCCCGGGGCTCATGAAAAGCTTATTGGATTAGGGCCGGTTCATTGGGCAATTTCCCAATGTCCCGTGCGTCGGTACGAATTCGGAACATCAAATGCAGTTGAGTCACTCAATGGTCGTCTAAAATGGGCTAGGGAATTGCCAGTGACGGCTTTATTGGAGTATGCACGGAACTTGGTGCAATGATGGTTTTACCAACGGCGGACCAAAGCTGCTGAAAGAGTCAGTGAGGTAACAGATTATGCTGTGAAAAGATTGAGATTTTCTACCGTAAAAGCCAGCACTATGATAGTTCAGCCTATATCAGATACCAAATTCAATATCATAGGAGGTTCGAAGAGCAGTATAGTGGATTTACGAAGTATGGAGTGTTCATGTAAAGTGTTCCAAAGTCTTTTGATACCGTGCTCTCACGCGGTCGCAGCCATCAGGTTAGTAACTTTTCCCTTTTCATAAGAAAAATTATTTTTTATTACTATGTAGCACATAAGTACCTGAACGGTAGTAAGAATTCAGATTACTACAATTGTGATGATAAGAAAATGAGTTTCATATGATAAGAATATTTCAAATTATAACGACAGAACGTAATAATTAATTTTGCTTGGATTACTAACTGTTGAGGTAATAAGAAATAACATTCACTATTATAAGAATTATACAATTTCTAACAATAGCACTTAAGGACATGGAAGATTGTAAGAATTCAGATTACTACACTTTTGAGATGGTTAGAAACTTTAAATAGTTCATAAGAATTACAGGTTTTTCTTACTTTATGTTTAAATTTTTCTTATTATATTTTTTGACAGGTATAAAAAACAAACTCCACTGGCATACGTTCATGCATATTATTCGACCAACACGTGGCGTGAGGTTTATGCATCAGAGGTTATGCCTGTCACTGACCCCAACGATTGGTGTATTCCACAAATCATTCAATCGAGGGTTGTTGGCACTCCATCCAATCCTAAGCAGGCTGGGCGTCCGAAGAAGAAGAGGATGCCTTCGGGACTTCCAATGAATCCAGGCACAAGCAAAGAAGATACGGTGGAGGAGTGTTCAATCACTGATGAACCAGTCGCCAAAGGCAGGAAATGTTCTCGTTGCCACAATTCAGGTCACAATGTTTCCACATGCACAACATTCATAGCAGTGCCCTAAGTGGATGTTGACGTGGATGATGGCAGCAACACACTTGGTGAGAAACGGCGGCGAAAACCGAAGAAATGTGGCATTTGTGGGATTGTGGGCCATACTCGTAGGAAGTGTCAAGATCCTGGGAGGTTTGCATAAGTTAGTGGGAATGATGTCTGTTTTCACCACAATACTACTTTTGTTAGTGGTTAGAGCTGACATCGTTTTCAAATTCTTTTTTGCTGCTTAATTTCAGAAACTGTAATTTTCTAAATACGGATACTTCACATATTTTGCATCAAGATTGAATGCGATTATGGTTAGAAACTTTTCCATTTTCATAAGAAAAATTGATGTTTTCTTACTATATAGCACATAAGTACCTGAACGGTAGTAAGAATTCAGATTACTACAATTGTGATCGTAAGAAACTCATCTCAATGTGATAAGAATATATTAAATTCTAATGACAGAAGGAAATTCGCAAGTTTGCACTGAAGGTCATGGGTACAACCGATGTAAGAGTTGATGTGAAGCTCAACAAACACATATGGAGCCGTGGAATCCTGATTGTGCCTAGGAGGATTCGTGTCCGCATTGCACGCAAGAGAAAAAATGATGAAGATGCGAAAGAAGAACTCTACTCTTTCGTCACTGTTCAACAAATCCCCAGAGGGAGGGTTGAAGGGATTGGGAACTCAAGCAATTGAAGAGGAAGTTTGAATCACTATAGGTTTTAAGTTCAGTTTTGTTATTACTTGTGAGCTCGTGTCTTGGAAATTCAAAACACTTAATATTTATGCAATATGATAAGAATATTTTAAATTCTAATGACAGAACGTTATAATTAATATTTTGCTTAGATTTCTACTGTTGAGATGATAAGTAGTAACATTCACTATTATAAGAATTGTACAATTTCTAATTCTAACAATAGCACATAAGGACACGGAAGATTGTAAGAATTCAGATTACACTTGAGATGGTTAGAAACTGTAACTAGTTCATAAGAATTACAAGTTTTTCTTACTGTCCGTTCCAAGGTTTAGTCAAAAACTTTCCCTACGAGATGTACATATTTTCTTACGAGCTGTACCTAAAATTCTTACTACTTACAAAAAGATGTCTACATCCAGCCCACATTTTTTACACACACCCCAAAAAACACATATCTACGTGCGTGGGTCAGCAAAAAAAAAACACTTCTTCATACCCATAGAATTTGAACCCTTTTAATCTAATCTTTTGCATCAAGATTGAATGCGATTAGACTTTTCCCCTTTTCGTCATTGTTACTGATGCTTTGGTTGAATGATACCGGGGCTGCATCTGTGCTGTGAGCATAGATGGTTTTGGCCACATGGCGCCGGTAATCCAAGATCGCCATCGGGTTCTCTATCCCCCTCTCAATGCTAACTGCTGAGATGAGGAATTCAATGTGCTTCATGTAGTACAGGGGCCCATCAGCTGCATGTATCTCCCGGTAGGCCAACCTACCTGAAGGAAATGGTAAGAATTTTGCAAACAATATGATAAGAAATAACAAAATTCTAACTAAATTCTTACAAATTATTACCAGATTCTTACAAAATTCTAACCGAATTCTTACCAAATTCTTACCTGTGAGAGGCCCGAATGCAAAACTAAATTGATCGTACTTCGGGTTCTTGATCCCGTGTTTCTCGTAGTAACCAATTGACTTCAGAATTTGAGGTAAGACACGTAGCATTGGTATGAAGAAACACCTTTTCTTATCTCTTGCCTTAGGCTCATGCTGCAACTTGTAGCCCTTGGCGTCGTGTAGTATCAGTTTCTGCCTTTTCAAGTTTATTTCGGCAAGTGTCCACCCTTCAGAGGTCACGCATATTGCCAGAACCTAGGGAAATAATGGGTTTCTATATTAGAAATAAACATTACATGATAAGAAATAAAAACATAATAGTAAGAAAGTTATATATTTCAATAAGAAAATGTAAAATTCTTACCCTGTCGTACTCTAGCCAACTCTTAACAGAATTTCCCCATTCCGGTAATCTCCCATCTGCAAACCTCACCAACCGCTCGAGTTCTGATTCCGGGATGACATCTTCCCCACGCTTACAAAACTTATCAAAGTCATACATGCCTTCTTTATCCTCTTGCGACCCAAACATGTTGCCGAAGACGTATTCCACTTCACTCTACTCATTAATAGACGGAAAATATTAGTAGTTTTTTGTAGGAATACACATTTTTCTAACCAACCTGTCATAATTTTCTTACCATGAAACCAGTAGAAGTTATCCCGATCGTCTTTTTCACTCGCGGTATTCCAGCCATCGCCGGCTGAGTTGCCAAGATAGAAATGTAGGCATTCACATGTTCTTCACTTAGCTCGTTCTTTTCGGTCATGATCTCTTCGAAGAAATCCTTATACACATTAAAAAGCAACCCCACATTCCTCCTATTTTTTTATGTTAGTAAATGATAGGATTAATGTGAATAAAATTTTAATATTAATGTTAACTTACATCTCATCTTTGTTGTTCTTCATGAATTCATCAAATTTCCCGGGCCCCGGACGCACATCATCTCGCAGATACGGTGAACGACATGCTTTAGATGGATATATAATCCTCAATGGTCGCACGTTCATTGCCACCACCAGAGCTCGTTGTGCCGGGGTCACCTCATCGGCTCTTGCAAGCAAATCGAACTCCTTCTCAAGTTGAGTGTCCGTGATCGTTTCGTGCTGAATTTGATTACGAACACGAAACATTACTCCACAAAAGCAGATAAACAAGCCCTATCAATACATAACGCTCAACATTCCATTGATAAGAATTTTGTTAATTCTTACAGAATCTATCTATTTGAATAATAAGAATCTACAAATTTCTTACCATTTATTGTGTAATGATTTTTCTTATTCTTATCACATATGATGATTAGAATTCTTACTATCTATGGCCTTGTAAGAATTTTTCAATTTCTTACTATAAGAATAATGTCCTACGTAGTACAATCATAAGAAATCCAGAATTTTCTTATCATGGTTGGGGTGATAACAGTTCTCTATTTTTTTTTTTTTTAATTCATGTATATATAAACTTTTTTGTCTTTACAAATCCTTCTTTAGAAATACAAGTTTTTCTTGATTTTTTTTTTGATTTTTTTTCCTTTTTTCTATGTATCATTGTTGTTGCAATCGAAGGTGCGAATGGCAAGAAGTATTACTTCGCACCAAAGCGCACCACATTCCAATTATGGTAGTGGTAAGAATAATGTGTATCTCACACATTCTTACCTCTGTCACAAGGGTACGAAGAAATATTTTTCAAACCATTACGCACCTTGAAATATTAAAAGCAACATCAACATTACATAGAAACAAGAAAAGTAAAATCAAATGCTGCCCCAAAACACGGGACGCATACAAATGTTTAAACAAACCTAAGTAAACAATTTTTGTAAATGTTCAAATTCAACACACACCACCATATGTTTTCTTTATACCTGCCCGTCTTGCTAAAATTCTTAAGCTTTATCGGCCACTTTAGACGCCCCCGCAGCCTCTGTATCTTCTGAAGGTTTTCCCCCTGCCACCTCAACAAACTGTTGCTCCTCCATCGTTGACCCAGATTCAAGTGTCTCCTCCCCTGCGCCTGCTTCGTTTTCAGATGCTTCCTTTGCTGCCCCATCGGACGGCTGTATTGGGGGCGTTGTATCCATGTGGAAGCAATCGTCAAGCGCAGGATCATTCTGAAGGTATTCTGGTGCACGTGCAAGCAGGGTACTCGTCACCTTTTCAGCAACATCCTGCACGAGTTTCTTGTGGTATTCTTCCAGAAGCACTTTCATCCTACTGTCAGCAACATCTTTGGTCACTTCTGCGTGGAATTCTTTCAGCACATCTTTCATATGGGCGAGGACCCTTTTGGCTGCAGCTTCAGCTACCTGGTCAAGTTGTGCAGTGTTTAAAGTGGCAGTAACAACATGGGCTTGATCACCCATGTTTTCATTTCCTCCGTCGCCCATGCCTGCTGCTTTTTTCTTCTTCCTGCCGCCGCGGGACTTGTATTGGAATGCGAAAGGCTGCGGGAGCGGGTCGTCCTTAATACTTTTCCAGTATGGTGTATCCTCTTCGCTCGTGTAGGGCTTTAGCTTCCGCACAAGAACCTACAATATTGTAAGAATTTTAGATTATTATATTTTTCATTGTAAGAAATTGCGTTGAATTTGATAAGAATATTTTTAATTCTAATGCAGAACATAAGAATTAATGTTCTCCATGATTAGAATTTCAGAATTTTCTAACCACAAATCCTGATAATTCAGATTTACACATTTTAGATGGTAAAAAAATTTGTTCACTATGATAAGAATATTTAACATGATAAGAATTTTTCAATTTTCCAACAAAATCAATTAATAATCCTGAAGACTGTAAGAATACTTATTAATACAATTGAGATAGTAAGAAAATGTGTTCAATTTGATAAGAAAATATTAAATTCTAACCAATTTTACATACATTACTGCTATTTGATAAGAATATTTTTAATTCTAATGCAGAACATAAGAATTAATGTTCTCCATGATTAGAATTTTAGAATTTTCTAACAACAAATCCTGATAATTCAGATTCATACATTTTAGATGGTAAGAAAATTTGTTCACTATGATAAGAATATTTAACATGATAAGAATTTTTCAATTTTCCAACAAAAGCAATTAGTAAGCCTGAAGACTGTAAGAATCCTTATTAATACAATTGAGATAGTAAGAAAATGTGTTCAATTTGATAAGAAAATATTAAATTTTAAACACATTTTACCTATTTAGATGATAAGAAATAATGATCACTACGCTAAGAATTATTCAATTTCTTATCTATTTCATTTTGCTTATAACTAACTCATAGTTAGAAATGACTTGCTTTCTTATCATCTTAATCAGACACTTTCATAATTTGTTATCAGCAAACAGTTTTGTGCACAAAATATTTTAATTACCTTCTTAATATCTTCTTCGCTGGGGAAACCGCCTTTCTTGTACGTATACCTCATGAACCTTGGCTGATCCAGTTCATCATTTTTATGACCGATCTTCTCCCCAAAACAGGGGACAGCTTCGAATGCTCAGGCCTACAAACAAAACCAATAAAAATATATCATTTTTTTTATATTGCTAAAAAACATAAATATTAAGTTGATATCAGCTTACCGAGAAGGCGATTGTGTTCCCGTTCAATGTGTAGTTCATGATTCGTCCTTTCATCTCCTTTTTAACTCCGTCAATCTCATTCTTCAGGTATTGGAAAGAAACACTGCCCCAGGGGAATGTCTCCCATTCAACTTCATCTTCAAGCAGGACCCATATCCATCGAGGGATCTTCTTTTTTGTACCGTCATAACCCATGGCAAATCCTAAGCAAAGCAGTAGCTTCGATAGTTTGACCAAGTCCTCTTTCGATGCGGAGACTTTCTTGTTCTGCACCATAAACTGTTTGTCGATGTAAGATGCGTGCACGTCCCCTGTGGTTATGTCCTCTTTTGCACCGAAGAGTCTTTCGTAGATTGAATTCGTCGGCAACTCGTGATCGGCATAAGGGTCGAAGGAAGCAGCGCCGAACTTAAGGCCGGTCACCTAGGCGTACTCCTCCCTCGAAAATCTGATGATCTTTTCGCCGATTCTGAAGAAGAGAGAGGTCGGGTCGAAGTTTGGCTTGGGCTGCACTTGACGGCACATCAAGTAATGGAGCATGTTCCCACTCTTTGTGCAGACGTCATTCAGACGCGTGAATTCCCCCATCACAGACTTTCTTACTAAATCACCCTTCTCAATGCCGATGTGACGCAGCATGTTGTTGACATCACCCGCCAGGGTCTCGTAGCCCCCAGGGATCACCTTATGTGGTTTGCTTGCAAGGTGTTCCCTTTCACACACCCATTCAACCTTGCAGGTAACATTAGAAAAGACATGGATAATGTAAGAAATCATAAGAAAAATGCCGTGAGTTGTTAGAAATACTTATTTTTCTAACTATCGATGACACAGATCAGTAATTTCTTATCATCTCCATATGAAAAAATGATAGCAGTTTGTTAGAAAGTATAATTTTCTAACTGTATTGCATTATGTATGAGATGGTTACGAAATTCTTATCAAAGTCACTAGTTACCATATCAAACTAAGGAATTTCAGTTCATCATGTTGGTTAGAATTAATATCAAGTTCTCTTTTATCAAACAATTAGCAGATTTTAGTAAGAAATAAATGAAATAGGTGTTAGAAATTCACATTTTTCTAACCATGTTCCAATAACTTCTACAATTTTTTCTAACCAACCCCCTATTTATTTTTAGGGTTTCGCAATTTTGCACCATACATTGCTTACAATTCTTTGAATCTTTCATTTCAGATCACATTCATATCAAACCAACCCTAATTAAAACTAATTGAAGGTCAAAGTGCCTGTTACATTCAAATTTCATACATACCAACTAAAAAAAAATCAAAACTTCAATCAATATCTCCAGAATTTGTTCTTAAAATTTGAAGAGCAAACTTCAAGCATTATACCCACCATATTCAGCGCATGCACATCTCCACAAATTGTACTCAAACTCTACATGCAGAGAACACAAAAAAATTCTTACCTCTTGATCTGTGAAAGGGTAGCCACTGGGTTTTCTCATTCCCGGTGCATTCGTCGGGTTCTCAACGCCGGTGACTTCTGGAATCTCGGCTTCGGTTCTCTTTCTCTTCGTTTTTTTGGTCGTCATTCCTCTCAACACTGATCGGCCGGCGTTCTGCTGTTGTTTTACTCGTCAACCTCGGCGGCGACGGGCGGGAACTTGCTGTGAACCGGCTTTTCGGAGGACAGGCTTTCAGAAGTTCTAGGGTTTGCCGGTGGAGTAGAGGAAGAGAAACAAGTGGGAGAGGTTTTCTTTTCTTTTTGCAGTTTTGATGTGAGAGATGAAGAAGATGGGTGTCGGGTTATGGAGAGAGAGATAGGGGGTTCGGGTTATGGGAGAGAGAAAGTGGGGTCGGCTTATGGGGAGAGAGAAAGGGTATTTCTGTCCCAATTCTGAAATTGGGACAAAATTTGTGTGGTGGTTAAATTTTGGGCATATTTAGGTTTTTTATCCTCTAAGAGGATAGTTTAGTTGTTCCCTCTTTTTTAAACCCAAAAACTGCTGCGTGCCCCTCCACATCCCTTCTTTCCTGTCCACTCCCCCGAGAAACCCTAGTTCGACGACGACCGGAGCCCATCGTTTGTGTCCACATATATGTCTACTTGAAGTTCGAAGCGGGGCCGCGAAGAACTTCCGGCGGAACATCCGCCAGTTCCAGAAGAGCCAAAGATGAAAAAGAAGAAGAAGAAAAAGAGGACGCCGGAACCGACGGAAAACACCGACGAGGGACGCGATGCGGAGGAACATCGACTGAGTGGGTTCCCATTTATAGAAACATAGGTGAAAAAAAACTAGGGTTTTCTCCTGTAGTTGCATGTGTGATTCCTATTTTGACTGTCTTTTGTTGTGTTTGTTAAGCTTTAATTCCTAGGGTTTGCTGTGTTTAAGGTGTCTACTGAAAATGGTTTTCTGTGTTTAGGGTAACTCTTACAGTAATTGGTTATCTCATTCTACTTGCATTTGTGTTTGAAAAATATTGTAGAGCTGAAGCAAAAATCGGGATATTCTTGCAGAAAAGTTGATGATTAATATGCTAGGTCTTATATTCCTATTAGGTTGTAATTTGTTATGACAGTAAGAATTGTGTGTTGGTAGTAAGAAAATTTGTTATGCTTATCGTATGGGGTAAGAATTGTATGTTTGTGGCAATAAAATATGTTATGCTTAAGGTATGGATAGAAAATTTTGAATCCTACTTATGTTTTATATGCCAGAGCATAGACTAGATCAGAGATTCTTTTTGGAAAAGTGGTTGATTAATATGCTAGATCATTAGTTTCTTACTATGTAAGAATTGTGTGTTTGTGGTCGAAATTGTATGTATAGAGTAAGAATATTAATATGATGGTAAGAATTGTGTGTTTGTGGTAGGAATTGTGTGCTTGTAGTAAGAATTTTGTTGGTGATAATTGTGTGTTTGTGGTGAGAATTGTTTGTTTCTAGTAAGAATTATGTGTTTGGACATAATCTTGAGGTAAGAAATTGTGTGTTTGCTGTATAAATTAATAAAAATTGTTAATTCTTGTAATGCATTCGAATTCTTACAGTCGACTGCGCATGACCTTGATTGTGTGTATTGGTTTCAGGTTGAATGGGAATACGAGAGAATCCAGCTACTGCATAAGCCACATAAATTAATCCCCGCCTGGTATAAATATAATGGTAAGAAATGATTCCGATATAGTAAGAATTGATACATTTGATGAAATTATTGCCATCTATATTTGCAAATTCTTACTGCATTTTTCTAAGTAATAACAAACACTACACATGTGAGTAAATAAAACAGACGGAACGTGGGATTGGATCATTTAGTGGGTAAGGATTTTTTTTGAATTCTCGAAAGAGACAAAAAGCTTCTCGAAGACCACGTGGATGCATATGTTGTTATTCTCGCATCGAGACCCGTCTTCGCAGGGATAGGGTAGGTCAAAAATAGGGTAGGCGTTATGTCGTGCGGTCTTATGGTAAGAATCTGTATACAATTCTTACTACACATATCGAAGTGCATAGTGAAAAATAACTTCTTCTTTTTTTAATTGTTTTACAGAGTGAAGTCGAGTTCAGTGTTCGACACCATGCACTCACCTACTGATGCTAGAGTTGACCCATATGAGTTTGATGACTTCGACCCAAGCATTGAAGAGAGTGTCCCTAATGCTCTAATGGCAAAAATAATCGTGTTTGCTCATGGTACAGTTCCGGAATGGGGGATGGGCGTGAGGAACTGGAATAATTATGACAAGGTATAGTTTGAGCATATATTGATCAATTCTTACATGTATGTGGTAGGGCTGTCATCATCTCTTATCTACTTATGTATGTATATAGGTTCAAGCAATACGCTTCTTCGATGGAAACTGGGCAACACTAAAGATCAAACTAAAGGAGCAGAAGCTTAAGATATACGACCCAAAAGTGTGGAACCATAGAGAGCAAGATTTCCAGAAGATCAGAATGAACTTCTTCCTCCCGATGGCCCGGCTCATACCCCAGATTGCAAAATCAATAGGGTACTTCAAGAAGAACAACATAAAAAACCCGCAGTACGGGCAGTGGGAGGTTACCTTCGGCAACGCTATCGATACTGTCACGCACCATAACCTGATAAGAATTTCCATATGTGTGATAAGAATTGATGATTTCTTACCTATGCTTGATAAAAATTACCTCGTGTGTTTTGTGTTTGTCATCAATTCTTGCCATGACATATTCATGTAGGGCGGAAGGCCTACCGCGAGCTGAGCGAAGGGGACAATGCTCTCTATTGCATGAGATATGTAGAAAAATTCTTACGTAAGCAACACAAAAACTCTTCTCTTTTTGTTTCTTCGTTTTTTTTTTTTTCATAAAGGTGAGAATGAGAGGATTGGCTCTACCTCGTTGGTTCTACTGAAGGCACCGCCTAAGTTTTCCCTCAATTCCCTTAATTATTATTATTATCGTTATTAATATAATAAATATCTGAATCTTGAGGGAAGGCCTATTAATATCATTATCCCAAATTTGAGATCATGTACAACCCAAACTCCAAATAGGTAGACAGCCCAAAGCTCTAATCATGAAAATAAACCAATCTCTAATCAATTCAATTAAGAGTCTAATCAATATAAAATCTAAATATATATATATATATATATATATATATATATATATATATATATATATATATATATATATATATATATATATATCCTTGCTAATCTTTATATATAATAATCTCTAAATTCCGATTTAAAAATAAAATCTGTTGGGAACCTTTTCTCTCTTTGAACTAAGTTTTGATAATGCTATTAGAAACCACACTTAGACAATAGACTTTAATTGGAACAGGCTGGTCTCCGTGTTTGGATCAGTCAAGCTTAACCCGAACAAGTTGCTATGTAAAGGTCAAGGTTGGTAGTGCAACCTTGTACCTATTTTACTCAAACCTGTCATAATGTTCATTTATGTAATCTGTCTATGTAATCTGCTCCAACCATACTCGAAGATTTCTTGCGAAGATTACAGAAGACTGAAGACAGTTCGAGGTATAGGAAGCGTGACCTGCAAAGTCCAACCTGAGTTGTGGCTGAGGAACCTGTCCTCAACTCAACGTCCATAGTTATGCCAGTGTACAGTTCTGCACATACTGACACACACAACGGCTCTATTACAAATGCTTCTCTATAAATACCTCAAGACATTCAAGAAAGAAAGTACGGGAAACTCAAATTACAAGCTGAAACGCTGCAGAAATCTCAAGCTAAATATTCACACAATCAACACTCGAAATCACTAGAGCTTTCCCAAGTGTTGATCTTTGTAGATTTCTATTCTTTCTAAAATCTGTCTTACTAGAACACAATCCACGCTCTCACTACCATCACTGTTGATATTCAGTGTAGTTGATAGAGTTGTATTCCAAACGGTGATAGCTTTTCACAGCTTTCCAGTTTGATTATTAGTGCTAGTTGTTTAGCATTAGTAAGATTGTATGTAAGTTTGTATGTAAAGTTAGAAGAGACACGACTCAAGATTCGTGCTAGATTCAGTCTAAAGAGAGACTTAAATTTGGACTGGAACCTCCACCAGTGTTAAAAGGAGCGAAAAATCTCAAGTTAAGGGATTACAGATTCGACGGGATCTGGCATGGACGTAGGAGCTGTTTACTCCGAACCACGATAAAAACTCCTCGTGTTTCTCTGTTCTTATCTGTTTTCACACAGTTTGCAAGCTCACAACCTGCACGATTGTAACATGTCTTGCATGTGCACTGTCTTTGAAAACTATCCTTGAAAACTGTTTCTGAGAACTATTTTCTGAAAACTGTTAGCCACTTTCACAGTTTGCATGAACACTTGTTTGAACTAAAGTTTTCTTTGAAAACTGTTTTGAAAACTGTTAGCCAACCTTTCCACCAAACTTCCGCACGCAGGTTAGTTTTGCAAGCTCAGCAGGTCACTGTTTGAGCTGGAAAAACTAAACTGTTCTGATAAACTGAAGTGACGACTCAGTGAGATCAAATTGTTTTGAAAAGTCAAAATTGTTGGCTAATTGGTGTATTCCCCCCCCCCCCCATACACCAATATCTATTTATCGGGACCTACAAGTGGTATCAGAGCGGTGGTTCTTTTGACCACTGCTTCTGTATACTAGAAGCTTTTTTGTGCTTAAGTGTCAAATTGAACTAGATCTCTGTGTCTGCAAACTACGCATATATAAACTGTCAATATGGAAGCTTCACTTCTCCGTGTCTGTGAAGACTTTTCTATACAGGGTTATGAAGACTGGAGTTTTCGAATAAAGATGTGCCTCTAAGCTCATCATGTGCTAATGTGGGATGTCATCGAGAATGGTCCCACACCCATCCTCGAACCCTACGAAACTGATGTATCAGGAGATAAAGCTTCTGAAGCAACGTATGTGCCAAAGATTAAAGATCCTAGATAATAAACAACTGAGGAAAGAAAGGAAGCTGGACTTGACAGCTTCGCTAAAGGATTAATCTCGAGCACAGTTAAGGGCGTCCACCTGGCCAAGATAAGAAATCTTGGAACTGCCAAGGAGATGTGGGACACCTTAAAAGTAATAAGTCTTGGATCAACAGAGATGCTGGAAAATAAGTTGTCAGTGGCATGCAGTAAATTCGAAGAATTCAAAATGCAGCCAATGGAGACCATTGACCAGCTCAAGAACAGATTCACAATGATTACCTTGGAGATCGCGGCTCTCAAGAAAGATAAATACACTCAGCGCGAACTCAATCTCAAAGTAATACAATCTTTTCCAGCAAGCTGGCATGTGTACAGTGCCATGCACCGCGGCAGGTCGGACATCAACAACCTGTCAACTGAGCAACTGTTTGATTTGCTCATCGGGAATGAGTTTGAAATGATCAGATTGCACGGGTCACAACAAACGTCTTCAAGCAAGAAGACTGAGCCCGAAAAGAAAGAAAAGGATGTTGCATTCAAAGCTGCATCAATTACAGAAGAAAGATCAATCCCAAAAGATCTATGCTCTAAAATGGAAAAATTATTGAAGGACTATGCACTTATGGCTAGAAGGAATGAAAAGCTTGAAAAACGCTTCAACAAATTCCGCAAATATCATAAAGATTTCAAGAGAAATCAAACCACCTCTTCTTCCAATAAGAAAGGTGAAGGTATAACTAAACCCTTAAAATTCAATTCTTCTAACACTCCAGAGGGTGGTTGTTTTGAATGTGGCAGACCAGGTCACTACAAGTCAGACTGCCCAGATCTATCAAAGGCTGAACGCGAAGAGCTCTGTGCAAAAAGGGATCAAAAGCTTAAGGAGCAGCGCAACGCCATGATCGCAGCTGAGGAAGAGGCCAAAACAGTTTCCACATTATCAGACTCAACCTCCTCCGACGAAGATGACGATGATGAATAGGATGAGGAGGAATGTCGATTAGCTGATGAAGAATTTGAATATGAGGAATGCTTCATGGGAAAAGATCTCGATCTTGTTCAAAACAAGGTTGATACTAAAACCTCTTTTCCATATTCAGCTAACCCTGAACATGCAGGTATTGAGATACCTGAAATGCCAACGTATGAAGAGTTTCAACAACAGCTTGATGACTATAAGAAGCTCTCAGAAATGTTCAAACAAGTAGTCATAGAAGGATCCAAGCTGGAGGGTGAAAACTTGAAGCTCAAAGCTGCCTTAGATGGAA
The DNA here is from genome assembly GCA_001642375.2 of Mentha longifolia. Taxonomy (NCBI): domain Eukaryota; kingdom Viridiplantae; phylum Streptophyta; class Magnoliopsida; order Lamiales; family Lamiaceae; genus Mentha; species Mentha longifolia. The sequence continues at coordinate 137,642 of CM038121.1, read as the reverse complement.
GCCTCACTCCATATGATGAAGTAAAAGAGGAGATTGAAACCCTAAAAGTCCAAATGGGCAAATCAGCCTTAAGGGAAGAAAACCTTAAGGAAATGCTTATCAAGAGGGACAGTGAGATAATCAAACTGAATGGTCAACTCACAGATCTCTCAAATGAGCATGAAAAGTTGTTGCAGAAAGAGCTCAAGCTTCAACAAGTCCTAATGAGAATGAACAAAAATGGCGAAAAGCTTGAAGTCTTGAAAGCTGCCCAGAGACCTGCTCAGATAAAGTTTGGCGTCAGATTCTATGGTCAAACCAGCGGAGTCAAGGAGAAAGATAAGGTCCTGTTTGTAAAAGAAACGGGATTGGCTGAAGGCAAAGCTCATCACACTCTGCCAGATAAACAAATAAAATTGAAAAATCCAGCCCGGCAACCTCAAGCAATCCTGATAAAAGAGTATGGAAAACCCATCAGGAAACAGCAGCTGAGACCGCCAGTAGAACAGCAAAAGGTTGTGCGACTTAGGAAACTGCATGGTCAACCTGCTTATCAAAAAGGAAGCCAACCTACCCAAAGAAAAGTGCAAACTGCTAGCAAAGGAAAAGCAGTTTCTCAATCGAAAACTGCTCGACCTCAACAAAACTACTATGAGCAGTGGCCAAACCAACAGAGACCTGACTATGAAGGTTACTGGTACAACCATCATTGGTACCCATATCCTGAGCTGTCAAGTATATAATGTCGATTTCCACATGGAAGTGAATTTGTAAATGATCAGTGCAGATGTGGTTACATGGAGCAGTGCTATCGAAATGATCTTTATCAACCTGCTCATTACCAACTGCAAACTGCATACTCAAATGGAACCTACTCAAATGTGCAACGGACCAAGCCACGAGTCAACAGAAGTTTACAAAAGAGGAAGCTTGGAAACCAAGCTGCCAAATCTCAACCTGCTAACAAAGCACCCAAATTCATATAGGTTGCTAAAACTGTCTAATTGCAGGATGGGAAAACTCAAAGGAGGAAGCGAGCAGCTCGCGGGGCGATCTGGATCATCGACAGTGGATGCACAAAGCATATGACCTGCAACAAAAGCTTGCTTACAAACTTCATTGAATGTGATGGACCTCTAGTTGCTTTTGGAGGAGACTCTAAAGGGAAAACAAGAGGCTACGGTAATCTAATTGTTGGTAAAACAACAATATCTAATGTCACCTATGTTGAAGGTTTAAATCATAATCATCTTTTCTGTAAGCCAGTTCTGCTCAAACGGAAAAAGAGTAGAGTTTTCTGCTAACAAGTGTGCTATAAAGAACAAGGAAGGAGAAGAAATTCTTCTTACCGGTATTTTGCAGGATAACTTGTACATAGTACAATGGTCAGATGAAAAAGAAACCTGTCTGGTCACCAAATCTGCACCTGAAGTAAGCTGGTTATGACACAAGAGACTGTGTCACTTGAACTTCAAAGCCATCAATAAGCTCGCTCGCAAGAAGCTCGCAGATGATCTTCCAGATCAAGTCTACTACAAAGATCATGTTTGTGAAGCCTGTCAAGCTGGAAAGCAGACCAAATCATCATTTCCAAGCATTGCAGCTCACAACACAAGTAGAATCTTGGAACTACTCCACTTAGATCTATTCGGTCCAGTGACTCCCAGAAGCATTAATGGTAAAAATTATACTCTCGTTATTGTTGATGATTACTCACGATATACTTGGGTTATTTTCTTACATAAGAAGAAGGAGACACTAGTGGAGCTACCTGCACTGCTCACCAAACTGTCAAAATTGAAGAACAAAAGTGTGATCTTAATCCGATCCGATCGCAGAACAGAATTTCTTAATCATATGATTGAATCATACTGCACCAAAAGTGGAATTACTCATCAAACTTCAGCAGCTCGCACACCTCAACAGAATGGTGTTGTTGAATGACGCAACAGATCACTAAAGGAAGCAGCTCGCACGATGCTGAATGAAACCAATCTTCCCAAGAAGTTCTGGGCGGAAGCAATCAGCACAGCTTGCTACACTCAAAACAGATCAGTCATTCATACAAGACATGGAAAGACTCCATACGAGTTGTGGAAGGATAAGAAACCTCGATTTAAATATCTTAAATCTTTTGGCTGTGTGTGTTACATTCATAATAATGGAAAATCACAGTTGAAAACGTTTGATAGCAAAGCAGATCCAGGAATATTTTTAGGATATTCAGAGATCAGAAAAGCTTTCAGAGTCTTTAACAAGAAAACTCATATTGTGGAAGTAACCCCACATGTTGTTTTTGATGAATCTATTTGTGAGTACAGGGAGACCCAACCTGATAAAAGTATAGGTACAAGTCAAAATCAAACAGGCTCCAACATGCAGTTTCGAAATGAAATACTAATATGGAGTCCAACCGACTTGGAAGAAGAAGAAGCTCAGCCTGTGCAAGGTCTCAATTCACAAATTCCACCCATTCAGCTAGGGGGAATGAACCAAGGGGGAACCGAAGCTCCTCCAACCAGCTCCTCTTCAACTAATCCAGAAACTTCAACAGACTTGCAGTCAATGCAGAACTGTCAATGAATCAGCTCGCTGAACAGTTTGAACAGCTTGACCCCTTCACTCCCCAACCTCCACCTGAGTTTGAAGTTCCCATACCAGACCTTGAACCAAATCTCATAGAAGAAGAAATCTCTCGACGAAGGAGATGGGTCGATGCTCATCCTGAAGATCTCATTGTTGGGAATCCAAGAGCAGGTGTGAAGACAAGGAGACAGATAGGTGAAAGCTGTCTACTAAGTTGTTATCTATCCTACTCTGAACCCAAAACTGTTGAAGAAGCTCTTGCCGACCACGACTGGGTTACAGCTATGCAAGAGGAACTCAATGAGTTTAAAAGAAATGAAGTATGGTCACTGGCTGATCGTCCTACACATCAAGGAGTGATTGATGTAAAATGGGTGTTCAGAAACAAGAAAGATGAGAATGCTGAAGTAATCAGAAATAAGGCAAGATTAGTTGCCAAAGGTTACTGTCAACAAGAAGGAATAGACTATGATGAGACCTACGCACCAGTAGCAAGATTAGAAGCAATAAGATTGTTTCTAGCATATGCAGCTCATCAAAGATTCAAAGTCTATCAAATGGACGTGAAGAGTGCTTTCCTCAACGGAATCCTAGGAGAAGAAGTTTACGTTGAACAACCTCCAGGTTTCGAGAAAACAGGTCCAGAGAATGTTTACAAACTGCACAAAGCAGTATATGGTTTGAAACAAGCTCCCAGAGCTTGGTATGAAACGTTGTCTACATTCCTACTGCATTCTGGTTTTAAAAGAGGATCACTCGACAGAACATTATTCACCTTTAAGTACAAGGATGATATTCTTCTTGTACAAATTTATGTTGATGACATTATTTTTGGATCTAGGTCAAAATTTCTATGTGACAGGTTTGGAGAACTCATGAAGTGTGAGTACAAAATGTCCATGATGGGGGAGATGAACTTCTTCCTCGGCCTGCAGGTCAAGCAATCTGCGGATGGTATCTTCATTTGTCAATCCAAATATGCTAACGAGCTGGCAACCAAATTTGGTGTTCAAGATAGCAGACCTCTGAAGATTCCAATGATTGCAAATGGCAAGATGGATCCAGATTCTGAAGGAAAACCTGCCAGCATAACTTTGTACAGGGGAATTATTGGTTCTTTACTTTATATTACTGCAAGTCGACCTGACATTTCTTTTGCAGTTGGAATATGTGCTCGGTATCAAGCTAATCCAAAGGAATCGCATCTAGAAGCAGCCAAGAAAATCCTTAGATATGTCAAGGGAACTGCAAACTTCGGTTTATGGTACCCTTGTGATGATAATTTTGAACTAACTGGCTATGCAGATGCAGATTATGGAGGATGCAAACTGGATAGAAAGTCCACATCAGGGACCTGTCAGTTTCTTGGAAGCAAGTTAATCTCTTGGTTCTCAAAGAAGCAAACTTCAGTTGCTACTTCAACAACAGAAGCTGAGTACATGGCAACAGCAAGCTGTTGCGCACAGATTCTTTGGTTGAAACAACAACTCAAAGATTATGATGTCACTGTTCGAAAAGTACCTATCTTTTGTGACAGCACAAGCGCCATAGCTCTCACTGTGAATCCTGTCTACCATACCAGATGCAAGCATATTGATATAAGGCATCATTTCATAAGAGATCACGTGGAAAAACAAGATATAATAGTTGAGAAAATCCATACTGACATCCAAATAGCCGATATTCTAACAAAACCTCTCATGGAAGAGAGATTCAAAATGCTGTGTGGAAAGCTTGGAATGCTTAGAATGGATACACAGCCTAAGACAGAGAATGGCAGCAGTTCACTATCACAGAACAACTAAAGACAGATAGACTTGGAAACTGCAGCTCACGAGAAGCAGTGAGGTGACACGCAGCTTGAAGCCACAAACTGCGTTGAAAGTCAACAATCACCGGTCAACCTTTAAGGGAGAACTAGAGATATCGTATCAATCTCCATTTAAATCTTAGCTGAAATTATTTCATCTCCCCATATATTCTGTCATATATGTTTTTTTTAAAATCCTTTTACTATTAAGAATTTGAAAAGTTTTTCACGAAAAACAAGGAATGCATATCTGTTTATCATATCTTGACCGTTGGAGGTCTATAAATAGAAAGAAAATTTTTGATCTCATTACGCGTTTCTTGAAATCCTCTGAAATCAAATTTCAAAAATTTCTTTCGTTCTCTCATCTTCATAAACTCAGAATCATAATCCTTACTCTCTCTCTGCAAAATGTCTACAGATTCATTGAATGCTCAAGTGAAGAAAGCAACCCCTCTCATCTTCTTTGAGAAAGTTGCTGTGCTAGACTCTTATGGATACAGAGGTTTGGATCAGATGATTGAGGCTATCACCCAATGTGATGGTTTCTTCAACATCATCACTCAACATCCACGAATGACGCTACCGGAAAGTGTTGCTTATTTGCTGTGTTCTCTGGAATCAATGGCCGGAGACCCCGCAACGGCAACTTTTCTAGTCAACAGCGAAGAAGAACGGCGTCATCTTCTTCCTCTCGTCCTTCAAACCTACAGGTTATCGGATACAGGGGCTATCACAATGGTTGATGATGTGCCCATGGAATCCGTCAACGATGTATATCAACAAGCTCTGTTCGAGCCCAAGAAGATCTATGATCAGAGAACTTTCAACCGCCACGACCTGAAGTCCGAGTACAGATTTCTGTTCGAGTTCGTTCACAACGTGTTCTTCTCTTACCTAGGCTCGAACGAATCTGTCACTCTATCGAAGTTTAAACTGCTAACTGCTGTGGTGAAGCAGTTACATGTTAACTGGGCCAGATTACTAGTCAATCTGTTCATCAAGGAAGCTGCAGAGCTACCTGCTAGGATCAAGGCCAACATGCAACTTCGTCATGGCACTAAGCTTTCTATCATTCTGCAGAGAACGCTTACAAATCGCGTATGGCGTGTCTGCACTGGATTTCCTGATGACAAGCTTGTTCCTCACACCTGCAATCAGTTGATCATGATTCTTGGCATCTTGCCTCACAAGATCAACAAGGCCAAAGGTGCAGCCAAGCTTCTGCTCACAGAAATGCGTGACTCAAATGTAGATGTAGCTGAAGAAGATGATAGCTGTGAAGCTGATGAAGAAGACAACATCCAGACTGAGTCAGTCAGAAAAGGAAAGAGGAAGCTGGAGGATCTGCAATCTGCGCCCTCTCAGAAGCGCATCACTCGATCTACAGCAGCAACCTTTGTGGAGGCAGATCTCACACCACCTGCGACCACACCGCAACCTGCCTCTCCACAGGTTGGAGTGAAACCTGTTGTCGAACAGTCTCCTCCAGGCACCCCTCCAGGTTTCCCATCCAAAGCTCAGTCCCAAACTCCTGTCACTGAAGCTCCTACATTCTCTCCCAACAGCTCCATAGCAGTGGACCAGATGTTAGCGTTCTACAAAGTAGAGTTTCTTAAGATGTCTCGAAGGCTCAACATGCTGGAATTGGAGAGCAAGCTGTATATTGATGAAAAGGTTGCAGCCTTGCAAACTGAGAACGCCAAGCTGTGGGAATTCATCAAAGCTCACATTGGTGAAAATGATGCACAAGAGCAGTTCACAAAGGACAGTCCAGCTAGATAAGAGCTGTGAACTGATAACCAATGGAACCTTTCTGATCAGAAACTGTGAATAAGACAGTTTGAATAGGGAAGTGTAATGGATGACCTGTATCAGTCTCCATTTTCTTAATCAAGTTCTATATATGTCAATGATATGCCTTAATATTTCATATATTCAAACCTCATTGAAATATTTTTGCTTCACTTAATCAATTATATACCTTATCAATCATTTTCATTTATTGAAGCATGTATTTTGTTATTTATTGAAATCTTTGTTAAGGATATTTTGACACAGTACTTAACATTCTTGCTTCACTTTCCATGTATGTCAAAAAGCGCATGCAAAGTCTCAAATCAGCATTTAATGCGAGGCGACGGTTGAGTGATAGGGTAATGCGAGTGGGATACACAACCAATCCCACGCGCCCACTATCTCACGGATTTCCAGGTATTCAATCCCATCCGTTGAACGGTTGATTTACTTCAATCTCAACCGCCCGCTTTATCTTTTAAATAAGAATGTAACTGTGCATCGTCGTTCCCAAATTCAATTTCTGCATTCTTCCGCCATTTTTCTCTGCAACTCTCTTTCAAAATTTCCCAAATTCTAGTTCTCATTTAGACATTCTTGAAATGGCAGGAGAATCTACATCTCAATCTCTTCCACAAACAACCGAGCAAAAGATCCAGTACCTACAGCAGTACATTCTCACAGAGCCTGCGGCAAATCTTTCAACCTATGATTACGCCGGCTTGAACGAGATGTACTCCGCCATCCAGGAAGCGGACGGATTTTACAAGATTATTACTTATGAGCCAAAATTCTGGCTTCCGCAGCAAGTCACAATGTTCTTTCTATCATACTTTTGCCCGGAAGATGTCGACTCTGCCCAATTTCATCTTCCTGTACCTGGTGTACGCGACGAGCCCATTCCAATTCTCTCGCTCATCTCTCGAACCTACGGCATCGCGGATTCAGGAAATGTGGAGATCCTGTATCACAAGCCAATGGGTTTAATTTTGGACGTTCCGGATGCAGATCTGGAAGCAATTTACCAGAAAGCTCTCATGCAGCCTACAATCCAGTATGATGGAAAGAGGTTCTCGCGCCCTCTGTTAAGACTTGCGTATAGAGCCCTCTTTGACTTTGTTCACAAAGTTTTCCTTGGTTACTCTGGTAACCACGACGCTGTCACTCCAGCGAAGTTTAGAGTAATGACTGCAATCGTGCAGCGTCTAAACGTGAACTGGGCCCGATTTCTCCTCGAGCTCCTAAATGAAGAAGTCAAGCAGCTCTCGGTCACTTATGAAGGCGAAGTGGTGACCGATTTCCGCATTGCCAGGAATCTGCGACTAGGCACCAAAATATGCTCTCTCATTCACTGCCTCCACCCCAACCTCAACTGGAGTGGAATGACTTATTTCAACAAGGAGAAGGTCCCCAAGGACCAGAAGCAGCTCGAACTAATAATTGGTGTCGACATGACCGTCTTTGCCAAGAATGATGATGTGGTGAAGCCGTTCTTGTACGACATGGGTCGATCTAACCCAGCTTGGGTACCACCAGAGCAGCGTGACGTTCGGAGAAAAAGACAGCTTGCCCCTAGCAAGCAGCTGGACAGACCTTCCAAGTCTGTGCGCATCAAATCTCCAACTCACATATCATGCAGGTTGCATACGGAGTTTGCCTCCATAGAAGTTCAGCACCAACCTGCTCGTCAAACCCTTGAAGACATCCCAGAACAGACAACTCTCGATGCACAGGTTTCAGTACCTGTACCCTCTGTTCGTGATATCTTCCAGTCAACAGCTTCGGAGCAAGCCGGCCAAAGTCACAGCGAATCTCAACTAGAGGATGACACAGATTTCGAGGAAGAAAATCCTGATACCTCCATCGTCATCCACCAGCAGTCCGGTGAAGCTTTTCATCATCACAGCTCGCCTCCAGAGCTTGACCTCCATCTTATCCTTTCATCTGATGATGATGATGTAGAAGAGGATCCGATCAAGACTGCAGCTGCCATGTTGGTCAACTCCATAGAGATCGAAGCTGAGACGACTGTCATGGAGTCTTTTCCCGGCATTGATCTAACTCCGGAGACCAGGTAGCTGGCAATTCGGCTACGTGCTCTGCTCGATGGGAAGGAAAGATTGTACTGTGATTTGAAGTCCATCTTCCTTATCCACCCCATTGAACAACTAGAGATTGAAGAGCACAACCTTGGGAAGTATTTTGGCTATGCTTCCATTCCTGAAGCTCGCGACTGCTTCAAGAAGTTCGTCCTCTCTAGGATGAAGAGAGAGGCCAAGGCACTCAATGTCGACTTGAAATCTTTCTACTCTCACGATCGCGACTCTTACAATGACAGGTTTCTGGAGGATGAAGAATTCAGTCCAATTCCTTCTCCATCCCAGAACAACGGAGACGCAGTGTCCGATCATCATCGTGTACCGGTCTATCCTGTCGCAACCGCAGGAACTCCTCTCACTGCTGTCCAAGTAGATTTGAAGAAATTTATCATTGAGGAAGTTTCCAAGGTGAAGGCCACCGAGGTTGCTGAACACCAGAAGATTGCGGACAAAATTGACGTAATGGACACAGCAGCATCTGCCATGCTGTCAAACATCAAGGCTGAAATGCCACAGATTATCAAGGATGAAGTGGCAGGCCAGCTCGATTCCTTCATCTCCATGCGCCTGAAAGCTGAATTGGACAAGCTGCTCCCCAACCAGCTATCTGAACTAAAGGTCGCCTACGCATCTTCAGTTGACAACCTGCGATATGAGTTTGAACAGCTCAACCAGCTCGTCAACAGCTTCTCTTCAAAGCTCGCACAAGCTTCATCCAGTTCTCTAAAGAAAGAAGAAGAAATGCAAGGGAACATCAACTCTCTCCTCCAGTTTAAAGAGAAAATCAGCACTGACCTGTCCTTAATCTCCAATGAGCAAGTCTCTCTCAATACCACTGTTCAACAATTAATTGATAATGCCGAAAAGGGGGAAGGGAAAGGCAAACGCACTGCTACTAAAGCAAAAGGCAAGGAGAAAAAGGTCACCCAACCTCCTTTGACTCAATCAGAAGCTGCTCCGCCTGTAACAGTTGTCTCTCCACCTGCTGCCCAGAAGCTGTCTGAACAAGAAAGGGCACAGGGTGAGGCCTCTCTTATTCGTCTGATGGCAGAAGCTGGCTACACCGCAGATGAATGCGAGAATGAAGGCAAGCAGAAGCTGTTTCTTGAAGATCTAAGGAAACAGAGAGCAAGGGACAGAGCTCGCGTCAGAAGCTTCCAAGGTCTTGAAAGCTGCAAGGATCAAGCTGACAAGAGAGAGCCAACTGATTGGCTTCCAGTGGAAGATCAGCCCTTGTGGGATGAGTTCCTGAACCAGTTCATCTGACACCACTACTGGTTGCAGGTTGATGCTCGCTACACTGGTGACTCCAAAACTGCCTTTTACAATTGGATGCAAGCTTTTCCCGACCGCGAATTCATTAAAAGAGTCCGCGCGAAAGCTGCAGAGGCGAAGGTCACGATCAATCCGCCTAAAATAGAGACCTTCCAACCTCCTACTGTCTGCGGCATTGATACTCCAGATATCGACCGGATCAATACTTTCATAAGGAATATCTCAGCTCAGTACGGTTGCAAGACCACAGGCTGTGATAAGTACAAATCGATCCGTGACAGTATCTACGCAGCTATGGGACCTGTAAGCAAGGAGAAGATCGCTGAAGAGAGATTCAAGACTGTGAGGAAGTGACTTGATCGTTTTCTTTCATTTGTTATATCAACTCTGTAATCTGTGTACATCAATTCAGTTGATATTATAAATGAAAAATGATCATATTTTGTTCCTGATGACAAAATCTCATTGTCCAGGCCTCTGCATGTTATGTTTTAAATTTCCTAACACTTTTTCTCATGCAGCTGGCTGAACTTCAAACCTTGGTTATGTTTTGGTAAAGTTCAAATCTTCTAAGTCAAGATGTAAAGTGTGGGTTTCGGCATTATCAAAAAGGGGGAAATTGTTGGGAACCTTTTCTCTCTTTGAACTAAGTTTTGATAATGCTATTAGAAACCACACTTAGACAATAGACTTTAATTGGAACAGGCTGGTCTCCGTGTTTGGATCAGTCAAGCTTAACCCGAACAGGTTGCTATGTAAAGGTCAAGGTTGGTAGTGCAACCTTGTACCTATTTTACTCAAACCTGTCATAATGTTCATTTATGTAATCTGTCTATGTAATCTGCTCCAACCATACTCGAAGATTTCTTGCGAAGATTACAGAAGACTGAAGACAGTTCGAGGTATAGAAGCGTGACCTGCAAAGTCCAACCTGAGTTGTGGCTGAGGAACCTGTCCTCAACTCAACGTCTATAGTTATGCCAGTGTACAGTTCTGCACATACTGACACACACAACGGCTCTATTACAAATGCTTCTCTATAAATACCTCAAGACATTCAAGAAAGAAAGTACAGGAAACTCAAATTACAAGCTGAAACGCTGCAGAAATCTCAAGCTAAATATTCACACAATCAACACTCGAAATCACTAGAGCTTTCCCAAGTGTTGATCTTTGTAGATTTCTATTCTTTCTAGAATCTGTCTTACTAGAACACAATCCACGCTCTCACTACCATCACTGTTGATATTCAGTGTAGTTGATAGAGTTGTATACCAAACGGTGATAGCTTTTCACAGCTTTCCAGTTTGATTATTAGTGCTAGTTGTTTAGCATTAGTAAGATTGTATGTAAGTTTGTATGTAAAGTTAGAAGAGACACGACTCAAGATTCGTGCTAGATTCAGTCTAAAGAGAGACTTGAATTTGGACTGGAACCTCCACCAGTGTTAAAAGGAGCGAAAAATCTCAAGTTAAGGGATTACAGATTCGACGGGATCTGGCGTGGACGTAGGAGCTGTTTACTCCGAACCACGATAAAAACTCCTCGTGTTTCTCTGTTCTTATCTGTTTTCACACAGTTTGCAAGCTCACAACCTGCACGATTGTAACATGTCTTGCATGTGCACTGTCTTTGAAAACTATCCTTGAAAACTGTTTCTGAGAACTGTTTTCTGAAAACTGTTAGCCACTTTCACAGTTTGCATGAACACTTGTTTGAACTAAAGTTTTCTTTGAAAACTGTTTTGAAAACTGTTAGCCAACCTTTCCACCAAACTTCCGCACGCAGGTTAGTTTTGCAAGCTCAGCAGGTCACTGTTTGAGCTGGAAAAACTAAACTGTTCTGATAAACTGAAGTGACGACTCAGTGAGATCAAATTGTTTTGAAAAGTCAAAACTGTTGGCTAATTGGTGTATTCCCCCCCCCCCATACACCAATATCTATTTATCAGGACCTACAAATCTCTACCTTTCAACTAGGGGCGCGACTTAGACTAAATTAAGCTCGACAAACTAAAATATCCTAAAAATTCATAAGAAATAACTTGAAATAAATTTTAAATAAATAATTATTTTCAGGCTGTGACATGAATCAAGCCTTGTAAACCTTCCTTGAACTTCTTAGCTCGAGCTCTTGTCACCGGACCACTTGGAACACGAACGGGATCTTGACTCCATGATTCTTGGACTCCATCAGGATTCGTTCTCTTGATCCTCCTCGTGAGGAAATTTTTTCAGAGATGTTGAGCTTGGCAAGTATGGCGTCGAGTTTGGCGTCGGTCGCTACTTGCTTTGCTACAGTCACGGATTGGGCGGCACGAAGCTCCGCCGCCACACCATCGCCTTCTCCATCAGCTTTGCGTGTTGTTTCCTTGTGAGCGTCATTTTTTTTATCCGGCAGGTCGGGCCAAATTGCTAGAGTGAAGACGATGAACGAAAAGAAAATAACGAATATAATAAATCTCCTCAAAAAAGGCCCTACGATAAGCCGTCCAAAACTCCAGTAATTTCTGATAATGATCAACTACGACAGAAACCCTATTTAAATAATAGTAAACCCTAACCGACTCCAAAGCCCATGCATGCACATATGGGCTGGCCCAACATAATTAAAATAATAAATATCCTAACTCATAACAAAGGAAATAATAATAATAATAATAATAATAATAATAATAATAATAATAATAATAATAATAATAATAATAATAATAATAATATCTAAATTTTTATCTATTACAAATCTAAAAATATAATTTAAGATTCGAATCAAAATACTTGGTCCCTCGAAACAAAACTTGAATGTCTAAAGCAAAATGTAATACTTGATTACTTATATATATTACTACTAAAAACCCCAAGTTTCACTAAAAACATCTAACAGTTCCAATTTCATAGTCTAAATCAACCTGCAAACCATCATATAGCTCAACATCTTTCTCATTCTCATCACCACTCTCTTCATCAATGTAAAGGGATCAGCAAAAGGGCGTATAAAAGAGATTTAATTCGCTTTTTTTAATCATTCGACTTCGGCGCCAAAATGCTCACCGATACCTATACACAAAGAAAAAAAACGAATATCACATAGTCCATAGCTACAGGAAACTGAGTTCGTTGATTTGTATTATTATGGATCAACAAAAACAGTGATTTAAAATTAGCTAAATGCTACTCCCTCCGTCCCACCTAAATAGTCCACATTGCTATTGGCACAGAGACTAATGTAAGTAGAGATAATGAATTTTATAATAATATTAGTTGTGAGATAGACTTTTACCATTTTAGAAAATTAGATGAGACAAACTAATAAGGAAAAATGGACTATTTAAATGGGACAGAGGAAGTAGTACAACGGTGGGGAGGGGATTAGCGTCAAGATGGTTAAACGGGAGTCTAGGCAGGTCTAAACAGACTGGGTAGATTAGAATTATAATGCATATATATATTTTTTATTATTTTACACACTACACCTTATAATACAAACTACTCCCTCCGTCTATGATTTCTTGACAAAATTACTATATCGGAACGTTCATCATTTCTTATCACTTTCTATTTTGAGACGTAAGCCCCCCAATCACTATAACACTTTATCGCTTTAATACTATTAAAAATATTAAATAGACTCATAATTATTTCACTTTAACACTTTAATTTAATAACATATCATCAAAACACATTAAACTCCGTGCCTAAAATTTTTTGCCAAGAACTTATGGACGGGGGAGTATATGAAAGGTTAAAACGTATAATATGTTAATTAATAGTTCAGATTCTACAAACACAACAATCTTCTACCTAAACATCAAAGTCTATGATAAATTTTCATATGTTTAAACATATTTTCATAAGTTAGAATATAATATCCATGATTTTTCAAATATATACACCCTCCGTCCCACTTCATTAGTCTCATTTGTCATTTTCGTCTGTCTATTTATTAGTCTTATTTCCTAAAAAGGAAATAAATTAGTGCACAATCATGTCCCTAATCCCTCTTCAATTAGGCCCAAAAACTTCTAACCCTAATTGCATCCTATGCGCCTCCTCTCTCCAGCTCTTTTTTTTTTTTTTTGAAACTTCTTTCTACCTCTCTACCTTCTCTCTTTGCCTCTCTCTAGATCTGAGCCCCCGCCGACAACACCGCTGCCATCGCCGGGACTAGATCTCACAAGATCTGAGTCGCTCTCGCTATCCCCCGCCGTCCCTCGCTCTCCTCTCATTTCATCTCGCATCCCCTCATTTCCCCTCATTTCCTCTCTGAAATCTCTCTCCCGTCGCCACTCTCTATCACGCCGTCGCCTCTCTCTTCCTCTAGCCATCATGCGCCGCCCATGACCGAGGTTTCTACTCCCCATTCCCGGCCGTGCCGTCGCCTAGGTTTTTGTGTAGATCTGACTCGCCGGCGCCTTCGCCCGGCTCAGATCTGCTCAGATCTGACCGCCCCCGCCACCACCAAGAAATAGAAAGAGATGAAAATGAAAACTTCACTCAATCGCAAAAGTCGACTTCGTTTCTGGGTGTTTTTTGTAAAAGAGAAACGGGCAGCAGCAGAGAGGAAGCCATGAGAGAAAGACAAGAATAGGAGAGAGAGAGAGAGATGGATTTGAGCTCGGGGGTCGCTGGCGGCTCTCGTTTCACTTTTTGCAATTTCAAAATTGAATTTTAGTTTTTCAGTTTTTTTAGTGCGCCTAAATGAAATTTGCTACAGTTAAATGAAATCTTAAGCTGATGGCTAATTCCTAATTAAAACACCTCATCCCCTGTCCTTGGTTATTGTGCCCATATGAAATAGGACTAATAACTAGGGACAGAGGTAGTATAATCTAATTTTCCTACCCGACCAGTCTAGGATGGCTAGACCGTTTAGACTTAGTTTATCGGCGACCTCCATCAGGAGGTCGCATAGCAAATTCAATTAAAACAAATATTTTATTAATAAACAGTGAATTTGGTCGGTCTATTTTTTTGTGACCTCCAACCTCAACATTTTACTTCTTCTTTTCATTTAATTGTGACACATGGCATACTTTAATTGGCCAGATAAATTTTATTAGGATATTGTGATAGAATTATCATATTTTTTATATAATATTATATATATATATATATATATATATATATATATATATAAATTACACCAAAATTCATAACTTTTTTTTCTCTATAAATAGAGACCACATTTCATATATTTCTGCACAAAAAAAAAAAAAAAAAAAACTCTTCTTTCACTACAATTTCCTCTTTGGCTACAATTTTTTTTTCTTATCAATGGATTTCAATTCTAATTCCTTCTCAAATTACCAAGATTTGTTGGCTTCTCAAGGTTATTATCCTAACCTTGACAATATCCAAAACTTTGAAGAATTCCAAAATTCCGAAACTGATTTGAGGTAGCTCAATTTAATACTAGTTTGTATTTTTTTGAAATTTTTATATTTTTAAATATTTTAATTATTAATTTTCTTGATACATATAATTATGTTGTATATAAAAATCACATTAAATACTCCCTCCATCCCACTTCACTAGTCATGTATACTATATTGGGCCGTCCCACTTCAGTAGTCATGTTTCCTAAAATGGAAAGAATTAGTCACCACTAATCATCTCATCATCCACTCACCTCTCAGCACGTATCCCAATATAGTTTAAATGTATATAATTTAAATCATATACATTTAAACTATCATAACTTGCTTGTTTGTTCTCCGATTTTTATAATTTTTATACCAAATTAAAGGTCTTGATAAAATCTTTTATTTAAGACCAGACATCAATATATTTTTATGCATCTATGATGCTCTAGTTTTAAAACAATGAAATTTGCATTAAGATATCAAACATTACACTTTATCTCTAAACATACTCTTCTAAAATCTCGTGCCGTAAAGCAATAGGACTACTGAACTGGGACGAAGGGAGTAATAATTAATAATGTTGTGGTAGGATAGTTGGAATGGTTGCGGATAAATCTATAAAAATAAAGGTGATTGGTTTGAGATAAATAGTAAATTGATAGAAGAGAGAGAAATTAATTTAATAATACTGAGGTTGGATGGTTAGGTAGTAAAGAAGGTTGCTGATAAACATAGTCTTAGGCACCAATTAATTAGTCTTTGCATAGAGCCAACCAATTCGTCCAAAATCGAGACGGCTCGACGACTACTAACAACTGGGCACTATTTAAATGGCCGACTTGGCCGTCTTTTAGAACACTCAACAAAATTAATCCAAAGAGCAAAAAAGATAGAGAAATAAAAAATAAAAAAAATAAAAAAAAAAAAAAAAAGCTTTGTTAATGGAGGAACACTAAATACCAATAAGGTGATTTTATTCATAGCCTCATTTTTTCTCACTATAGCCACCATTTTAAAAATAATAGTAAAAAAAATACTACCGAAAGTACTATATTAACCCCCATAGCCATAGCCTCCAAATTAATTATATACTGTATCTTCAAAAATCTATCCCAATACCTTCGTCTATTCTAATTGCCCCTTGCATTCACAACTCGCCACACTCGATTTCTCTTCCGCAAGTATATGAAACTGATGTAAGATGCAGATTTTGGAAAAGAAACACAAACCCCAAGTATAGAAACTAGACAGTACCCTAAAAAAAAAAGTATAGAAACTGGAAAAAGAAAAAGTCCGATGTTTGATAGTTTGCCTCTATTATCATATGCTTGCAATTTTTTAACGAGTCTCAACAACTATTGATCATTTTTTTTTTTCAAGTAGCAGGATTACAGGCGATCATAACTTTGGTCACGAATCATATTTGTTCATAATTAATTCATATAGATACGTAGGAAAGGAGTATAGTCCCACGAGATAAGAAGGTCATGGATTTATGAGAATTGGCTAATGATATGATGGCTGAATAAATTTATGAGAAATATGAAGATTATTTGTTTGCATGAGAAATAGAAAGATTTCTGGTAGTTGTAGCCGATAGTAGTTTTAATCTGGGAGCTATAATCAATTTGCAGGGTATAGGGCTAAACTGTAAATTAATTCGTCATTTTTATTATTTTTAAATTAAGGAGCTATAAGGGAGAGAAAATAGGGCTATGAATAAAATCAATGTTCTAAAAGTCGTCAGTCGCTAGTCGGGCGGTGGAGGGAGGACTAGCGCCTAGGCGGTTAGGCGGGAGCCTAGTCGGGGACTAGGCGAATTAAAAACACAGTACTTATTTTTATTATATTTACATTATGTCATCAGTTATAAACTATATTGCATATATTATTCATAATTTTACTACCAAATTCATAATAAAAACATAAAATATGATAATTAAAAGTCCAATTCAATAAATTTCATAGTGTATAAAAAAATTTATAACTTTCAACATAATATCAGTATGTATTGAATTCAATATTTGTAATCTAATTTAGCTCTAAATTCGTCTAGCCATCCAAATCACGTATGGAAACAGCCTAGTTAACGTAAATATCGATTAAGCATACCTAGAGACTAATTAAACTTTAATATGACCAATAGTTAGGATGTCGTTAAGTGCCTAGTCGGATTTAGTATTAGTCGGGTCGGTGATATGCCGCCTAGCGCCTAGGCGGAGACTAGGCGGACCTAAGCGGGGACTTCTAGAACACCGAATAAAATCGCCCATACCAATAATGTCAAGATAAATGAGAATTATGCTCTACCACAACCCACGCACACACGCACACATGCGTGGGCAGTTATGAGGTCAGAAGCAAAACGGCAGTGAAACCAAAAAGAAAGTAAGTGGGGCCAGTTTAATGGGCCGAATTGTTCATGTCCAAAACCCAACACGTGTGTGTAGGCCCATATATCACTATCAATATTTAAGGCCTCGCACGTGTGTAGTCTATTCTTTGAACCTGCGACATCATATTTACCACGCATTCTACCCCTCCATCTCCAAAAACTTGATTTGACTGACACGAGTTTTTAAAATAATATAATTAACTTGGATTATTTATTAGGGTCAAATCTATAAATACCCATTTTGAAAATATAGATTTAAAATATACCCATTTTGAAAATACATATTCAAAAAATGCCTGTTTTATTAAAATACAATAAAAATGGGCCCCACTTCACCAATATCTCTCCATGAGCCTCAATATCTCTCTATGAATATCAATAACTCTCCATGAGGAAAAACTCCCGGGAGTTTTTGACTTTTCTCAAAAAAATAAAAATTGAAGATTTTACAAATCAATGAAAAACGCCCGATAATTTGTGAAAAGCGCTCGACGGTGTTTGAAAAGCGCTCCATAATGTGATTTTCCATTTTTTTTTAATTTCATGAAAAGTGCCCGTAATTTTTGAAAAGCGCTCGATGTTCCTTCAAAAGCGCTCGATGTTTCATCAAAAGCGCTCGATGCGTTTTTATCTATTTTTGAAAAGCGCTCTAAGTTCCTTCAAAAGCGCACGAAAATGTGGGCCAACGATATTTATCAGCGATATTCCCTATTGTAAAACGACAAAATCGTACCCATAACACGTGAAGCGCGGAAATTAATGTGTGAAGTGGGGCCCATTTTATTATATTTTAAGTAAAACGGGCATTTTTGGAATGTGTTTTTTTAAAGTGGGTATTTTTTGAATACCCACTTTGAAAACGGGCAAAAATAGACATTAAGAGTATTTATTAATGGTGGAGATTGGGTTCCACTTCTATTGTAGTGTATTGTACTTTCTCTATTTACTCTGATTTGACCATATTTTCTATTTGAAATGTTTACTCTCATTTGTCTCATTTTTAAAAATGACTCAAAATAACCCTTAATCTACATTCATTGAGGAGGTGTGCACCACAATAATATACATAAAGTTGCATTTTCTTATAAATTGTGCCCAAAAGGAAGAGGTCAAATCGTAGTAAACGGAGGGAGTACTGCGTATTGTTTTTTGATAGTGAAGATGTGGTCTCACCTTTAATTGTACCATTTATTTATATTTTTATAGTGAGTCTATATTTAAAAATAAATATACAAAATTTTGTGGGACAACTCAAAACAGAATTATCGATAAAGTTTTTGAAAACGAAGGGAGTATCATTTACTTGAGCCGCATGCAATTTTTGCTCGTGGATTTATTACTATTTTTCCCTTTTCTTTTATGCGTTATATTTCTAGTTTGATTTTTAAATGTTTGTAAACGACCCCTAAATTGTGATGTGGATTTTTTGGAGTCGTTGCGATTACCAATCAAAATAGATATTGTGAGAATAATCTTACAAACTCATGAATTGTTGAAAGAATATAAAAAACAATAAATAACTGTAGTAAAATTTAAGGATTGATTTGGAAAAAGTATATGGTGCTTTGATATTTGTAAAGAGAAATTTAATGGGGTGATTTTAGTTTTGATGAGATTCCAAAACTCATCTCAAAACCTCTTAATACAATTTCCTAAAAGATGTTTTATAATGTTTGCCAACTCCCTTCAGTAGTTCAAAAGGTTCGCATGTTAAAGAACCTTGTAATATAGTTGTGTATTGCAGGCTCTATCAAGAAATGAAAATCAGAACCTCAGCAAAGCGAAGAATTATTGCTGACCAGATTGTACAATGAACATTGCTGACTACAACAACTGCTGACCTCCGATAAAGTATCACTTATCAGCAGATGGTATGAGAATACTTGCTGACAAGAAAAGAATGAAGACTCAGATCAACGACTAGTAGATACATGCTGAGATTCCAACAGATAGAAAGATTAGCAAAAAGATAGTAAAAGGTCAGAAGCTACACGACAAGATGTCTGCCACAAGTACAACATAACTACATCCTAAGACATATTAGAAGAAGCGAAGCAGTCAACCTAGAAAACCCGCTGAAAAGTTGCTCCACCTGCTCCCGATGGGATTGGCTGCTGTTACACATCGCAGAATCAATGGTTATAATGCATTAATTATCAGAAGATGCATTCAATGTAACCGGGTCATTATGTGAGGGATTAGAGTGTACTTTCTCCATCAATTACATTCGACTCCCACACTATAATACTGAAGGGCTCTTATCAGAGAGAGAGAGAGAGAGAGAGAAAGAGAGCAAATGTGCTATTAAAAAAAAAAGACTTCGTCGAAGTCTTGCACTGACAAAGTTTAATTGTGTCTTTCAGATCTCCAGTTCTTCAAGAGCAAGAACACTCACCTTCTTTGAGTGTTTCTTATCTTCAGAGATCTAGCTTTAGGTTTTTCACTTGTAACTAAGCCTCACGCATAGCTTAGTTGAGCATTCCTATCCTTTGTAATGTTCTTCAATGTAAAGGGATGTCTCATTAGTTGGAAAACCGTTTCTTCGCGTCTAAAGAAAAAGAGGTGTTAGGCCTTGTATCTGCCCGTAAAGCTACACTCACTTTGTAATTCCACCATATGCTTTGTGAGTATTCACTTTAAACTCGTTGTAGGCTCGTGAGTGTACGAACCGTCCGGCGAAGGACAATTCAAATTTCCCAGATTCATTTTTGGTTGTTTAACTAGAAATAAATCATATCATGCTCCTTGAAATTAAATTAACATCTATATGGTGTTTGATCGATATACCTACTTGATTTCGTGTATCTACTGATTTGTTTCCCCTGCTTGAATTCGATGTCGAATGAACAACACGCTACGAACTCAACCATGAAGGAACCAAGTCACCACTAAATCGCCGCCGCCATCTCTTCCTCAAGGGTAGACCGTCGTCCCTCTCTCTCTCTCTCTCTTATCCCTAGCCTCATTTCTCTTGCGGTGAATAATGAGACGATTTGTATATTTTCTAAGCTAGGGATATGAATATATAAAGATGAGAGTATGGCTTAAGCAGCAGGCTTGGCCTGCAGCCCACGTCATGGGCGGCTGGGCTCAATATTGGCGGCCCTCACTGGGCCCAATATTTAAGCAACCCATTGTTCCTTCTTTCTGTGGCCTTAAGATGTTTTGGGTCAGCTAGGGATCTATTAGCTAGATAAACCTGGCAACTTTCTGAGAATATGTTTACTAAGGTTGTCTCCTTAGAGAAATTGAAGCTAAAGACAACTTTAGCTCATCTCAAAACTTGAAATGAAGAGATGGCACTGCAGTACAGGCTGTACAACTGAAGGTTGAAGATTACATATGAGATCAATCTCTAAGTGAGAGATTGTTGGGCTATTTTATTGGGTTGTGGAGCTTGATAAGAATCTTTGTGAGCAAGTAATTTAGGAGATCAAGTTTTCTTTGTAGAATATTGATTAGCACGTATTTTATGTGCATGTTGAGTGTGCTTTGAGTGTGTTTAAATCTCGATTCATGTGCTTAAAGGGTAGAAATGCTAGAGTTTCTTAACTTGTAGCATACTTATATTTTTCTCATTTTTTCCCGGGTTTCGATCCAATTTTGTAAGAAGTTGAAAGAGCATTCAAGTAGCTAAGGATCGAGGGCCAGAAACGAGGAAGAATCGAGCTCTATTAGAGTGAAACTTGTGTTTAAAATGTGGAATTTCAAGTTCTATAGTTAGAGTTTCACTAGTTTGATTTCATTTATGTTTTTCTCGTTCTCTCGAGTCTCTTTATGCTTTTTGCAGGAATAATGGAGAACTTACTTGGCTAAATTAATCATTCCATGACGAAGAGGAGCTCGTTAGGAAGCCATAGCAAAAAACGGATTGAGAATCGGAGTTCAGACGAGAGAGAACGAGCGAAAACGGTGAAGTCGCGCAAGAGAAGGAAAACTGGCGGGTTGGCTGGCGGTTTGTCAAACCGCCGGGAACCAACATCAAACCGCCGGTTCACCACCTCATTTGGCAGTATAGACGGCGGTCTGGCCGGCGGTTTGCCAGACCGCCGGTTCCCCTTCCCACAGACCGCCGGTCAAGCGTCCCCCCTCACTAATGGGCGAGTTCGGCTCGTCCAAACTCGTCCCGGTTCGTCCCGTTTCACCCCGATTCGACCCAAACTTGATTTTTGATGTATTTAACCCCAAAATTCATCTCATTTGTATATCTTTTTCATATTTTTAATTCCCCAAGAACCCTAAAATATTTTCCCTATTTCCTTTTTAGTATTTTGAAGATTGTTGGAGCTATACTTTGTGGATTTGCAATTCAAGACCATTTTCTTCTTCCTCATTAAATTCTCTTTCTTTTAAGCATAATTTCTTCTATTTTCTATGGTTCATTTCCTTTAATTATGTCTAGCTAATTTCCTTTTGGTTCCAATATATTAAGATATGATCTAGAAAATTAGGTTTTTGGATTTTGTTGTTGGATTTACCTTCTAATTCATATGTCTTGTGATTTGGGACTTGATTTTATTGCATGAGTGATTGGCCATCATAGAGTGCATACAAGGTGTTTGGTTAAATGCTTAGTAGGCTTTAGTTCATAACACCTGACATCAAATCACAACATATTAGTAATTCTTGCTAATAGGAGATTCTAGATAATTAATTGAGCTATTTGGAGTTAATTTATGCATCTTGAGACCTAGCGGAGATAGATGTTATAGGTTAATCCACTAATATTGATTGCTTCGAGAGAAGAATTGATGTTTACTATATATGGAACTCCCATATGAATTAGATTAAAATGGTTAATCCATGCAAATCCATAAACCTAGGCTTTTAGTGATTATTGGATTATATTTGGAACCATATTTTCTCTTATCGATTTTATATCATTTGCCACTTGTTACGTGCTTAGTTAAGTTTGAGCTTTGTTAATTACTTTTCAATTGTTTTTTCTCAATCAAAAAACACAAAAACATAATATATTGTAGCTTGGATAGTAGGTTTAGTAGCTAGGTTACTACTTAAAACTTGAGCATCCTTGCATTCCTTGTGGTTCGACTCGATTACTCAATCGATTATTATTGCTCTCTACCCTCACCTCTAAAGTGAGGGCGGATCAAATATATTTATGTTTTCTTGTTAGAGAGTGGAAAAAAATCATAATTAAAAGTAGATTAGTATAGAGTAAGAAATCTCTAGTGAAGACTACTTAACTTAATAGTGCCCTAGACGTAATGTCAATATGATAAATTGGTTCATCAATTCGTATGTATTTTTTATAGTCTATTTTCAATTATCTTTTGTGTTATTCTTAACATTATTGTATATTGCATTATGAGCCAATTCATTATATGTCCATATAAGTTAACAAATGTTAAATAATGTCCACCAACTTAAAAAATACAAATTATGTCAACTTTTACCTTTTTAGACTAAAATGTCCTTAATGAGTTTGACTTTGACTTTGACTTTTTTTTTTTCCTGAAGTTTCTTTGATGTTTTTTTTTTCGATTTTTTGTATTTTTTTTCGACATTTTTTACATTTTTTTTCAAATTTATTTTTTCAAATTTTATGAAGAAATGCATGATCCAAAAACCAGAAATAGGACTGATGAGACTATCGTCACCGAATAGTCCCATAGTCCCAACTTCAGCAATTCTTTTTTGTTCATAAAATCAACATTCAAATCATTATATTCATTTAATATATATATATAGTGGAGAGATCACGTACAAAAGACATCTTCCGTAAGAAATGAGAAATGATCTAAACCATTAATTTTAGTGTGATCTATGGTTAAGATTGATTGGTGCATTATGATTATACTAAAAATGCATTATGATGACCGATGCATTATGATTGTATAGACAATGCATTATAGTTGTACATATCGTGCATTATATTTGTGCATAAGATACATCATTTTTTTTTTTACGGAAAATCTCTTTTATACAGGATCTCATCCCTATTACCAAACCAGAAATATGACTAATGGGACTATTAGCACCGAAGAGTCTCATAGTCCTAATTTCAGTAGCTCATTTCAGTTCATAAAATCAACATTCAAAGCATTATTTTTTAAATATATATATATATATATATATATATATATATATATATATAGGGTTGAGATCACATACAAAACTCCTTTAGCGTAAGAAATAGGAAGCATCATAAACCCTTGATCATTAGAAATACACGGTTAAGATTAATCCTTCAAAATTGCAAATTCTAATTTTAATTGCTGACTTTTCGACCTCCGAGGACAAATTAGTAAAAAAAAAAATTAAATCTAACCACTACAAGGAAATGGCAATAATCGTGGATTTTAAATAATTATCCAATATAAAACATATATACCAAAAATAGAATACAAACTAAAATTCGAGATATCCAAAGAAAAAATAGTATTTGTTTCCAACGCCAAACAACAATATTAAATTCATTATAAACCTTGTGAGAAACAAAACCATTTTTTTTTAATTTTAGAGGGACAAAACCAAAGCATAATCGCAAGAATGGTATAGCAAAACTTTCCCGTTCTAATTTATAATGCATTTGGTATTGTATTATAATGCACAACTGTTTTAATTTATAATGCATTTGATACTGTATTATAATGCACACCCGTATTATAAAAATTTAATTTATAAATTATAATGTATTTGACTTTTTTAATTTTTAATTTATTTTTTTTATAAAAAGCCGTCAGAAATATTGTAATGCACTTTTCAATTAATTTGTTTTCTTACAATGCACAATGCATTGATTGTAATATTATAATGCACTTTTTGTCATAATTTTTTTAAAATATAAATATTATTTTAGACAAGTCATGATTCCTAATGCATTGATTTTGTAGTTATAATGCATTCATTGAATTAGACAATGCACAAAAACCAAAACATCAAATTACATGCTATAAAAATATCGTGTGCAACGACAATTTATACAAATACTACATTCATAATGCATTAATTGGATATTTTTAATGCATTTGATGCATTAGGATAATGCATAAAACTCTAAATAACCAAAAAAAATATATATATAATTGAGTGAGGAAATATTATACTTATTATAGCATACTTATGACAATATTTCTTACGCTTTTAATTTTGGATAAATTTTACCCACTTTTTGAGAGTGAGACTAAAATACCCTCTCACCTTTCTACTCTCACCCCCTCACCCCCTTCTACTCTCACCCCCACCCCCCTTCATACTCTCTACCCCCCTTCTACTCTCAACGCCCCACCCCCTTCTACTCTAAAATAACACACACACACACTTTATATTTTAATTTTTTTTCTTCTTATTATTTCTTTCTTTATTATTATTATTATTATTAGTATTATTATTATTATTTTTCCTTCCGTTTTTATTCCTTCAATTTTTTTTCAGTTTTTTTTTTCTTGTTGCTTTGCTTTTTAGAGTTTTTTTTTAATGTATTGTAAGTGGATTTCGAATGAAACCATCAGGTTTTGCAAAGTTGGTAAGATATTGATGTAATCTTACCATTCATAGTACGATAATTGGCAATATGCCGATAACGTTTTGTCACATTATATGCAAAGTACGCAAGAACATGAGATTATGTGATATTGATAAGATATTGATGTAATCTTGTCATTCATAGTACGATAGTTGGCAAGATGTCGATAACGTCTTGCCAAATTATATGCTAAGTACGCAAGAATATGAGATTATGTGATATTCATGTGAAAGACAATACAAGAAGACAAGTAATGAAGAATGATTGGTATTTTGTAGCTCTTACTTAATGATGGCAATAATGGTGAATCTCTTACTTACTGATGACAAGAAATGATTAACATTTTGTCTTGACAAGTCAAGAAATGGTAAGAAGTTGACTATATCTTTCCAAGTAATTGTTAAAAAGTCAAATTGGTAAGAAATTGTGAAAATGTTACCAAACTATTTAAAAAAGGTAAGGAATTGACGAATTATTACCAATTAATTTGTCAAATTCTTACCAAATGATTAACAGAAGATAAGAAGTTGTCAAGTTCTTACGAGAACAGAGTTAGAGAATGCAAGAAATTAATAAATTCAACCGATTTCAAGCACAATGACTATATCAATCACTCATGAACCAATTCAATATTCAACAATTGAAAATTTTCGTAATTTCTAAGCCAAAAAATAAATAAAAAATAACTGATTTTATTAAACCAAATGCATACATATCAAATGCTTTAATTTCGCCACAAGTAATTTTGGCAAAAATGAAAAGAGCTAGAAAAGAAAAAACAAGAAAGGGAGAGCGCGAATGATTGGTACTTTGTAGCTCTTACGTAATGATTGCAAGAATGGTGAAACTCTTACTTACTGATGACAAGAAATTGTTAACTTCTTGCCTTGATAAGGCAAGAAATGGGGTAATGTACCTACCATTAACTGCGAAAAAGACGAGGCAAGGAATTACACAATTTCTTACCTACTGGTGGTAAGAAATCGGTAGTTACTTGCCTGCAGAATGCAATAAAATTAGGTGATTTCTTAGATTACTAACTAAGAAATATATGAGGTGATTTCATTAGTTGCTTGTCCGCAGAAAGCAATAAATGGGGTGATTTCTTAGATTAATTGATAAATTCTTTAAAAGTCACATTACAGTCGACTTATAATGAATTCTTATCGAAAAAATGCTATGTAATAAAGAATAACCACAAAAGAATATCATGTGAAAGACAATACAAAGAAAGTAATTAATTAAGACATTTATACCATTAAATTTTACATGATTGGTAAATTATTAGTAAAATCTTGTCATTTATGGTAAGATAGTTGGCAAGATATCGATAATGTCTTGCCAAGTTAATTAAATCATTATCCTCCAATACACCAAAATAATCTAACAAATCAATGCACCAATAATCGAACTCGAAATTGGGCTTTCTAAAGCAAGAATCAAAAATTAAAGAAAAAAAGGAAAAAAGTCTACACAATTTTTTCTTCTTCCATTTATGCGATCACTTGAAAGTAAAAAAAAAAAAGAAAAAAAAAACACAAATCTATCAATTATCTAACCACAAAGCAAAAGGAAAAAGAGGAGTGGAGCAAAGCACGAATCAAACCCGATTCAAATAAAAGAGAAGAAAAAAATCACAAAGAAAAGAGAAAAAAAAAAAAAAAATTACAAACCCAACATCTATGAATATGCTTGCCGAGTTTAAACCCAAAAAAATACAAACCCAAAATCAATTTCTAACAATAGAGAATTACAACAATTTGAGTAATTCAAATGAAAAAAATAAAAAAATAAAAACATTGCCTCAATTTCTCTGAGCTATGTCCGGCAAAGAGAAGCCGGATCCCGATGCCGTTGCCGCATCCACCTAGGAGCTCCGCCGTGCTCCTTCTTCCCCCCGTGCTCCTTCTTCCTCTTCGGCTTTCTCTCACTAGAAACCGCCGCCGCCGTTCTTCCGCAAATTGGAGTTTGGGTACTCTAGGCGGAACACCGTCGCCCAACCGGAGCAAATCCATCAGCCACCGCTTCAATTTATAGAGAGGAGAAGAGGGTGACGCTGCCGCCGTCGATGAAGAGGGGAGGGAGGCGATTCAGAGAGAGTTCGTGGCCGGAGCCGTCGCCGGTGAGGAGAGAAGGAAGAAGTATTTGAGAGAGAGAGAGAAGCATGTTTCCAAATTTTTTTTTTGAATCTGTATAAACAAACGAGGAGAGAGAATGGGATAGAGGAGATGTGAGATTATATTATGGGGGTATTTTAGTCCCATAATTGAAAAAGTGGGTATATATTGACCAAAATTAAATGTGTAAGAAAAATTGGATTTTCTAAGTGATATTAGGTAGAATGAGGTATTACCTCTATATAATTTGTCTGAACTCTTAAATCAACGAAATAAAAACTACAAAATTAAACTGCATAAATTCTACATAATTCGATAAAAACTTTGAGAGCGGAAAATTTGTTGTACGATTTCATCAATGCCCAGGTTTACTACCACTCCTCGATCTACCACCGGCGTCACCATGATATTAGTACTACTACAATACTTGAAAATCACCAAAAGTAGAGAAATAAATTGTGAATAATTTGTGCGATTAAACAAATTTGCTGGCGAGCCAATATTCAAAGATATTATAATAATGACTAAAAGTAACTATTAGGAAATCCCATGATTATAGGGAAAACGTATAACTTCCACAGCAAAATACATAATTGACCTTCTGGACATTAATGGGTCATATTAAAAAAAAATATTAAGATTAAGATCAACCGTAGATCAAAAAATATAAACGGACAAGATTACTTCTCATTTTTTACGGAATGAAGCTTTTGTACATGATCTCCCACCTATATATATATATATATTATGATTCTAAACAAGATGAATAACCCTAAACTAACTGTAGCAGCCAAAACAGAGGCAAAACCCTAAATCAGAAAAGCGACTAATGAGACTATTGACACCAAATAGTCCTAATAGGCCCAACTGCAAAATCAGAGATTCTCACAAGCAAAACATAAAACACTTTGCATACAAGCCGTGGTTTCAAGTTCTTTGCCAAAATAAACCAGCGACTAATGCTTCCAATAAATAAATAAATAAATAATCACCGCAAAAGCATTGTGGCTTCTTCTATTTTCGTCGTTCGCGTCGACGAGTTCAAACAAAATATTTTTCACGCTTCATGTTGCTGCCGGAGGATTTGCAGCTGAGCATCGGATCTGAAGTAGAGGTGGGTAGATCTGGTAGAGACGGTCGGATCTGGAGACGAAGGGATTCGATGGTGGAGGCACCGGATCTGGAGTGAGATCGGGTGCTAGAGGAGACCGAAGAAGAGCATCGCGACAGCAGAGCCAAGGCGGCCGGAGGCGTGGCGGCAGCTGAAGAAGGTAGAAGGTTGAGGAAGAGAGGGTAGAGAAGAAAGAGAATTTGATAAATGAAAGGTGAAGCACGGTTTTTAATTGTATTCAAAATTCAATGAATTGGGAAGGGTATTTTGGTCACAAAATGTAACATAAGGACATAATTTGTATTTTTTATCATCTTGGACATAATTTGACATCTATAAACTTGTATGAACATATTTATGCATTATCACTTGTATTATATACTAATAAACTTGTATCGTGCATTATACTCCACTAACTCGAAAAAGGTACTTATAAAGCATTATAAAACATTATATCATTGCTAGTGTTTCCTAATATAATATCACGATAATTGTGTGAAAGCATTCCGAAACATATTTCATTTTTTGAAGAATGCCAATACAATTATTTCAACATGTTTATTTGATCTGGTGACCCAAGACTAATGATCCATAAATTATTTTGCAAGTCATCAAAAAATAATAATAATAATAATAATAATAATAATAAATAATTAAAATAAATAATTTTTTGATGTCCACAAATATTGTGGACAGCCTAAAAAAGTTAGATCAAATCAACTTAAAGAGGTGGACCCAATTTTGTCTATGGTCCTCAAAAAGCATATACAATGAGTTGGGCTTGTCCTTTTATTTGGCGATTAGATATAGTTGACGAAATTTATGAGTTTGCTGTAAAATATGCCATGAAGCATCTCAATTATCTATACCAATATATAAAAGAGTCTTGTTTTACAAAATATACATCATTTATTATATCCTTCTTATTTACTTAAATTAAGAGTTAATAGAGTAATATAAATAATGTCAAAAATATTTTAATGCCTATTATAATAGGACATGGTTGTATATATAGTTACATGATAGTATAATATATATGATGATTTGTATCTTCTATAATTGGAAACAAATTTAATAAATAACTATTGTATTAAGGTGATAAATCTTTTCTAGTACTAATTAATTAACTTAAGAAAAATATTTGAATTTTAATTATGTTATACTTATTTTTTTCATAAGTAGGACTTATAATATTAAATTATAAAATTTATAATAAGTATAATCATAGAATATAGGAAATTACATACGATTTCATTAAACAAAAAACCTATAAGTTTCTTTACGTAATGTTCCTTCTTACTGTAAATTTTAGTAAATATTAGTAATTCTTGCTAATAGGAGGTTCCAGATATTATTTGTTCCTTTTGGAGTTGACATACCACCTTAGTAGGAGATAGATGTTTTGCTAATCAACTTTCATTAGCACTTTGAGAAAAGGGTTGATGATTACTTATATAGAATTCCCTCATGAATTTGGATTAAATGTGGTTGATCAAAGCAAGTACCTAGCCTAGGAATCTAGTGATTGTTGAAGTATAATTGGAACCTATTTTCTTTCATTGTTATATCTCATATTTGTGATCATTGCTTGTTTTATTTCATATTTGAATTTTCATTTCGTTATTTAAGTTTACTTGTTAAATCATAGAAAACCAAAAACAAATCATTTGATTGTGGCGCTTGGATAGCGTTTAGATGTTTATGCTTCACTACTTGAAATACCCTCGTCAAACAATCCTGTGGTTCGACGCGAAATATACATTTCAATATTATTGCATGGCTATGAAAAGTTGTGATCATGATTATTTTGAGCCTTGTACATTAATTAGACCTATTATTTGCATGGATTTAATTAATACTCTTTCGGTCGTTGACATTACAATTTTTGAATAGATGTGAAGTATAAAATAATAAAGTATAACGTCTTTATCAAGTAAAGAGAGTAATAAATAGTTGTGAGCTCTCGTTATTTCATATTCAAGTGAAAATATTATTCACTTCAAGATAATAATAATAATAATAATAATAATAATAATAATAATAATAATAATAATAATAATAATAATAACTAATTAAGCTTCTTTAGTATGGTCGTATCAGTTTAATACATTGAACGTCAGATTCAACCATCAATTTTCTGACCAAGTAAAAGCTCTTACTGTTATCGATATGAATTACTTCATCTGTCTTAGATTACTTGTCCAGTATACCTAATTGAACCGTACCACACTACTCGTCCAATTTCTAAAAAGAAAACAATTAGCCTATTAAATGGACCACCAATCATCCTACCATCTACTCACCTTTCAGCATGTATCTCAATATAATTTAAAATTTAAAATTTTAGATTTCATAACTTGCTCGTTTGTTTTCTGATTTTTACGATTCTTTACAGCAAATTAAAGGTCTTGATACGATCTTTATTTAAGATCAAACATCAATATGTTTATATGCATTTATGATGCTCTAGTTTTAAAATAATAAAATTTGCATTTAAATATTAAACACTGTATTTCATCTCTAAACATACTATTCTTAAAACCTGTGCAGAAAAGGAATTGGACAAATAGTGTGGGATGGAGAAAAAATTAATCCAGACTAAAGTTTTAGTGTTTGATTCTGATTTAAGGTATTTAACTACCCTCTTGATAGGGATAAATATCAGCTCATCTCAAAAACTAAATTCCCATAAGCTTCTTGAGAAGAGCCAGAAGGAGAAGAATTTCCAAAAGCATCTAGTATAATGTCTCCTTATGGATTTGTTCCTGTACAGGTCCGATGTTAAATTCCTCACTTGCTAGTCATAATCCAACTCATATATAGCATGATTTGGCCTAAGTATCAAGACATGGCCTCAAGAAGTCCTAAAAATAGGTAAAGTAGGCCCCAAGACGTGGTGCGATTGCCATATCGATCTGCTCACATACACATCTGCTTAGCCCAGATTTGCACTTCTGCAGGGCTGCGCTTCTACACTTCTGCACCTGGCATACCTGTTAGAAACTGAGTATACAAAAACTTGCTCGCGTAACACAATACAAAAATAATATATGAAATATTACAATGAAGATGAATTATCAAACTCAAATTACAACAGAAATATAATATCTAAATAAAACCGTATGAATAGCCGAGTCGAGAAAAGTGATGGAAATGTCAATCGAAGGCGATCCGATTCTGCCCTCGGATCTGAATTGGTTGTGATAATAAAATGCATTTACAACATGTAAGAGAATCAAAATTATACCTTCAGAGTGCCGATGGAGAACGACTACGGGTCTAGCCTTCTAAACTGTATCACGTTCTCGAATCTAGTGGATGAGTGGTCTCCAAATACGGATCTGGAATCTCGGATCTAGCTCTCACTTGAAGAAGAATCGTCCCTCTTCTTCTCTCCTATGTAGCCGCTGCCCCTTTCCTCTCTCTTGATGATGTGTGATCAAGTGATTAGGGTTTGTACACTTAAGTATTTATAGTGCACAAAATTGTGCCCTAGTGGGCCTGAGAGGATTGGGTGGCCACTTAAGCCCAATTAGCTTAAGTGGCGCCTCACTTATAGCTCAGTGCTATAAGTCGCCTCACTTATAGCTCAGTGCTATAAGTGGCGCCCCATAGGGGCAAAATAAGAGCTATTAGGCTCTTATTAGTGCATTGAACCATTTCTGAGAATATTGGGCCAGTTTAGGGACCAAATACCAGACAAAGTTAGGTCTTACCTAATTAGATTACTACTGTGCTCACCCCTGTAGCACTAATATAATTCGAGCTATAACGTATTCCACTAAAAAGTTATAACTGATTCACCGCTATGTCCCAATA
Organism: Mentha longifolia; assembly: GCA_001642375.2. Lineage (NCBI taxonomy): Eukaryota > Viridiplantae > Streptophyta > Magnoliopsida > Lamiales > Lamiaceae > Mentha > Mentha longifolia. The sequence continues at coordinate 105,803 of CM038121.1, read as the reverse complement.
ATGTAGTTGAGGCTGGTCTTTTGTTTAGAGCGATCCCCGTGTTTAAGAATCTTGATATTCGTTAATTAATTAGAGCTCGTCTGACTGCTCCTAATTAATTAGCCTCTTTTACTTCCTTAGGTATTACCCGCTCAACCTTATTATTATACCTGAACTTAATCAGCTTGCAAGACTTGGTATAATAATCCTCGTGAGCTCCCAAAGGGGATATCTCAACCTATACGGATACGGTTTCTCAATACAACTGACTAGACATCATATGTGCCTCCATGTTACCCAAGATACAAGGGATTAATGAACCATCCACAAGGCCCGTACCGAGTAAGTCAAAGCAACAGTTAAAAACATGTATATGCCTAATAGCTTATTGGGATTAAGATCCAGCTAATAAGACCCAAGATCTTTTAGCTGTTCACCTACTTAATAGGGTCAGTCTAGAAGAGCAATGTCTCACTGTGGCCCTATCAATACATTCACAGTGTATTAGCATAACTAGTGATTGAGACACATTACTATTGTTAATGATGCAGTCGATACAGATAACTTTGCCTATGTTATCTTAACTATGATAATCGTTCATATCTCATGAGTCACCAAAATACGTGATCTCCTCTAGTTGCAGCTGACACGTTAACTAAAATATAAGATAATAGACTTATTTTTTCTCAACTATATACTTTCAGATATGTGATTGTAAGCAGTGGTATAAACATTGTATACACTAAAACTCTGATTTTGCTTTACGTATACAAAATTCCAACAATCTCCCACTTATACTCAAATATTTTACTGTGGGAGGTTCACCGAGACGATGTCAGCCACGTGCTTTAAAAAGCTCTTGGCATGTAACACTTGGTGAAGGATCTGCCATATTATCTTCCTCTAGTGATTCTCTATAATTTTCATATCACCTTGAATGGTTATTATATAACCACACGGTACTAGCCTCTATGTGCTAGCTAGCTTTGTAAATCCACGGGGTTAAGCAATTTGCCACTGCATGTGAGTTATCACATCAAAGTGTGAAAAGTTTGGCAAACTTGGTTGACATCCAGTTTCACTTAGCAAAGTCTTGAACCATATAGCTCCTTTAGTGGCCTTACCAGCTGCCACAAATTCAGCTTGCAATGAGAGAGTACTCAAATCGCGTTACTGATTGAGACTCTTCAAGATATGGTTCTACTTTTTAAAGTGAACACATTGTTCAAGGTCGATGGGGTTTGTCCTCGATAAGCCTAATTATCCATGTCCACTAAGTTTTAAGAAAGTTGGACTATATCTCGCTACTATGCCCTCGGCAAAAGCAGATATCTGGCATATTTGTACAATATTGAGTATATTGTTGAACCTTGCCAGAACAGTAGTCTATGTAGGATATTTGAATAAAGAACAACATCCGTTTCAGGAAATCTTGATAAACCTTGATTCCTATGATGTATCCCACATTACTCATATCCTTCATTCTAAACTATTCGGATAATCGACACTTTATGTCTGATAATACTTTCACATTGTTGCCAATGCTAATGATATTACCTATATAATGTACAAGGAAAAACCACGCTTATGTATATAAAAAGACAATAATCGGAACATTCGCCAACACATCCCATAAAACTGAATGTTTTATATATGATATTTAAGCGCATGTATCATTGTTTGGACTTCTGCTTAACGACTTAAGCTTCCAAATCAATGTGCTAATCACTGATTCACACAATACTTCTTAGATCGTCTCCCTCAGATGTCATTACCATGTTCATGGTAACCGGATTGGAATTCAGCATATTGACATCTACTTGAAACGGTTAGAGATTCAAATGTGTTATTATGTATCACAAAATATAAATAGAGTTAAGCAGGCAAAGCTGCAGAAAAGGGCCTCAATGTACTATTTCTCCATTTTACCTATGTTTCACTTGTATATCCATTTACTATCTATGGATTTGACTCTGATAGTAGAATCTTACAAAATCAAAGAACTTCTATGAATTCCAAATTCATAGACAGAAACAGTGATTTGAAACGGTTTCATCTAAATGCCTCTTTACTGTCAAAGTGGTCATTTTCTTTCTTTGTTCCTTGTCCAAGAATCTTGATGAACATGAAATGATAAGAGGCTTACTCATGGCATTCCCACTATGACAAGGATTTGTAAAGATAATTTGTGCAACAGATTGCGGTTTTCTTTCTTGTACTTCTTGGCTAAATTTCTTTATACTAGACTTGTCCATCACTCTTGAGTTCTTCAAGAATGATTTCACTACGAGTCTTGTGATCACTCATATAATCTTCTTTTAAGAATCTTACGCTACTCGAAGTAACGATTTTCTGATACGTAGAACTATAGAAAAGACCACCCTCTAGGATACCCTATGAACAGCCTAACCTCAGATCTAAGTTTCAACTTGTCTAAACCTTTATCAAGGATATGTGACGGTGAACCTGAATATGCGACAAATTTGGCTTGCACACTGTCCATAATTTATAGGGTGTCCTCGAAACTGATTTTGATAGAACTAGATTTAGGATATACGCTGTTGTTTCAAGAGCAAATCCCTAGAACAAAGGGGGTAAAGACCCGTAGCTCATCATTGAACAAACCATCTCTAGTAGTGTTCTGTTCATTCTTTCTGACACGCCATTTTGTTAGGGTGTACAAGTCGTAGTCAATTGGGAAGTAATCCCACGTTTTGACAAGTATCCCAAGAACTCGTTGCTCAGGTATTCACCACCGCGGTCAGATTGCAATGACTTGATACTCTTACCACGTCACCTTTCGACTTCTGCCTGATATATATTGAATTTCTCAAAACATTCAGACTTACGATGCAACAGGTAAATGTACCCATATCTCAAGTAATCGTCAATGAAAGTGACAAAATACTCATAGCCTCCACGATCTTGGATAGACATGGGTCCACACAAGTCAGAGTGAACCAGTTCTAACACATCTTGTGCCCTATACCCTTTGGCCTTGAAAGGCCAGGTCGTCATCTTTCCTTCTAATTAAACATGATTCGCAGACTGGGAATGATTCAACTTCCGTTAAAGGAACTGTTCCCTCTTAAACCAGTCTTCGGATCTTAGTCAGATTAATGTAACCCTATCTTAGGTGCTAAAGATATATTTGGTTCAAAGAAGAAACCTTTCTCTTCTTATGACTTGAAGAAAATGATGATAAAGAAGTGGAAATTTCATGTGGAGCAGAGATAATAGAAAGAGAGTTAACCATAGTGCCAAAACAAATAACATTATTGTCTCTACCAATAGTCACACCACCACCATCAAACAAAACATTATAACCATCCACATGAAGTCTCGAAGCTGAAATCAAATTTCTATGAAACTCTAGCACATATAAAACGTCTCTCGATATTATTCTACCACTAAGAAAATAAAGTACTATATCTCCAACTGCAACGACTGCGACCTGTGCTGCATTACCCATGGAGATGGTGATCTCACCTTCATTCACTGCTCTCTTTTGCAAGAAGCCTTGTAAAGTATAACAAACATGGTCAGTTGCACCAGTGTCTACTACTCACGAATGAGTAGAACTAGCCACTAAACATGTTTCTGTTACTATAGCTGAATACGTACCTTCCACTTTCTTTGAACATTCCGCTTTCCAATGTCCCCTTCTATTACACTTGTGACACTTGTCTTTTGGCTTTTTACCATGCTTCTCTATTCTTACTACTATTCTCACCCACTATTCTCACCCACCTCCTTTCGTTTAACGCCTTTCTATTCCTCATTGTCTGAAGACAAACGAATGCAATCTTAGTGATTGGAACATCAATCAATGTCGGGCTCGAACCTTCTTCATCAAAAAGATCGTCATTCTCAAAGAGTTCTTCGAAATGCTCTAGGACGTTTGCAGTCTTGATCATGTCTTTACAAAACATGTCAAAACCAGGCGTCATAGTGGCAATGACTAATGCTTTCGCAAAGTCATTCAACACATGCCACTTTCTATGAGTATCTCGTTCCCCGTTATTATCTTATGAAATAAATCTTCTCTAGAGAAAACACACCAACTGACTTGGATGTCAGAGTCTCTTCTCCAGAGAACCTCCACCGGGTTTATTTTGCAGGATCATTTGAAGAAGTTCAAAGATAGGTTTGTGTTTAACTCAGATTTCTTCTCCAATGTTGTAGATCTTGAACCCGGATCTAACACCTCTAAAAACATATTGGTTATGTGTTTAAATGTTTAAGGAAATAAATAATAATTTATAGCGGATAGAATAATTGATATACGTCAACTCTATCTTTGCAGGGATGGATATTTTTCACTATTTCTTGTTTAATACTTCCAAGAGGAAGTGATTTGGCTACTCATAACTTGAGACCTAAAATTTTAAGTTTTACAATGGGCAACTAAGAGCCTAATCCTCAACTCTAACTCTTAAATTACACAACAATCTTTCAACAATCAACTCTCACTCAAACATAATCCTAACACTCAATTAAGTTTGGATTTTGAATGAATTTCCAACTGTGAGCATTCCTTTACAAGAATATGAAGATATTATCTAAGCTTTTGATATGGATATGAGCCTAAGCTTGGAATGATAGACTAGATCTTTGGAAAGAAAAATGCTTGAAAGGTGAACAAAAGATATGGTGTACTACATTGACAGCTTGACATCGAGAGGATACGAATGATGGAGTATGTGAATGAACTTGAAACAAATTGGGTTTTCCAATTTTAGCACTTGTCACCTTTCTTATTGTTGGACTCCGTCTATTTATATTGCAGATTCACATCACTATTTGTTGTGAGGTAGACATTTAATTTTCACTTTTGAAGCGCAATCTGTCGTATTAAATTGTGTTTTCTATATTTGGCTAGGCAACATGAGCTCCTTGAAACAATTTTACTACAGTTGCTAAAAATAGCAAAGTTGACTCTATTTTTTTTTTTTTCTGCAAAGAGCCCATTTCAGGCTATACTTATTAGTTTTTGTAGGTCTTTTTTGGCAATGTCAGATTATGCAGGGAATGTAGAATTATCATTGATTGATCACAAATGACAAGTACAACGACCATTTCAAATTGAAAGCTATAAGTCGGTACGGAGAATAGTGACTGAAATATGATAAGCCTATTTGAATATCAGCAGATATTCTTATCATTGGTCCCGAAAAGAGTTAATTGGTATATTGGGGGGGGGGGGAGAGGAATACACTAATCTCCAAGAGCTTTTGATTTTAAAATAAATTCAGATCAGGTCAACTGGACAAGGTCGACTTATCATATAAGGTTGATTTATTGAGCTTATGCAGGTCAACTGCTGAGCTTATCAAGATCAATCTGCGTTGTGGAAGTTGGTGGTATGTTGGTTAATCTTATAAAATTCTTTAAGTGTTCAAGTGTTCTTAGCCGTTCATTTTAATAAGAACAATGTTGTGCACAATGTATGAAGGTTAATAACGAGATAATAAGATCAACTGTAAGTAAAGAGTTTGAGAGAGAGAGAATCAATTTTAGTGTGGTTCGGAAAAACTCCCTACGTCCACGTCAGATACCAACATATTTGAAAATTCCTTACTTTGGATCTTCCTTCTCTCTTGTACGCACTGGCTGAGTACCAGCCTCGACCTTAGTCAATCTTTAGACTTTAATCGAGCATGAATTCTGGGTTGTGACCCTTACAACCTTCTTTACAAACTTGCTAACTTGCTAAAATACACGATCTTTACTACTTGCAGAGCTTGACATAACTCAAAAATGGCGAAGTAAATACAACACTTCTTTTACTTGAAATGTAAACACTGAGATTGTAGAGTGAATAGCTGAGAGGTGATCTAAGTAGCAGTAAATGCTTAGAATAGCGATTCCAGATTCAGAAATCTTTGAAGAACTCAACACTTGGGAAATCATTTTGGTTTGAATGTTGAGAGAGCTTTGAATGCTTTTAGATTCCTGCAGAGTTTTGGCTTGTAAGTTTGAATTTTCCATGCTTGAATTTGGAAATGGCTGAAGTTTATATAGGCATCAATTTGAAAAAAACTAGCCGTTGGATCAGCTGAAGTGGCAAAACTAGCCGTTAGTGCTGATCGACTTCTAGCCGTTGGAGTTTGTCCTTGATGGCACTTGGTGTGACATAGGACATGTCGGTCTGATCCATTGAGGCAGATCGAGGTGACCTTTGAGAGCAGAACATCAGCGATCTTCAAATCTTCAGGACAAGTCAGTTGAGTTCCACTAAGGCAGGTTGACTAAGGAACAAAAAGTCTGATCGATCTATATATAAGATTGAACAAACGATCTTAATCCTTAAATTGTAGATCGATCTATACTAGAAAATATAAGCTTATTGATCTGGACTAAACAAGGTCAGGTAGTTCCTATCACCTTAACTTTACAAGAGTAAAAATCTGACTGAGTATTGTTTCGAAAAACATCATCGAAATCAAACTCCAGAGGATTCTTAATATAGTTCCACTTGCAAGTCTCCTTGACTTGAATAATTGAGTCCTTCATCAATGGAGTGACTCTGATCAATGAAGTCAAGTGGACCAGCAACACCTCTAATTCTTGAACCCGTAAAATTGGAATAAATTATAACTCCGTAAATTTTAAGTTATTGAAAAACATGGTTTTTTCCATTTCGTTTATGGTGTGTTTTGATGACATTTATGAGTGGTAATCACATGTTAAGAAAATTTGAGTATTAATTTCTTTATTTTTGGGATAACTACTCTTGTTTTGTCAATTTTCAGGAATGTTGGAATTATGGAATCATAGTTGAGGTGAAACACCTTGATATGATTGAAGAGGGATGTGTTATCAGACGAGCGAGAATGAGCTGCAACGAGCAGACTCATACTATATCAATATTCCACATTTTTGTCATCTCAATCTTCTCATACTTCTCTCATTTTTCATTTTAATTCCTTCTATTTCCTTCATTTATAATTTTATTTTGCTAGCAATGGTCAGAAAGAGAACAATCCATCTTGGTTCTCTTCTACTAGGTCTAGCTCTCAAAATTTCTTCCAAAATAATCAACCTCCTTCAATTCCAAACGTTCCTACTATGACATCCAACCATAATTTATTCGGATAATTTGATTTGCCGTTGTCGCTTGGGTCATAGCTGGCATTCGGTCCGCCGCCAATATTCGATTCGCCACTGGCATTTAGAGACATATATCTATCGGCCTCAATTTGAAGATGGGACGTACGCCTCCAACCCAATACAAACTCTCGAGGTCTTCCACTGAGCTGTCAATTTGGACTCGTCAGGGGACGAGGTGAATGCTCGGGAAGATGAGCCGGCGGTCACTTCAACGCCTAAGAAAAAGGGAAAATGACATCATCCAGGAGGTAGCTGATGTAGCGGCATCGATGATCCTCTAGAAGCGGCCACGGGGGAAGCTCCACCACAGTCAGCGGTCGGTACCCGTCGTGCATGTACAACAATGTCGAGATAGAAGTATTTGCTCGGTATTGGATCGATATCACTGAAGATCTCACTGTTAGCAACAATAAAAAATTCGGGAGATATTGGGATCGTTTGTAGGGGAGCTACAATGAGATCCGGCCTTAAGGGACTTTTGAAAGAACTTTTTTGCAACTGCAACCCCTAAAGTGAGTATCAAATAAATTGATCGACATCCAACAAACCTACAAAGAGGTTTTTTTAGCAATATCATAGCGGTAAAAGCGGAGAAGACATCATTCGAGGGACCCTAAAGAAAAGGAGGAATACCACAAATCCAACTTCGGTTATTTGGAGGCTTGGAACGTGGTGAAGGATATGCCGAAGTTTCTTTGTAACTACGATAACAAGACCGTTGTGGAGAAGACGGTTGTAGGTCCCGATAAATAGATATTGGTGTTTGGGGGGGGGAATACACCAATTAGCCAACAGTTTTGTTTTTTCAAAACAAATTGATCTTACTGAGTCATCACTACAGTATATCAGAGCAGTTTAGTTTTTCCAGCTCAATCAGTAAACTGCTGAGCTTGCAAAACTAACCTGCGTGCGGAAGTTTGGTGGAAATGTTGGCTTGCAGTTTTCAAAACAGTTTTCAAAGGAAACTTTAGTTCAGACAAGTGTTCATGCAAGACAGGTTACAGTGATGCAGGTTGTGAACATGCAAACTGTGTAAATGAATAAGTAAATAACAAAAGAGACACTAGGAGTTTTTATCGTGGTTCGGAGTAAACAGCTCCTACGTCCACGCCAGATTCCGTCAAATCTGTAATCCCTTAACTTGAGATTTTTCGCTCCTTTTAACACTGGTGGAGGTCCAGTCCAAATTCAAGTCTTTCTCTTAGACTGAATCTAGCACGATTCTTGAGTCGTGTCTCTTCTTACTTACGTACAAACTATCATACAATCTTACTAACACTAAATGACTAGTGCTACTATCCAAACTAGAAAGCTGTGAATAGCTATCGTCGTTAGAAAAATATAACTCGATCAGCTACACTAAATATCAACTGTGATGGTAGTGAGAGTGTGTGTGATGTGTTCTAGTAAGACAGTTTCCAGAAAGATTAGAAATCTACAATGATCAACACTTGGGAAAGCTCTAGTAATTTCGAGTGTTGATTGAATGAATTTCAGCTTGAGATTTCTACAGAGTTTTGGCTTGTAATTTGAGTTTCCCGTGCTTTAATCTGGAATGAGTTGAGGTATTTATAGAGAAGCATTTGAAATAGAGCCGTTGGAAGTGTGTCAGGATTTGCAGTACCGTACACTGACACAATTCTTGTCATTGGATGAGAACAGGTTTCTCAACCACAGCTTAGGTTGATCTTCACAGGTCGAGCTTCCTATACCTCGAACTGTCTTCAGTCTTCTGTAACCTTCGTGTGAGATCTTCTGGCATGGTAAGAGCAGGTTACTTAGACATTTTACTTAATGGAACAGTATGACAGATTGGGTGGTTTAGGTACCAGGTTGCACTTGCAACCTTGACCTTTACATGAGCAATCTGTCCGAGTAAAGCTTGACTGATCCAAACACGGAGACCAACCTGTTCCAATTAAAACCTATTATCTAAGTGTGGTTTCTAATAGCATTATCAAAACTCAGTTTCAAAGGGTTCCCAACAATTTCCCCCTTTTTGATAATGCCGAAACCCACACTTTACATTTTGGTTTAGAGGAATTGAAAAGTTTGATGTCCAGCCAGCTGCATAGCAGAAAATGTTAGAAAATTTAAAGCATAACATACAAAGGCCTGGACAAAGAGAGATTGTCATCAGGAATCAAAAGATGATCATTTTTCATTTATAGTATCAACTGAATTGATATGCACAGATTACAGAGAGTTGATACATCGAATAAATGAAAATGATCAAGTTACTTCCTCACAGTCTTGAACCTTTCTTCAGCTATCTTTTCCTTGCTTACAGTTCCCATGGCTGCATATATGCTGTCACGAATTGACCTGTACTCATCACAGTTCGTGATTTTGCAGCCATACTGAGCTGCGACACTCCTAATGAATGCATTCATTCAATTGATATCTGGAGTGTCAGTGCCGCAGACGGTGGGAGGTTGGAAGGTCTCTATCTTAGGCGGTTTGAGTGTGACCTTCTTCTCTGCAGCTTTCACCCTGACTCTTTTGATGAAGTCGCGGTCTGGGAAAGCTTGCAGCCAGTTGTGGAACGCTGACTTGGTGTTACTAGTGTAGCGAGGATCGATTTTCAACCAATAGTGGTGCAAAATGAACTGGTTGAGGAACTCGTCCCACAGAGGTTGGTCTTCCACTGGTAACCAATCTGTTGGTTCTCTTTTGTCAGCTTGATCCTTGCAGCTTTCAAGGCCTTTGAAGCTTGCAACGCGAGCTTTATCTTTTGCCCTTTGTTTCTTCAGATCAGCCAGAAACAGCTTCTGCTTGCCTTCATCTGCGCATTCTTCGGCAGTGTATCCAGCTTCTGCCATGAGCCGGATGAGGTTGGATTCAGCTGAAGCTTTCTCTTGAGCGGACAGCTGAATGGCAGTAGCAGGTTGGGCAGTTGATACAGGTTGAGCAGCTGCAGTTGGCATCACAGGTTGGGAAGGTTGAGCAACCTGTGCCTTCTTAGCTTTTCCTGTAACCTGTGTCTTCTTACCTTTTCCTTCCCCCTTTTTGGCATTATCATCGATGAGATTTTGAAGAAGGGTGTTCAGAGAGGATTGCTCTTGAGAGATCAAGGGCAGATCTGTTTCCATCTTTTCTTTGAACTGCAGCAGGGAGCTGATGTTCCCCTGCATCTCTTCTTCTTTCTTTAGGGAGCTGGAGGTTGTCTGAGTAAGCTTCGCAGTAAACTCGTGGACAAGAGTGTTGAGTTGCTCAAACTCGTATTGCAGGTCCGAAATGGAGGTTTTGGAAGCAACCTTCAATTCAGACAGCTGGGTGGGAAGCAGCTCGTCCGTTGCAGCATTGAGTCGGGTGGAGATGAAGGTTTCGAACTGGCTTGCCATAATTTCCTTAATGATTTTTGGCATCTCCTCCTTGATATTTGCCAGCATGGCAGACGCAGCTGTGTCCATTGCTTCAATCTGATTGGCAATTTTCTGGTGTTCTTCGACCTCTGTTGCCTTCACCTTGGCAACCTCCTCAATGATGAAGTTCTTTAAATCTTCTTGCACCGTAGTGAGAGGAGTGCTGGCTGTTGCAACAGAATAGGTGATAGTACGGTCGTGATCGGACTCTGTGTCTTCGCTGTTCCGAGTGGGAGAGGGAATAGGACTGAATTCTTCATCCTCCGGAAACCTGAAATTATAAGAGTTGCGATCATGAGAGTAAAACGGTTTTAAATCAATGTTGAGAGCCCTGACCTCGCTCTTCATCCTTGACAAGACGAACTGTTTGAAGTACTCGCGAGCTTCAGGAATGGAAGCATAGCCAAAGTACTTCCCAAGGTTGTGCTCTTCAATCTCGAGATCTTCGATGGAGTGGATCAGGAAAATGGACTTGAGATCGCTGTAAGACTTGTCCTTTCCATCGAGCAAGATTCGCAGCCCACGCCATCTGTCTGGTCTCGGGAGTGAGATCAATTCCGGGAAAAGAATCGGAAACTGTCTGCTCAGCAGTTATCTCAATGGAGTTGACCAGCATGGCAGCTGCAGTTTTCACCGGATCTTCTTCGACATCATCATCGTCAGATGAGAGAATAAGATGGATGTCGAGCTCTGGTGAAGAGCTGGGATGATGAGAGATTTCTTCTTCGAGAACTGTCTCCAGAACTGGAGCCTGGAAAATATCACGGACTGATGGAATAGGAATTGCAGTCTATGCGTTGGGAGCTGTAGTTAGGGCTGTCGATCGGTACGGTACCGGTACTCCCGTACCGAAAATTTGGTACCCGGGTACCGAAATACCCAAAATTTTGGGTACCGGTACCGTACCGAATACCAATTGGTACCGTACCGTACCGAATATTACTTCGGGTACCCGGGTACCGACCGGTACGGTACGGGTATTCCCGAAGAACCGAAAGGGTACCAAAATTTAAAAAAAATAAAATAAATAACTTTTTTTATTTTTTTCCGTTTCCTATTGTGTCAACTGTCAAGTTCAAGTGTTCAACAAAAATACAAATTTCAAACTTCCAATACCAATATCAATCTAAATTCATAATTATAAATTCACAATCACATATCCACAATCCAAATTCAAATCTAAATTAACAATTAGAATTCCAATCTAAAATAACAATTCCAACAATTTGAGTTCCACTCTAAATTCTAGTAAAAACACCAAACATAAATAACTTCAAATTCTTATAAAAATATAAATTAGGTTTAGTAATTTAGTTTTAGAAAATATAAATTAAATTTTATAAATAAAATAAATATTTAATTATTTTATAATTAATTTCGATACCCGGTATGGTACGGGATTCCCGGGTACCGAAACTAATGAAATGGATGGTACCGAGTACCGTACCGGGTACCGAAAAATCGGTAGTCTGTACTCGGTACCCAGTTCGGTACCGGTACAGTACTGGGTTTCCCGAAGTACCGCTACCGTTTAGACAGGCCTAGCTCTAGTGGAATCTGTTTGGTCAGAGTTGCCTTCAATGAGTAGGGTGGGACAGTGCTGCACTTCAATCTCAGCAAACTCCGCATGTAACCTGCGTGAGATAGGAGTTGGAGATTTGATTCTTATAGACTTTGAAGGTCTATCAAGCTGTTTGCTGGGAGCTTGCTGTCTCTTCCTCCGGTTATCTCGCTGTTCAGGGGGTACCCAGGCTGGGTTAGACCTACCCATTGCATACAAGAATGGTTTGACCAAGTCATCATTATTGACAAAGACGGTCCAATAATCAGTTCAAGCTGCTTCTGGTCCTTGGGGACCTTGTCTTTGTTGAATGGGGTCATTCCACTCCAATGAAGGTTGGGGTGGAGACCTTGAATGAGGGAGCAGATCTTGGTGCCCAGTCGCAGGTTCCGGGCGACTCGAAATTCAGTCAGCACATTTCCTTCGAACGTGATCGAGAGCTGCTTGATTTCTTCATTTATAAGCTCGAGAAGAAATCTGGCCCAGTTCACGTCCAGGCCCTGTACGATTGCAGTCATGATTCTGAATTTTGCTGGAGTAACTACATCGTGGTTACCAGAGTAACCAAGAAAGACCTTGTGTACAAAGTCGAAGAGAACTCTGTATTCAGGTCGCAGAACAGGTCACGAGAACCTCTTTCCATCGTATTGCTCTGCATGTTGCATCAGAGCTTTTTGATACACGGTTTCCAGATCTGTGTTAGAAACCTCCAACATGAGACCTGAGGTCTTGTGATATAGAATTTCGACAGATCCCGAATCTGCGATTCCGTAGGTTCGACAGATGAGCGGCAGAATTGGAATAGGCTCATCGGGCTGGTTGGGCATCGGAAGATAGAAGGCGGCGGAGTCTACATCCTCCGGGCAAAAATATGAGAGAATGAACATTGATACTTGTTGCGGAAGCCAAAATTTGGGCTCGTGAGAGATGATCTTGAAAAACCCATCCGTGGCTGTGATGGAGGCGTACATCTCATCGAGACCGGCGTAGCCGTAGGTAGAGAAATTTGTAGAGGGCTCCGTGAGAATGTACTCTTGAATGAATTGAATCTTTTCTTCGGTAGATGTTGGAAGATTTCGAGAAGTGGATTCTCCTGCCATTTCGAGAAAGTATGAGTTAGTATGTAGATTTTTTTTTTGAGTTTTGAAAGATAGAAGTTGCAGAGAAAAATGGCGGAATTTAGTCGGAAATTTGAAATGAAGAGGATGATGCACAGTTAAGTATCGATATATAAGCGAGAATGAGCGGTTGAGATGAAGGCATCTCAACCGTTCAGCGGATGGGATTGAAACCCTAGAGATCCGCGATGTAGTGGGCGCGTGGGGTGGTTGTGAAGCCCACTCGCACAGCCCATACACTCAACCGTCGCCTCGCATTAAATGCGGATTTGACACTGCATGCACTTTTTGACATACATGGAAAGTGAAGTGCGAATGTTGTGTACTGTGTCAGAATATCCTTAACAATGATTTCAATAAATAACAAAACACATGCTTCAATAAATGAGAAGAATTGATAAGGCATAAGATTTATCAAGTGAAGCAAGAAATATTTTATTGAAGCTTGAATATTTAGAATGTTAAGGCATATCATTGATATATTTTAAACATAATTCAAAAATATGGAGACTGATACAGGTCGTCCATGACACTTCCCTATGCAAACTGTGACTTATCCACAGTTTCTGATTTTTTCAGTTTCCTCCTAGCTGGACTTTCCTTTGTCCGTCGCGAACTGCCTATGTGCATCCTTTTCATCAATGTGAGCTTTGATGAACTCCCACAGCTTGGCATTCTCAGCTTGTAAAGCTGCAACCTTTTCATCAACGTACAGCTTGGTTTTAAGTTCCAACATGTTAACCTTACGAGACATTTTAAGAAATTATGCGTTGAAGAAGGATAACATCTTGTCAACTGCAGTTGAGCTGTTGAATGAAGGGGCTGCGGACGAGGAGCTGAGAACTTTGAGGTCTGGAGCTGCGGAGTCCGGAGTTGCGGAGTCCGGAGCTGTGGAGTCTGGAGCTTTGGAGGGGGAGCCGGGAGTGGACTTGACACCAGCAGGTTCCACATCAACCTGTGGAGAGACAGACTGCATTGGACTAGCAGGTTTGGAGTCTATCTCCAAGAAGGTTGCTACTGCAGATCGTGTGGTGCGCTTATGTGAGGGCGCAGACGGCAGATCTGTCATCTTCCTTTTCCCTTTGCTGACTATCTCAACACAGTCACTGTCTTCTTCTTCATTCTCACTGCCATCTTCACTTCCATCTTCATCTTCCTTTGAATCTCGCATCTCTATGAGCAGTTGCTTGGCTGCACCTCTTGCTTTGTTGATCTTGTGTGGCAGAATCCCAAGTATCATGATCAACTGGTTGCAGGTGTGAGGAACCAGCTTGTCATCAGGAAATCCGGTGCAGACAGGCCATACACGATTTGTAAGTGTTCTCTGCAGTATGATGGAGAGCTTGGTGCCATGACGAAGCTGCATGTTGGCCTTGATTCTGGCAGGTCGCTCAGCAGTCTCCTTGATGAACAGGTTGACTAGCACCCTGGCCCAGTTGACATCTAACTGCTTCACCACAGTAGTCAGCAGTTTGAATTTCAACAGAGTGACAGCTTCATTCGAGCCTAGATACGAGAAGAACATGTTGTGGACGAATTCGAAGAGGTATCTGTACTCAGACTTCAAGTCATGGCGGTTGAAGGTTTTCTTATCGTAAACCTTCTTGGGCTCGAACAGAGCTTGCTGATATACGTCGTTGACAGCATCCATGGGCACATTGTCAATCGTCGTGATAGCCCCTGCATCCGTCAATCTGTAGGTTTGAAGGACGAGTGGAAGAAGATGACGCCGTTCTTCTTCATTGTTGACTAGAAAAGTCGCCGTTGCGGGATCTCCGGCCGTTGATTCCAAAGAACACAGTAAGTACGCAACATTCATTGGTAGCGTCATTCATGGATGTTGAGTGATGATATTGAAGAAACCATCACATTGGGTGATAGCTTCAATCATCGAATCCAGGCCTCTGTATCCATACTTGTCTAGCACAACAACTTTCTCAAAGAAGATGAGAGGGGTTGCTTTCTTCACTTGAGCACTTAGAGAATCTGTAGACATTTTTGCAGAGAGTAAGGAATTATTATGAATTTGTGATTTTTGAAGAGAAGCGAAAGAAATTTTGAAATTTGATTTCAGAGGATTTCAAGAAACGCGTAAAGAGTTCAAGAAATTCTCTCGATTTATAGAATTTTCTCCAACGGTTAAGATTTCATTGATAAATCTCAACGGCTAGGGAGGCGCGTGAAAAGGTGATAAAGAAGGTGAATATCACGCGCTTCTTCTCTCTTCTTTTTCTTTCTTAGATTGACATAAATCCCTCGATTTCCGTGTAAAACTTTTCAAACACTTAACAGTAAAAAGATTTGAAAAAGATTTTTGAGAGGATAAGTAAGGAGAGGAAATAATAAATTCTTCAAAGAATTAAATGGAGATTGATACGATATCTCCAGTTCCCCCTTAAAGGTTGGCCAGTAGTGTTGACTTTCAACGCAGTTTGTGGCCTCAAGCTGCGTGTCACCGAACTGCTTCTTTTGAGTTGCAATTTCCAAGTCAGTCTTCTTTTGGCTGACCTGCTCTAGCGAACTGCTTTTGTTAGCATGCAGTTTCCAAGTCAGTCTGCTCTTAGCTGACCTGTGCTAGCGAACTGCTTTCATTTTCTGACTTAGGCTGTGTATCCATTCTGAGCATTCCAAGCTTTCCACACAGCATGTTGAATCTCTCTTCCATGAGAGGTTTCGTTAGAATATCAGCTCTTTGGATGTCAGTATGGATTTTCTCAACTGTTATATCTTGTTTTTCCACATGATCTCTAATGAAATGATGCCTTATATCGATATGCTTGCATCTAGTGTGGTAGACAGGATTCACAGTGAGTGCTATAGCGCTTGTGCTGTCACAAAAGATGGGAACTTTGCGAACTGTGACTCCATAATCTTTGAGTTGTTGTTTCAACCAAAGAATCTGTGCACAACAGCTTCCTGTCGCCATATACTCAGCTTCTGTTGTAGAAGTTGCAACTGAAGTTTGCTTCTTTGAAAACCAAGAGATCAATTTGCTTCCAAGAAACTGACAGGTTCCTGATGTGGATTTTCTATCCAGTTTGCATCCTCCATAATCTGCATCTGCATAACCAGTTAGTTCAAAATTATCATCACAAGGGTACCATAAACCGAGGTTTGCAGTTCCCTTGACATATCTAAGAATTTTCTTGGCTGCTTCTAGATGAGATTCTTTTGGATTAGCTTGATATCGAGCGCATATTCTAACTGCAAAAGAAATATCAGGTTGACTTGCAGTAAGATAAAGTAAAGAGCTAATAATTCCCCTGTACAAAGTCATGCTGGCAGGTTTTCCTTCAGAATCTGGATTCATATTTCCATTTGCAATCATTGGAATCTTTAGTGATCTGCTATCCTGGACACCGAATTTGGTTGCCAGCTCGTTAACATATTTGGATTGACAAATGAAGATACCATCCGCAGATTGCTTGACCTGCAGGCCGAGGAAGAAGTTCATCTCCCCTATCATGGACATTTTGTACTCATACTTCATAAGTTCTCCAAACCTATCACATAAAAACTTTGACCTAGATCCAAAGATAATGTCATCAACATAAATTTGCACAAGAAGAATATCATCCTTGTACTTAAAGGTAAATAGAGTTCTGTCGATCGATCCTCTTTTAAAACCGGAGTGCAGTAGGAATGTAGACAAGGTTTCATACCAAGCTCTGGGAGCTTGTTTCAAACCATATACTGCTTTGTGCAGTTTGTAAACTTTCTCTGGACCTGCTTCCTCGAAATCTGGAGGTTGTTCAACGTACACTTCTTCTCCAAGGATTCCATTGAGGAAAGCACTCTTTACGTCCATTTGGTAGACTTTGAACCTTTGATGAGCTGCATATGCTAGAAACAACCTAATTGCTTCTAGTCTTGCCACTGGTGCATAGGTTTCATCATAGTCTATCCCTTCTTGTTGACAGTAACCTTTGGCAACTAATCTTGCCTTGTTTCTGATTACTTCAGCATTTTCATCTTTCTTGTTCCTAAACACCCATTTTACATCAATTACTCCTTGATGTGTAGGACGATCAACTAGTGACCATACTTCATTTCTTTTAAACTCGTTGAGTTCCTCTTGCATGGTTGTAACCTAGTCATGGTCGTTAAGAGCTTCCTCAACGGTTTTGGGTTCTGAGTAGGAAAGGTAACAGCTTAATAGACAGCTTTCACCTATCTGTCTTCTTGTCTTCACACCCGCATTTGGGTTCCCGACAATGAGATCTTCAGGATGAGCATCGACCCATCTCCTTTGACGAGAGATTTCTTCTTCTATAAGAATTGGTTCAGGGTCTGGGGAGGGATCTTCAAACTCAGGTAGAGGTTGAGGAGTGAAGGGGTCAAGCTGTTCAAATTGTTCAGCAAGCTGATCCACTGACAGTTTTGCATTGACTGCAGGTTCTTTTGGAGATTCTAGATCAGTTGAAGAGAAGCTGGTTGGAGAAGCTTCGGTTCCCCCTTGGTTTGTTCCCCCTTGCTGAATGGGTGGATTTTGTGAATTTGAATCTTGTACATGCTGACTTTCTTCCTCTTCCAAGTCGGTTGGACTCCATATAAGTATTTCATCTCGAAACTGTTTGTTGGAGCCTGCTTGATCTTGATTTGCACCTGTACTTTCTTCAGGTTGAGTCTCCCTATACTCATAGATAGATTCATCAAAAACAACATGTGGTGTTACTTCCACAATCTGAGTTTTCTTGTTAAAAACTTTGAAGGCTTTGCTGATCTCTGAATATCCTACAAATATTCCTGGATCTGCTTTGCTATCAAAAGTTTTCAACTGTGATTTCCCATTATTATGAATGTAACACACACAGCCAAAAGATTTAAGATATTTAAATCGAGGTTTCTTATCTTTCCACAACTCGTATGGAGTCTTTCCATGTCTTGTATGAATGACTGATCTGTTCTGAGTGTAGCAAGTTGTGTTGATTGCTTCCGCCCAGAACTTCTTAGGAAGATTGGTTTCATTCAGCATTGTGCGAGCTGCTTCCTTTAGAGATCTGTTGCGTCGTTCAACAACACCATTCTGTTGAGGTGTGCGAGCTGCTGAAGTTTGATGAGTAATTCCACTTTTGGTGCAGTATGATTCAATCATATGATTAAGAAATTCTGTCCCGCGATCGGATCTGATTGAGATCACACTTTTGTTCTTCATGTTTGACAGTTTGGTGAGCAGCGCAGGTAGCTCCACTAGTGTCTCCTTCTTTTTATATAAGAAAATAACCCAAGTATATCGTGAGTAATCATCAACAATAACGAGAGTATACTTTTTTACCATTAATGCTTCTAGGAGTCACTGGACCGAATAGATCCAAGTGGAGTAATTCCAAGATTCTACTTGTGTTGTGAGCTGCAATGCTTGGGAATGATGATCTGATTTGTTTTCCAGCTTGACAGGCCTCACACACATGATCTTTGTAGTAGACTTGATCTGGAAGGTCATCTGCGAGCTTCTTGCGAGCAAGTTTGTTGATGGCTTTGAAGTTTAAGTGACATAGCCTCTTGTGCCATAGCCAGCTTACTTCAGGTGCAGATTTGGTGACCAGACAGGTTTCTTTTTCATCTGACCATTGTACTATGTACAAGTTATCCTGCAAAATACCGGTAAGAAGAATTTATTCTCCTTCCTTGTTCTTTATAGCACATGTGTTAGCAGAAAACTCTACTCTTTTTCCAGTGGAGAAAAACTGGCTTACTGAAAAGAGATTGTGATTTAAACCTTAAACATATGTGACGTTAGATATTGTTGTTTTACCAACAATTAAATTACAGTAACCTCTTATTTTCCCTTTAGAGTCTCCTCCAAAAGCAACTAGAGGTCCATCACATTCAATGAAGTTTGTAAGCAAGCTTTTGTCGCAGGTCATATGCTTTGTGCATCCACTGTCAATGATCCGGATCGCGCCACGAGCTGCTCGCTTTCTCCTTTGAGTTTTCCCATCCTGCAATTTAGACAATTTTAGCAACCCACATGAATTTGGGTGCTTTGTTAGCAGGTTGAGTTTTAGCAGCTTGGTTTCCAAGCTTCTTCTTTTGGAAACTCCTTCTGTTGACTCGTGGCTTGATCCATTTCTCGTTTATTGAGTGGAAGGTTTCATGTGCAGACTTATGTTGATAATGAGCAGGTTGATAATGATCATTTTGATAACATTGCTCCATATATCCACATCTGCAGTAATCAGTTCCAAATCCACTTCCATTTGGAAATTGATAGAGCCTACTTGACAGCTCTGGATATTGGTACCAATGATGATCGTACCAGTAACCTTCATTGTCAAGTGTTTGACGATTTGCCCGTTGCTCATAGTGATTGTTTCGTTGTGACTGAGCAGTTTGAGTGGTTCTTGGATGAGAGACTGCTTTTCTTCTGCTAGCAGTTTGCACTTTTCTTGGAGCAGGTTGGCTTCCCTTTTGATAAGCAGGTTGACCATACAGTTTCCTAGGAAGCTCAACCTTTTTCTGTTCAACTGACGGCTTTTGCTGCTGCTTCTTGATAGCAGGCTTTCCATGCTCTTTCACCAAGATTGTTTGTGGTTGCCGAGCTGGATTCTTCAGTTTGAGCTGCTTGTCTGGTAGAGTGTGATGAGCTCTGCTTTCAACCACTCCTTTTTCTTTCTCGAACACGACCTTCTCTTTCTCTTTGACTCCGCTGGTTTGACCATGAAATCCAATGCCAAGCTTTATGTTAGCAGGTCTCTGGGCAGCTTGCAAGGCTTCAAGCTTTTCACCATTTTTGTTCATTTTCATCAGGTTTTGTTGAAGCTTGAGCTCTTTCTGCAACAGCTTCTCATGCTCTTTTGAGAGATCCATCAGTTTGCCATTCAGGTTGTTGATTTCACTATCCCTTTCAGTGAGCATTTCTTTAAGGTTTTCTTCCCTTAATGCTGATTGACCCAGGTGGACTTTTAGGGTCTCTATCTCCTTTTCTTTTGCTTTATCATATGGAGTGAAGCTTTCATCTAAGGCAGTTTTGAGTTTCAAGTTTTCATCTTCCAGCTTGGATCCTTCTATGACTACTTGCTTAAACATTTCTGAGAGCTTCTTGTAGTCATCAAGCTGTTGTTGAAACTCTTCATACGTTGGTATTTCAGGTATTTCAATACCTGCATGATCGGAGTTAGCTGAGTATGAAAAAGAGGTTTTAGTATCAACCTTGTTTTGAACAAGATCGAGATCTTTTCCCATGAAGCATTCCTCATATTCAAGTTCCTCGTCAGCTAAGCGACATTCCTCCTCATCCAATTCATCATCATCATCTTCGTCGGAGGAGGTTGAGTCTGATAATGTGGCAATTGCTTTGGCCTCTTCCTCAGTTGCGATCATGGCGTTGCGCTGCTCCTTAAGCTTTTGATCTCTTTTTGCGCGGAGCTCTTCGCGTTCAGCCTTTGACAAGTCTGGGCAGTCTGACTTATAGTGATCTGGTCTGCCACATTCAAAACAGCCACCCGTGGGAGTGTTAGAAGAATTGAATTTAGAGGGTTTTGATATACCTTCACCTTTCTTGTTGGAAGAAGAGGTGGTTTGATTTCTCTTGAAATCCTTATGATATTTACGGAATTTGTTGAAACGTTTCTCAAGCTTTTCATTTCTCCTAGCCATGAGTGCATAATCTTTCAACAATTTCTCCATTTTGAAGCATAAATCCTTTGGGATTGCTTTTTCTTCTATAATTGATGCAGCTTTGAATGCAGCATCCTTTTTTTCTTTTCGGGTTCAGTCTTCTTGCTTGAAGATACTTGTTATGATCCATGAAGTCTGATCATTTCAAACTCATTTCGATGAGTAGATCAAACAGTTGCTCGGTTGACAGGTTGCTAATATCCGACCTGCCACGGTGCATGGCACTGTACACATGCCAGCTTGCTGGAAGAGATTAGATAACTTTGAGATTGAGTTCGCACTGTGTGTATTTATCTTTCTTGAGAGCTGCGATCTCCAAAGTGATCATTGTGAATCTGTTCTTGAGCTGGTCAATGGTCTCCATTGGCTGCATTTTGAATTCTTCAAATTTACTGCATGCCACTGACAGCTTGTTTTCCAGCATTTCTGTTGATCCAAGGCTTATGGCTTTTAAGATGTCCCACATTTCCTTTGCAGTTCCAAGATTTCTTATCTTGGCCAGGTGGATGCCCTTAACTGTGCTAGAGATCAATCCTTTTGCGAAGCTGTCAAGTCCAGCTTCCTTTCTTTCTTCGGTTGTGTATTTTCTGGGATCTTTGATCTTTGGCACATACGTTGCTTCAGAACTTTTTTCTCCAGTAACATTAGTATCGTAGGGTTCGTAGATTGGTGTTGGGCCATTCTCGATGACATCCCACATCAACACATGATGAGCTTGGAGGCACATCTTTATTCGAAAACTCCAGTCTTCATATCCCTGCACAGAGAAATCTTCGCAGACGCGGAGAAGTGAAGCTTCCATAATGACAATTTATGTATATATGCACAAACACAAGTCTAGAGATCTAGTTCAATTTGACACAAAAGCACAGAGAGCTTTTAGTATGCAGAAGCAGTGGTCAAAAGAACCACCGCTCTGATACCACTTGTAGGTCCCGATAAATAGATATTGGTGTATGGAGGGGGGAGGAATACACCAATTAGCAAACAGTTTTGTTTTTTCAAAACAGATTGATCTTACTGAGTCGTCACTACAGTATATCAGAGCAGCTTAGTTTTTCCAGCTCAATTAGTAAACTGCTGAGCTTGCAAAACTAACCTGCGTGCGGAAGTTTAGTGGAAAGGTTGGCTTGCAGTTTTCAAAACAGTTTTCAAAGGAAACTTTAGTTCAGACAAGTGATCATGCAAGACAGGTTACAGTGATGCAGGTTGTGAACATGCAAACTGTGTAAATGAATAAGTAAATAACAAGAGAGACACTAGGAGTTTTTATCGTGGTTCGGAGTAAACAGCTCCTACGTCCACGCCAGATTCCGTCAAATCTGTAATCCCTTAACTTGAGATTTTTCGCTCCTTTTAACACTGGTGGAGGTCCAGTCCAAATTCAAGTCTTTCTCTTAGACTGAATCTAGCACGATTCTTGAGTCGTGTCTCTTCTTACTTACGTACAAACTATCATACAATCTTACTAACACTAAATGACTAGTGCTACTATCCAAACTAGAAAGCTGTGAATAGCTATCGTCGTTAGAAAAATATAACTCGATCAGCTACACTAAATATCAACTGTGATGGTAGTGAGAGTGTGTGTGATGTGTTCTAGTAAGACAGTTTCCAGAAAGATTAGAAATCTACAATGATCAACACTTGGGAAAGCTCTAGTAATTTCGAGTGTTGATTGAATGAATTTCAGCTTGAGATTTCTACAGAGTTTTGGCTTGTAATTTGAGTTTCCCGTGCTTCAATCTGGAATGAGTTGAGGTATTTATAGAGAAGCATTTGAAATAGAGCCGTTGGAAGTGTGTCAGGATTTGCAGTACCGTACACTGACACAATTCTTGTCATTGGATGAGAACAGGTTTCTCAACCACAGCTTAGGTTGATCTTCACAGGTCGAGCTTCCTATACCTCGAACTGTCTTCAGTCTTCTGTAACCTTCGTGTGAGATCTTCTGGCATGGTAAGAGCAGGTTACTTAGACATTTTACTTAATGGAACAGTATGACAGATTGGGTGGTTTAGGTACCAGGTTGCACTTGCAACCTTGACCTTTACATGAGCAATCTGTCCGAGTAAAGCTTGACTGATCCAAACACGGAGACCAGTCTGTTCCAATTAAAACCTATTATCTAAGTGTGGTTTCTAATAGCACTATCAAAACTCAGTTTCAAAGGGTTCCCAACAACGGTCAAGCGCTCAAATATGGGAGAGGACGGATGCTACACTTCTATGGCGACTGTGAGCACTCATAAATCAGACACTCCAAGCGTTGGCGACTTCACATTGGGCAGTAGTCACTCGTCCCGACCAATTGGTCTGAGGTGGGCAAAGGGGAAAGGTAAAATTGCATCATCTTCGCGTGACACTGATGTCGAGGAGAAATTGGCATCAATCAATGATCACCTAAGCGATCAATTCATGTATGACATCCTCTGCAGAGACACGACGAACATGTCACCCAATGTTCTTGAAAATCACAAGATGATAATGCAACACTTGAAGAACAAATACAACTTGAGATAAATTAGCTAGTTAGTGTATTTATTATATTTCGATTTTCTCGTTATGAATAAGTAAATGTTTATAATTTTATTTCAATTAAATAAAATTTGTATTTTCTAAATAATTATTGTCGAAAAATAATTTAATCAAAAAAAAATTAATAATTACGAAATTTCGTGAGCATTGCTGCAGAAAAATTTAGGCACCTACAAGATTTAGTTTTTGGGCTTAGTAAATACCGATGTGAATGTTCTTATATTCGGTTTAAAAAAAACAAAAGGAGGAGGAGGAGGAGAATAGATTCGGACTTCAGAGTATAATTAATAAACAAATGGCCACAAATTTGATGAGACGAAACCACATGCATATGCCTAAGTTAGGAGTGAAAGAAGGAGTAGGGTGTGAGTTGGGCTGGGCGTAGAGGTGCCCACGGTTCCAGAACCGGAACCGAACCGACGGTTCCGGTTCCAAGATGGCTAGAACCGAAACCGAACCGGAACAGTAACGGTTCCGGTTCCGGTAGAGGTGCCCACCGGGACGGGAACCGAACCGGAACTGTCAGTTTTTAATCGGAACCGGGCGGTTCCGGAACTGTGGTGGAACCGACGATTCGGTTTTAGTTCCGAAAGTTTGGAACCGGGAACCGGCGGTTGGGTTCCGGTTCGGAACCGAAAAGAACCGGTTTTTTTTTTAATTCTAATTTTATTTTTTATTTCAATATTATAATTATATTTGTATACTTATTTGATGTAACATTTGATTACTGATTAGTGTGTTACACTTTTTTATATGGAAATGTTTATATTTGTAAAGTTAAATAGTTTTATCATTTAATTTATAATTCACAATTTAATAAGCTAAAATAAATAAGACTAATACAAAAAATATCTTTAAATTCATAATAAACAATGTCACATGATGATGAGAATTGAATATGACAATTTACATAAAAGATGTCATATTGTCATCAAAGTGAAATTAATTGTAGATGCTTTTAAATACAAAAAATATTATGAAAAAAGATATTAAGTATAAATAAAATTTATACACATAATAATAATTATTAAGTATGATATTAGTAATGAGAATAAATGCGATGAGATTTTTGAACATGATCCAATCAGTACCACCGAAGCAGAAACCGACACCGATGCCTCTGAAGAAACGGATGATTTCGACTATATATAGTGGTCTATTAAAATGCTTAGACGAGCCCTCTTTTTCCTCACGGAGGTTTTAACGAGGTTCGGCCCTTGGAATTGACATGTGATATCCAAGGGTTTAGGATTATGAATAAAAAAAATTTAAACAATCTCACTCTCAAGTATTTTTTTACATTTTATAATTTTAATTGTCTTACAATTAAAATTAGATCAATAAACAACGAAGCATTGAATCATAATCGAACGAAAAAAAAATTAAAAAATAAAAATAAAAAAGTCGGTTCCTATCCGGTTCAGGAACCAGAACCGGAACCGTTATTGTTCTGGTTCAGTTTCGGTTCCGGCCATCTTGGAACCGGAACCGCCGGTTCGGTTCCGGAACCGTGGGCACCTCTAGGTTCTGGTTCCTGGAACCGACTTTTTTTATTATTTTTATTTTTTCGTTCGATTATGATTCAATCTTCGTTGTTTATTGATCTAATTTTAATTGTAAGACAATTCAAATTATAAAATGTAAAAAAATACTTGAGAGTGAGATTGTTTAAATTTTTTTATTTATTAATCCTAAACCCTTGGATATCACATATTGATTCCAATGGTTGAGCCTCGTTAAAACCTTAGTGAGGAAAAATAGTACTCGTCTAAGCATTTTAATAGAACACTACATATTGTCGAAATCGAAATCGTCGTCGAAATCATCCGTTCAGAGGCATTGGTGTCGGTTTATGCTTCAGAGGTACTGATTGGATCATGTTCAAAGACCTCATCCCATTTGTTCTCTTGCTCACGAGATTCCGCTAAAGTGTAGTCCTTCAGCGATACTTGAGCTTCGAGATTCCGTGGGGTCATCGTTGATCGTCTTTCGTCTAAAGTGTACCCTCCGCTGCTAAAAGCTTGCTCGACCGACACCGTCGAGGCATGAACGGCAAAGAGTTCTCGAACCATTATGGATAGGATTGGGTATTGAGCTGTTCTTCTTGACCACCAATGCAAAAGATCTTGATACCTTTTTATTATTATGTGTACAAATTTTATTAATAGTAATTACCTTTTTTCATAATATTTTTTGTATTTAAAAGCATCTATAATTAATTTCACTTTGATGACAGACTGACAGTATGACATCTTTTATCTGAATTGTCATCTTTTGTATTAGTCTTCTTTATTTTAACTTATTAAATTGTGAATTATAAATTAAGGTCATATTTGATAGCCAAGTTATACCTTGATAATCATTTTTATCAAGGGTAATCCTATTGTTTGGTATCCATGTATGCTATCACAGAAGCCCGTTTTAAGAACTCGCCCGAGCTAAAACTACTGTAGCTCTTTATGTTATGTGTCGGACGTCTCACCCCCATTTAGAAACACCCATTGGAACAGTTCTCTTGCTTAGATGAGGTATTACCTATTATACCCTTTCAACAATTTCACAGATGGAAACCTACTCAAAACGAGCTGCAAATTTAACCCCCTCTCCCCCTCCCCGGCGGTTGTCACTGTCGGTGTTCAGAGCGGCTCTCACCGCGAACGGCCGACGCCGTGAGGAAATCCTCAACGCAGCTCCGCCGGAGAAAACGGAAGTGCTGCGACGGCGCTGCTATCGACCATGGAGATGGCGTGGAGAAAGAGAAGAATAAGAAATGCAATTTTGTAGAGAGAGAATGTTCTGAGGAAGGAGAATTGGGGGAGAGGGGAGGGAGGCGTGAGAGATGAGAGATATGTTGTCAGGTTGCCTGTCGCCGACGAAGATGGTGGCAGATATGCTGGGGACGGTGGAGGGTTTGAAGGCGGCGGAAGGGAAGTGCCGAAGTGGGGTGGGTTTTTTGATCAGAAGAGGCGGAGGATTTTTGCCTTTTTCTTTTTCCTTTTCATTTTCTTTTTATTTTTCTTTTTCATTCTCTTTTTTTTAAAGAACTTTTTGAATTAATTATTAGGCCTTAAAATTTTATTATTATTATTTTTATGAATTTCAATTTCGAATTTGTTTTTTTTTTTTGTTATCTTCCAAGGGTAAATATATAATTCTATAATTTTATTATGAATTAAAACAATACTACTAAACACACAAATTAAAATATCTATGTTTGTATTATACATACCAAACACCCAAATACATTTTTTATCTTAACTTATCATATTTTCTCATATCTTAACTTATTACATTTTTTTTATGTGCACTTATCTGCTCTAATCTCAACATTGCTATCAAACGAGCCCTAAATGATAAAACTATTTAACTTTACAAATATAAACATTTCTATATAAAAAAGTGTACACACTAATCAATAATCAAATGTTACATCAAATAAATTATATATGTAAATACAAGTATTATATTGAAACATAAAATAAAATTAGAATTAAAAAAAAACAGTTCTTTTTTATTCCGAACCGGAACCGAACCGACAGTTCCCTATTCCAAACTTTTGGAACCGAAACTAAACCGTTGGTTCTACCGGTTCCTTGGGTCGGTTCGGAACCGCCGGTTCCAATTCGATTCCAAAACCGCCCGATTCTTGTTAAAAACCGACGGTTTCGGTTCTGGTGGGCACCTCTAGCTGGGCGTGGCCACTTCCACATGTGAATGCACCCTCCGCCTACCGGCTAAGCCGGTCCCCAGTAATCCGGCGGGACCCACTAATGAATAGCCCAAGTGGCTCTCTCAAACTAATCTACCGACAAGATCCGGACCCGCCTCACATGGGCTTGTTTCTTCACACTATTATATACTACCTCCATCCCATATATTTAGTCCACTTTACTATTTGGCACGTATTTCCACCGAAACCTATTACGGGTTTTAAAATATAATTTTATAGTATCGTTTTTTTTACGGGATACTATGACACTCATAGTATCCTGTAAAAAAAACGATACTACAAAATTATATTTTAAAACTCGTACTAGGTTTCGGTGGAAAATACGTGCATAAAGCAAAATAGACTTCTTACATGGGATGGAGGTAGTATATCACTTCCATATTCACTTTCACTTCACCCCCTTTTCTATTTTATAATTCTTCTTTAAGTTCCCTCTATCAATTCAAGTTCATGATATACGGTCATTTCGTCTCATCTAAATTGTTCATATTACTTTTGGCACAAAGATCAATATAAGTAGAGATAATAAATTTTAAAATAATATTAAGTGTGAATTAGACTTTACCATTTTAGGAAAATGAACTATTATATGAGACAAACCAATAGGAAATATGAAATATTTAAGTGGGACGGACGGAGTACTATAATACATATATACTCCCTCCGTCCCGCTAACATTACAATTTTTCTTTTGGGTCATCCCACACAAGATGTTACTATATTTTTTAATTTAGTAAATGAATAACAAACAAACACTACAATCACATGGGGTCTCATTCTAACTTTACATTTCAACCACAAAATACATATTTTTTAATTCTCGTGCCCAAAAGCAAACGTAACCTATTGAGCGGGACGGAGGGAGTATATGCTGCTTCAAAAATTAAATCCCGAAGCTTAATATAAATTACAAAAGAGTGTGAAGGTGTCGTGTAAAATTGTAGAGGAACTTGGAGATAGAAAGTATGAGTTGGTGACTTCTAAATCATTATTATTATTATTATTTTTTTTAAAAACTATCCTTTTAAATAAATAATACTGTAGATACTTATTACAGTATTTAAATGTGTATAGAGTTGTTGACTTGAAGACATAATCATGTAATCAGTTATCATTATATTGAGTTAGAGGTTAGACTGCAGTGGTTTTAGGTGATGCTGCATTATTAATTTCATTCCTATTCTTTATTAAGTAGGTGTATTTTGGAAACATGCAGCATCAAATGATTAATGTAACATTTTCGTAATTAATCGATTAATTAGTCTCTACTAATTCTAGAGAATACTTTTCGGCCTATTTAAGCAAACACAAAATTAAGATAGCATAATGCCCCTAAACCTTAAAAAATGTAGATCTGGAGTAAATAATTTTACGAACCAATTATTTCCTGGAACAAACTACTGAAACATTATCCTCATAAATAAATAAAAAAGGGTGAGAGAAAATTTTAAATTAATTGACTGAAAAATTATATTATACTCCTTCCGTCTCATTTCATTAGCTACGTTTGTCATTTTGGTCCGTCTTATTTATTAGTTACGTTTCCCAATTTGGCAATAAATTAGTCAGAAAATCAAGGCCCTTATCCATGTTAATTAAGCCTGAAATTGTGATAAGTGGTAATGACCCATTAGGCCAAAAAACACTGTTCATTTACGTTAGAAGGGTTGAAACCCTATATTTCATTTGGGTTGTTTTTTTCCACCACTCCTCTCATTCTCTCTTTTGGTGAAGCTCTCAATCTCCCACCGCCTAACCTTATCTCTTCGTCGCACTTCTCCTTCATTCTCCCATTATGTGACGCCATAGCCCTAACCCTCCACGCCGGAGATTACCATCTTCATTTTCTCCCATCTCGCGACGTCGTAACCCTAATCCTCTACGCCGGAGATTTCCATCTTCGTTTTTTCGAAGAGGGCCCGAGTTGTGTGATTATGAGCACCTCACTGATGAGCAGTTGGATCTAGAACTGGCTAGATCCGGCCACATCTCGCCGTCCCCGCCGCCGGCGTTCCCTGTGGGCAACGACACAGATCTGGGAAGTAAATCTGCTTCGCACCCACTGCCGCCGTTCTCTGCGGGCGACAGCACAGATGTGGGCATGTCTGCATCGTCCGCGCCGCCGCCGCTCCCTGCAGGCGATGACGACCCAGATCCCCCTCATTCCTGGTGGACTAACGAAGGTGGCCGGTCGCTCTTCTACCTCGTCACTAAAAAAACTCATCCCGGCACCAAAGGCTGAAATTCAGAGCTCCGATTTAGGGGTTGTTGCCACCGGGAGCTCTTTGGCGGCGTCGTGTGTTGCGTTCATCCCTGCCGACATGAAGGACACCGCCTCACAACTTTCCGACTCTGAGCTACTCACTCTATGTGCAGAGATCCTCAAGAGACCTCTCCCGAATTCTGCTGCATGGAAGGTTGAGAAAGCCGAGCAAATCAATCGCATTCTGGGTCGCAAAGAGGATTAAAGACTTGCTCTTTAATTCGGTGACTTCTTAGCCTTTTGCTCTGTTGTGATTTTTCTTTTTGAATCATGTGATGGTTATGTTATGTTGAATCATGTGATGGTTATGTTCTGTTGATTGTGAATTTGTGGTTTGGAATTTGCACTTTCAATCTACTGACTGGAATCTATGATGGTTATGTTCTCTGTTGAATGAGATTCATCTTTAAACAGCCTGAATTGGAGTACTTCTGATGGTTTTATATTTTATCTGTGATGGTTGGAGTATGTTAATTAATGTGGGAAAGTGGGTTAAGTCGAATGCGATGATGAATTTTCTTCACTATGCCACCTAAAATCTGCATTACTGAAAGCACAATTTTGTGTGAAATGTGGGTACCTGTCTTTGAAGTGGTTTCAATAAGTCTTTTGAGTGTTTAGTTTGTCTACAGCCTACACTTGATTTCTCTGATGGTGATAACATGGTGATAAATGGAGTATAATCTGATGGTGATAAATGGCCAAATGATGGTAAATAAAGAAAGTGGAAAAATGTTCCAAATAAGCCTAATTAATTTTATAATCTGCACAAAACCTTACATAAAAAAACTTCAAATGTCCCAAATCTGTAAAAATGCTTACATTACAACTTCCCCAAAACTACATTTTTCTGCATTGTAGCACTAATATGATCTTCATTTTCTTCTAATATGCACAAAAACTTTGATAAAAACTGCACAAAAACCTGCATTCTTTTGCATTGTAGCACTAATATGATTTTCATTTTTATAATCTGCACAAAAACTTGCACAAAGTTACTTAAACATTGCACAAAAACCTGATTGTTGCATAAATCTGATAAGCATTTCCTTCTGCACAAAAAAAAAAAAAAACCATTTCCTGCTTTTCAAAAATTTAAGTCTGGAATCTCTGCTCCAACCTCTGGAATCCTCACTCCCAAACCTGTCATTAATACTGTGATATCTTGTGTATACTCTTCTGCAAGCAAGTGATCAATGCTATCCATCACTAAACCAATAGGAATTTCCAGATTTGTAGGTAGCTCATTCTGCAAGATTAAAGCATTATTTCCCATACGTGGCTGCTTGTAGTTTTTATGTCCCTTCATCTTCAAAATCTCCTTAAACACACACTGTAGTGAAAGAAACACCTTGTTCAATGTCATTGGCTCTAGTTGGTTGAAACTCTCCTTGGTAGCCTGAATTAGTTCATCTGCATTCTTGCATGCACTTTTCTGTTGTAAGCTTTGAATGGCATTGTGGAACCCTAAGTCGAGTACATTACAATTTGGTGAATTTGGAGGTTGTTGAATCAAAGTAAGCTGAAATCCATCTGCATTTGCCACACTCTGGAAGTCTGCATCTGCATTAGTTATGTGGGGTTTTGCATTATCTTGTTGAATCATGATTTTCTTACTCAAACAGGCTGGCCACTTCATCTTTATGGCTGGAACAACCTGAATTAAAACCAAAAACAGAATCGATGCATTAATTTAAACATGATTTTATTATATTCATAACTCATTCTACATGTCACATTCAAAACACATTCATATATCATGATTTTATTACATTCATAACTTAAACTGGTTCAATGAGAATCAGTTCAAGTTTACAAGCTGAACATTCATGGAATTCAACAAATTTTACCTTGTTTATTATGCAGTCCTTGATCACTTGCCTTGTGATTGACTGTATAGGCTTCATCTCTATTATTCCTCTTGGCCTCTTAATGTTATTTCTCTTTGCAGTCACTTCTTCAACAAATGGCCAAATTTCAATCTTACCATCAAATATAACCCTACCATCTACATCAAACAATGGCCTGCATACAGCACACATGAACATAACCTCATAACCTTAGGAATATTTTTTTTTACTGTATAGTCCTATGAGGATCTGCTTCCATCGGGGTCATATAGTATGTGTTTGACTTCCTTGTTAAAAAAAAACCATTTTTCATCTATGTGAATGGTATTTTCCATGGGCTTGAATGTGAGAAGATTGAGTTAAGAATCAAAGTGTATGGCTTGTAGGCTAAAGCATAACCTCACAAGCTTATTAGGAGCTGTCAAGCAGGTTTGATGGCATTAGAGTGAGCTCTGAGCTTGTTGGCTTGTCTCAATAAATGAACAATGGTTTTGGGAACTCCAATAGCATCAACTGTGACTCTAATTGTACCTCTATCTCGAACTGGAACTGCTTCAATCTGCGCATAGTTTATAACATGTTTTGGAGCTCTGAATCTTCCTTTCCTTTTGTGGCAAACATTAATCACCTCACCTTGAACTCTTTGTTTTACTGCAGATTGCCATATTCATGATACTGTACAGCGCGCAACTTGGAAGATCTGGGCAGCCTCGTTGATCTTTCCACGCTCCGGCCTCCCCTTCTTGCAACTTGCCAGCAAGAACTGCAGCATCCCCTCCCTCTTGATATCTGGAATGTCTTTCTTTTTCCCCATAGCTTTCTTATTTTTTTTGGTGGTTTGATTTTGTGGAGAGGTTGGAAGTGAAAAATCTGTAAAGGGGGATAGTGAGTGAAAAATTGGTGGGATTTTTTGAATTTGAATGTTATGTAATGGAAAGCAGATTTCGCAGCTTCTAGGGGCCAAAACTAAGTTTTTGGCACAAGTTCGAATGTTTTGGAACAGTTTAATGAATTTATTATTTTTTTTAATTAACTGCGAACAACTAAATGAATGAACAGTAACCCCGCCTATGAACAGTAACCTTATTCCTTAATTATCTGTCAAATTTCAGAGATTAACACCCCTTATCCCCCTGTCTTGGTCTTTGTGCCATTTTGCTTTGTACTACCTCCATCCCATTACATTAGTCATCTTTGCTTTTTGATTGTTCGACACGCTTTTCCACCGAAACCTAGTACGAGTTTTAAATATAATTTTGACGTATTCATTTTTTCACGGGGTACTATGAGTTTAAATATAATTTTGACGTATTCATTTTTTCACGGGGTACTATGACACTCATAGTACCCCGTGAAAAAATGAATACGTCAAAATTATATTTAAAACTCGTACTAGGTTTCGGTGGAAAAGCGTGCCGAACAATCAAAAAGCAAAGATGACTAATGTAATGGGATGAAGGTAATAGTTAATAAGGTGGGACAGAGGGAGGGAGTAGAATCCACGATCTAACGAATTACAATTCCTGCGTTCTTTAAATGAAATCTGAACCGTCCAATGGCCGACAAAGACTTTATAATAAAAGCGATTTAATCGGTCCCACCTTTGTTCCATCTTTTCGTGGAATTAAAGTTGCTATTATTATTCTCCGAAATTGAAAAAGGAAAAAATATAGAAATGCTTAAAGTTGCTATTCTTCGTTCCCACTAACACATATACATACACATACACATTACGTTACATGCATATCTTTACTCATAATTCAATGTCCCTACATACACCCACCCACACGAACATCCCTCCCACGCGCACATGTGGTTGTTTGTTCACGTTATATGGAATTCATCGTGCTTAGGGTTGTAAACAAATTAAATAATTTTGATTCGATTCGGTATTCGTATTCGATTAGCTCTATTCGTATTTGATTTTTTATGATTCGAATTCGAAAACAAATATTTTTTACGATTCGATTATTATTCAAATACAAAAACAAATTTATGATATTCGATTCGATATTCGTAAATATTCGATATTCGTAAATATTCGATAAAATATAAATATAAATATACTATAAATATAAATATATATTACATGTAATATAATTATATATATAAGATATTAATTCTTAAGCCCAATTAATTTTTTTTTTCTTAAATATTGAATTCGAATCAAATATCCAAATCGAATACCGAATACGAATCATTTTCTCAAAAATATCATTTGGAATACCATTAGAAAAAAAAAAAGAAACGAATACTCTAATCAAATCGAATACTTTCGAATATACTTTCGAATCGAATACGAATCAAATCTAGTATTCAAAAAAATTTCGAATTCGAATTCGAATATTCGAATACCTTAACGAATTTGAATCGAATAGAGTGTTATTCGCTTCGATTCGATTCGTTTACATCCCTAATCGTGCTCCATCCATCCGTTCTACTTATTAGTTTTATTTATTTTTGAAATAATAAAAATAATAATCAAAGACATGTGAGATAAAGAGTTTTAAG
Organism: Mentha longifolia; assembly: GCA_001642375.2. Taxonomy (NCBI): domain Eukaryota; kingdom Viridiplantae; phylum Streptophyta; class Magnoliopsida; order Lamiales; family Lamiaceae; genus Mentha; species Mentha longifolia. The sequence goes on along the minus strand of CM038121.1, from coordinate 72,156 downwards.
AAGCTTTATCCACCACTAATTTTTTAATACTTTTATGGTAAAAATGAGACTAACAAATAAGACTGGCAAAAAAGAAAATTAAGACTAATGGAGTGTGACGGATGAAATATTAGACTATGTTATTGAATTGTGAAGCCTGATAAGAAAGCCAGTAAGCAAATAATCTCGGTAATCAAGTTTTCTTTATATAATCTAATTAGCTTTTCTTGTTAGTCTAATTAGGACTCTTCCTCCATTCCCTTGTTATAAATACCCCATCCGATTATATTATATATAGTGAAAAAAAATGTCACAGTTAGATGTAAATAATGTAGATTAGAAAATTTTTAGTGAATTTCTTGATTTGGCATCGTCACAATTCACAAGATGAACTGAGTTAACAATTCTCCTGTTATTTTTTATTTTTGTGATTGTGTGCATGTGTTATTTCCATATTATATATAATGAAATTCGGATAGAAGAAGATCGAGTCTTTCGAAGTGAGGTAAGAATATATTTTTGAATTTTGAGATATTATTGCGAAAATGTCGAGACATTAATATGTGTGTGTATGCAAATTTTAAACGTCAATGACTTCGCTGCAAAATCAGCAAACATTCTGAAAATGCATGATACTTGCCCTTTTTTTTTTCAACACTTTTTACATCCGTACAATTTATTTGAGTCAAATTGTGTGATAACGGTGCTAATATTCAGATACAGACTCATATTCCATTATTTATTTACTATTTAATGAAATTTTGTAAGGACTAAGGATTGGATTCACAGTATTAATTTGATCGAGTAATGCTTTGATCGATCGTAGATTTTAGAGTGTTTATGCGATAGTGAGATTTGCAGAAAAATAAGAATACAAGAGTTTACGTGGTTCGATCTTTTGGTTAGATCTACGTCCACGGAGAAATGAGTTTATATTAATACTCTCGAGCTTACAGAATGTGCCTTCAATCTATCCTAGCATCACTATTTATAGGCGCCTAGCAGCAGTTACAGCCGAGGTCATGGCAGTTACAACCGAGGTCGTGGGGTGCCACATCAGCAGACGTGGGTTAGAGATCGTGGGTCGACCGAGCTGCTATGCTCTTGGGCTGCGCTGCTGGATTGGGCCGAAGTGTCTTCTGGGCCTTTCAGTGGGCCGAGTTCATCTAGGCCGAGCTTATTTGCCGAGGTCCAATTATATTGGGCCGGTGTTTGGGCTTAGTAGCTGGGTCATATCCTATCACATCCCCCCCCAAAAGTATAGAAGTGAGGACATGAGGGATTGTTGGGACGTAGGTGAAGTGCATACTGCCTCGTTTGGACGAGGTCTTGCTTAAATTGTATTGCCCCGTCGAAATTGAGATTTCGACGAAGTCGAAATGCATACCGCCTCGTTTGGACGAGGTCGAACTTAAATTGCATTACCCCGTCGAAATTAAGATTTTGACGAAGTCAAAATGCGTACCGCCTCGTTTAGACGAGGTCGAGCTTGAATTGCATTGTCCCGTCGAAATTAAGATTTTGACGAAGTCGAATTCCGTACCGCCTCGTTTAGATGAGGTTGAACTTGAATTGCATTGCCCCATCGAAATTAAGATTTTGACAAAGTCGAAATGCGTACCGCCTCGTTTAGACGAGGTCGAGCTTGAATTGCATTGCCCCGTCGAAATTAAGATTTTGACGAAGTCGAAATGCGTACCGCCTCGTTTAGATGAGGTCGAGCTTGAATTGCATTGCCCTATCGAAATTAAGATTTTGACGAAGTCGAAATGCGTACCGCCTCGTTTGGATGAGGTCGAACTTGAATTGCATTGCCCCGTCGAAATTAAGATTTCGACGAAGTCAAAATGCGTACCGCCTCGTTTAGATGAGGTCGAGCTTGAATTGCATTGCCCCGTCGAAATTAAGATTTCGACGAAGTTGAAATGCGTACCGCCTCGTTTGGACGAGGTCGAACTTGAATTGCATTGCCCCATCGAAATTAAGATTTCGACGAAGTCGAAATGCGTACCGCCTCGTTTAGATGAGGTCGAGCTTGAATTGCATTGCCCCGTCAAAATTAAGATTTCGACGAAGTCGAAATGCGTACCGCCTCGTTTGGATGAGGTCGAACTTGAATTGCATTGCCCCGTCGAAATTAAGATTTTGACGAAGTCGAAATGCGTACCGCCTCATTTAGATGAGGTCGAGCTTGAATTGCATTGCCCCGTCGAAATTAAGATTTCGACGAAGTCAAAATGCGTACCGCCTCGTTTAGACGAGGTCGAGCTTGAATTGCATTGCCCCGTCGAAATTAAGATTTCGACAAAGTCAAAATGCGTACCGCCTCGTTTGGATGAGGTCGAGCTTGAATGGGCGGGATTTGAAAAGTCACGACTGTTGGAGTATAGCTCGCATAGGACACGTGTCGCGTCCTTACTGGGTAGATGAAGAGGCGGGATTTGAAAAGGCGGAAGATCTGCTTATAAAAGCTTCCAGCGTACGCCTTCAAACATTTTCCCCCAATTTACTGTCCCGACTTTAGAGAGAGAAAACCCTAAGTCTGAGTTCTGCGTTTGCCGCCGCTACTCGCACCATATTCCGTGAAATTTCTGTGAAAGCCGCAACAAGTAAGTAACGTTTTTGTAATGTCGTCTTCTTCATCTACTCTCCCGATAGATATGGATAGGGTGGACACTGGGATTTCGCCTTCGCCGTCTAGGGTATTTCCGGCGAGGGTTTGGTTGAATGTGTACACCCGTTCGTTAGTCCCTCCCAGGCTTAGAGAAATCAAATTTTTACCCCTAGTTGGGTCAGATTCTGCCTTGAAATTGCCTCCACAATGAGTGAGACGCATATGCAAAATTTGACTCGGAATTTTTTGTTTCCAGAGTCGGCGGAGTTGGTGCTACCACGTATAGATGATAGGGGTAGTTCTCCTCCTATAGGATTTTTCACTGTGTATGAAGACTATCTTCACTTCGGTCTTCGTTTTCCGTTGAATCATATTTTTGTCGAACTTCTAGAGAAGCTCGAACTGTCTATAGGACAGTTGGCGCCACCCTCAGTAAAACAGATCGTCGGGTTTTGCGTTGAGGTCGGCCGCCTTGGTGGTTCTGTTAACTTAGAATTGTTGTTTAAGTTTTTTAGACCTAAGCGGGGTCCGACTGGGTGGGTTTACCTTTCTCCCCTCAATAGGTTTAAACTGGATACACCCTCCAAAGTGCCGAACTGGCAGAAGAAAATTTTCTTCTGCCGGACTGAAGGGGTGCCTCTGTACCCTTGGTCCAAGGGCAAGTTCTCACTTCGTGTTGCTGAAAAACCCATCAGCAAACTCGAAGTGAGTTTGATGAACCTCGGCCTTATTGAGAGGAATTACTCTGAGGCCGAGCTTTCGGAGTACGGGCTGAGCCCATATGACAGCAATGTGTCTGCGGATTTGGGTGAGGCCCTGCTTCACCTATTTAATGAGATGTTATGTGTCCGAGGTTTAATATATGGTGTTTTTGCAGTGAATCCTCAACATCTTCAGGCCGCGGTGCAGCGAAAAAAGAAGAGGGCTAGGCCCGCTCCTGCTGTAGTACAGACGGTGTCTAGTACTTCGGCTGAGGGAGCGAGCGACCTAACTAGGTCGGTTTCAGAGAGTTCACAGCATGGTTCAGCTCGGGCAAGCTCGCCGCCGCCTCTTACTGTGGGCCACCAAATTGAGGGAGTTCGGCTTCCCATAATTGATGAGGTGGGGGCGTATGAGGGCAATCGGCTTTTGGGCCATGACGCATACAGGGAAATGTCTTTTCCCGAGGTGAGTGGAATTCGGTAGATTAGATATTGATGTCAGGTGTTTGTTCTAACATTACTATCTGTGCAGGAGGCAGAGGTGGCTGTGGCCGGACTGAAAAGCCTGGCGAACTTCGTTACCGACGGAGTTTCCAAATTTCAGAAACTCTCTGCCAAGGTCGAGGCAGCTAAGGCCGATCTCGCGGCAAAGGTGGCCGCGGCCGAGTCCAAGGCCAAGATGGCGGCGAAACGGGAGGCTAAGGCCCTCGCCGCCACTGAAGAAGTGAAGAAGAAAGCGTCCGACCTGGAGGCCAAAGTGTCGGAGTTGAAGGCCCAGCTCACTGCGGAACGGGAGAAAATGGCCCGTGTAGTTGCTGGCCAAGGTGGGATGCTCCGAGCTTTCGCCGAGTGTATTTTCCGGTCCCGGCACTTTGGTAGGACCGTTACCCAATTGGTAGATGCTATGAGCACTTCGGTTTCTGCCGCAGTCATCGACTTGATTGCCCAGGATTACCCAGACCTGGATAAGGTCAAGTATGGGTATGAGGCATGTTCTGAAGAGGAGATGCTGCGGGAATATGCCGAGGTGCTTGTGGAGAGCACATCGGAGGTACCAGTGGTGGAAAGGCTGGCTGAGCAGAGGTGCCTTCTATCGGAGACTACGATTCGGAATTGTCCCATCGACAGGGACGATAGGCTGGAGGCCGCGATCGCCAAACTGCCGAAGGACCCTACCGCCGATGCCACTGGAGGGAGGTCGGGGGAGGCCAACGCCGAACTCGAGGTCGACGGGGATGAAGGAAACCATGAGGGGGTTTAATTTGACCTCTCTCATGTGTTCTTTCTCCTCTTTTCTGTTTTTCTTTTTTCCTTTGTAGCCTTGTACTTCGTCACCATTAGGGTGGCGTTTCATTTGCCGTGTTCGGCTATAAATAAAAGGCTTTTTGTTGAAACTTGCTTGTATTTATTCTTTGTAGTCTGCTCCCGATTTTTTCCATGTTTCTCACTTCGTGAAGGAAATTTCCGAGCTTCGCCGAGCTGTAGAAGTAGCCGAGCTCAATGCTTCGAACTGGAAGAAGCAAGCTGATAACATCGAGGTCGAGGCTGAAGTGAAGCTTCGAACTGCTCAGGAAAAGCTTGATGAAGTGCATGCGAAGTATCTGGAGCTCGATGACAAGTACTAGCAAGCTTTGGACGACATCAAAACTTGCAAGGAGATTGTCGTGGAGCATACGGAGTACGAGGCTATTATTCACCGAGCTGGAGGATCCACCATTTCTGAAACCTACAGTAAAGTCAAGGAACTTCAGGCTCGGTGCCGAAGCTATAGGGATCAATATGGGAAGGATTCCTGGCAGGTTCGAGATGAATTTGAAGAACTCATTCGTGTGGCAAGCATCTACGAGACAGTCCTTGATCGCTTTCCGAAATTGAAGCGACGTATTTTGTCAGAGGCTGAGTTTTCGACTTCGGTTGCCCCTGGTTCGGATCCGAGGTTGCTTGACCGTACTTCCAGAGAATTCTTAGAAGGGGAATCTTCGAGGTCTGTCGACCCTGATCCTAGGATTGTCACACGCCATTCTCGAGAATTCTACAGTCAAGAGTGGCGGTTGGCATCTGGACAAGGTCGGGGTCGAGCGAGCCAAAGTGTTCGAGGTAGAGGTCGAAGTTCGGCTCCTGGACGAGGTAGAGGCAGGCTTAGTGTAGACGATATCTTGAACTTTAATTCTGGCAGGGATTTTGCTAGAGATTGGCTCAGCTTTAGTCAGCCAAAACCTCCGGGTTTCTCGTCTTCATAATGTAATAATTGTACATTTTTTTCCATTCAAATAAAACGGAAATTTTTGCACTTGTATTTAAGCTTTTTATCTCGCCTTTAACTAAGGTAGATTCCCTTGATTTAAACGAAGGCAGCTTTCATGTAGCCACTTCATCAGGTGACGAAGTTTAGGCTTTCAGGCAGCCACTTCGTCCATAGACGAAGTTTAGGCTCAGGTAGCCACTTCGTCCGAAAATGAAGTTAAGGCTTTCATGTAGCCACTTTGTCCGAAGACGAAGTTAAGGCTTTCAGGTAGCCACTTCGTCCGAAGACGAAGTTAAGGCTTTCATGTAGCCACTTCGTCGGGTGACGAAGTTTAGGCTTTCGGTTAGCCACTTCGTCTGAAGACGAAGTTAAGGCTTCTAGGTTCCTTATTTGTCAAATTTATCGATAGGGGTGGTCCCCTTACGCGCGTTTAGGTATTACTCCGAAGCGGAGTTTAGTTGTGTTATCCTCGTCAGGATTTTAAAATCGAGATACTCAACATAAACGAGAGAGAAATGTGCAAAATGTATGCAAAAGATTTAAGCAAGTAAATGAAAAATTAAAATTTAATTGAATGAAGTTAAAATAAGACAAAACTTAACAAGAACACCCGACTCTTACAACCTAAATGAACTTGAACATTATTCTCCGTTTATACAAAGTATCTCTTTAAGTGAGTAATGTTCCATGTACGGGGTATGGGCTCACCGGTTAAGTGGGCGAGCTTGTACGACCCTTTTCCGAGGACTTCTTGAACTCGGTATGGTCCTTCCCAGGTGGCTTCTAGTTTGCCGAGCTTCTCCGCCTTACTACCTCGTTATTCTGAAGTACGAAGTCGCCTACTTGGAGCTGTTGATGCTTCACCCGGTTATTATAATACCGAGCTACTTGCTGTTTGTATCGAGCTTCTTGTATGTAGGCTTGTTCCCGTCTTTCTTCTAGCAAATCCAAGTTAGTTCGAAGTCTCTCTTCGTTGTCTTGGGCTGCGAAGTTAAGCGTTCAGGGGCTCGGCAAACCGATCTCTACCGGGATCACCGCTTCGGTTCCATACACCAAGCTATATGGTGTTTCACCGTGTGATGTCCGGGGGGTGGTTCAGTACGACCACAGGACTTGGGGTAAGTTCGCTGCCCAATCTCCTTTGGCCTTATCGAGTCGGGTTTTTAACCCTTTGACTATCGTTCGGTTCGTAACCTCGGTTTGACCATTCGCTTGGGGATGGGCTACCGAGGTGAACTTTTGTTGGATGTGGAGTTCGTCACACCATTCTCTGAACGTCCTGTCTGTAAACTGGGTTCCGTTATCTGAGACGAGGACGTGAAGTATGCCGAAGCGACAAACTATGTTCTTCCAAACGAAGTTTAGGGCGTTTTTACTTGTGATCCGCGCCGGTGGTTCAGCTTTGACCCACTTCGTAAAGTAGTCGATGGCTACAATGAGGAACTGTAATTGGCAGGGAGCTTTTTCGAACGGGCCGACGATGTCTATTCCCCACTGTACGAACGGCCAAGGGCTTTGTATGCTGGCCAGTTCGGTCTGTGGCAACCTCGGAACCGTCGCATGGATTTGGCACTTTGGACACTGTTTTACGAGGTCGATGGCGTCTTGGAACATAGTGGGCCAATAGTACCCCCACCTCATGATCTTTTTGGACAGGGCGCGGGCTCTGATGTGACTGCCACAGGAGCCTTCATGGACTTCGCGCAGTGCGTAGTTCGCTTGGTTGGGCCCCACACATCTTAGGAGAGGTTGGAGGTAGGATTTTCTATACAGTACTCCCTGTTCCAGGACGTACTTGGTGGATTTAGCCAGGAGCTTCCTAGCCTCGACCTTATCGGTTGGGAGTTCACCTTTTCCTAAATAGTTGCGAAGTGGAGTCATCCAGCTCGGTCCATCTTCGGTTACTACATTAACTTCGGCTTCATCAATGCTTCGGAGTTGTACTTCTTCCACCGGAGAGGTTGTTGAAGACGACGCGAGCTTGCTTAGTGCTCAGCTCGGCCATTATCTCCTCTTAGGATCCGTACCAACTCGAAGTATGAGAAGCTTTGTTGTAGGCATTTGGCCGTATGGAGGTATTTTTTCATTCGTTCACCCTTGGCTTCGTACTTGCCTAGCATATGGCTCACTACGACTTGAGAATCGCTGTGAACTTGAATGGCTTGTACTTGGAGAGCTTGGGCTAGACGAAGTCCAGTGATTATAGCTTCGTACTCCACTTCGTTATTTGTGGTCGGGAAGTTGAACTGGAGTGCATAGGTGGTCTCATTTCCTTTCGGGCTGATAAGTAAGACCCCGGCTCTGCTTCCTTTGTTGCCTGATACCCCATCCACCTAGACCTTCCAACAGTCTTGCGGTGGCTTCGGTGCTTCGGTCTTTGATTTATCCTCAGTAGGTTCGGCGGACTGCTGCGCGTCCGTGAACTTGGCTTCTACTAGGAAATCGGCCAAGGCTTTCCCTTTAATGGCTTGGCGAGGTACAAAGGAAATCACGTGCTCGCCGAGTTCTACAACCCATTTAGCGATTTGCCCGGACGCTTCTGGTTTTGTAAGCACTTGCCGAAGTGGGAGGTCGGTCAGTACTTGTATTGAATGTGCGTGGAAGTACGGTCGAAGTCTTCTTGCTGCATTCACCAATGTAAGTGCGACCTTTTCCAGAGGTTGATACCTCGTCTCCAGGCCTTTTAGGGCTCGGCTTATGAAGTAGACAGGTAGCTGACGACGTTTTTTTTCTTGTACCAGGACTGCACTGATTGCCTCATCCGAAGCGGCGAGGTATAGGGAAAGGACCTCACCCTCTTTTGGTACAGATAATGTAGGGAGGTTTGCGAGGGTACTTCTTCAAGCCATCAAAAGCTTTCCTGTGCTCGTCGTTCCATTCGAAGTTCGGCGCCTTCTTTAGTATCTTGAAGAACATGAGTTGTTTTTCGGCGGCCTTAGATAGGAAACGACTTAGGGCGGCTAGGCAGCCCGTCAGTTTGTGCATGTCATGGATTGACTTCGGCACTTGCATTTCTTGGATGGCTCGGACTTTTGATGGGTTAGCTTTTAACCCTTCGCGTGAAACCCAACACCCTAAAAATTTTCCAGATCGGACCATAAAAGTACACTTTTCTGGGTTTAATTTTAGATTCACTTCACGAAGTAGGCTAAAAACAACTTTAAGGTCGTTTACACAAGTGGCGATTTCCTTGCTTTTTACGACTATATCGTCTACAAACACTTCGACAATTCTACCGATGTGGGCTTCGAAAATCTTGTCGACCATCCTTTGGTATGTAGCTCCAGCGTTTTTCAGTCCGAAGGGCATCTTTTTATATACGTAGATGCCGAAGTCCGTGACGAAGGCGGTCTTCGGCGCGTCCTCGGCGTTCATGAGGACTTGGTGGTATCCCTTGTATAGGTCCAAGAAGTTGAACATCTTGTGGCCAACAAGAGCTTCGACCTTCTTGTCAATGTTGGGGAGGGGGGTAGCAGTCTTTTGGGCAGTGCTTATTGAGGTTAGTGTAATCAATACACATCCGCCACCCGCCTCCTTGCTTTTTCACCATCACGGGGTTGGCCAACCAGGTCGGATATTTCACTTCGAATAAAATATCGGCCTTTTGCAGTTGGCGAACCTCGTCATGGATCACTTGATTTCTTTCGGCTCCGAAGGCTCGCTGCTTCTGCCGAACTGGTTTACCTCGGGATCGATGTTGAGGTGATGAGTGATGACGCTTGGTGCCACCCCGGTCATGTCTAGCGGCGACCAAGCGAAGACATCTCTATATTCCCGAAGTAGCCGGATAATTTGACTTCGGAGCCCGTTTTCTCCGACGAACCCTACTTTGATGACCTTGGCAGGGTCATCTTCGTATAATGCGACGTCTTCAACCGGCTCGACAGATGGAGGCGACGTCGGCTCCATCTCTTCGGGGTTCTGTAGTTGCTATGCTTGAGGGTACTGATTCCCAGCACCTCGGAGTGCGACCTGCATGCACTCCTTGGCCTGCAGCTGGTTTCCCCGAAGCGTGATCACTCTGTTTTTAGACGGAATTTTGATCGTCAGGTGGTAGGCCGAGCAGATCGCCTTCGTCGCTATTAGCCAATCTCTTCCTAAGATGATGTTGTAGGGGGAGCTGGCTTTTACGACGAAGAAGTGGATTATCTTCGTAGTGGATAACGGGCCCTTTCCAACTGTCACGGGCAGTGAAATGATGCCTTCCGTCGTCGTCTCTTGTCGTGTGAAGTTCTTTAGCGGCATGGGTGCCGGCCTTAGACGTGCTTCTTCGATATCGAGCTTATCGAAGCAGTCTTTGAAAAGCACACTCACAGAGGCTCCACTATCAATAAATATGCGGTGGACCAATTTGTTGGCTACCACGGCCTCGATTATGGTAGCATCTTGATGCGGTACGGCATGGGGGACTGGGTCATCCCGGAAAAGGTGACGACCTCGTCCTTCTTGAACCTTTTCTGAGCAGGTTCTTCCCGCTGTTGACTTCGGGCCTCAGCTTTCAACGATGACTTCATCGCGCCTTCGGGCAGTCCGGTGATAGCGGTGATGACTGCATCATATTGAGGCTGGTCTTCATCCTCGTCCTCGTCATCGCGCTTTGGCCTCTTGTCGTGACGGGGGGCGTAGTTGTTGCCTCCCTTATTTTTCTTTCGCTTGCCCTTCCCTTGAGGTCGGGCCTCTTGCTGGTTGCGACTTTGGTACAGTTTAAGGGTACCGTCGCGTACCATGTGCTCGATGTCCAAGGCGAGGTCCCTGCAGTCCTCGGTTTCATGACCGTAGTCATTATGAAACTTGCAGTATTTCTCCTTGGATCGGCGTTTCGATCCACCTCGGGACAAGGGTGGCGGCTTCTCAAACAAGTTCGCATGAAGCTCGTATATTTCGGCCCTGGACTTTGTCAGTGGTGTGTACTGACTTCGGTCTTGGTTGGGCCGAGGTCCTAAGCGGGACTCGAGGGGTCCTCGCTGTAACCTTTCGAGGGCACTTCAGCGACCTTGCCCGTGGTCGGTGCACTCCTCTTTCTTCTTTTAGTCGTTATTTTCGGGCCGATCTGCTGCCCGCTTTTTCCAATCGGCCTCATCCACCTCCGCGAATGTATCAGCAATCCTCCATAGCTGCCTGGAGGTCATTGGGCGTGCCTTTATGAGCTCTCTGAAGAGAGTTCCGGACTGAATGGCGTTTTGGAACGCCGAGATAAGCACGTCGTCGGAGAGACGATTGACTTTAAGGCTCTCGTTATAAAAATGGGCCAGGAAGTCGCTGATCGTTTCTCCTCGCCCCTGCCTTAAGGTTAGGAGCTGGGCTGGGCTGATCTTCGCCTCAGTTTTTTGAAAGAAGCGACGCTCAAAGGCGTCGAGTAGGTCGGCATACGACCCTATGCTGCCATTAGGCAGGCTATCGAACCAGCTTTTAGCGTTGTCCACTAGCAGCTTGGGGAAGACTTTACACATGTAAACGTCTTTGGGAAGTCCCTGGTTCATCATATTGTACTGGAACCGGGATAAAAAGTTGCTGGGGTCTTATGACCCGTTGTAAGGCAGGATAGGAGGTACTCTATACGTCGACGGGAGGGGAGTATAGAGTATCCTATTAGTGAAGGGAGTCGAGATTCGACCGTAGACGGTGAATCTTCCCTGGTAAGCGTTTCCTTCGTCACGCCGAGGTGGAACGGAGTTTTGACGAGGTGATGTTGACCCTGCGCTGTGGTGAAGCGCGGCCGTTGTTCCCATGGCGATTATTGTTCTGTCGCCTTCAGGGAAGTTCGGCGATCCTATCTCCAACGATCTGGAGACTAGGGGATAGCCGCTGTGACGGTTCGGCTCCGTCCTCTCCGCGTTGACTCTGTTGTCGATGTTGATCGACGAACTTGCGAAAGTCTTGTTCGTGGAGGTCCAAGTACGCCTTTAGTGCATCTCCAAACTCGGGTTGGAGTGCGGCGTTTCCGCGTCGGCGACCGCCCTGGCGTTGCCCACCGCTACTAGTTGAGTCGCCGGAATGGCCCAATGAGATGTCCTCCAGGTGGCCTTCGGGAGTTTGGTGGATTATGGGCTGTTCTCCAAGTCGGACTTGGGAAACGGTGTGCCGAGCTTGACTCACGTTGGCCTCCTCCTCGTTGTGAGGTTGATCAGTGGGCGGGTCGGTTTGGTGCTGTTTTGCCTTGGCGGCAGCAGCGGTGGCGGTGGAGCGGGTTTGTTTCACCATCGTACTTTCACTCAAAAACTCAGATCGGTTTCACAAAATTTTTCGCTTCCCACAGACGGCGCCAGTGATCGATCGTAGATTTTAGAGTGTTTATGCAATAGTGAGATTTGCAGAAAAATAAGTACACAAGAGTTTACGTGGTTCGATCTTTTGGTTAGATCTAGGTCCACGGAGAAAGGAGTTTATATTAATACTCTCGAGTTTACAGAATGTGCCTTCAATCTATCCTAGCATCACTATTTATAGGCGCCCAGCAGCAGTTACAGCCGAGGTCGTGGCAGTTACAACCGAGGTCGTGGGGTGCCACATCAGCAGACGTGGGTTAGAGATCGTGGGTTGGAGATCGTGGGTCGGCCGAGCTGCTATGCTCTTGGGCTGCGCTGCTGGATTAGGCCGAAGTGTCTTCTGGGCCTTTCAGTGGGCTGAGCTCATCTAGGCCAAGCTTATTTGCCGAGGTCCAATTATATTGGGCCGGTGCTTGGGCCTAGTAGTTGGGCCATATCCTATCATGCTTCAATGTCCGCCGTGAGCACGCTTAATGTGTCAACGGATGACGTGGTAATGGTTTAAATAAAAAAGTTAATAAAATTCATATCAAAATTAATTAAATCATACTAAAAGAAATCAAACCTTACCTAAAATAACTAAACCCTAACTGAAAAAAATTACCGATGTAACACTGCCACATAGCGGTTGACACATTAAATGTACCCACAGTAGGCAGTGGAGCGTTTCTCTACTTTGATCATAGTTAGATATTATGCAATATGCACCGAGTAAATGTATAATAATACTCGTAAAATGATTAAGATAAAACTCGCATCGGAAAAATTGAAACTTCTCTTTATTTTCTCTTACTTCTTAAACCTAGCTCAGTATGAGCATCCTTCAAAGTTTTAGTTTCTTCTCTTTCTTTCTTCTTCTTCTTCTTCTTTTTATTATTATTTTTTTATTTATTTTTTTTAAAGAACAAAAGTCTTAACAACTTGGTGCAGTTACGCACCATGCTATCTATACTTCTCTTTAGGTTGTTAACTTTCAGGCGGATCTTTAATTTTATAATTACACACCATGCTATCTATCATATTTACAAAGATTTATCAGTTTTATTCAATTTTATGTAACTAATTAAAAAAAAATTACCAAAATTCAGTATATTTCTCATGCTCTGATATAAGTCGATTCAATTTAGGAGATATTGCACAATTTATATTTCATATATTAGTCTCATTTAATGAATATATGTAAATTAGTTTCATTTTATTATTTTATATTTTACATATATTCATGAAATGAGACTAATATAACGATCCGGTTTGAATTCTAAGAGCATCCGCATCCATGCCCACCAAATGGGTAGGTATGGCTCAAAATTGTGGAATGTGTTAGGCGCCTACATATTGTTGCAATGGAGCTAGCCTAAGAGTTTTTCGTATGCACAAGTTCTTTTCCTTTTCCTTTATTTTAGGAATTTTTTTGTAATGAATAATTAGAATTTTAATATAAAAAAAGGAGCAAATCGCAGCACGCCACATCAGTTGCATATAGGCGCATCATTTAGGCTCCTTCACGCCTAATTTCTCCGCCCATCGATGGACTTGCTAGGCGCCTAGCATGCGCAGCGGCCGCTTACGAAATTTTAGGCACCGCTGCGCATGCCGTAAATAATAATAAAATAATTGAGTTTTTTTTTTTCCTTTTTTCAAAGGTGTTAAATTGAACCAATATGCAATTGAGATATAATTACAATCACGTCACAAAATAGAAACTTACAACTGTTTATTTCGAATATCAAACCTAATTAGGAAATACTTTAGCTAAAAGTAAGCAAATATTCATGCCAAACACTCCATGCATTTACTGATTTACTCAAGAAGCAACTAACACATAAGAATAATCGATCAAACACTCATTCACAAATAGATTACGCAAAAAAAATGTTAATGCGCATATTTTTTTTTTTTTGGTGCCTATTATCAAAATGAGTGGTATATAAAAAAGTGTCTTTATTTTCGTAATCATGTAAAAGATGCCCTTATGTGATGGATGCGTGTGAGAGTGAGGATTGTCTTACATACTTTAATATTGTAGTAGTATGTAATTATATATTTTAAATCATTTTCATGGTTAAATTATGCTTACTGATCGATCTTGTTTTCGTAGACAACTAATGAACGTTGACAAGGAATAAATCGAGCACGAAAGTAAAAGGAATTACGTGGTTCGATTTATTAGAATAGATCTACGTCCACGGAGCAAAAAGAGAGTATGGATATTATTGCTAGTATGTGTGTGTTGTTTACAAAGATTGTTCTCCCCCCCCCCCCTCAATCTATTCTAAGCCTCTATTTATAGGTAATTACATGGAGTTTGACTATGGTACAAAGTCTTCTCCTAATTGGACTCTTTGAGATTATCTTCTTCTTATGGATAAGCACCGAGCTTCTATATCTCTCTTGGAGCTTGAGTTGTAGTCGATGTAGGAGTCTTGGTTGCCTTGATGAAGAAGTCTCTTATTCTTAGTTGGGCCGAGTTGCGTGGGCCGAGCTTAACTGTCGGGGCCCAATTATATTGGGTCTGATACTTGGGCCTAGGAACTGGGCCGTATCCTATCACATCCCCCCCCTCCCCCAAAAAAAAGATGTAGAAGCGAGGGTATGACTTAGGGGAAATAGTTGAGGTAGGAGTAGTGTAGAATAAAAAAGAAATGCCTAGCCCCGTCGAAAAATAAATTCGACGAAGTCGAGTTCGGCTCGCCCATCAAAAGACGTGGTAAAAAATAAATGCCTTGCCCTGTCGAAAAATAAATTCGACGAAGTCGAGTTCGGCTCGTCCCGTCAAAAGATGAGGTTTGGCTTTAAATAGCTCGACCTCGTCATAAGACGAGATTTTGGCTTTAAATAGCTCGACCTCGTCATAAGACGAGGTTTAGGCTTTACGGTTCCTTATTTGTCGAGAAATATCGATAGGGGTGGTCCCCTTACGCGCGTTTGGATTTTACCCCAATTTTGGGATTTCATTCATCCTTGAAAGGGTATTATATCATCCTCGAAAGGGTATTATATGCACAAGAAATAAAAGAAAAATATATTTTTTTTATTAATAGAAAAGAAACAAAAGAACCTGAATAGACGACGTAGATAGAGCCTCGTCTTTTTTGAACCTCTTGTGTGAGGGTTCGCCTGCTTGGGGACTTCGGGCTGTATCTTGATGTGGTCTGAGCCTAGACTCTAAAGATCAACGTTGTAGCCTTTTGAAGGCACTACGTCGACTTTGGCCTCGGTCGTTCTGATCCTCCTCTTTCTTCTGTCAGATGGCTCGGCCTTGTCAGCTTCGCATTTTATGTTAGCTTCGTCAGCTCTTACGAACCGATCTACTATGCTCCATAATTGCCTCGCAGTACGAGGCTCGTCCCTCACGATCTCCTTGTATAGGGCACCCGACTTCTGTTTCTGGAAGTTCTTGGGAGTTCTTGAGTGTTTCTTGATTGTTTCTTTGAGAGTTCTTGAGTCTTTTCATCTTCGTTTTGACAGTTTCGTCGGCTAGGGATAAAACGGTGGACCAAATTTGACCCGTAACTCCGATTTTTCACCATAATACCATTCCTGAAGTGGAACGGCGCTCCGCATCGAACTCACCGCTTTGCCGTGACATATAGGTACGGCAAGCCAAATTCAGCCGTTTACTGGTTCAAATCAGCCGTCAAACTTTTTCGGTTTTTGGGAATTTTGGGAATTTTTGCAGTTTTCGTCCAAGTAACTCATAATCTGCTATACTTGAGTATATTGGGTAGTGTAGATTCAATTTCTAAGTTGTTTTAAGTAGGGTTACCGTGCTTACCCAGATCTTGAAGGAATCCTTCGGGGGTCGGATCTCTTGCCGGTTCTTTCCCAGGTCGACGGCGTGTTGCCGGGTTCAGATCTTGCGCCTGGCTTGCCTCGTTCGTGGATTTCTGCTCCCCGAACTGGTGGATTTGCTGCCGGACCTTGTCCGGTTTGCTGAACCTCATTTTCCTTGTTGGTAGCGGCAACAGCGGTTGATCGTGTTGGCCTTCCTGTCATGACGGCAGATTACCCAGAAAACTTTTGACAGGAAATCACAAATTTAGGTTCCCACAGACGGCGCCAGTGATCGATCTTGTTTTCGTAGGCAATTAATGAACAAGGAATACATCGAGCACGAAAGTAAAAGGAACACAAGGAATTACGTGGTTCGATCTATTAGAATAGATCTACGTCCACGGAGCAAAAAGAGAGTATGAATATTATTGCTAGTATGTGTGTGTTGTTTACAAAGATTGTTCTCCCCCTCCCCCCTCAATCTATTCTAAGCCCCTATTTATAGGTAATTACATGGAGTTTGACTATGATACAAAGTCTTCTCCTAATTGGACTCTTTGAGATTATCTTCTTCTTATGGATAGACACCGAGCTTCTATATCTTTCTTGGAACTTGAGTTGTAATCGATGTAAGAGTCTTGGTTGCCTTGATGAAAAAGTCTCTTATTCTTAGTTGGGCCGAGCTGCGTGGGTCGAGCTTAACTATCAGGATCCAATTATATTAGGTCTGATACTTAGGCCTAGGAGTTGGGCTGTATCCTATCACTTACCTATGAGAAAAGTACAAACCTCTCGTAGTGATCATCGGACAGCTTGTGTCAAGTGGTTTAGGTGGCGGTGGTAGAGATTTAAAGTCGGTAAAAGTACGATATAATAGTAGCTAGAAAATCTTCATCAAAATTGGTGAACTATTTCTATTATTTTACTAAAATGAACATTTTTTAAATGAGTTTAAAAGTGTATTGTATTGTGGCATTTTTTATTTTTATTTTCTCAGAAGAAAAAAATAGAATTAAACAAAATAAAAAAAAGAAAAAAGAAAAGGAGTGGGGCGCGGGGGAGCATGAATTCAGCTGTCACGAAATTCATGTACACGCAGAATAAGGCCCACAGATACTGTCTCTCTATCTCTCCTTTCTATAAAACTCTCTCTCCATTTTCCCACAACTTGCATTCCTCAATTTCTCCTCCAACAATCTTTAAGTTTCAACAAAGAATTTTTTTTTAATAATAATGGAGAGGACTTCTTCTTCTTCTTCAGCAGCAGCAGCAGTTTTTCAGAAGGATGATCTGAATCTGAGATTAGGGCTTCCCGGTAGTGATGAATCGGAGCAGCCATCTTCTTCATCTTTCCTCAACAGCAACAACAACAACAAGAGATCTTCATCCAACCTGGAGAAGGATCAAGTTCAGCAATCCGCCTCCCCACCTCCTAAGTAAGTCTAGAGAGAGAAAGAGAAAGAAAGACTTATCTTGGTTTGGTTGTGAATGAAATCATGAATTGCTGGTCTAATCAACAATTTTTGTTTTTGTTTTTTTTTTTTTCAAATATTCAGGGCACAAGTAGTGGGGTGGCCGCCGGTGAGATCTTATCGGAAAAACGCTCTGCAGCCGCCGCAGAACAACTTGGAGATGTTCGTGAAGGTGAGCATGGACGGAGCTCCGTATCTGAGGAAGATAGATCTCAAGTTCTACAGCAACTACTTGGATCTTCTCAAGGCGTTGGAGGCTATGTTTAAGTGTACCATAGGTAATGAATCTTGTACATTTTCTTCTGGGAAATTCTTCTTCTTCTTCTTTACATTTTCTGTTTTGGTGGTGCTTATTAGTTAATTTATTCAGGTGTGTACTCGGAGAGAGAAGGGTATAACGGGTCGGAATTCGCACCGACATACGAAGACAAAGATGGAGATTGGATGCTTGTTGGAGATGTTCCATGGGAGATGTTCATCTCTTCTTGCAAGAGGTTGAGGATCATGAAAGGATCCGAAGCTAAAGGCTTAGGTGGATGTCTGTAGCTCTCTCTGTTCCAATATTTGATTTGTAATGAATTTGTTTAGGCACGGCTTTGTACAAATGATAGATGAGAGGAGAGGAGTAGTTCTTTGTTGATGACTTTCTCTTTTTTTGGTTTGGATTTATAGGACTGAAGATCATTAATACTAGTGATGAATACTAAACACCGATTTAGAGGAAGAATGTTCAGTTTTCTTTTATCAGAATTTTATTCAAGTTTTTATCCAGATCGTGGTTGAGTAGTTGAGTTGCTAATGATAAGAGATTGACTATTTCTTGACATTTACATCTTCTTGTTAAAGAATACTCGTAGTATTTTACTTTGAGTGATCAAATCAAGCTCATTTCCGTCGGTCTGATATAGTAATTTAGAGGGGCTGTACACAGCCTGGCCAAAGTGAATAATGGCCGGCATGAGCTTTGTTTTTATGCTCGAGTTCGATACGTATTTGGTAAGGTGATATATGAGCTCGGCTCATTGTAGACTATGATTATCAACAACCATCCAAACACTTAGAGTTGTAAACAAGCCAAATTACTCGATTATTACTTGGCGATCGATGCAAAATAAATTATTTGGACTTGAATTCGTGAATGATCGGGCTGAGCTCGAGCCTGATTTCGAGATTGATAAAATTATCAAGCCCTGCTCGATTACTAAGGTACTCGATCAATTTGCTAGCGAATATGTTCAACTCGAATATAATCGAGCCTATTTACGAGCCCCTAATCGAGTTTTAGCATTTTATTTATAAAAAAAATATATATTATGTTTTACTTTTTGATTAACTCCTTTATATTAGTTCTTATTTGAACTAATAACATTTAAAATGCTTTTTGGTGGATTATGTTTTATTTCTTTTATGAATTCCTTTAGATTAGTTCTTGTTTGATGAATTCCTTTTGGTTTCTATTAAACGAGCTTAAAATCGAGCTCAAGCTTGGCCGAACTCGAGCTTGAGCTTTAAATGAAATTCGAGCTTTTCACGAGCCGGGTTCGAGCTCGAACTCGAGCCTATCTATTTGTCGAATATTTATCGAGCCGAACTCGATCTCGAAAATTTTAAGTCAAGTCGAGCTCGGTTATGAAGTTAAAGCTCAAAGTCTAGCTATTTTATGATTAAGATATTTAGTCGATTTTCTTTAAGAAAATGATTGAATACCTTATTAAATTTGGTAAATTAGTTAACCAATTTTTTTTTATTATTTCTATGTGATGATATAATGAATGTAGTGGGCAAAATTGGTTTAATCGGCCCAAGCTCGATTGTCCATAAGCAATCGACAGCCGGCCCAAGCTAAATAGCTTACCTAGTCGGTCTATCAAGAGGCTACCAGCCCAACTTTCTCTCTATTGGGCTAGCTAGACCGATATCCGGCTATGGTCCACTTAGTCATTCGAACGAATCCAAGCCGACCGAATCTGATGTAATAGACGGAACGAGCCAATCGAGAGAAGATATCAAACGATCTCAACAGACGGATAAGAATTAGGGTTTAATGGGAAAACCCTAGACTGATTAGTCATCCTATATTTGGTTTTCACCAAACGGATTCCAATCACCACTACCCTCGCACCATCTACATTCACCACCAATCCGTCTCCGACAAGAGATTCGATTAATTGCCATTTAATTTACTTCTTCCGGACTTCTCAAGTTATGGCAATTGTAACAAGCATTTTCAAGCGTCCTGATGATGAGTTTTAAAATAAACAATGAACACATTTCATGGATATATATATATATATATATATATATAGGGGAGAGATCAAATGAAAACTAAATATTGTTTGAAATTTAGAAACTTTTTTAGGCCATTGATCTTGATGATCTAATGGTGTGTATTAGTGGGTTGTTTTAATTTTTTTATTGATTGTGTATTTATTATTTAAAAACGATTTAATTATGTATAGGGTAATTTGTCATTTTATTATAAATTATAACCGACCATTCCTGAATTTAAGGATTGCATTAAAATGATTATCTCCCATTTCTCTACAGTAAAATTGATACACGTGTTTAACTCTCTCCCATTTTCTACATATATTTTCTATACCAAATTACCAATTCTTCCATATTTGCATATTTTAGTATAAGTTATTGTATATTTTGAATAATCAAAGTTTTTTTTTTTTTTTTAATTTATTTTCTTCAACTGAGGGCTATTCATATTTTGAATAAATAATTATGTAATAACTTATACTAAATTATGCAACAACTTAAACCAAAATATGCATAACCAATGGCAGTAAATGAAATATTTTTTTACTAAAGGTTTGGTTTTTATTATACTAAAATATGCAACAACTTAAACTTAAATATGCATAACAAATGGCAATACATGCAATGATTTTTTTTGCTAAGGAATTGGTTTTTTCGGCTAGTGTTTAAATTCCCGGCAAGGGTTTACTTTTCATAGCCTAGGGTTTAGTTTTTCCAAATAGGATTTAGGATTTAGTGTTTAGGGTTTAAATTAATAAGTATATTTTTTCTAAATGTGCATTGTGCATCGCTATATTATGCGTAATCGTTAATTATATAATGCATTTTTAAAATTATCCTTATATTATTTTTTTTTCAAAATAAGACAACGAAATGCATGCATTTTTCCTTAATTTGTTATGCATTATCGTTATATATATAATGCATTTTCAAAATTATTCTTTTTTTTTTTTCAATTTAGGTTATGCATAAGAATTTAAAAGAATGTGCAAAAAACAAAATGCAAACACTGTAAAATCTTGATTGTGCATTGTGGCTAATTATACTATACATTTTTACAATTATTCTTATTTTATTTACGTTAAGAATATATAGATGTTTACTTTGTACTTAAATATGCATACTTATTAACAAAAATATGCACTATAAATTGCAAAACATGCACATGTTTAGACAAAAATTGTTGCACCTGAAATTAAATATGCGTATTTTATTTTTCTTTTTTTTCAGATGTTCTCGCCGAAAAATGTTGAGTTTACAATCAAATATGAATAATAGGATTTCAAGATCCCTGATTTGCGGTGGATTAGTTTTCGATTTTTACATTTGTACGGTACTACCCTTCCTAATCTCCAAAATTAATTAATACACTTTTTTTCTCCATTTATGCAAATCTTGACCTTCCGTTGAAACATAATCTATGGACACAAAAAGTTTCTAGATTCTATAGTAAAAAAATCACAGAATATATACTATATATATATATATATATATATATATATATATATATATTTTTTTTTTTTTTTTTTTTTCTAGTGTCTCAACATTAAATTACTTTCACTAAATTAATATTTTTCGTTAAAGCCTACTCTTCATCTTTTTTCCTCTTGGGCACAAAGATATTATTAAACATTTATATATTTCACAAATAACCTTCAAACTTTAGTTTGATTTTATCAAATCTTTAAACTTCGCACTGTGACGAAAATTGGTTCACAAATAATCATTTAATTCAATATATTCAATGACAACCTAAGATTACGCAGTGTTTTATCATGTACTGAAATACTGCCCTAAACTGAATCAATTTAGAAAAAGAAAACAAAAACAAAAACAAAAACAAAAAAAAAAATAAAATTCAAAAGGCCCAATCCAATATAACCAAAAAGGGTTAAAAGTACCCAATTGCAAATAATACAAAATTCAAGGATCATAACTGAACCAAATAAAAGTTCAACAACCCAATCATTAAAAAATATAAAAGTTCAAGAACCTATTTATGCATCTCCATGTCAATTTTAACTACAAGTAGGCAATACAATGATCACGTAGTAGAACAGGAAAGAAAAGTTGAAATGCTACAATTGATTTCTGCTGGACTCAGAATTCTACTCTAGGCCAAAAGTAACCATTATCTAGTCTAAGTATCCATTTCCACTAAGGATTGAAAATAACACCACTTAAGAAAATAAATATACACATTCATACCTTTGAAGGGCCCTTGAATGCACTACCAACCCCACTATAGAACTGCTTTTGTCATTCCACCATTGATAGCAAAAGAAGAACATCAAGATAGGTTGGACTTTGCTTTCTCTTCTATTCTTGAATATTCCGAGGACATGAGGCGTACGTTTCCACTACTCAGTATACGACATGTCAGCGCCTTTGATCAAGGCAGAAACACAGTGAGAAAAGGTGGAATCTGACTAAGATTTCAACTAAAGGGGAGTGAAAAATTAGGGAGTTTGGATTGGATGGATGACATTTAGTGGTCTTGAGGGGATTAGGATGGAGGGTCGGATTCGGGTTTCACAAGGAAGGCTGTATCTTGAGGTTGCGTGTGGTAGATAGCCGAAGCAAGGGATATTGGCATGATACAGAGTGCCTTAGATTGAAGAAACTGCATTGCAGCTCCAACATTTTCTTCCATAAGTTTAGCTACCTGCCTCTCAGTGCCATCATTTGACCATTTATCCCAGGCTGGCTGAGATCTTCCGCCATCACTGCATTCTTCCTTCAAAAGTAACGCATGCCCAATATAAGATAGGAAAAAGATAAGTTCTGACTAAATATAGTTTTTCCATCCTAATTTTAGTGTTACCTCTACTGATGAGATTGGGATGTCTGTCACAAGCGGTGCCACTGCACCGGCTCCTCCCAGTCTACTCATGCTCAATACCTGTAAGAATAATGTTATAAATAAGGAGTGGCATGAAAAAAGATGCAAAAAGTATAAGACCAGACACTTAGAGGTTACATGAAAAGAACGCCGGCCACACTTCGGTGGACCATTACATGTTTTAAGCATAAGGAAGTGTATCAAATAATTGTTGACCCTTTCCTTTTTATGAAGAGGACGAGTTATTTTATCAGAATTGCAGGGATATTGACTGCATAATTTTTTTTAAAAGAATCCACATTACAACTATAATTACAACATTGGTTACTTTTCATAACATCAATGGATCCAGGAGTCAATTTTATTTAGTATAGCCATTAAATAAAGTAGCAGGGAAGATTGTAATTAAAGCTCTTCTAGTATGCTTAAAATCTAGTAAACATGGTATGTCCAATGCTGCTAATGCAAAAGTCATCTCTCAAAAGAGTGACAGTCCTCTGGTATGTTCATTTTAACTTACTAATACTGCAAGGGGTTGTATCAGTTTACCTTCACTTGAAGCCTTAAGAACTTGACGTAATCCACGATTTCATCAAGCATAGCAGCTCTGTCTGTCTGCATAAGAAATTTCAGTTAAAGTATGCATTAGAAGCTCCATAAATAATTATAAATATGATTTACTACAATGATATGGAGAGAACTCTTCGGGGCTGTAGTGACTAGAAATGTATCAGGTGAGATTTGGCTACAGAGAAATGTATCTTAAAAACTCATATTAATAAAAAAAAAATAAAAAAAAATTGAAACTCGTATCCATATAGAACAAGTGAACACCCCCCCCCCCCCTGCCCAAACGGAAAGATGCCCTTGGAGACAATCATTAATAAAAAACCATTGGACATGTACATCAACTAAACATCAGAGAATAGAATTATAGTATAAAATACCACACAACCCACTTCCTGAGTCTGCAAATCCTGGGAGTGAATCATAATATGCTAATCATCAGTAGGTAGATGGATACAAACCACATAATAATCGTAAAAAGTTGTAAGAGAGCGATGGAAAGCAAAAAAGAGAAACTAAAGACAACTCCATGTTAATGGACATTGAAATAGAAATGTAAAAAAAAAAAACACAAAATGAGTGATGGCAAATTCCTTCATGCCAATATGGTCTACTAGTAAAAATAAAAATAAAGATCATAAAAAGCTTATATTTTGATAGTCAATTAGCACAGTTCCTAAGTGCTAAGATGCTGAAATAGATATTATATAGAAAGCAAACCTTGTTGACACTCGGAACTAGATCTTGCAATGCTCTTATTCTTTCTGCTATTCTTTCTCTCCGCAACTATAATAAGTAAAAATAATGTCAATGAATTGTAATCAAATTTTTAAATATGCCTTTGCATCCTGAAAGCTGATCTATCGAAACTACTACGCATACCCTTTCAGCTATACTGTGTGGATCAGTTGCTTGGCCTCTTCTAGCCCTTACCCTTGGGCGAATTCCAGGCGGATGGGGCGCCGTCTGCATATTGTTGACCATCGGCTGTCCATGAAAACCCTGAGAAAATGAAAACAAGATCAATTCATGATGTCTGGCTTCCCTCCCAAAACATATTTCTACACATAGATATGGAAACGGCAACACAAATTCAAACCGATCATCATGAAACAAACAGCGAACGCCTCTCTTCTTCAAATCATATATTTCACACCAAAGACATATTCCATACGAAAACTACAAATTTACTCTACGGTAGTCACGTACAATCCATTGCTACATTTCGAATGACAAGATGATAATCATGAGCAGCATAACTAACGCCATGATGATAAACTGTAACACGATATTGATAATAAGCCACAAATTCACACAAATGAGTTCTCAAGCAATTTTACCCCTTTCATGGCAGCAGCGCGGGAATCAACAAAATCATCGCGGTGGAACCTCTTACCGCTACCGGACGCATCGTTGAAACCTCCTTTCCCCTGCTCCAAGCTCAGCCCAAGCGGAAACCCACCGCCACCACCTCCAACGCCGTAGCCCCCGCCCATTCCAACTCCAAGTCCTCCCATCCCGCCAACTCCACCTAGATGAGCCGAGCCGTCGCCCGAACCGAGCTGCAGCATCATCGCGGGCGACGGACCTTCGTTTCCGACCAAATTAGTATCGGCTCCGGCGGCATAGCTCTGATACCCTAAAATCTGTTCGAGGAAATCGTCGGAAGGGGCTTCGCCTGGATTGTTCGACATGAAGGATTGATATTCAACAAGAAATCCTCAATTGCAATAATTCAGCTAGCTCTCTTTCTCTTTCTCTCTCTCCGACTGTGTGAGTGTGTGTGAGAGAGCAGTTATGTTCCTTCACTTTGTACTTTTGTAGAGAGAGAGAGAGAGGGGAGTCAGTGGTAAAGGCGGGGTTCTTTGTTCTGACCTTAAAAAGGATTCTCTCTGAAAATGCTTCTGCTTTTTCATCAATTTACATCCATGCCCTTTCTACGCGTTTATTTAATTAATCATTTTAGTGTCTGAGATATTAATACCAACTTTATTTTTATTTTTGTAGATTTTATTAATCTATATTGGTACAAGAGGTACCACCCGAAGCTAATTTACAAGCCAAGCACCAATTTCAATAATGGTACTTGATTTTCTCTTCTATTTTTTTGAAATTTAGTTCTTTCCTTCGAACAACACCGAATTATAATAGCAACTTTATTAAAAATATTAAAATGAATAAGATAAGTTCATTGATGGTATGGTAATCACACCCTTCAAAGTTGAAATGCAAAATTTAAGGAAGGCTTCCTACTCACCGTGGATATATTCAATATGTTTATGGTACATGATAATGATATATTTAAGGAATATTATGATTAATATACCTTATAAAAATAAATTCTATCAAAAAAACCAATCCCTATCATAAAAAATTTAAACCCCTAATTGGAAAAATTATTGATATATAATTGCTACATCAATTGTGACACATTAGGGGTATCGAGAGTGAGTAAGATAGCATTCTTGTGCAAAATTAATCGTTTCATCTGTGATTTATAATGATCAATTTTCCGCCAAGCTTTTTCATCAAGGATAATTTCAACTTATAACTTCTAGCAACTCAGATTTTAAGAAGAAAATAATATGTAAACATATTTTTGTCTTTCAAACTACTCTTTATTTTCAAATGTAACACCACCACCAAAACTTACTCTAAGGGAAAGTACAGAGCTTCATCCTACTAGATAATAATAATAATAATAATAATAATAATAATAATAATACTTTGTTATTATTACTTTGTCTTGTGTGATACTTTACAGTACCGTATGATTGTAAAATACAATGAATTTAAGAAGTCGTTGTCAAAGACTAACAAGAGTCAAAGTGGTGGACTGTTTAACAAGGTCAAAACTCGTATAAATGCATCTCACAAATTAATGTAAGCCCTGTTTGACTCCATACTCATAGTGGTCCGTGTTTTTCACTTTCAAAGTGGGACATGTTTCACATTTTCTAGTATTTTCATTTCATGTGTTGACAAACACAAACTAGTCTTTCTCTACCAAAAAAAAAAAATAATAAAATAAAATAAAATACAGTAACACACAAACTTGTACTTTCAAAATTAAAAAAAAACAAAACAGATATAGAGAAATAGTCTTTAGCTATTTGACTAGTCTTTTAGTCATGATCTCTCAATTCGTGTTCATTTTTGTATTTGAAACTTTAAAATATAATGAGAAAAATTATATATTTGTCATAATTAAAATTTTCCATACGCGAAATGAGATCAAGACACTTAATGTATCATATACTACATAAACGATTATTTGGGCTTCCATCTTATAGTATTAAGGAAAAGAAATGGTTTGTATGTGTATGAATGATGTGTATGAATGGACTTTTAAATTTTTGAAGCACAAACTTCTATATTTTACAACTAAAACGCCATTTAAGAGTGTGTTTCTTCAATGAAAAAGAAAAAGAAAGGATAAAAAATGATAAATTTTATCCTACAATATACTCTCCTCCGTTTTATTTGACTTATCTTGTTTCTTTTGGGCACAGTATCTAAAAAATGAGAGATTATGGAGTTAAAAGTGCTACTTAGTTGGGCAGTTGGGCTAAAATATGAAATAAAATGTGGATTTAGTTAGGTTGTTCAATTAAAATAGAAATTGAGACAAGTAATAGAAAACAGTCCAAATTGCAAATGAAGCCAAGTCAAGTAAAACAGAGAGAATAGTTCCCACTTATTTTATCATATCATATGTTTTCTAAAGTAGAAAAGAAACTTTACATAAGAAAAAAAATTATTACCACCCCAAATGATTATAAAAATATTATCATGATTTGAAATAAAAAGAAAAAAGAAAAAAAAAACAGAAAAGGGCAAAAGGTTGCACAAGAAAATTTTTGGCGAAAACAACTTATTTTCCCTCATTTTCTCTTTTAAAAGATATTGCACCCTAAGCATAATGGATCCAATATGTCTAATAAAACAACAGTGTATAATCAATAAAGTCACATTAGACAAATCTAGTTGCAAACGAGTTATCAATTTTTATATATTTTGTAGGTTTAATGATTTCAATATTAATTTCTAAAGTTTAGAATATAAAACAATCGAAAAAATTAAACAAAATAAATACTAAAATGAGCAATAGCAATAGGAGCCCATGAAAGTGCTCACGGTTGAGTGCAGTATATCATTCCTCTATATAAAGAAATGCAATTCATAAGCCATAAACCGGTCAAAGTTGATGGTATAAATGCAACTAATCTACATCAATACTCAATGATGTTTATCCCTGAAAAATAGTCGATGTCTGGATCAAGATTATGCTTGCCTCTGCTAAAAAAAAAGAAAAAGAAAAAGCAATATGAATATGCATATGCTAGCCTCCAGAATACTGAAAACACAACTTCTAAATTTCCTGCTGTAAGCACACTTATCATAAGATTACAATATGTACTGAGAAATTCAAAGAAATTTTTGGGCCAAAGATAGCAACAACATACATATGGTGATAATAAATCTTTGAAAGATGTTACACGCCTATCATAAGCAACTGAAGCAATGGAGAATCACTACTTTACTTTTGATCGAATGGAAATCGTATCATATTTGCTCCCTGAAATGAAAGAACAATAGATGCATCATACTTATGGACAAGAAGCAGCTTTACCCAAACAAAAACGTTCTTGAATTGATTTTGTTAAGGGTCGCCACATTATTAGTGTGGAAGGATGAGTAGATAATGAATCAATGAACTTACACATTGACTGGTTCAAAGTTATTGCAATATTTCTCTTCTTGTCAAATCCTTTGTAGGCATCTTCGACCTGTTCCATAGTAGCTCATTAGAGTAAAGGAGAACCAACAAATGCAAAACCAATCATTCATAGCTTGAGCATACACGGAAAACGAAAACATAAAAGGATGGATGGACCAGTTACACTCTGCATCAATAATCAATCAGTTTAAGACCACTGTCGAGGTTATTTCAAAAGCTAGGCATTTTTCTCTATTGAGATTTCTCCCACTTAGCAATATTTAGCTTACTCTTTATTTCAATTTCTAAAACACCTTTTTCTCTTATTAGATGAATAACATAGAATTCTAATTCACCAATCTATATGCATTGACCTTACTTTATTGCTTTTGGAAATTTTCTTGAAGCAAATTTTAGTTTGGTTAGATTCACCACTCAAACTCCCAGATAAAAACAGATGATGGATGGAACTTCCAACCGTAAGAGCACTCCATTATCTGGTGTGACTAATGGACTGCAACTCAACTAGAAAAGAAAAAAGCATTCAGGAAGGATGAGTTGTACCGTTACAGTATATGTAGGTTTGGGGTATAAATTTGGCACAACTCTGTCTTCCTGAATCTTCTTCTTGAAAATTTACTTCTAGCAAAACAAATGATACTCAGATTAGTCAATATGGTACTCTATTTACTATCCAGTCCAGAAGAATATTAAACAGTGCTCCGCAGCAGTGATAAGATAATAACTGAATCCACAATTAATAAGATTACCAGATATATAAGGCTAATGAGCTTCTGAACCATGATTATGTCCATTGAAGCGCGAACTACTTATGGTGGAATCTTGTTACTAGCTTGCAAACCAGCTTGAACTTTGTTTGTAAAATGTGCTTCCAACCTGCAAGCTAGGAATTTTAACTTAGGTCCATAACAACAAAAACCCAAGAGAAATATCTTGTCTAGAACTTTCATATGTGATTGTAACCATGCCTGGTGGAACATTTGTAGTAGATCGTATCTGGGGAATTATAGGTGCGGGCATTCAAGAACATTCTTCGAGCATCAGCCACGAACATCTCAAAGGTCACATAATACTGCTCAGACTCCACCCGCTTTGACATTGTTTTTAAATCTACAAAGAAAGAATTGCAGTAGAGATCATCAGTAGGAATAATATGAAACTCTCTTGAGGATATAAGATGCAAGCTTTTGGTCCAAAGGGTACAAGTATACACACACGTACTAAACAGCATATCTCTTGTAGGATGAATAACCAGTCGTCCAAACTAAGAATTGAATAAGACAAACTTCTTCAGTCAAAGAATTTCATTTCGTAGGAACTCAATCATATAATGGAACAAGAGATCTTTCTTGAACCTTGCCCCCAAATTCTGCACCATCATAGAAATGAATGGAATACTTGAAGAGTTGGAACCAATTGAGTTGAGATTGGCGTTTTTTTTCTTTTGAATTGCACACATGCACGCAAATATACACTTTTACATATCCCACAAGCCAAAAACCCAAAAGGCTAGCAACCTTCAGGTTCGCAGAGCAAATTATATGGATAACACCCAAACAATACAAAAATTTTGTGAGACAAAGCCCAGCTTTTTTCTTGTTAGAGCTCACACGTGAGGACTAAGCATATCTTTTTTTTCTTTTGAATTGTACACACACACACACAAGCAGATTAGTTAAAGAGCAACATTACCGTAAGCTGATACGTCGTTAGGGAAAAAGCAAAATATGCGTACACATATAATAAGCATACCCATGGGATCCTTAATGATGTCATGGTAATCAGGTACATCTCGTGCATCAACAGGTTCCTTAAATGGCCAAGCATCAGGATGATCATGCATTACCTGCTCACATAAGATGACCATCAAGATGTGGCATAAAAAATAACAAACAGTAGAAAACTAGCATGACGGCCAAAGAGGGAAAAAAAAGCTTTAAAGTGTTCCAGTTGATGTAGCACATAACATGTCACTGAATGAACCCGAAAAGGCAACAACATTATTTTAAAAGTAATAAGAATAAAAATCTTTAAGCAGTCGCTTTTGCAGAATGATGATTGTGATGATAGATAGGTTGCGACTTTAAAATCTTTATATATAGTGGTTGAAAGCTGTTGAGAACGTATTATTTACATTCAAATTTAAAACTCGAGCACTCATGACTCATGAGTAGCACTGGTCAATAATGCTACATCTAAGTATCAAGAACTACTAAAGCCCATCCCATTAGCATGGAAATAATTAGCAACTAAAGTGGCTTACCTTAATAAGTGAGCGCATGAATGCAGTCAATTGTTTCTGATGTGAGGCAGCATCTGTCGACGAGTTTACTGGTTTACATTGAGAATGACCATACTGGTCAGGGGTCCAGCCGGCCTCTCCTATTTACATCAAGTTGCAGGCAAGTCCAAAATTAAGTCTAATTAAACAACAGAGGAAGCATATGACTAAGATTAAATAAACAACATGGAGGAGAAATCATCCTATAAGCTACCAATATGTGAAATATATGAATGATTGTTTTCATAAGATCTACTCAAATGATAAAACAACTTTAGTTATTAGCTTCAAATACTCAAAGTGAAATGTTAAAGCTTACGGCTATGGCAACTTAACTGTGAGCAGGACTTTTTATAGCGGTGCCCCTCGGCCAAAAAGACAGTGGCACAGCCGGATTTTCTTTAACTTAACAAGTTGCTATTTTAATTTTACAAAGTTACTAATTATTACTTCCTCTGTTTCAAGATTGTTGACACGTTTCTTTTCCTTTCTTTTTGGCACACATTTTCACGCTTCTCGATGATGGATTTTAAAATAATTTTTTGAAGTATTTTTTTATTTACGGGATACTACGACACACGTAGTATCTCGTAAAAGAAAAGATACTTCAAAAATTTATTTTAAAATCCATCATCGAGAAGCGTGAAAATATGTGTCAAAAAGAAAGGAAAAGAAACGTGTCAACAATCTTGAAACAGAGGAAGTATAATTTATTCTAATTGTTAGGCTTTTAGCACAGGCCTTAATTAAGAGATTTTTAAATATAGCACTTGTCTAGAGAAGTAGGGCATCATTTTGATCATAGAATTTTGCAGCTATTGCTGTAGCAGAGCGTTATACTATTTTAGCCTCAGTTCGAGTTTCTTTCTTTGTTTCTTGATTCATAATTCTTTTCATTCCAACTGTATTAATGTCAATTTTCTAGTAGCATTAGCAACTATAAGAGGAGAATACTCATAATGGTATGATGACTTGAGGAGGTTTAACATATCAGGAGAAAGTAAATCGTTCATCAAGAAAATACTGATAGAGAGAAAATTATAGAAAATTCAGCAATATGAGACCACCAGAAACAAACATAATGTAAGATAGGTATACAAGATAGAGATAGAAATAAACAAACTATTATTAAGGTTAATAATGAACTCATTCCATAAAACTTAAGATCGCATTCAATACTCATTAATGAGGGTAAGGGAGACTTACTCAAGCCAGGTATGTCATCTTTGATGGGCTTTTTAGGAATACCAGCCTCTTTCTGAACAAAACAGTTTACATTAGAACATTACTCGAAAAATAGATTCCATTATTAGAAAATAAGAACAAGACTAACTCCAAATTCAAAACCTATATACGAAGAAAATGTAACAGAACTGAAAATTTCTGATACTTGATTGGAACAAACTACAAGGCTGCAACGAACAATCTATTCTATTACCAGTTCTCAAGTTCAGTCATTGATGTTCATCATATTTATTTTGATTGAAGGATTGTAAACAACCAAGAGAAAGTAAGTACATCCTCCTTTTTTTTTTAATAGCTGAGTCAGTACATTCTGTCGTCCTCCAACTAAACCTGACAATTTCAAATATACCAAGTTTTCTAATATGATACCTACCAAGTGAGTACCCACTTTTAGAACTTAAGAATTTTCATCAATTCATACTAAAATCATACCCGATATGACTAGAGTAAGTTTGAAGCATTAAATATATAATGAGCTTTTCTTTTGACTTCAAGTGAAGACCAGGATTGAGAAATACTTGGAAGCATCTATATAATTTATTTCCTTCTTCACATGTGAAAAGCAACACATCATCATAAAAAAGAACCACACAGGACAACCACAGCGACATTCTGATATCAAGATTCAGGAAGGAATGACATGAGCCAAATCACAAGCAAAAAGCCGATAACTCCAATGGCGCATTACCTTCTGAAAATCAATACCAGGGTAGACAATGTGACAATTTGAAAGCTCCCTAATCTTTTCATCAATTGCCTAGCAGTAAAAGATACACGAGTGAGTAGAATTTATTTTAAATGTAGTTTCCATAAATACAATGCAGCAGTTCAAGAAGAAACGATTAACCTCCTTTCTGTCAGAAATATGATAGATCTTTACATGCTACATGATTTAATCACCCCTAACCTAACAGTCTAAAATTACCATTTGACAGACCACTAACACTGTCTTACCTGTCTCTGACGGCGTATCATTGTTGATAAATCAGTATATGGAAGCTTCGGATCAATGTGGCATTCCATAAGGATTCCTCCATCATATTCTTTGATATAGCTGCAGAAGAAAAAACAACTCCTATCAATTATCAAATACATTGTGTTAAAACTGTCATATTTTGGCAAAGAAAATCAACAGCCTCACTATAGATCATATCTACAGTTATTATAGGAAACAGATTTCTGACACATTTAGATACAAAAGCAAATGAAACTATCTAGCTTATCTCATGTTACATGAAATGAAAAGTTCTCTGATAAATTATCACAACAGATTAAAATCAACTTTGAGATATAAATCTGCAAAGCATCGCAACACGTTATCTGTAGAAGTTGATTGAGACGTACCCTTGCCATCGTTCTTTATCCAAATGTATTTCTTTAGTGAAGCCCTAAGAAATAATATACAAGTCAGATACTCTCGTCAATGAAGCTATTATTGTATATACCAAAATTAAAAGCAAAGGTGTCAGATTATCTTAAGGAAAATTACGGCGGAAACAGAAGCAGCTCCACAAGTATCTTCTTGCTGAAAGGCTGCAACTTAGGTCCAGAAATATAATCTCCTACCCCCCAGCCCCGCCAACTTGGAACCCCTTTTATTGACTCTAGTAAGTATACCGCAATGTACAAGCACCACATAGAGCAGGAATGCAAACCGAGATTGATGCTAAACTGATTCTGTTAATAAATGCTAGACATACATATTTAAACCCACCTGTTTGACAAAGTAGCCTACGGCATTGTTATCAGCATATGTGAGGAAATGTGTTAGGCCGTCCACATCACGTGCATGCTGCTTTAAGTGAGACATAAGTCGTGTGCCATAGCCTTTAACTTGTTCATCGGCTGTAATAGCACAAAAAGCTATCTCCCCAAATTTTTGCCTATAAATGAAGTTGAGTGCTAGAAACTCAGCAAAGAATGCAGAGTTGGCTTGCATAAGAAAAGTAATACACATCCTTTAGGGGACACTATACTAAGTCTTGCAGTTTATATTGATCACTATCATATACTCCCTCCGTCTCACCCTAAATGACCCTTCTTTTCGGCACGGGTTTTAAGGAGGAAGTGTTTAAGGTATAAAGTGTATTGTGTTAAGGAGAGAGAGTGTTTTATGTATTTAGGCATATTTTAAAACTAGAGCATCATAGATGTATAAGAACATATTGATGAAAGATCGTAGCAAGACCTTTAATTTGGTACAAAAATCATAAAAAAAACGGAGAACGGGAGAACAACGAGCAAGTTATGATAATTTAAACTTTTAGAATTTAAATTATATTGGGATACGTGCTGAAAGGTGAGTGGATGATGGGATTTAACTAAGGAATGTTAAGTGTAATAAGGGATTTAGTAATTGTACCCTTATGTGGCTAATTATTTCCTTATATGCAAAGGGGTCATTTATGGTGAGACGGCCCAAATAGGAAATGGGGTCATTTATGGTGAAACGGAGGGAGTATAAGAGAACATGTAAATCCAATACCTCTCTTTCATTATCTATTTGTCTTCATATAAGATAGAGAAAACAAGAAACGAAAAATGGTACCTAATGTAAGGGCGATATGTGATACCACCAACAACCAGATTCCGTCTAATAACCATCACGGACTTGTGGTTTCTGCAAAGAAGTATAAAACCACAAGACAGAATGAGATATTGAATTACTAAAATTCTAAGCAAAGTAAACAGAAAATCATTTGTTTGAACTGATTAGTGGCTGAAACTAGCTGGTCTTCTAATTACATGAAAAACAAGCTAATTGTGCAATTCCGTATAAGCTAAAGGGAGGAAGATCAAATCCAGAGGCGTGCCTGTCCATTAGGAGGCGTACAATGTATTCTCTAGGCATATTAGGAAGTTGTCTGGCAAAGATGTTCTTCAAACCTATCAGCCTGAAAAGGAACAAACCCGAGGTTATTGTATCAAGTTCTGTTTTTTTTTTTTTTTTTTTTTTTTTTTTGCATGAAAAGTGAAACTCACAGCAATTCGAATTTAGCAGATACTATAAACCAAAAAAATAGATCAAATTTTCCATTCCATGAAACTTAACATAATAAGCTTAGAAGAGAAAGCAGTAACAATTACCAGACCATGTGTCTATCAACACCATCATTTGATACGCATAGAAATTTGAGGCTTCCTGCTTCTTCCTACAAAATTTGGAAATATAACACCGACATAAATTTCTCATGCACTATTTGGATTTGGGGAGGGGGGGGGGGGGAATGTGAAGAAAGGAAAGACTGCTCATGCTGCGAATTTAGAAAAAAAAAAAAAAAAACAACCTTGAATTTAAAGTTACAGATCAAAGTTCAGCCTATCAAGCAAATCAGTAGTTAATAGAACGTATTAGGCCAACTCAAACGTATGAAAAAGTCAATACGTACTACCACCAAGAAGACAATGCTTGTTCTGTTAATTCATCACTCGTAAGTGTAGTAAGACTACTTCATCTTGTTTATCCTTAACTTTCTCCAAGATATGAGTATGTTGCCCAGATCTAATGCAAATGCAGATACATGAGCATGCCCTGTGGCATATCTGATTAGCATAAATGAGAGTATAACTTAACAGTCACAATAAAAGATTGTTTTCCTCTAACAACGACAACAACAAAAATTACTAGCGTCGCTCGGATTGTATCAACATCATTCACAATACATTTGTGTCAATTTCAAACTTCTCTTCTTAATTTGACATAAGGTGCAAGTGTTTATGGGGAAACAAAATGAATTTGCAGAAATTTAAACTCGAAACTATCGAATCCTTAATCATTCAATTTTAACCGTTTCTGTTCCAAAAGTAAAAGCAATCTAATCCAATTTGGCAAGATTTCCAAGAACCCGAGATATATGAATGATACGAACTCTGAGAGATTGACTGTTCTTACTTCTCTTTTCAAACTCTCCTCTCTTGCACTGTAAGCGCCGCTAGTCTGTATATTATCTGTAAATAAGCTCTTCACGGTATCCTCCTTCACAACAATGCCAGCAACCGAACCGTTCGCCCCCATCACAGCAGCATTGCCAGAATTGCTGTTGTTAATACTGCCTTCTTTCACTGTGTCAGAGGGCTCAACTTTCACCGAATTTTCAGCCTTGATCTTCGTGTTCCTCGCGGCAGCGGCGCCAGTATTGCTGTTTTCCAGCCGAGAAGCGGTGAAGGTGCGCATCGAGTTGTCGTACTCCTCCTCATCGTCGACGACCTCCTCCGACTCGTCGTCGGAGTCCGAGTCGGCACCGCGGACACTGTTGCTCTCCAAGTCATCGTTCGATGTCATCGGGCCGTCGCGCGTGTCGGAGAACGACGGGGGAAACGGCGGCGCGTGGTCTTCCGGCTGCAATTTCCGCCTGTGGATGGAAGACGTGGCAGAGGCCGACGCGGAGTGGGAGGGGGACGTAGACTGAGAGCTTCGTGAACGGACCGGCGCCGTTAAATGCGATGAATGTCCGTCCATTGCTAAATTTCAGGGATAGTTATCCAAATGTATTGTTCACGAGAAATGGGGGAACTATGACAGAATTCAAATTGGATAATACTCCTACTAGTTTTTCGTTGATTAGGGTTTCTAGGGTTTTGAAGCCAGGGTAATTGGGGGTTCGGGATTTGCTAGTCGATTGCTGGAACCCTCCCGTAAAACGACTCGAGTTGACTGCTCGAGTTCGACTCGTGTGTAGATATGACTTGAGCTTTGGTAGTTATGGTCGAGTTTGGCTTAGCACGCTATTATTAAGTTCAGAGTTTAAGTTACGGATGACGGTGGATCCTGGACCCGGTCTAGATCCGGGAGTCCAGATCTATTTTTTAAGATTTTGAGTGCTAAAATTTTGGACCCGACGGATTCGGGCCGGATCCGGACTTCACGCTTAATTTCTGGATCTGGATCTGGAATTTTACTTTTGAGATCCAGATCCGGTCCAGATCCGGCCAAGGACCCAAATAATTTATTATATATATTATTTTATAATATTCTACAAATAAATTCTATATTTATTTAGTTATTCTAATTAAATCTCAAACCCTAATAAATCTATTTTTAATCTGAAAGTTTGATCCCTAAAATATGGATACGTTTCATATTTTTTTCAATATGTTTAAGTGAATGACACTTTTTATTAGCAAATGGATTATTGATGTGGAAAATTCTTGACAGGTAGTGTGTGAAAAATTATTTATTTTGGTGCAAATCAATTCATTTATGGTTGATTTTTTTTTTCTTTTTCTAAGACATTTTTTAGGTGATAACTATGGATCTGGGTCTAGACCTGAGATCCGCCAGATCCATTGGATCTGGATTTGGATTCGATTTTTTTAGATCCGATGGATCTGGGCCGGATTTGGATCTGGACCAAACAAGATCCGGCCCAGATCCGACCCATTGTCATCCCTAGTTTAAGTGCTTGTTTAGTAGGGATGATGAGATAAGTAAAAAAATTAAAAATTAATAGTGACAAGTAAGATTAAACCAAAATAACAAAAAGTTAGATGAGTGTTTGGTAGAAGAGTAACAATTATAAATATTACTTCCTCTGTCTCAGAGATATTGACTACTTTCATTATTTTATACCTCACATATTAATAAGAAAGACTCAATATCTCTGGGTTGGAGGAAGTACAATTTAAAATTATAAATTTAACCTCCAAAATCTATAATATTTGTATTTATGATAAATATTAATAAATTGAATCCAAAAATTATGACAACAATTTTTTTTCTCTAGTAATGCAACAAAAAATATTAGAAAAATTAGAAAAAAAATTAGAACAAAATTCGGTCTCTTTCTCCACAAATTGAATATTTAGAGACCAATTTCAGAATGAATCTTCACCAATTTTAGAAATTGAATAGGGATGAGAAACCAACTTCAATGTCTCATCTCCCCCCTGCGTCAACATCGCCGTGAGAAACTAGTCGTCGGAGATCGGGAGGAAAGGGCATGTCGCCGCAATGATCCACCCACCCTCGTCGCCTCCCACCCATATCATCAGCCGCCTTCACCGTCGAACCCGTCGCCGTAGCCTCAACAATATCGTCGACCGCCGCAGTAACGTCGCCACTGTCAGTAGCCTCGCCAATAGCGTAGCCGTCGTGGGAGAAAAGGGAGGTGGTGACGACTGTGCAAAGAGAAAGGGAAGAAAGAGGGAGATGAGTTGCATTTTTTCTTAATTGCACTCCAACAGTGAATGTAACCGGGGCGGGAAGGGGGGTAGAGGGTCTTTGTAGGTCTGTCTTTGTGGAGGTTAAACAATGTAATATGTGCGGGCTTAAGAGATAGCCCAATCACATGTAAACACATTGATTACATGAGATAAGCTGAGATATCTCATGATATCTCAGCTACCAAACAAACAACTTGTTCAATGATACTCTTTCCATTTCGTATGAGTATTTGCTATTTTATTTTATTTTTGTCTGTTTTGTTTGAGTATTCGCTTTTTATTTTTGAACGATATTCACTCACATTAATATGAGTCCCTATTTCCACTAACACCACTTTCGTATGGAGTAGTATTTACGTTTGAGTTCAATTTTGATATGTCACGGTCTAAATCAGACTCACATTTGTCTTGATAAAATGTTAACTTATCTCGAAAGTTCGATTCTGAAGACTTGTAGTTGCAGACGAGTTATTTGAACTAGAATGACAAGCTCGCGCACGAACATCTTTGTTAGGATATTATGTTAAGGAAGAACTTTGAATCAAAGTTAAAAAAAAAATGTTTGGATTCGATTCTAAAACACTTATAGAAATTTTCCTTGTTATTTTTGATGTTATGATGATCATGCCTTGAATTCAATGTATTAGTAAAGCTTCTTTGTTAGGAACCTTTCAATTATCAATTGCGTGTATCTAAAAGTAGTAAAGTGCTGGAAAGTGATGCGATCACAATACGCGGAAGCTGAGAATCGAACAACGTCAGACACGAAAGATTCAATCCAAATATAACTATGAAAAAATCGAATGACAGGGAACCTGAATTTCTACCCAAATTACACTGAATAGGCGTCGACAGAAACCTAAGCAATTCAAAACCTAAGCAATTCAATTCCGATTAAGCTCAAATTTTAACACGAGTTACAACTTAGGGTTATGAAGAACATATCCAAAATTCAACGAAAACGCACGAGTATTTTTCGATTTGGCACGGTGGTCAGTTTCGGGACAGAACTAGGGTTTCAAAAACGGATCTAGAATTAAACTACGGGTTTTCAGGGATCTGATGGTGGTAGGGACGATGGGTATGATGATGAAGGGATGAGAACGAAGGAATAAACAATGGATGAACGAAAAACTCAAAAATAAACAAGGATAGAAATTACCAGAAACGAACCCCGAATCTACAAGGATACGAAACGCGTTTGACAAGCAATCTTGTGGCTCGACTAACCCGGATACTACGAGATATCACGAACGAGTCGATTGAATTCAAGCTTGAAGTCGCCAACAATCAAACTCTACCAAGAACGAAAGTGAAAAATCGTGAACCAAAGCACGATGGAGACAAATCGATCAATAAGATTTCTGATTCAAAGATGTCTGTGTGAATAGTGTTTCTCCAAGACCTAAATACTACAAGGGTTCGAAAATACTGATGGGCCTACTTGAGCCAATTCGTCACCTAACATGTTGTGACAATTGGGCTACAATTAAATTAAATTAAATAAATACTAACTATTAGACTTACTACTTACAAAATAAAACAAAGTCTGAGCCTAATCAAAATATAACATAAAACAACTAAATAAATAAAAGCCCGGATTCATCAGTGCTGGACCCCGGCTCATTAAAAGCGTCAGTGTTGAAAGCCGCAGGATGAAGTCTCGCAGTACGAAGATCAAACGCTTTCAACATAAGGAAGCTTAGAGCGTGCTGTCACTTAAAGTAAAAGCGAAGCGCTTTCAAGTCCGCCAGACTTAAAGCGTCTCAACTCTGAAGCCGCTCGTAAAACGTTCGAGCAAGCAAAGCCATAAGTTGACTCGACTAAGTTTGAAATTCAAACTTACTACGAAAGTCTCTCTTCCGTACGTACCATTAAATGTGCCATAGTTGCAGAGTCCACGTGTTAAAGCGAGATTGCTCAACGGAAAGCAAATGCAGAAAGCGTCACGGAAAGGTGTTGCAGGCTACGACTAGCCCATACTCCTACCTACTACGGGTTTCCTTAATTTATGGAAAATGACGTTCCCCAGTGCTGAGCTCTGAAAAACACCTGCCATTAATGCTATTTTTTCGAGAAAGTGTGGAACACGCGCCGCTTCTTTTCAACGGGAAGTAGGGTTTTCCCACTATAAATAGAAGGAGCTGCAACACACAAGGGTTACACACGCATGATCCGCCCTCACTTTAGGGGTGAGGGTAGAGAGCAATAATAATCGATTGAGTAATCGAGTCGAACCACAAGGAATGCAAGGACGCTCAAGTTTCAAGTAGTAACCTAGCTACTAAACCTACTATCCAAGCTACAATATATCATATTTTTGTGTTTTTGATTGATTAATGACAAATGAAAAGTAATTAACAAACCTAACACTTAACTAACAAACAACAAGTAGCAAGTGATATAAAATCAATAAGAGAAAGTTTGGTTCCAAATATAATCCAATAATCACTAAAAGCCTAGGTTTACGGATTTGCATGGATTAACCATTTTAATCTAATTCATATGGGAGTTCTATATATAGTAAACATCAATTATTCTCTCGAAGCAATCAACATTAGTAGATTAACCTATGACATCTATCTCCGCTAGGTCTTAAGATGCATAAATTAACTCCAAATGGCTCAATTAATTATCTAGAAGCTCCTACTAGCAAGAATTACTAGTATGGTGTGATTTGATTCCAAGTGTTATGAACTAAAGCCTCCTAAGCATTTAACCAAACACCTTGTATGCACTCAATGATGGCCAATCAATCATGCAATAAAATCAAGCCCCAAACCACAAGACATATGAATTAGAAGGTAAATCCAACAATAAAATCCAAAAACCTAGTTTTCTAGATCATATCTTCATATATTGGAACCAAAAGGAAATTAGCTAGACATAATTAAAGGAAATAAACCATGGAAAGTAAATGAAATCATGCTTAAAAGGAAGAGAATTTAATAAGGAAGAAGAAGATGATCTTGAATTTCAAATCCACAAAGTATAACTTCAACAATCTTCAAAATACTAAAAAGGAAAGAGGGAAAATATTCTAGGGTTCTTGGGAGAATAAAAATATGCAAAAGATACACAAATGGGGTGAATTCTAGGATTAAATACATTAAAAATCGAGTTTGAGTCGAATCGGGGCGAAACGGGATGAACCGGGGCGAGTTTGGGCGAGCCGAACTCTCCCCTTAAGTGAAGAAGGGCGGCTGACTGGCGACTGGCTGGACCGCCTGCTGGGTCGCCGGCCAGGTCGCCGAACCCTCTGTGGTCTGTGGCGGTCCAGGGGAGGGAGCCGGCGGCCGGCTGGACCGCTGGCTGGGTCGCCGGTCGTCCTCTTCCTTGACCGGTCAACTCTTCGTCTCTTGCGCGCTTTCTCCATTTTCGCTCGTTCTCTCTCATACGCACTCCGATTTACGAACCGCTTTTTGCTACGGTTTCCTAACGAGCTCCTCTTCAACATGGAATGATCAATTTGGCCAAGAAAGTTCTTCATCAACCTGCAAAAAGACACAAAGAGACTCGAGAGAACGAGGAAAACATAAACGAACTTGACCTAGTGAAACCCTAACTCTATAAATTCAAATTCCACATTTTTAACCCTAGGTTTCACCCTAATTAAGCTCGATTCTTCCTCATTTCCAGCCTTTGATCCTTAACCACATGAATGCTCTTTCAAGCTTACAAAAATAGATCAAAAACCGAGAGAAAACGCGAAAGATAGAATGTATGCTACAAGTTAAGAAACCCTACCATTTTTAGCATTTAAGCATATAAATCGAGACTCAAATACATGCAAAATACACTCAATATGCACATAAAATACGTGTTAATCACTCCCCCAAACTTAAGCCATTGTTCGTCCCGAACAATGAAACGAACAATCAAAACACTTAACATGTATGGAGTGTGCATTTTGAGTTCCTCGATGCCTCATATCATATCAAAAACCAATTTAGCTCAAGGAAATTCTCAAGTCAAGCCAAACATTCATAAGATCACTCACTATTCTAACTTAGAAATCAATCACTCAAGCACCTTCGAGTCTAGACCTCACAAGGAATATGTGTATCACTCGATCCCTCAACATATGGAAAAGGTAAGCACTCATCGAAATCATGCAAAACATAACTTTAGCCATAAGCTTACCTATCAACTCAAGTTTCTAATACTACAATGAATGCACAAATTAGGATAAAAAAGGTCTTTATTAAGCTTGTAATGTAGGGACATTGGTTAAGGTGGGGAATTTTAGGCTAAGTGACTTCAATTTGCATTCAAGTACCCTTACCCCCTTTCTTCACCTTTCTGAGTACGAATTTCTTCATCTTCCACCTTATCCAATCCCTTTTTATCAAATGAACTCAAGCTTCTACTAAATATCTAAAGAAATACTCCCTTATGCTCTTATTTTTATTTTTTATTTTTTTATTTTTATTTTTATTTTTTGATTTTTTTTTATTTCAATAAGAACTTTGTTCTTATTCTTTTCTTTTATAACTTAGAGCTTATAGGAGTGCCCTTTCATTTCAAAATCAATCTCTAGACCTTTCACCATCACTCAACATTTTTTATGAATTTTCAACTTCACCAAGGTTCCCTTAACAATCCTTCACCCCCTATCATCCGGTTCAAGAAGAAAAGGCTCTATTCAAGGCTCAAAATGGGACAACAATGATAATGAAAGATATGTTAGTGTTTAGGGAAAATGGGCTATGCAATGATGGCCTAAGATCATCTCCTAATCATGCAAACATGTAGTACTTCTAACAAGAGTATCAAGGCAAGTTCTAGTAAAGAATATGCAATGCAAGATCAAGCTTTCAAGAAAGGATGTTAACTATGTAAAATTGCATAGTTTAAGGCTCAAAATCCTCTCAAGCTTTTTATCTAGAGTCTAAGTACTTAAGTTCAATCATTCCAAGTCATTCAAGTGAAATAACCCTAATCATGCTTGACTTAAACTCGAGAAATTTCAAAAAATGTCACCATTTTGCATTAATCATCGACATCTCACTCAAAAGCACTTGAGTGATTAAACACGTTCTTTCGCACTCAAGCATGCAAGCATTCATTCAAACTTAGAACTTTTCTTTTCTCAAAAATTTCGCATTCAAAACCAAAAGATCCAATACACAAACCTCATGAATCAACAAAATATTCATTCAATCCCTATTCATCCCCAAATGCTTCAAGACAAAACATCAAATTTTCAACAAATTCACTCCACAAAACAACAAGACAAAACAATCATGACCTAAAATATTTCAAAACAAATCCATCATCCAAAAACCGCCTCCAATCCAAATTTCTTACCAAAAATCCAACAAACTTCATTCATTAAATCAAAATCAACATATCTAAATCCAAATCACCAAATGACAAACAAAGCACATAGATATCACCAAGTCACAATAAGGCATCTAGAGAGACAATAAACAAACCAAGAAACAAAAAAGCAAAAGATAAGCAAATTTAAAACAAATTTAAAAGCATGAAATGTAAGTAATTTAAATTCATTATCATACCCCCTCCCCCAAACTTATTTTAGAAAATAAATTCTAAAATGAGTTTGGAGGGAAGAATAAATAATGGATTTAAATTACACTTACAAACACTCCGAGCTACTTCGGGGGTGGTCTTGGCCAAGTGGCGCCTTGGCCAATTTGATATTCCCGAAAGCTCTCAAGAAGTGCTTCCATTTTCTTGCTTCTTCTTGCTTCTTCCAATTGTGTAATTCTCATGGATGTCATCTCGTGCCTCATAACCGTGACTTGGGCATCCAAACTCTTGAAACCATCTTCCATGTTAGTCATTCGGCTCTCAAGAGCCTCAAATCTCTCATCATAAATTGGTTCACTTGAACCTTGCTCATCTCTCAAAGGCTCATCACTCTCTTCCATGTCTTCATCTTCAACCATTCGGTTTCTTTCACCACCTCTTCCTCCTAGTGAATATTCATCCCCTTCACCGTGATTAAAAATCTTATCTTTCATGATCATCACGTGCTCGGGGGTATCCAAGTACCAATTCATCCTTTCCTCAAAGTTGGTGACCAAGATGCTCATCACATTAGACAAAGGATATAATTCCTTCTTGGTAATTAGGAAGTAATAAGGTGGGGAACTTGATTTGAGGAAACGTAAGCATCGGAGCTTAACGGTGTCAAGGAGAAACTCATCACTCATGGGAGGATATTGTAACACCCCAAAATCTCTGATATAGAAGTTAGAAAACAGTTGGGGCCAAATTATACAAGTTTATGGGCCGCATATAATAAATCAAATAAAATTTGGGTAATTCTATTCACAACCCCCATTTTACTCCTCACAGCCACCTCTTTTTAAAATAAATAAAAAATAATAATAATTTTATTAATTTAGCCCCACAACCCCAAAAAAATACAAACACGTACAGCCCCCAACACCAAAGAGGCGCAAACTCATACAAGCCCCAAATTGCCAAAACACAGAATTTGGTTTCTAGCTATCGACGCCCTTCGAATTGGAATTGGATTAGCATGCGAATTTTGCATTCGGACTGAGAGTTTTTTGCTCGGCTATGGTTTTGCTCGTCGATCTGAGTGCAAATGGAATCTTCCTCCTCGCGAATGACATTTATTAATAGGGATGATGGGTCGTCGGCGGCGGCAGCGGAGGACGA
Source organism: Mentha longifolia (assembly GCA_001642375.2). Classification (NCBI taxonomy): domain Eukaryota; kingdom Viridiplantae; phylum Streptophyta; class Magnoliopsida; order Lamiales; family Lamiaceae; genus Mentha; species Mentha longifolia. The sequence goes on along the minus strand of CM038121.1, from coordinate 28,342 downwards.
CGGTGCTCTTTTCGCGGAGGGTCTTGCTGAGGAGGCTGCCGTGCTGTTTCAGAGTGGAAAGTTCGGGGAGTGCTTTGAGAATTTTGAATCAGTTGTTGCAGAAGGAGGATGATCCGAAGGATAATTACATTCTTAAGAATTATTTCAAAGATGTAGTTTTGGATGATTATTGCTAAACTGCTTGGGCTTAGTTTGAGTTTCTCTTTTGTTTGAGTTAGTTGATTGGAAACCACAAAAGCCGTGTAAATGGAAGTTGATTTGATGATGGAGTGTAGACATTTTTCTTGATTTTTGATTTGTGTTGCCGAGATGTGTGTTTTTGGGGGTTGTGGGGCTAAATTAGTAAAATTACTATTATTTTTTATATATTTTAAAAAGAGGGGCTGTGAGGAGTAAAATGGGAGTTGTGGATAAAATTACCTATAAAATTTAGTAAGAGCCCAACGAAATGACTAAAAAAAAACAAAATAATAAATAAATAAATAAAATAAAAGAAAAGCCCAATTGAGAGAAATTACAATATTATTGCTAATTACATGGCCTAGTTTTAACCAATTAATTTTTGTAACAAAATAGATTTGTTAGTCTCAAATTGGATAAAAATCCTCATTGTATTTTTGAGTAGAATAAAAACACGTACTCTCCCCTTCTTCTCTTATACAGCCACGTATCAGATTCTCAACACCTGCCATCTTCATTTATTTCAATATTCTGTAGGAAAAATTGAGTACAAACTTGCCGGGCGTACACACGTAAATGAAGATTACAACGAACAAAAAAAAAAATAATAATAAAAGTCAAGTCGAGGAAAACCCTCTTTCCGCAAGACGAAATACGCCCCGGTAGTGCTCTCGGTAATAGCGTATCGTCCCCAAAGATAAAACGACTTTCGTCTCGTGAGTAGCAGCACCGCAAAACTCAAGAGCTCCGGCGAACTGGATATAGGTGAAAACTGAGCTCGAACAATGAACAAAGGAGATATATGCAGCAAGATGCGGTTTTATGTCTTATGTTTTTTTTTCAAATGCCTACAATCCCCTCTATTTATAAGCTGCTCACTATGTAGGGGAATTTAATGCATTAATGCATTAATCAGCCATAAAGGCTATTTGAGGTAGTGGTGGAGATGAAAGGTGAAAAGTATGACTGTTCATTTGAAGAGTCACCTGACTGTTCAGTTGAAGAGTCACCTTCCAGAACCTCTTCCGGATGGGCTACACGAGCTGGGCCGAGCTGAGCTAGGCGCTGAAGCCTAAGTGACAAGGCCGAAGTGACTATGCCGAGGCCGAAGTGACTATGCCGAGGCCGAAGTGACTAGGCCGAGGCCGAAGTACCAAGGCCGAAGCCGAAGTACCGAGGCCGAAGCCGAAGCCGAAGTACCAAGGCTGAAGCCGAAGTACCGAGGCCGAAGCCGAAGACCAAAGACCCCAGGTCAAGGCTGACGCCGAGGCCGAGGCCGACGTTGATGCCGAGGTCGAGGACCCAGGCCGAGGCCGACGCCGAGCCCGAAGACCAAAGCCGATGCCGAAGCCGAAGTGCCTAGGCCGAGGTGCCTAGGACGAAGTCGACCACATATCCACTTAGTCCACTTGATACTTAGCCCACATGTTTAAACACTTATAAACATCATACTTATACTTCTTTCAAGAAAGAAGTAACTCTCCACCAAACTTAGAATATTTATATCTCACTCACCGGAAATCGGTTTTGAGCATATAAATACACCTCGTTCATCTACTCCGCGAGTAGAACAATAATATAATATTTAATTTAATTAATAAATTAAATATTAATTATTATTTATTTGGTCAAAAGCCAAATTTCCAACAATCCCCCACATGAGTGAGATAGCCATATGCAAATGTATGCACATGCAAAAGCTCAGTCCTCACGAGGTATAAAAGTATTAGGATAGGTAGTTTGTGACTTTGAACCTTCCATAGTCAACACCATCGAGTACACAGGCGGCATAGTAGTTCAATGCTTTGAACTATCCCTCCATGGCGTGCACCAAGACAACGATGTTAACGCTTATACACCTCAACCTCATCCGTTCTCACGTTTTGTGTCCATTTCGGCCTTGGACCCCTTTGGTTTCATAAGTGTATCTTAACGAAGCGGCCTCACTTCACACTTACATAGGTGATTCTTTACCGAGTATCTTGCCATACTCAACCTCCTCGAGGTATTTAGGAATCATTAAAAGTCATAGACTTAACCTCACCACTAGACAAGCTTTCAACACTCAAACGCTTTCTAGGGAATAGATAAATGTGAGTGTTTTCACACGAACTTTCATAGCTTAGTTTTCCCATTGAACCAAGTTCTTGGGTTTTCCAATCATCATGGTTGGGTTACCACTATGATAATTCTTAATTTGTGGATTTTACTCCCATTCCCTCTAGCAACTTATTCATTTGATCACGGTTTAACCCTTTGGTTAGTGGATCCGCCAGATTATCCAATGACTTTACATAATCGACTGAGATAATCCCATTTGTGATCAAATGTCTCACGGTATTATGTCGTCGACGAATATGTCGAGACTTACCATTATACAAACCACTTTTCGCCCTACCAATAGCCGCTTGGCTATCGCAGTGAATCATCACCGGAGGCAATGGTTTCTCCCAACATGGAATGTCCTCAAGAAAGTTTCTTAGCCATTCGGCTTGTTCACCAGCTATATCCAAAGCTATGAACTCAGACTCCATGGTGGATCGGGCTATACACGTCTGTTTTGTGGATCTCCACGTAACAGCTCCACCCCCAATTGTAAACACATACCCACTTGTGGAAAGCGAGTCTTTCGTGTCCGAAATCTAATTCGCATCATAGTACCCTTCAAGTACCGGGGGATATCTCAAAAAATGTAGCCCATGACTTTGAGTATACTTCAAGTATCTCAATACTCGTACAAGAGCTCTCCAATGCTCTTTGCTTGGATTGCTCGTGTAACGACTCAATTTGTTAACGGCACATGCTATGTCGGGTCTAGTGCAATTTGTAAGATACATTAAACACCCTATGACACGAGCATAGTCTTCTTGAGCAACCGACTCACCTCGGTTCTTGCTCAAATGAACATTAAGTTCAATAGGAGTTTTAGCGGGCACGCTATCAAAAGCGTTAAACTTCTTGAGCACTTTCTCAACATAGTGAGATTGTGACAAGACAATCCCATCGGATTTCCTTAGTATCTTCATACCAAGAATAACATCCGCTAAACCCAAGTCTTTCATGTCAAAGTTCCTTTTTAACATGTTTTTTGTTTCGTTAATTACACAGATATTGCTACCCATAATTAACATGTCATCTACATAAAGACACACAATAACATATCCGTTATTTGTGTTCTTAATGTAAACACATTGTCACATTCGTTTATCTTAAACCCATTTGATAACATCACATTATCAAATTTCAAGTGCCATTGAAGTGGCGTTTGCTTCAATCCATAGAGGGACTTAACCAGTTTGCAAACCTTCTTCTCTTTACCAGGTTCTACAAATCCTTCTGGTTGTTCCATATAGATTTCCTCCTCTAATTCTCCATAGAGGAAAGCAGTTTTCACATCCATTTGATGTATCTCGAGATTGTGCAAAGCAGCAATCGCAAGAAGCACTCGAATGGAAGTAATCTTTGTTACAGGAGCATAGGTATCGAAATAATCGTACCCTTCTTTCTGCTTAAACCCTTTGACAACCAAACGGGCTTTGTACTTGTCAATTGATCCATCGGCTTTGTATTTCCTTTTAAGGATCCATTTGCATCCTAAGGGTTTGCACCCTTCGGGCAAATCAACCAACACCCAAGTGTGGTTCTGCCTTATGGAATCAATTTCACTTTGTACCGCTTCTCTCCAAAGCGGACTATCCGATCTAGAAAAAGCTTCTTTGATCGTCATTGGTTCTTGATCCAACATTAACACTACATAATCCGGACCAAATTGCTTTGGTTTCCGAACTCTACTACCACGTCTTGGTTCACTATCTTCCGGATTAGACCTTTGTCGTTTACGTGACTTAGGTTCTTCATCCTCGGATTTAGAACTCGTGGCATCACCTTCAATTCTATTGCTAGAATTGATTTCTACATTACCCTTGTCTTTACAAGGATAAATGTATTCAAAGAATATCGCATTCCTTGACTCGATCGTAGTTCCCACAGTCATGTCGGATACTTCCGACTTGTGGATAACAAAACGATAGGCGCTGCTGTTATGCGCATACCCAATAAAGATGCAATCAACCGTTTTAGGGCCAATTGTAACTTGTTTAGGTAGAGGCACTTCAACCTTCGCCAAACACCCCCACACTTTAAGGTATTTGTACGATGGTTTCCAACCTTTCCATAACTCATAAGGTGTAACATCTTTACCTTTGAGTGGAATCTTGTTCAGTATGTAGTTAGCTGTCAAGACAGCTTCCCCCCACATGTTTTGGGGCAACCCTGAACTAATCAACAAAGCGTTCATCATCTCCTTAAGAGTTCGATTTTTACGTTCAGCAACGCCATTTGATTGAGGTGAGTAAGGAGCCGTCGTTTGATGAATTATACCACTTTCGTTGCATAATTCCTCAAACGGAGCAACATATTCGCCACCTCTATCACTTCGAACACTCTTAATTCGACCACTTAGTTGATTTTCGGCTTCATTCTTGAAGTGTTTAAACGCTTCAATAGCCTCATCTTTACCTCTTAAAAGATAAATATAACAATATCTCGTGCAATCATCGATGAATGTGATAAAGTACTTCTTACCACCACGAGTTTGCACATACTTTAAATCACACACATCGGTGTGAATTAAATCAAGGGGTTTCGTGCTCCTTTCAACCGAATGAAATGGTTGTTTTGTCATTTTCGCCTCAACACAAACTTCACATTTGTTTTGAGTGTTAACTTCATTTAACTTTAGTAAATCTAAATTTACTAATCGTTTTATAGCATTTAGATTAACATGTCCTAATCTACAATGCCATAAATCAGAGCACTCAACAATGTAAGAGGAAGTAGTAACATTTTCATTATTCTCAATAGATTTTGGTACATGGCGTATAGCCAATACATTCAATCTAAAAAGACCATCAGAGAGGTAACCCTTTCCAAGGAAAGTACCACTCTTTGACAAAATAAACTTGTCAGACTCAAAAACTAGTCTAAACCCCTTATTAACTAGAATAGAGCCCGAGACCAAGTTCTTTCGGATGTCGGGAACATGCAGCACGTTTTTCAAAATTAGAGAATTTCCCGATGTAAGCTTTAACACCACATCTCCAACTCCGACAACCACGGACGAAGCTTGGTTCCCCATGTTGAGCTTCCTCCCCTCAACAACTTGATAGGTAACAAACTTGTTCCTATCGGCACACACGTGCGCAGTAGCGCCAGTGTCGATGAACCAGCCTCCCGGCCTTTCGACTTGGTTGACCTCCTCGGTGACCACAGCCGTAAAGTCTTCTTTCACCCACTCGCCGTCTTTTTCGGCGACGTTGGCAGCATGTTTCTTCTTCTTCTTATTCTTGGGCTTCTTGCAGTCCTTCGCAGTATGCCCATGCTTGCCACAATTGTAGCAATCACCATCAAATTTCTTCGATGGTCCCTTCGCCTTGCCTTTATCTTTAGCATTTGGGCGATCACGCTTGTTGGAGGGACCGCCCTTCTCCATCAAGTTCACCTTTGCATCAGACGATGCCTTCGGTTTATCTTGATTGCGCACATCGGACTCGATGCGAAGCTTCACAATCAAGTCTTCAAGAGTCATTTCCTTTCGCTTGTGCTTAAGGTAGCTCTTGAAGTCCTTCCAATTCGGGGGTAACTTCTCGATCAACGTTGCAACCACGAACGCGTCCGGAAGAGCCATCCCCTCAGCATGGACGTCATGTACAATGAGTTGAAACTCTTGTACTTGCTCCATCATCGGTCGAGTATCGACCATCTTGTAGTCCAAGTATCGTGCTACCACGAACTTTTTCGTACCCGCGTCATCGCTACGGTACTTCTTGTCTAACGCCTCCAAATTCCTTTGGAGGTGTTGACACCGGAGTACACATTGTACAAGCTATCATCCAAGGCATTTAGGATGAAATTCTTGCACAAGTAATCTCCATTTCGCCAATTGTCGTAGAAGGCACGAACATGGAAGTTCGCCTCCTCCGCACTTGGAACCGGTGGTTCATCTTCCGTTAGGAAGTTCGCCACCCCCAATGTTGTTAAATAAAACAACATCTTTTGTTGCCATCTTTTGAAGTCGGCTCCTCCGAACTTCGGTGGCTTCTCGGCGGGTGGCATCACCCTTGGTGCCGAGTTCACTCCCATAAGGGAGCCACTTGGGTTAAGCCCGAAGACACCCATAGTCGAGCCCACGAATGGCGCTCCAACAGTTCCACTAAACGTGGAACCAACAGTCCCACCGAAAGTGGCACCAACAGAGCCGGTCGTACCGGAACCTCCGCTTGATAGGAATGGATTATTCCAAACCCATGAACTTGAAGGCCTAGCCGAGGCCGAGATGGAACCGCCAGTGTTGTACATTGCCGAAGTAGTAGTGAAGGTCGGCAACTGCATGGTCGAGGGAGCAGCAGTCGACGATATGGTGGATGGCATCGTCGAGGACACGATGGACGGAGTGGTGGAAGCCGAGGTGGTAGAATCGGTGGAAGCAGCAGCGCTCGTCATCCTCAATTACGTCGGAAGGCAAGTAAATATTTCGTCTTGCGATTGTAGGAAAAATTGAGTACAAACTTACCGGGCGTACACACGTAAATGAAGATTACAACGAACAAAAAAATAATAATAATAAAAGTCGAGTCGAGGAAAACCCTCTTTCCGCAAGACGAAATACGCCCCGGTAGTGCTCTCGGTAATAGCGTATCGTCCCTAAAGATAAAATGACTTTCGTCTCGTGAGTAGCAGCACCGCAAAACTCAAGAGCTCCGGCGAACTGGATATAGGTGAAAACTGAGCTCGAACAATGAACAAAGGAGATATATGCAGCAAGATGCGGTTTTATGTCTTATGTTTTTTTTTCAAATGCCTACAATCCCCTCTATTTATAAGCTGCTCACTATGTAGGGGAATTTAATGCATTAATGCATTAATCAGCCATAAAGGCTATTTGAGGTAGTGGTGGAGATGAAAGGTGAAAAGTATGACTGTTCATTTGAAGAGTCACCTGACTGTTCAGTTGAAGAGTCACCTTCCAGAACCTCTTCCGGATGGGCTACACGAGCTGGGCCGAGCTGAGCTAGGCGCTGAAGCCTAAGTGACGAGGCCGAAGTGACTATGCCGAGGCCGAAGTGACTAGGCCGAGGCCGAAGTACCAAGGCCAAAGCCGAAGTACCGAGGCCGAAGCCGAAGCCGAAGTACCAAGGCTGAAGCCGAAGTACCAAGGCTGAAGCCGAAGTACCGAGGCCGAAGCCGAAGACCAAAGACCCGAGGTCAAGGCTGACGCCGAGGCCGAGGCCGACGTTGATGCCGAGGTCGAGGACCCAGGCCGAGGCCGACGCCGAGCCCGAAGACCAAAGCCGATGCCGAAGCCGAAGTGCCTAGGCCGAGGTGCCTAGGACGAAGTCGACCACACATCCACTTAGTCCACTTGATAGTTAGCCCACATGTTTAAACACTTATAAACATCATACTTATACTTCTTTCAAGAAAGAAGTAACTCTCCACCAAACTTAGAATATTTATATCTCACTCACCGGAAATCGGTTTTGAGCATATAAATACACCTCGTTCATCTACTCCGCGAGTAGAACAATAATATAATATTTAATTTAATTAATAAATTAAATATTAATTATTATTTATTTGGTCAAAAGCCAAATTTCCAACATATTCTTCCTCAGAACTAGTTTTTCTGTACATGACTGCTTTTCAATTCTCTTCGTTCCTCTTTCATTCTGAAAAACTTATCTCTCTTCTAATTTACAACAAGGTTCCTCAAGAAATCCTTCTGTACATCTAAGTAAGTTGAATCCTGCTCCATCTAATCGTTCTCCATTTATTCATTTTTCAGTTAGTCTTAGAAGTTAGAATCCTTGAGATATATACAATCAAATTCCATTCATCCTGCTAATGAGTTAGAAAAGTAAAATAAATTATTTCCGTCTCTAACTAATATGCAAAAACAGCATGCATGATTAAATTGAACTAAGGTCAGATTTTACAAGAAACACTTAAAAGAGCATAAACTGTACCTATCTATACTACAATGAACAAGGCGTTTTCGGATTTGAATAAGAAAATTTATAGATAAAAGAAGGGTTGGTTGTTGAGAGAAGGGACGGCTGCTTAGGAGCTAGGATGGCAACGGTAGACGGCACTATAGGGTCGAACTCTGCGGAAATTTTTCAGCAGCAACGGCGGCCCTCGTTTTCACCGGAAAAGAAAAGGAAGAAGCTGAACAGAGATAAATTAGGAATTTCTTATTTGGGGACTTAGGTTTTTGCTCTTAAAAGTTATATGAAGAAGAGATAATAATTACGTTGGCAGATAGTGACTACTACACGCTGATATATATACGAAGAGTGATAAAAGGGAAATTTGGGCAGAATTGGGAGAAGTATTGCGACTGGGAGTGGAGGTTTGAATCTAGTTAATCAAATTGGATATTGGGCTATTTAAATTATCTTAGAATTAGGCTTTTAATTAAAATTAAGAAATGGACTTCTTGTTGGACCTTCATTTTGTGTAATTAAAGTGTTTAGTGGCCTCTTTGGTAGGCAGAAATGGGATGAAGTTATGCATTGCTCCAATCATCTAAATGGTGGACTGAATCTATTGGAAGGAATTGATTATCTTCATTAAACTTCTAATAACTAAATATTAAGTAAGTAGGCTACGAATGGGATTAAGATTAAGAATAAGATTAAGAATTCTTATTAACTACTAATGATATATATATATACATATGAAGACTGAATTGTTTTAATGGAGCTCTAATTAGAACAAGAAAATAGAGAATAAACCAAGATCAGACTATCAAATTTATGGCATTATACTTCAGAGAGGAATATAAAATTCTCAACTTAGATCTGTTATTGTAGATCAAGTTCCAAGGCACCCGAACTAGAGCTGCAGGACAAGCTCGCTACTGTTTATAAGGTGGGTTATTTTCAAAACCTACAACTATTTTTACAAAAGCTTTACGTCTATGATCCAAACTATTTTACTATGCTTATACGTGGATTGACATGACTTGCATATGGAATTCCTACAATGTTCATGACTCACTATGTTTATGTGGCCACATAGAGTCTTGTCTCCACACAATGTTATATATGAGCCCATGTTATATGACAACAACTATATTTCTATGATACAATATTCATAACGAAAGCATATATATATGTATTGCCCACTGAGTGTCTTTGACACTCACCCCCAAATATTTTCAAACTATTTTATAGGTATGGAGTGAAGAAAGGCGGGCAACGTGGACTCGACGGACTGTGTTTAGTTGACCCAACTTTTGTTCTTTTGTATATTCGGGTCAAACTATGTATGTTTTGGGCAGGATACTACTTCTTTAATGCTTCCGCTGAATGATTGTAAATATTTTATAATTATGTAAGATCTTTTGAAACTCAAGGACGACGTGGCCGTATCTCGTATAATTATGTAAATTATTTCATAATATATTAAATGCTCGACTTCGTCGTAGTTCTCAGGTTTTGATTTGACTATTCAACTCTCATTTTTTTGGAGGTTGACAAGTAAACTCATTTGAGACGAAGTTTCTTCATTTCAAATTTTTGAGCGGGATTTATAGTATTGAGTAGGTTATTCTTGGCGTCTCTTTTTCGTATTTCTTCTTTCTTCGTTTGTGTTTGGTAGCGCCCTAATCTTTCGGAGTCGGGGCGTTATAGATATCTACCAAGATTGGATGGTATCTTCCTTGCAATTGGAGTAAGCATGCCTCCAATGTTGATCTTCCCTCCGTCACTTTGGGCTTGCTTCTTCAATTGAGGAAGAAAGAGGTCGCAAAAACTTATACTCCTTCCGGTGAGCATGTCATGCAAAATAAAGAGATCATCATTCCTCACCGATGTATTTTCACTCCTTGCAATGATGGTGTGCCCCAATATCTTCAACACCATTCGAAGCACCGGATTCCTTACTTCATTGGACTTTGAATATCCGGCCCGAAATCCCTCTTCCGAGTTTGGAGCAAGCTTTCTCCACACGCTCTTCACATCAAAAGTTCTATCAACAAGTCGATCACCTCCATAGGGCACATTGAAGGCATTATCAATATCTACATAAGACATCACTTGCTTGCCTCCAAATAGTTGAAATGTGATGGACCGATTGATATTCATGTGTGTGGTATTTAATGTGCTCAACATTTCGAGGACCACCTTAAAGTATGTCCTCCGGTCTTGAATGGTGTCATCTAGAAAGCTCCCCCAACCAATATTATCAAAGAGCTCCTTCACATTATCGTAAGGCAAGTGACACTACACCTCTTTAGACGGAAATTGTGTCACTTCAATCCCTCTAGCGACAAGAGAGGCAAAGGCCGTCCTTTCGTCATTGTTGCTCAAGTTTATCTCATAAGTCTCCGGGACCTTTGGATTCATTGTTCGTGAGGTGGTGTCCGATGGTTGAGATGAAGAGGCATCACCCTTATGCCTCTTGTTGGAATATGATGAGACGACGGGACCTAGCATTGAAGAGATCAATCGGGACTTGCAGCTCGGAGGAGCAGTGACAAGATCAAGAGCCAAGAAGCTGCAAGGATATTTGCAATGCTACATTCCGAAGAGATTGGAAGATGAAGGAACCGGATGTCATCATTTCAAATTGGTGAACTTCACAAGTGTAGAAGATGATATTTCGGAGGCCCATTAAAAGAGTAATCAAAACTGAACTTATATTTATTTTATTTTAGGCCCAATTATCACAACATGTTTAGGTGATTAATTGGCCCATTTTCTTAGGCCCATTACTTGGTATTTTCGGCCTTCTTAGATTAGTATTTATACTAATTTTCGTTCATTACTTAGACAGACTTGATTGAATGCAAAATAGCTTTACGCTTTTCTCTTGTCTCACACAACAAATCGGTTCTTCGGTAGAGTTTGGTATTGGCGATCTCAAAGTTGAATTCATCGACTCGTTCGTGATATCTAATAGTATCCGGGTTAGTCGAGCCACGAAGATTGCTCCATAAACGCGTTTCGGATTCACGTAGATCCGGGGTTCGTTTCGGGTAAGATTCATAATTTGTTTTCCGTTTAAATTCTGCAATTCGTATTCTTTTCATTTTCCCAGCCATTCATCATCGTTCATATATCATAAATATCCATCCTCCATCGTTCCTGTAGCTATTCCATTCCATAAACCCTTAGATTAATTTCAGATCCGTTTTTGAAACCCTAACTCGTCCTGAAAATCACCACCGTGCCAAATCGAAAACCACTTGTGCGTTTTTGCTGAATTTTGGATATGTTCTTCATAACCCTAAGTTGTAACTCGTGTTAAAATTTGAGCTTAATGGGAATTGAATTGCTTAGTTTTCTGTAGACGTCTATTCAGTGTATTTGTGGGTAGAATTTCAGGGAATTTCCATTCGATTGTTCATAGTTATATTTGGATTGAATCTTTCGTGTCTGGCGTTGTTCGATTCTTAGCTTCCGCATATGTATTGTTGATCGTATCAGAATAAGTGATTAAAGCCTTAGAAGGTGCCTTAGAAGTCCCTTTTCCTTTAGCTCTTTTATCCCTGCACCAAGTGAAAAATCCAAAATAAGATTCATGAAATTAATCAAATGATTTCACTTAAACAATCACATTTCTTCTAGCCATCACCCCTCCATTTTGCCTTTAAACATTCAATAAATGAGTTTCAAGCAAATATCAAGCACTTCATCAACATAACTCCCTTAAGTCCAAGAAAAATCATTCCAAAGCATTCATGCGTATTCAAGTGAAAATGAACTCAAGTTCATTTGGATAATCAACTCAAGAAACTAATGCAATGAATTCTCCTCTTTCACACCCAAGAATTTATGAACTCATGACCTCTTCAAGCAATGAACCATTAAAGAAATGAATTTTGCATCTAACATCAAGCATATTCATTCACATTTTCAACAAGAAATCAAAAAATATTACAAATTCATTCCAAGTGTGCTCAAGTGCATAAGAGACATGGTTCCTAAAAGAATGCCCATTTCAAGACTAGATATAGCATAAATCCTAAAAGGAAGAATTAATGCTATCTAATTTCATGCCCAAAGTCACATTCCTCATTCAAGAATTCCCAAAAATTCAAGAAAGAACTCTAGCAAGAATTTCTACTCATTTTCATGAATTTAGTAAGTAAAACATACATACCAATTCATAGAAAGCAAGTAGAAACACATAAAAACAAGGGTATAGAGCTCATTACCTCATTGTCTTGAAGAAAATTGAGAAGATTCACCTCTTTCAAAAGAAAAAGAAATTTTCGTTTTTTATGAAGAGGTGGGGAAAAATATGATTTTCTTGGCTTAAAATGTGGGTTCTAGGATGGGTAATGGACCTATGGAAGGATTAAACTTGATTCAAAAGGATTTGGGAGTAATTGGAAGAAGAAAATTGGAGATTTGGAGAGAAAATGGGGGGGGGGGGGGGGGTGTTCTTCAAGATTTAAATTAGAAATGGAATAAAATGAAAAAGAAGAATGCATTAACACATAAAATAGAAATAGGGGGGAGAGTGAAGGGGGACCGGCGACCCAGTGGACCGCCGGCTGGGCCGTCGAAATCTCTGTCCGTGGTGGCGGGCTGGACCGGCGACCGGCTGGGTCGCCGCCAGCTGCTGCACCTTTCGACTCGATTTCGGGCCGTTTTTCAGCCCTTCCAACGGGAGGGGCCGACTCCCGACCCTCTATCGAGACCCCCTAAACATGTTTCAATTTTATTTTTTTTTTAATTTTCTATTTTTATGGGTTTTTTCAAAATAAAATGAAAAACGTAACAAACAACTCAAAAATTCGAAAATGAAATAAAAACTAAAGAAAATGAAAAAGAAAAGGATACGTGTTGAGGTGCCTCTCAACTAGCGCTTTGTTTAATGTCGTTAGCTCGACATTACCTCCAAAATCAAGGGTCGTTGAGGTAGAAAACCGACTCCTCACGAGTTCTCTCCGGCTTGAAATAAGGCTTGAGACGATGACCATTAGCAAGAAATTTGGAACCATCTTCCTTCAAGAGTTCAAAGGTGCCATTTTTGTTAGCCTTGTATATCACATAAGGCCCGGTCCATCGAGACTTGAGTTTTCCCGGAAAAAGACGAAGTCTAGAATTAAAGAGCAACACCTCATCTCCCGGACCAAGTTCCTTCCTTCGAATGCCCA